>JANXJC010000078.1:68093507-68105653 GCA_027564655.1 Leptodon cayanensis | reverse complement strand
ATGGAACAATTGCCAGCCATTACTTTACTATGTTTCGCAAAACATGTCAATGATGGTATGGGGTTAAGAACTTGACTTTTATTTCTCTTAGGCAGTATTTAGCAGATGAGGCACAGATGCACAGTGACTGCTTAAAGATTAAATAACAGCCTTGCATTCTATTGTTTTTCTTCACGGTTATGCCATGGTTTAACCCCATCCAGCAGCTAAACACCACACAGCTGCTCGCTTATTCCTCCCCACTCCCAGTGGCGTGGGGAGGAGAAGCGAAAAGAAGTAAAACTCATGGGTTGAGATAAGAACAGTTTAATAACTAAAGTAAAATAAAATATAATAATAACAATAATAATGATAAAATATAATAATAACAATAACAACAACAATCATAATGAAAAGGAGTATTAAGAAAAGAGAGAGAAATAAAACCCAAGAAAAGACAAATGATGCACAATGCAGGTGCTCACCACCTGCTGACTGATACCCAAGCAGCAATCCGCTCCTCCCAGCCAACTCCTCTCAGTTTATATACTGAGTGTGATGTTCTACCCTTTGGTCAGCTGGGGTCAGCTGTCACAGCTGTGTCCCCTCCCAATTTCTTGTGCACCTGCTTGCTGGCAGAGCACAGGAAACAGAAAAATTCTTAACTTAGTAAAAATGCTACTTAGCAACTACTAAAACATCAGTGTGTTATCAACATTATTCTCACACTACATCCAAAAAACACTGTACCAGCTACTAAGAAGAAAATAACTCTATCCCAGCTGAAACCAGGACAGGTTACAAACAAAAGAGTAATTTAGCAAAAAATACATTATGAAATACTGTAACGAATTAGACTTAAGGTCCATTTGCCAAGTGTCTCACAGTGGCCTAAGCATATGGAACAAAAATTGAGCCACCCTTCCACAGATATGCTCTCCTGTTTCCTGACATGCTGTGATGCATAGATTTCCTGAGCTAGAGAATGTTTCTGGGCAATGCTATTTAATTGTCACTGATGAAGTCAACCTCATGAAACAGTTTAGTTCCTTTCATATGGAACTAATTCTTTGAGCTCCTGCATCATCCTGCTAATCATCCACAACTTCATTAGCTGGCTGAGAAAAATGTTTTAAACATGCTGGTTACTACTTTCAGTTGGCTACCCCTGCTTCTATTATAAGGCAGTGACTAGCCATTCAGCATCCATCTTCTCCATGCCCTTATTATTTTGTGTATTTCTACGTTACTCTTCCTAAATAGCATTACTTAAGCTGAAGAGTCTTCTACAAAACTAATTTCACGTTGTGTCATCTTTCTTCTGTACTTTTTGGTTTTCATTACATATAAAAATTTAAGTAATTAAAAATGTAAATAGTTTGGGGCAGAGCCTGTTAATTTTATTTGTAATATAATGCATATCAGAGTTTAAAAAGAGGAAAATTCTTTGAGTATTTATTTGAGTGTTAAGACAAGACACTAGTTTCACCCTCATTATTAAGTCTAAATTATATTTTGCCTGCACTGCAAGGACTCACCCTATTGCTGTGTTTGAAAACTGCAACTGTGTACTGAAAGGAGAATGCACTCTTAAACTCTTAGAAAACTTATTTTAATGTTGAACAAGACATTACTATTGTACAAAAACACTTGAAAAGGATTAAAAGATCTTTCATAAGTTCACAAATCAGACAAAACTGGCTGCAAGAACTACCTATACAGCAACTCTTGAACATGTTTACTGAATGTACTAAGTGTATCCCATAGCCTTCCACTGTATTTCCATCCATCAAATCTTGACTGCTGTTTATTTACAGGAGACTCTGGCATCTAATGATAGATTTCTTATTATTTATTTGGAGAATAAGATGATAAAAATGTCCCTATACTAAACAGCCAGCAGACACAACAGACTGTCACAGTACATGCAGACATTTCTTTCACTCAGTAGCACACTGGGTTTTGAGCAGGACAAAAGATTGCTCCTCTGATGCATAGATACAGATGCACTAAGTTTGTGAGAAAACATTTGGTGTAAAAAATTAAAAAGCCGTGAATATAAAATTGGCTCTGTAAGAAGCAGTCACCCCAATAAAAGGCTTCTGACTTTCAGAACTGGTCTCATGGGTGCCATATTTGCTTGTGTATAAAAAAGAAAAAAAAAAGGGGGGAAAAAATAAGAGGAGCACCTGAAACCTGTAACAGCAGCTTTTGATTTCCAAACATTAGACTTCTATATTTCATCATCTTCACTTTTAAGCAAACAAGAAGCAGCAGTATGAAGACCCCCAAAAAAGGCTAGGTAAGAGGAAGAGTACCAAGAACACCCTCCATTTTAAAATAAGAAAAAAATGAAAAATCATACACATAGATTAGTTTTTCATTGCCTTCTCACAGAAGTACAAGAAATAATTTCTGAAAGCCTAAAACTGGCTCTCTAGAAGTGCACACCAGGCATCCCATGTACATAAGAGCCCAAGTTATGTATAGATATGCCAAAATAAGTAAGGCTACGCCTTACTGTTTGTAACAGTGAAAATTATCTGTGTTTCCATCTTTTTCAGGTTTCCTACTGGCAAAAAAACCAACATGCAAACAACTTCCAAACACTGTACTGAAAAAAGATTTTGTTAATAGTACTTCTAAGAGAAAAACTAGGATCAATAATTACACTGTGTGTAGACTCTGAGCCTAAATGAAATTCCACAGTAACTAGAAATTTAGCATAAATATTTATTCAGATCACATGAATACCTGAAGCATGTGTTTAAGCAAATGGATAATTACATATCCAGTTTTTGGGAGTCTGTGATAGGAATGCAAGTCATATAGATGAATTTGCTTTGTACTTTTATTTACTTATTTACACATGTGCACGCAAAAACTATTGGATCAGACTCAGCCTTGTTACTGAAAATGTGCCCCTTGAGGTCACAGCTTAGTATAAATTGTGAAACTACTATATTTACCAACAATTTTTTTTAAAGTGAAAATTCATTCTTCAAATCACATTTAAAAAACACATGCCTGTTAATATATTTAACTTTCATATTTACATATTTACTATAGTTTACCATGCAAATTCCTTACGTTTGCCCTTATGCATTCTGACAGGGATACTATCTTGAACATACACAACTAATTCTTATTGCACACATACAACAAATTTAGAATAACAGAAACACAGAAATTAAACAAAAAGTTCATTTTTAAACATTTGGTATGGTTCCCTGAAAATAGAGATTTTTGTCCTTCAGTACGTTTTTCTCATAGTTTGGACAGACCCATTTTAGAAGTTTCAATTGACAAGTTTCCTATGACCTTCCGTGGGAGACTATTTATATCTATAAAACTCCTCTCTCAAAGAAGTCTCTAGATTAACCTCTATCACATAATGTTGTAAGGTAGCCTGCATCTCATCATGCCAAAAAGATCTATTCTATTAAGCTGTCAGTATCAATTTGACTGGTAACTTCAAAGGTAAATACCTTTCCATCATAACAAGTATTTAACCATGGAGAACCCCATTTTTCAAATTTTTCAAAGGTGAAGAGTAAAACCTCTGGTGTAGCATCTGCTGTAGCTCTGGCAATTGCCACTCATTAAATTTGCATGAAGTAACTAAAAAATGTGTGCCGCTTTTAAACATCAAGTTAATATTTCATTTTTGTTCCATGGTGAATGATTCATTTACAAGAAGAAAGGAACCATACTAACCTAGCCCCCTGTTGCACCTCCATAATAACCAACATCAGAACTGCCAAATCCTCACAAAGTAGCAGATTGAATGTAAGATGTTGTTTGTCGTTCTTCTTCTTTTTCAGTACAGCACAAAACACTTACTTAGAAAGAAGCGGCAGAGCCTTACCTTGGCTGAGTGCTCCATGGTGACAACCACTTTGGTCTGCGCACTGGATACCAGGTCCATGGCACCCCCCATTCCTTTCACCATCTTACCCTAAAATTGAATTTTTAATGGAAATGTAACATTTTTACTATTTAAAAAAAAAAAAAGATAGAATATATTGCCTGCAATGACAGCACAAGATATTCCCCTTTTCCTGCATAGCAAGCCCACCTATTTCTTCACCACTGTATTCAAACACTAACAGAGCTTCACCAGAGCAAAAAGATCTGTCTCGTTCTCATTCTAGGCTCTATTATGATGCAAATAGGAGAAGAATGATGAGTTGAATAAGGATCCACTGCCATGGCTGGTGCCTTGGGTGTTACTTAAATCTGAGTAGTACCATTGGCTTAATAAAGCCCTGACACTGAGGAGCAATAAATTTAGTTCCAATGGTTCTAATATTAGAAAAGGAAAGTGTTCATTCTCCTGTTGATAGAAATGTCATTACTTCCTCAAAAGAAATCTTTGCTTATGGAATGTAGCAACAAGAACATCTGAGCATTCTCCACCTGCCAGTTTAGGAAGCCGCGACTCATCACTGTATCAGCACAACCCGAACTTTTTGTTCTATTCCAGATGTCTGTGGATGTCATTCCAGAACATGGGCAAACAAATGAAGGTGGATCAGCATTCATTTCCGTTTGTCTCTCAAACCAAGCAATACTTTCTGCCTCTGTGACTCAAGTCTTCTCTTAAAAAGCGTCAGAATTACACTTGTTACCACAGCAGCTGTATTATGGCTTGGTGCTCAACTACCTATATTTTTACTTTCCATAATGCTACAGCATTCAACCCCTGCCTGCTTCTACCACCTTAAACTGATCTTGGAAGGTAAGAGGTCCAGACTTGGCACACTTCTGACAGGAAATGACCATAAGTACAAAGTTCTATCAGTATGAGCAGAGCAGTCATTTTTGGACAACAAGCACTAGACCCCCCCAAAAAAACAAGGCAACAACCTCATATGCCACTCCAGAGTTGCTGAGGAGGGCAGAAAGGGGAGTGGAACACTGAGGCACCCGCATGATAGGGGAAGTTAGTAGGAAACAAGAGGCAAGGAATTTTACAGATTAAAATAAATTAATTTCTGTCTCAATTGTTTTGTATTTGCTCTCTTTTGACTTGTTATTATCTGTAATTAAAATAAATTATGGACAGTAATAAAATGTACACTGTTTTTTATATAAAAACTAAAAGTATATGGTTAAATGACTGGAAAACTTCTTAGTATAAAGCTTTCCTCTTATGCTTCATTTTATTAGCTTTGTGATTCAGTACCTTACTAGTATCAGTACCTGTGGTCTGTGATATGAAATACATGGAAGAGACTTGGCTCTTCAAGCTGCCAGGCCAGCAACTTACTGGTGTCTTGATCATTACGGTCTCTTGATCATAATGAAGGGAATATACACATACACACATACACCCCAGTAATCATATTTCTTTACTGTTTGCACAGTGAAGAATAAATCACATCTTCCTGTATCTATAAACAACCACTTTGGAATTTCTTAGGTCAGATTAATATTTAATCACATTAATTAACATCACTACTAAATATTTCTTTGCAAATACAAACTTAAAAGAGATGAGAGGATTTATCTCTGCTTAACTTCCTGGCACTGCTCAGATCATTCTCCATCCTACCCAGAAATACAGAGCTCTTACAGTGACTGCAGTGACCTCTCATCTGCCTGCCAGAGGCTCACTGACAAGATAATGCAGAGTACCTGAAGACAATGGATTATCTCCCCAGTAACTCAGAATAGGCTTGCATTGAGGATTATGCTACCAATACACCTGTCCTGACAATGCCATTAGTTCATTTTATAAACCTTTTACTTCTATTAACTATTAAAGAGCTACAGCAACTAGGACACAGCTGAAGAAGTAAGTGCCGATGAAGGACAATAACCAATTTACTGCTGGAGAAGCTGTCATACAGGACTGAGAGAAGAGACTGCATCCTTTTGCATACACAGAAGCAGCAAGTTAAGTTGAAGAGAAGGACTTAGGGTCCTTTAAATTGCTACATTTACTACTCCTCTTTAGGCAAACATACTCATCACTGTAGGATGCCTGGTAAAGCAAATCAATTAAGCACTAACTCCAACTAGCCAAGTAATGGCATGCTTTTATTTTGAAGACTATCCAAAGTCTAAGAGCCTTACATCACTCTCGGTGCATCTACCAAACTCCCACAACTTACACTTTCCCCCACACCATACTGGCATAGGGAGCAGTTGCATCCTAAAGTTGAATTAAAATGCTCGAAACTAAAAGGTGATTCCCAAAAGACATTTTGTTCCCTTTTGCCTAGGATAAGCATGCAGACCAAAACAGTTCTGATATTTATAAACACTGCACATTTACAAGCAACAAGCAATTTCTGTTTAAATTTTCATACCATATTTAATCGCATCTGATGTAAGTTAGGCTGTTTTATTTGAATATTTGCATGTAATATGCAGTCTGTCATAAAAATAAACATTTTCTCTTCCTGAAGACCGCTTGCACCAGCCACCTCTGCTGTGAAATCTCTGAAAAAACTACATTGGGTTTACAGTGCTGGATACTAGCTGAAGTGGGAACTATACATTTCACTTCAATAAAATGTTACTTTTTATTTATTTTTGATTGAACAGGGCAAGTTTCAGACAGTAAAACTATACACTCTTGGTTACTTGATAAGCCATTTAAGTGTAATGTAATAACCTGTACCAAGCTCAATCATTTTAAACAATTCTTAAAAAAAAGTAAAGGAGGTATTTCAAATAAGCAACTGCTAAAGTACATTTGCAGGTTTCCTGCTCCTTCTTACCATGTTGGTAAGGTCCAGGATAGCATGTGTCCACCCCCGACCCTCCCCATTTATTAAGACAATTTTTGTTAGTTTCCAATTACATTGGTGCTGTTAGCTTAAGAAACCAGAAGGAAAGACAGTTCAGTGGTAGAGCACTGGTAATTTGAAGCACTGTTATAAAGCCCACTTCATCAGCAAGAGCTTGAAGTGAGAAAAGTTTTTTGAATTAGCCATCCGCTTCCTGGGAGGTGCAATGTTGGCAATATTTATACAGAGGGTTAGGAAGAGCACAGAAACAAGCTGACAGTTTCCTTGTAGCTTCTCAGTTACCTTAAATGGTCCATATTGCAAGGAGGAATTCTGCTTTTCCCATTGTGCTTCATGAGCAGTTCTTGCTAAGTGTCAGTCCAAATAATCTTGGGATGGAAGAAGTGTAAATTCATGGACCTGATGGATTTTTTTTTTTAATTAAGATATTTCGCTCTTCTGCTTCTTCACAGCCATAAAGCCCCACAAAATTAGTGCAATTTCTTATAATGCCTACTTACTGCAAAATACATTATTTTGTTATTGTGGTGATGGGGCATATTTTAGAAAATATGAGAGAAGGGTACATATTTTCTCATCTGATATCTTCATATCTGAACATCATTTAAGTGGTCAAAATACAACATCAAAGAGCCTGAGAAGGTAATTTAGCCTAAAAGCACTTCCTAAAGAGAAATCTTCCTGTTGGTTTGGTCACTTGTGGCATCCAAGACAATCTGCGACATGCCAGCAGAAGCTTGTGAGTACTTCAAGGTGCGCAAGATAGTCAATATATTTTTCAAGGAAATGTGAAGTTCTCCACAATGGTATTGCAAGCTAGAAAAATGCTATAGCAAGCAGGAAACAATTTATAGGAAAATCCAAACAGACTAAAAAGAGGTGGCTGAGAGAAAAGAGGAAAACTCGACAGCCTTCAAACACTAGTAAGGTCTTGAATCCATGCTGGTGTTATACACTTTTCCTCTATCTTCCCAGGGGGAAGGACTTTTCTTCCATAACAGAATTTTATAGCTACTCCCAGCAACATAGGATACAATGCACCTGAACTGAGCTGGTTATGTTAAAAGAACATAACCTTTTGAGAAAAACACATACCACATCAACAGTACAGCAAAGCAGATGCTAATGATGTGTTCAAGAAACAGTGAAAACTTATCAGTGGTAAATGCAGAGTTTGAAGTATTAGAATGCAGATGGAAATAAAAGCTTGAATAATTCCATTTAAAACTGAGTATCAAAGGACAGCCAAGGTGAAAACGTATACCCATTTGAAAAGGAACTGAGCTACTTCCCTTGAGAGTCCTTGCCCATGTTGCCAACTGCCCTAATACGGTATTAAATAAGTAGCATTTAGTCTAAAATTTCTCTTTCCTTCCATTAAATAAAGAGTACATATGCCTCACACTATGCTCCAAGTTAGTAAAACTACTATTTCAAAAACTGTTACAGAAGACAATGAATGCTTCTAGTCTAAACTACAGTCCTCAGGCAGGCTTCCCATTCAATCCAAATTTTCAGGCATCCCCCTGGAAGACCTTGAACAAGCTACCTCAGATGAGAGAGTAAAGATTTTAACAGTATCAGTTTGGTCTCTGAGGGTCATGGCCACAGACACAAACCAGGCGGCAGATACAGAACTCATTGCCAGTCTCAGCTTACTCATGAAAGGAAATAATTATATTGTGCCAGGGATAGCTAGTAAAATTGAGCAACTGAAACAGTATGAACTCCACAGAGAAAAGCAAAAATTAAGGTAATGCAGTGGGTACAAGATACTTCCATCAGCACCATCAATGGTGCCAACGCTGCAGTCAAAACGATGAACTTAGGACCCCTTCAAAGCGGGGTCGTCTTCTGCTCTGCCCCTCTCTGCAGTGGTATGTATGCACTACTAACATATATTAGTTACACAGGTCTCCCTCTTTGTATAGATAGTGTCTGTCTTCACAGACGTGCTAGCCCCAAATAAGAAGCACAGCACAAGTAAGGAGGTCATCAAAGCCATATATAACTATTTAACAAAAATATCTCACGAATTGTTGTGTGGTTAGATGTGGTTGGTTTGAAGGTTTTTTGTTTGTTTGGGAGTGTGCATATTAGCACATACCTTAACTTTGTACAAAAAAGATACCAATCAGAAGGTAATATAAAAAAATACATACACATAAATCTACTCTAACTACATAAAAACATAGATGACAATCCTTTGCCTATTGCTATCAGTCCTGTCCAGTGTTTAAAGGAAAGGTACCTTTATAGTTGATTCTAAAATGAAAGCCACAACTATTCCAGATTTGACTTTCCATTTCTTCAGTGAAAAGGACTTAAGACTGTATCAAAAAAGATGGATAAAGCTGAAGATTAAGTGTTCTGAAATATACTTCCTTGTTAAATTTTCCACTTATTTTATGTCCTTACATGGCACAATTAGAGAATTATTGTAATTATACTGTCAACTATGACAGGTAGATTAGATTTTACTCTGAGTATATGACTGAATAAACATTACCAAGAAACACTGGGAAATCATTAATAGGATTTTTGAATCAGTAGTGTTGATAAAGCAAAAACACAACAAAGAGTTAATGCTGGCTGGATGCAACAAAGCTGAGCACACTCTACATGCACAACAGGGTAAAGATATTTTTTCAGGATGTCCAAAATAAAGATTTAGTTGTATGGCTTAGCCATACAGAAAATCACCTGATTTTCAAGGATTCTAACCAGATATCTCCTAACGCATACACAATGAAGAGCCAAATTTAAAAGTAAGAATAATTTTTGAAAGAATGGAACATAAATTCTTGAGTGACTGATACTTCTTTGCAAAATTTATCAATAACTCTTCCCCAAAATGTAGCACACACAAATATGTGCACTAACTATATTTATATTTTTACTTTCCATAATCAGAAAAGTAAGACAGCTTAAAATATGTGCAAAGTTGGTCAAATTTTATTCCTTCATTTTCCCACAAATCTAACTTGAAATAACCATTGGCAACAGATTTGAATGACTGAGTGAAATTCAAATGAATACATTGAGAAACTGCATCTCAGGAGCAACTCTAAACAGTCTGCGACATGCTTCATTGAAATGGATTTGCTTTACAGTGATGAATGTTTTTTCAGTGTAATGGGACAGATAAAGCTTCCATTTACCTTTGCATACCATTTCCAAAACACACAGAATAGCATGCAATAATTAAATATTATTACCAACACAATACTGGTCTTCCTTGAAAGTGATGGTTCCATATCAGTCACAATTGTTATCACTAACCCACAAATCAGGAGTCTTTTGACATATACTTGTATTTTTGAGACAGGCAGAATTTCTTCAGCTCCTCTCGTTATACAGATGTCTAATGCATAGCTGCCACTTCCCACATTGAAAATTTAAGAGATTATGAATAAAATACCAACAGTGAGCTCCCACATTCCTTCCATACAGTCTGAAGAGAAATAAACACAAACAAAATTGGTAGAAAAAAGCCCTTACAAAGGTGGAAGAAGTAGAGCTAACACAACAGGCTCCTTTGCTCCTTTGAGGCTCCAGGACTCTTCCAATGATGGTAATTATGTGCTGCAAGGGCTCTGCAGGGCTTCCAGGGACGTGTTTCTTGGGAAAGAAGCAGTAAGCTGATATACTACTGTAGGCTTCATTCCAAGACACATGTCCGCAAAAAACTAATATCTCTTCATATTAAAATAATATCCCATTGAAATGTAGATTTCCAAGGAGACACTAGGTGACTGCAAGTCCTGTCCTTCTCCTTTGTTCAACTACTGCTGTATAAGCCCTAATCAGCCATGGCCTAGACATCAGACAACTTCACATTACTAAGAGAAAGCCAGTCATTGAACATAATTAACCTGCATATTTTCTTTTCATACAGAATTTAGCTCATTTGTAGTGCTTAGTTCATTTTATGGTTTAACAGTTAAAATAAGTTTCTCAAAATTTCTTGCAATGCTGTACAACTTGAAACAAAACACTGACGGTTTGATGCACTTGGTGCAACAGAAATACTAGAAGACGAGAGCTACTACACAAGTGTGTTTAGATTCAAAATGAAAATAAGCCTGGTGCAAAGACACCCCTATTTGAGCAAAGTGGCAAATAGCCTGCAACAGGACTCCTTGGAGAAGACCTACAGTGCTCTCAGGCATTCAGGGATACATGTCCTTTCTCCCACCATTAAAAATGATAATTTGAAGTCAGAAAAGCTCTTGCTGTGGAGCCCTCTGCTCTCAGGTTTGGCACTACAAATAATTAAAATAAAAAACAAAACAAAAAAACCCTCCCGCAGTCACATACTCAACTGGCCTCTGCCAGTTTATTTTCATTTTAAAAATGTCTCTACCAACAAACATGCCGTTCACCTCATGTTTAAAGTACCTAAAACTGTACAAAAGATGTACTTTGAAGCTCTGTAGAAAAACTACCAATAATGTGTAAAATTATATTCCTAAAGTGTTAGGTTATACTGACCTCTACAGATGGTAAATTGAAAGATTTATTACTAAATTTTTATTGGGTTTCTTCATGTCTTCTTTTCAGATAATTTTCTTTGATAAAGCTTAGAATGTTTGTGTCATTTTATTTCAATTTATTTCATTATTAACACTTTAATTCTTTAGGTTTGGCTGCTCCAAGTCACAGAATTAAAAATTAAGGCTGCAGCTTCTAAAATTCAATGTTGTTTTTTTTTTTTCAAGAACGATCCACATTCATGTATCCAAACTTATCAACCTGCACAAATTACATCACCCTCTTCCTCAGCCAACTAACTGCATTACCTTAGCTATCAAAACATGAATTTTATACTCCAGCAGAAGAATATACAAAGCTAGAGTTAATTTTCTTGCTCAAAATTTTATTTGGTTTATATTGTTTGTAAGGAAGAGAGATGTTAAATAGTATCAGTCCTGGTATCATCCCCGAGGCTGCCGCTCGTTAAATGAACTGCTGGCCACTAGGCTTTGAGCCTGGTGGTTTAGGAAATTGCCAGCTTCCTTGGCACCATTGGATGTATCATGCTTGCCCTCATGGACTTAGACATGTCCAGTTTACTTAATCAGTCCTGAGTAGCACTCTTCTACAGTGGGTACTACCCATCCTCCCCCAAATTCTACCACTAGCCATAGAGACCATGCCACTAAAGTCTAAGGCAAAAATGTTCAGTACCGCAGCCTTCATCCAGAATCATAGAATCATTTAGGTTGGAAAAGACCTTTAAGGTCATTGAGTCCAACTGCTAACCTAACACTGCCAAGTCCACCACTAAACCATGTCCCTAAGTGCCACATCTGCACGTCTTTTAAACACCTCCAGGGATGGTGACTCAACCACTTCCCTGGGCAGCCTATTCCAATGCCTGACAACCCTTTCAGTGAAGAAATT
>JANXJC010000078.1:68053771-68066850 GCA_027564655.1 Leptodon cayanensis | reverse complement strand
TTTTTGACCCTTAATACTGGTCACCTTTAAATTAAAGAAGAAATTCCACTGGACTCAGCACAGTTGCATCTTTACAGACAGTTATCTGTGCCTCAGCATGTATCCTTATTATCATGAATGTTAGCAGGTTCTACTTCCTATCAGTTAAATAAACAAAAGAAATGCATGTAATGGTCCAAAATACTTGTGCAAGTCAGTAAACACCTCTTGCATTTCATTAGAAATTTACAATCGATGTATTTCTGATCCCAAAAAGGGTACTGAACAGCTACTTCTGACCACTCGCCTAGTGAAACTAAACCAGACTGAGGGTCAGACACTTTATTCTGAAATTTGTTCCAGGGGAATTTTAAAATTAAATAACTCTCCGCTGTGTGCCACAGACATAACTGGTAAAGGTACAGCCTGACTTCCTCCTCCTTCAGAAGCCTCTCTATACGCAGCCAGCCTCGCACCTCACAACATGGGAGAGTTTTTAAGCAAGCAATAGCTATCAGTTTGTGGGTTTGTGAGGTGGGGGTTTTTTGTCTCTACTCTTATCTGCCACATCTGCAAATGCTGCCAAGTTCTCCCACCTCTGAATTGTAACAAAAATTTAGTGTCTGTTGGTACTTCAGCTAAGAGAGTGTAAAACGCCACACCGACTTAAACTACAGAACAGCAGTTTTAATACATTAAAGAAAAAAGTGTCTTTTACTGTGTGTGCGTATCAGGAGATTTCACAGCTCCTTGGGTTAACTTGGAAGGACAGGTTAACAAATGCAATTGATTCCCAGTGGACCTCCCACTTTCACCAAGTTCACAGATAGCTTGAGATTGGATTTCCAGTAGTTTATATTTCCCTTGGTATGGATCTTATTATGCCAAGTGCCATTCCATATTTTTATCAGTGATCAGAAAGTAAAACAAATTTGGGGAAAGATAGGTGACATAATAAATCCTAAGACGGAAGCAGCAGTACCAGACACAACAGGTAAACTGGGTCTATTCAAACACAACATGTTTCATAACAAAACACAAGGTTAAGACATCTGTGATTAAGAAATACCTGCCATACTTACAGAATGCATGTTGGAAAACACTGATTACACTTTTCCTGAAGTACGCTGGAAACGGATCAATAAGGTGTAAGCAACTAACACTGTAGGTACCCCTGTATAATGATTGGCAAAGAGTACAGGTATGCAAACAAGGAAGCAGCAGGACCAAAGAGTAACTCTACTTTTCAGGTGACATTAGTGGTGGCAGTGTTACAATGCTGAAGACACTCCAGTTGGTCACATTTGTAAAGTTTCAGAAAAAAACAGAGCAAGAAGGAGATGGACATAAAAAGAATAGAATAGCTGAAGAAAATGTTTTACAGTTAGAATCATTAAGACCTCAATCTGTTCATCATATCAACAGCACTGAGAAGTCACTCTGGGAAGGAAACGCCAGCTTCAGAAAGGTTTTTAATCTAGCAGAAGAGAGTAAAAGCACTGGACTGAACCTAAAGCCAAACTAATTACAGTAAATAGACATATTTATACCAGTGAGGGTGATTAACCACTGGAACAAGCACAAACAGAAGGATGGGTTTTCCATCTCTTGTTTTGTTTGCCTCAAGGCAGGATAACTTTCTGATTAAACCTGTCTTCCAAAATTCAAGTTATTCTCTGATCGAATGTACTTACTGAGCTTAATAGTGACATAAGTGAATGGCCTAGCACCCATCCTTCTAACGTAAAGTTTAACAAATGAAGTTCCGTCCCTGAAAAAGATTGCTTCTAAAGGAATCGATAAAACTAGATGTATGCAAATAAGCAGGAAAGGGAAATAAATAACCCATCAGCACAGCTACAAAGAACAACAACTCTTTTTCTGTGTATTTATAGCATGCATTTTAAAGGAAAAATTTCAGCAACTAAAAAATCAGAAACATAGTGGGATATGCCTCTAATTTTTGCTAGTTACCTGCCTCAGCTTGGTTCTTCGTGCTAGATAAGGAGATGTTGGCAGCATAAGTCTGGCTGTGTAACAGGTATAAAGCTCCACATTCAAAATCGGGATGGGAGCACCAGAGAACCTACAATCCTGCAAATCTCAATTAATCACTGCATGACTTGAAGACAAGTCTGACCTGTAGCTGTTCCTTTTTGATGGAAAGAAGCAGGAATGGCTTCCAATCTCTACTTCTAGGACTGTCTGCTTAAATTAAGTTAAATGGTCAGTGGTGAAATACAGAAACAGAGCTGGGAACAGATACCAGAATTCAGAAATCCCTGCTGCCAAGAGAGTATCCGAATTACTATCCTACACAAACTTTTTTCTTCTCTCTGTAAGTGGAACTGAGAATTTCACCCTTCAGCCTTGAACGACATTAACTAAGGAGTCAGACAAAACTCTTTTCGGTTGCCTCAGTTCCCTAGTGATTAGCTCTAGACAGCTGCAGGCTGACAATGCTCAGCACTGAGGATGTACTAGATGCCATATTGAGATATCTCATTCTGGTTCCCTGGGTTTGAACTCTTAAATCCAAACACAACACTCTGAACTCCACTTTGGAAGAAGGACACTTAAAAATTAAGCCAATGAGGCACTGCATTTGGCTCAAAATATCTATTTGTCCTAAATCTCTGGTTATGCCTCTTCACCCATTAATTTGTCCATAAAATACTAGAGTTGTAAAGCAATATTTATGTGCCATCTTGCAAAAAGCTTGTCAGTTTTTAAATTATATTGAAAATCCAACAAGACTCATGGTGGACACAGTTCACAGCAGACCTACTAAAGACTGTTAAGTGGAATTATAGCAAGAAGGATGTCACATAATTGCTGCTCACTGACAAGAAAATTCTACCCTATCACACAGGGATAGAAGAGCACAAAGAGAGAACGAGATGGAATGTAGGTGGAAGGCTTTGATCTACTTAAATTCTCTGAAAGCCAGACTGAATAAAGTATGAAGGACAAGTGACTAGAAGGAAAAGGGAATCATGAAAGATTCTTTATTTAATTTTTATATGGAAAAATACTTTAAACCTTTCTTGAAAACCAACTGTGAAAAATTCATGTACTGTTGCTGAATTGTCACTGTAAGTCATGTGACAAATTCTATGGTATTTTTTGTCATAGTTCTGTAAAACACAGAGAAATAACTCAAGTTCCCAAATGTATTCTCCGGAGATGTTTATATAACAAATATCTTTTCCAGATAAGATTTTACCAAAATAAAAAACCAAACCTAAAACCCAACCCCAAACAAAAAAACAAACCAAAATAAAAACGCTGAAGAAACACAAGCCTCTGCCACTTAGAATTTACCAGAAATAGTCTAGAAGAGTTTGTCTTGATCTTATTGTCAAACCATATTTAGCTTTTATTAGGCATATAAAAAACTTACCAGAAAGTCATGAAAAAGCTAAGAGAGAAGTCTATCTTTTAGATATTTCTATGGCTTAGCCGCTCTCCAGTAACCACTATATTTCCAGTGTAAGCCGCTCCATGGTTTTAAACTTATTGTTTTAGACAACAAGCAAAAAGGACAAAAAGATTGGAAGAAACTTCTAGATCATCTAGTCCATCCTCTTTCTCAAGGCATAACCAAATGTCTGTATCTCATTCTGGACTGATATTTATGCAGCTTTGCATAAGGTCTTATGTGAATCTTCTCAAGCACAGACTAAGTCTACTGTTTCTTTTTTCATCCACATATTATTTTATTTAACAAATCTGAAGGCTGTTTTCCTTTCAAAGGCAGATCACAGTGAACATGAAGTCCTGGCCAGGATCAGCTGAACATAATAAACTGTGGAACCATGGTGAACTAATCACTAAAACAGAGCACAGTGTTAGGAGTAGGCAATCCAAGGAGGCAGGTTAGACCACTGTCCCTAGCATGAAATCCCCCAATAAGTCAAGAAAAGAAGAACTCTGTCCCCAGAATACTATGCAAAACAAAGGGGTTTGTTGACTGCAGGGGTATAGGGCTTACTATGTTTCAATTCCCTACCTCTACCACAGTTGTCTTGGCAGCTTTGCACATAGGTTGGTTGAAGTTTCTTGCAGTTTTCCTGTGAAAGAAAAGGAATAATATTAGAAGTTGTAATAGTACGAGGGAAGACTTTTCAAAGATAAGCTACTACAAGTATCTCTGTAATATAAACATCACAAATCTTTTCTCCAAATAGCTAGAGGACTAATAAAAAAAAATAGGAGGGAGGAAAAAATATTATGAAATTGTATAAGATGCATATGAAATCAAATCCTATTTTGCTACATTAGAAAATACTTATTACAGCTCTTTTGACTTTTAATCACCACATTGTTTGATTGAAATTGGGCAAGCTACTGATACCTTCACTTATGAGATCCAACAGCAGCAGTAAGCTGGGCTTTGTACAATGTACCTTCCCATTATTTCACTGCATTTCACTGCACAAAGAATGAAATTAATCTCCACAGCACAGGGCCTAACAACCTCTCAAGTCCAACATATGCCTTCAGAATGCAGACTAGGACTTGGGATAGCACTTTGCACAGTAGTAAATTTAGTCCAATTCTCTTGATTAAAAAAGCTGTGCCAGTTTTGGGGCTCACTGCAAGACTCTGGCATTCATCCTAAGTATTCCAGTAACAAGGAAAAAGAACCTTCAGAGAATAAAAGTAACACATGACATGTATAACCATGCTGGAATCTGCACTGAGATCCTAGTAAGCACAATGAAAAACAAGTGACTTGTGTCAGCCCCTCTCTGTATTTTTCAGAAAACAAACAAAACTGTGTGGCCTAATATTTAAGAAAAATTATGTATATTTTAGCAGGGTTCCACTGATAGCTGCTCAGCATTTTTCTCTTTTAAAAAGTAGGATTCTTGAAAATTTTTCATCAAAATGCATGAACTAGGCTTCAAAACCACCTTTCTCCCTGTCCCCTTTCCACAGAACCATTTTTTTTCTGACCATCCTTGTTTCCCAATGCCCACTCCTCCTCTCTTCAGCCTTTCGTGCGATGACCAAGACTAGTGCTATAGTCATGCTGAACTTTGGGATGCTGCTGCCACCGCGTGGCTTTGGGAGAGGTAGAACATTGAAATGGCTAAATCCTGAGACTAACATGCAGGTTGAACAAGATTTCTAGTGCAGAGAACTACAGAATCAAAGCTATACCCAAAGACACATATCTTGGAGGAATCTTGTTTTATTGGCAATACACAGCAGCTGTGAAGCCTCTCACAGAGGCTACAGAAGGGACAGTATCTTTTGTCTGTGGGTCTCCTCTGTGGCTGTGTAAATACAAAAGGATGTAAGAAGCAGAAACCATTAAGAAAAAAAAAAAAAAAGACTTGAATTTATATTCTTCTCTTAGTGCATGAATACAATACTAGCTAGTAGTGATTTAGGGAAACCTACCCTCAACTAAGCAGAGTAGAATGAGAAGAAAAATAGAGTTACAAAATCTGAATTAAAATAGCAGGGGAATGGATACAGATTGGGGAAGGCAGATCTGGTAACGAAGAATTTAGTATTTTATCCCAGGTGACTACTTTTCCGAGCCAAAGACTTTCTCAAGATCATAGTGGCTGGTCTGCCAGTAAAAGAAACTGATATAAAATTATTTTTACATAAGAGAAAAAGTTACAAGAAAACATTTCAATGTCAAATTAAGAAGACTTAATGGGCTTGGTTCAGACCCTATTTATAAAAGCTTATACAATTTAGAATGTTCTTGGGTAAGTAAAGTTGTTTCTTTTACAAGAAAAAAATCAAAGGTCTTGTTTCTAAAGAACACATCATCCAGAAGAAAAAAAACAGAAACACTATACCTATTTTCCACCACAGAATAATGTTCAGGCTTTTGGAGTATGCAATCCAGAAACTAGCTAGCCAAGTATGCCTTTTTATTTTAAGATAACTTTCTGGACATCTAGAGTCAGCAATGACTACAAAGTCCATTGTTCCAGCAATGGATTCCAAAGCTGACCCAAACGCATGACAACAGCTTTTCTCCCAAAGGCAAAAGATAGCAAACTAGTTCATAGTAAACTAAACCAATACACTACATCCACTATGTACCTAATGGTGCAGAGATGAAGGGACACCTCAGATGTGAGATGAATTTATGTATTGCAGAACCACTTGAAGCATGAAGAGATGACCTGACATGTCTGTGACAGCAGGAGCCCTGACTCCAGTTATCCCTTCAACATCTCTGCTCCTTTGTCCAGAGTGTACCTCCATCAGCACCAAACCACACCTCCAATTGTAAAGTGGAAGTATATTGTGCTAGAACAGCTCCAAAGCAGAACGGTACCAGACGAAAAGGGAGGGGAGCCAAAGGAGGTAGAATATCCACAATAGCCGTGGCACTCCCTGCTGTTGTCCCTCACAAGCAAAGCTCCGAAGGAGCTTAAGACCTGGAGACACTCTGTTCCACTAAGTAGAACTAGTACCTGCATCAGACTAACAAAGCAAAATGCCTATATACGCATCCTTTCAGCTGGCACAGGAACAAGGTGGGATTATTTCATTATGTTTGAGAGATTCTTGGATTATTTGCCTTGGTAATGGTGCACTACACCTAAGAACTATTATCTACTGGGCCAGACACAGGTCTTGTTAAGCAAAAGCTGTGGTGCAGAATAGTCCACCACAGCATGCTGTACGGAACAAAAGAGCTAGGGGACACAAAGTATCATGTAGAAAACTCTGTTTAAAAAATTGCTTTCTAAAGGAGCTGGTGCCATTTTGGATCACCAAGGAAACTATAGCTTCATGTATGAGACTAGACAAAAAAACCTCATGCTGGCCTGTGGTCCAAATAAGTCTACCTAAAGTACAGCCTTTAGATTTAAAAAAGCTCTTAGCTTAAGGATGATTAACAGTTTGGCAGACACTCCATTCCTATTGGCTCCACAGATACCAGAGTCATGGCAAACACTTTATAAATAGTACCGCACTGCTGTGAAAGTGGTGGCAGATGTGAGCAAACACAGAGCCTATGTCTATCTAGGCATACCTCAGCAAACAGCAGTCACATAATAAAAAAAGTATGGAAGGGTCCCACTGGCAGTGAATACATACTCAGCATGTAGCACAATGTCAAAAATACGTTTTCATTTTCGTCCTGTAGATAACAGAACTATTGCTGTTATATTCTAATCTACTACAATTTCCTCATCTGTTGTCTCCTGCAGGCTATGAGATGGGCCCATGTTTCACTGTTGTAGGCCATGAGGCAACCTGTGTCTCATCCAAAACCAGAATGGGTCACTGCTTATTATGAGAAAATTCTTTGAAGCTAGCAATACTCTACATGGAATAAGACACTGGATGATGATGCTTCCATCTTTGCTTAGTTACACTTGAAAGGAGTCAAGATTTTTAAGTCTCCACTCCAGATGGAAGTAGCATCTGATATAAACTGTATTGTGTGAAAGTGGGAGACATACGAAGACTTCTGAAAGGAACAGGAGGGAGAGGGAAAGGCATAAAGAGAGACCACAGGACATAAAGGAAGAGAGGGGAAAAGGGAGAACACAGCCAGGCTGTTTCTGTGGAGACTGAAAGATTTTTCAGAGGAAAATAAGCATCAGTAGATAGATAAGGGGTAAAAGCACAGACAGTAGAGGCTCAAGATCAAGCAAAGACAAGGCAAAGGAGGAAGACTGTTTCCTGTATTTCATGTCTCAGAGTCTAAGGAAAGCAGTTTAGCAGCCATCAAATTCATGTGGACGCACACAATTAAGTTCAGTTTTCAATCTGAAACCATCATGTTTTGTCAGTGGGCAAGCCAGGATATCAAGAGTTGGGTAAAATAAAAAATTCTTTCTTAATTTTCAAGTATTTAAATTTAATATTATTATTATAAGATATACAGATAAAAATTTATGTGAATTCATGCATATATATACATATATACACAAAGAAAAGCATTACTTTATTGGTATTATTTTATCTGCATATTTTTCAGTTGCTTTTTCAACTCCATGTTTGTTTTGATACATACAGAGACAGAGTGCATCATTCAGCATCTTGTAGTAAACTGCAACTGATTGCCATAACAGTTACCTTTTCATCTGATAGCCATAAAACAAACAAATAAAAACCAAATGTTAAACATAAGCAAACCTCTCCTGCTTCAGTTCAGGACAAACCTGAGCACAAATATCGCAACTCAAATAAATGATGTTATCACTAGTGCAACACCCAAACATTTTACTACAAAAAAATGTTTAAATTCATATGATGCCTCCCCCTACACCACTGAGATCAAATCGACTTTAAACATACTTTTCTGGGGACAGAATCAAGTTTTCCCATCACTGATTGGCCAGGAGACTGACTCAGCTTCCTTCTCTTCTGACATACACAAACCTGCACTCCTTGGGTCAGCCTTCAATTACACAAGGAAAAGGACCCAAACTAACATGAATATTGAAATGAACAGAGTGTCACTACATTTCTCCAGAGTCATAATGACATTGGTCTGCTATGTCTCATTTTTAACTACCAATGTTTATTTCACAGCTATGTTTGAAAACTCAGAAGTCATTAGAAAAAGCAATTATATTTTGGTTTTTGTAGCAGTATAATTTGACAGTAGGGAAAGGCAATATGAAAGAAAGTGGAATCAGTAAAACATTATTTTGCCATCACACAGGAGATCATTAAAGAATCTTTTCCCATTGGTAAACAAGTCATACCTGAAAATGATGTTTCCTGCACGATCAGCCTTCCATGCCTTCACAAGAGCAAAATCTCCAGTAATTGACTTCTCCAGAATAAAATGACGGCCATCAAACTCTCGCACCTACAGAGAAAAGTACACAACTGAGATGTAAGTTTCTTCAAGCAGATCTCCCATGTAGTATTTATTTTATGGGGTTAATTTTACAGACTATTATATTTAAACTTCTTTTTGTAGTACATAAATTTTTATCTGAAAAACTGTAGCTCAACTGTGTAATAACGGAGAAGCAGATAAAGGCTGTAAACCCCAGTTTTATCACAGTGTCTCTGTTTCGTGAAACAGAACAAGAACCAGATCCATATTCCTTCTGCTCCATCTACTGGAATTAGACATGCTTTCTCCTGCACATCTACCAGCTAACGAAAAAACTGAAGTGCTAAAGTAGAACTGTTGAAAAAGATCATAATCACTGCCCACCACCAGAAACCCAAATATAAAACAAAGTGGATTTGAGACAGACTGCTCAAATCACATCATCTGACAGGCTGAATTTCATTTAGTTTTGTCTGCATTTATGATCAATATTTGTAATGACATTGTGCCTGAAACCAGAATATGTAACTGACAAACAGCTAGTATTTTAATCCCATATAGAAACATGAAACAGCATTTCTCTTAACAATGTAGAAGGTTAGAGTATACAGAAATACTAATTGAGAGCTATTTAAAATTGCTGAGAGGGGGAGGAATTGTGACAAAAGTGTATCAGAAGTCAGTTTTTCAGTCCTGTAAAAGGAGATTTGAGCTTTTATAAAATGACACTTGCATTCGAAATGGATTTGGAGAATGGATTTGATCAAATCATGCTAGTCATGTTATTAGTCCCCCAAAAGACTGAGGAGAGTAAGGAAAACTTTTCCACAACTGTTAGAAGAAAAATGTTATCAAAATCATAAGCTATTTAATAAACAAAACTTTCCTTCAAATGGTAAAACACAGTAATGACATATTCAGTAAAAAAATTAAGGAAAAAAAAGACGTAAGTAAATGATTAGATACTGAAAATAACTGTGTATAAAATACGTGAAAACCAGGGACTGGGGTTTGGCGGAATTACCTTTACTCCAGAGACCTTCTTGAGGTAGAATTTAATGCTGTTTGCAGCCTAACTGGAACATACAGCATTAGCCCCATCCATTTCTTCAAGTACAGTTATGGCACTGAGAAATCTCTTCCCTTCTCCAAATTCTACATCCAATTTCAATGTGAAGCCCTTGTTTCTCACTTGGAAGCCACACTCTTCTTATTTCTTTGCAATTCCAAATACTCAGACTAAATTGCATTTCAACTGTTGGCAAATGTGTTTCCTGAAAATGTCAACTGAGCTCTTCCCTGCTTAACAGGAAGATGTCCTATCTCTTCCAATGCTAAAGCTTTACGTACAGCTACAGGGCTACTTACTCCAAACCACAGTATTTAAGTACCTGCCCCACTAATAAGACGTTGTTCTCAGTCTGTACTGTGCACTGCTGTGGCCTGGTCCAAGATTTCATCTGAATACACAGCGAACCTGGTCAGAGAACTGTGAAATGAAGAGTAACTCAGCAAGGCAGGTTTTCACTTGGACCAGTTCTTGATGCTAAGTCACCCTAAAGCTGTAATTCTAACACATTACAGAGGACAGAAGTAAGCAGTGGGAGGAAAACTAATCTGTCCGGTACCACAGACATCCTGTTAATCCAATATACCAAGATTAAACTTGGCCAAGAGGTCCTTAAACTACTGTTTACCTTGGAAATATGTAAGAAATTCAGTTTTCAAAGCAGAAGGCTTCCTAGTAACAAATTGGCATCTTACCTCTCTTGGCTGGCTGGCAATGGCAATGGTGCCATCTGTGTTGTATTTGATAGGTGCACCCCCTTCCTGCACCAGTGTCCCATAGCCGGTACTGGTGTAAAATGCTGGGATTCCTGCTCCTCCTGCTCTAATACGTTCAGCGAGCGTACCCTATGGGAAAATATATTTAAGAACTAGTCATTTGGGAACAACAAATCAAACTTTGGTGAATGGCTTGCATGAACATATTTTTATATCCTGTCATTTGGAGCTTTTTCTTCTGAACTCAGCAGACCATTACATCTATTTCTTCCTCCCATTTTAGCTCGCCTTTGTGGGATTGGTACTGGATATGGCAAGAAATGGTTCACAAACGGCCATAAATTGCTCAAGAGCATACCATCACACAACTCCCTCTCAACACCCAAGCCTCAGCACTTTGCTGTGCCTCTTCTCCTTCAGCTTGTTTCCCAATCCATTACTCTGAGCAGAGTACAAAGTTCTTTTTCTCTTTCTCACCTAGCTACACATGCTCAGTTTTTCTTTTATAACAGTCCTACATATTTACTTTTCATTCTCCAACATCTTAAGAAAAACTTCATACCTCAGTCCAAGTTGAAACAGCCATGCACAGCAGATTGAGAAAGGAAACCGGGTTGCCCATGCTAAGAATACCAACAAGCTGACAGAACAGCATTTCTACTCTGTTTGACCACCCCATCTGCACTCTGCTCTATGTTCAGCTGTACCACGGATATTAACAGCCCAAATTCCTCATCAGCCTTAATTACAGACTTATGGCCAAAGACAAGTCTGCCTGCTTTTCATTAGTGTCCTTTCCAAATTTTTTTTATATTTTTCTGGATTCAAAGCAAGACAAGACCGTCATGGTCAATTGTCTAGCTTGATGGCCTCCAAAACATAGGTTGCATTTTCCCCAGTTATCCTGCAAGAAACACAATGACTTCTGGTAGGTTTACAAAATGGTGGCAAGAGGCAGATGTGAACCATGCAATGATACAAAGTCCTGTGTTCCAAGCAGCCTTAGCATTTCAAGATCCCACCATGACCTCTTCCCCTACTGTGGAACAAGGACACAACAGTCCTCCATTTTGCCTAAAGTCATACCAAACTTGAAGAGCATTTTCCAAAAGGTTGTTTTATCATGACACAAATATTTCAAATCCCCATATCTCCTAGTAAGTCATTAATTCACCTTATTGTTTACCATTGCACACTGTAGACCCAGTATTTTCATGCTGGATCTACATAGCTTGTCTGTGCAGTCCATAAAGCCAATTACATGTCTAAGGAGTTCAAGGTCTTCTGGATGAAAGCACTGAACATTAAGTACAAAGAAGGAAAAAACAAATTGTGAGATTTGTGACTTTTGAAACACGAGAAGCAACAAGTGCCTGGTTATTTCCATGTCAGCTGACTGGGTATAAAAGGAGCTTTTCTGCCCATCTCTGAGATTCTAAGAGATACTCCCAAGAGATGGAGCCTGAGACTCTCTTTTCCATAAAAACTTGACTGTTGCTTTTCGCAGAGACTTACATCAATAGCTGTTTAAAGCCCAAAGGTTATGTGTCACCTTTAGAAGTGCAACATGCTAACATGCTGTAGGCTTTAAAGTTAAGAGTACTAATTACACAAAACTAAATCTCAATAGAATGTGACTGATGCTCATTAGGATCTCATTGCATTCTGGCCATTTGGGTAGCTTGGCAGTGCTAAAATAATTAAAACTATAGTGCTAAAAAGTAAAGTTGTAAGTATTGGCTCATAACACTATGCAGAGATTAATTTAGTTAAGATTTAATGAACAAGCCCTAAAGAGTTGTCTCACAATGAACTGAAATCTCCTAATTTGATTCCTACCCACTAGATGGCAGACACTGCACAAGCAACATCCCCAGAAGCACACGAACTGCCACCAATATGGGAATTCAGCAACTCCCTACTTTTTCCCCTTATATGGGCCACAGTAGTGAGCATACTTCGTGTGTTTTTCTACAGTCTGGGAGGAACTACCAAAAATCAAACATTGTACAACAGAATATACATATGTGTGTGTATATATATATATACTTGAATATAATGTAACAAGCCATAAAAGGAATTCACACAATATGACCAGTCAAGTTCTTAACGGACCAGTTGCAGTCTACAGCCCATGATCCTAAAATGGTGTATTGGGTTTGCGTGGCAAGGTTTTGGTAGTGGGGGGGCTACAGGGATGGCTTCTGTGAGAAGTTGCTAGAAGCTTCCCCTGTATCCAACGGAGCTAATGCCAGCCGGCTCCAAGATAGACCCACCACTGGCCAAGGCCGAGCCCATCAGTGATGGTGGTAGCGCCTCTGGGAGAACAGATTTAAGAAGGGGGAAAAAAAGCCCTGCACAACAGCATCAGCAGTCAGAAGAGAAAGAAGTGAGAATATGTGAGAGAAAAAACCCTGCAGACACCGAGGCCAGTGCAGAAGGAGGTGGAGGAGGCTCCAGGCGCCGGAGCAGAGATTCCCCTGCAGCCCGTGGGGAAGACCATGGTGAGGCAGGCTGTCCCCCTGCAGCC
>JANXJC010000078.1:68019248-68029841 GCA_027564655.1 Leptodon cayanensis | reverse complement strand
AACACTGTCTAAATTAGTTAAGTGTAATAACCTTCAACAGTGACAGTCAGTGTGTCTACTAGTTCTGGAGAAAGGATAAGTGACTTATCATTCCTTTACAGCAGGAGTTAAGAAAACCCCAAATGCCTACTCAGCACATATTTGCAGACGTCAGCTGCACAAGTTCCATATGTTTATGTATTGATATTTATAGAGGCTGGTTTAAATTCTTATTCAGAAAACCCTACTAATCTCTTAGTCCTCACTTTTGCCAGGAATTTTTTGCTGCAAGAATGCAACAGAACAGGAAAGTCTTTTTTTTCCCCACTCTGGCCAAGCTGAAAGAATGAGGTTATTTTACACTCCATACCAATACTGTTGTAAAAGAGTAAAGGTCAACATAACAAAAGGGGCTACAGAAACAATAAACTGTATGCAGAAATCCTGAGCAGCTGTCACACTGCAAGTCAGTTCATGTTTGGTAGCACTACTGTAACAGGCTTTTCCGGATTCTGCAATGCAACGTTATATTAATAAGCTGCACAGGATACTTTCAAACAAACCTCATCAGCAACAGAATGTACTTTAAACTCAGAACCTAGGAGGACTTGTAAAACTACTGGTGAAGAAATCTTTTTCCTTGTATTCGATACACAACTTCCAAAACCAGATACAAAGCCTTAAGATCATAATGCAGAATTTGTTTGCAGACGTTGTATAGAGTAAACAGATCACACACAGACACTCCTCGCACCCTGTACCGCACTGCAGCTAGGGCTGTACAGTAAGACTACAGGACAGCCACCAGAGTTGGAAATGAAGAAAAGCAACACCTGCCTGGTATGCAAGTTTCGCCTGTAACTGGTTTCCTCTTTGAAACTTGGACTTTGCCATCCATTTCATGGGTGTGGAGCTTAAGTGGCAAGCACCATTTCTTGGCTACCAGAATCTAGCATGCGAACTCACGCATGCAATCCGAGCCCTTGTAATTATTTTATCATCCGCTGACTAGGGAGCCTAGTTCCCTGTGTGTACTGGCAAAACCAGATGCCAACACATTCTCATCTGAATTGTTTTGCCTCATTCTTCTACTCCATCCAGCTGCTGCACAAACAGCTGTCCGGAGTTCAGAACAGCTTTCGCCCTACAGTGGGCAGCTCATCAATGGCTTGGTTAATATCCTCGATGGTCCAAACCTTACACGTCTAATAGGAAAAGCAGACAGTCATTTCTTATGACATTTCATGTCTTAGTCGCAATCAAATGAACAAAAGAATTAGTAAGGAAGGTAACGTAACTTTCACACAGGATGTATCGCAAAATCTGAAACTTTCGTTAAATTTTTTATAAGGTGTTTTAAAATGAACCCCTACCATTCACTCATCCATCTTTTTAAAAGGCCTCTTAGAATCAGTCTTAGAATATTGGGTTTTCCTTCAGCTCTCCCCTGGTTTTGGTAAAGTGTATCTGTCTGATTTTAAATGTGGTTCTACAAATACACACTCAAAAGGAGCTTGGAAGCCTGCTAAGCCTAAGCAGCAGGTTCCCTGCATTTGCAAACACACCACTGCCTGTTGCAAAGCTCTCAGGCGTCTTGCTCTCAATTTTACCAGCTCCGAACATCTCATCAAAGATCCGGATGGTTTGTTTCAGGGACCGGTTTGGAGCCATACCCTAACAGTTCACCAAAGACTTCCGTACTCTGCTTTTGGGGTTTTGCAGAGTTTCAGGAAACACAACCATTTCACATTGACATCAGTACCACGAAACACCCCCGTTAAAAGCTGGACCATATTGAGAGCACTGGTGACACCCTGTGGCATCCTTCTGAACTCTCAAACAGAAAGGGCTTCAAGGTGTTTGACATCTGTCTTCCTCTCTTCACTTAAGACCAGCAGGCCCCAACGAGGTGCTACTCCTGTAGCAAGTTTGGCATAGAGATCTTTAAGTACCAACCCTAACCAGAAAGACTGGGTTGAAACTAATTACTATGGGAGTGGCAAAAAGGGTCTCAGATTCCCACATAATTTTAAAGCACCTTTAGAATGTGTAATTCACCTGACTCTAGATTATTTATCCAAGTGATAAACATGATGCTTTCTGGTTGTAATGCATTTAAATTGTTAATAAATTCAAGCAAGCACTGCCAGAGTTTCACTCAGCTTGCAAGTTATGCACAACAGGAAATCAGAAAATTTGCCAACAACCTTGGATTTCCCATTTAACTCCCAGGGTAAAACCTTGATTACCATTATCATGGTTTGCCCCTCCAGCAGCTGTGCACTGTAATAGAGGAATTACTTGTGACAAGAACAGTATGCTTATATTTATTTTCTTAATGCCTTTGAAAGATAGGGTATTTGGTTGAACATAGGTTCAAAAGAGTAGTACTCTCAGCAGTCACACACCCAGGTAGCAGGTTTCCAGCAAGCCAGCCCAAACACTGCAGACACTTCACATCCTACTCCACACTTACTGTACATGGAACACAGACATTGCCCTAGCAAGGACAGTACCTGCATTTGCATGGTTGAACATCCAACTGTAGCACAGGAAAAGGGGTGGGGAGGCTTTTAACACAGATGAGCTTCCCACTCATGTTCATCTGAAAGATACTGTTACACGAGTGTAACTTAAAAGGCAGGG
Organism: Leptodon cayanensis; assembly: GCA_027564655.1. Lineage (NCBI taxonomy): Eukaryota > Metazoa > Chordata > Aves > Accipitriformes > Accipitridae > Leptodon > Leptodon cayanensis. Next base: position 68,027,216 of record JANXJC010000078.1, on the reverse strand, counting down.
TCATGAAGAGTGGGAAGAAGGGGCAAGAAAGCAGAGCAGCTGTTTACCCTAGTACTCTTCCGAGAGAAACACTTGCGAAACTAAGGCATGACACCTCTGTCTTGAATTCTCAAGTACGCGTTGCTTCTTTATCCATCCCATGACCCTTTCAGAAATGTTTTGGCGTTTTTTTCCTCAAGAGAAAGAAACCCCAAAAGAACTGGAAAAGCTTGAATGCTCAGTGCTACACAGATTAATACAATACCACAATTAGTAGATTTAATTTTGCTATGATCCAAGGGAATTAACTGTATAAAACCTCTTATAGCGGCACAAAACTTTACTAAAAGCCAGATGAAGGTTCTCTGAGGGTATGTTACACATTACAGTTTCAGAAGGAAGTTACAGTCTCAGCTTACAGCCATCCAGATCGGCTTGGTGATCCAACTGCAGACTAGGTCTCTGGAAAAAATGGACAGCATTCAGTCGGATAAGACCTTACCATCACATGACTCTAGGATTAATACAGTTAAAGATGGGAATATGCAGATAGGGACATGAGTCTGGTCACTTGTTTGACCAAATGACATTACTTTTGCGTTAGCTAGAAGTCAACTGTGAAGCAATAACCTAAATTACATACACAGTAACCTGTAACAGTTGGAGACTGTGGTGAAGCTTACTTGCTGTAAGGAAGTTCTCCCAGACCAACATGTACAGGAGCCCATAAATGAGATGTGGCAGGCAGAAGCATTCTTCTGCATGAAGGCAGCCACAGTACACACCATTCTTTGATCATTAACCATAATAGAAAAACATAGGTTTCCTTGCCTGTTGCAAGTAAACTGTTTCATTCCATTATAGAAGATTGTACACTCTATAGTTGCTTTTTAAAGAGAAACTACTTCAGCTCCCCCTCGGGCAGCAAGAGGCAGTTCCTATTTGTCAGTCTCTTAACACTCCCTTCTTTTAGGGAGGTCACTTCAGAAGAGAGAGGTTCCAGCACCAAAGTTCAGTGCATGTCACTTCTAATAACCAGAAATCAAACTGTATGTTCCAAACCTATTTAAATGCAAATCAGGTACCACGTTGTCCTTGTTTCAGGTGACCACATTGTAAGAAGGCAGCTGGTTTATATTTTGTCAGGGCACCACCTGAACTATACACAGAGTAGAAAGCAGGTAGAACAAAGAACAGTCATGCAAGGTTACGCAAACAAAAATATGACACACCTACAATGTCTACTAATAGTTGGCACTCACGTACCTCTCCAGAATAAATATATTTCACATTTACTGACACAAAGGTAAAATTCCATTACAGATCATCCTTATGCCCCGATTTCACATTTGGCATCAACATTATGAACACCAAATGCTCTGACTTGGATATATTTCAGACTGAATACATAGCCTTATTTTAAGAGGACTGACTGAATTTGATACTTCCTTATTCAATGTCATGACATTATCCACTATGCCACTGAATTCTGGAAATTATTTCATAGTGCTTAATCTCACAAACACAAAAGAAATCTTTGGTAACGATCTTTCACTTTCTTAGCATGATTCTGAATAAATTCCAGTTTTACACCCCTCCCCTAGTAATTGCAAAGCCACACAGTGAAAGAGAGAGAGAACATGCATCTCCTTTTGTGAATCCCAGAAACATTTGAAAGGTAATCCCATAATATTGACCATCTTTCTTACAGATACTATTAGATACAACAAACTCATGAAGCTCACATACAATAAATGAAGACCCTTGTTTAACAGTTTTTATGCATAAATACAATTTTTTTTGCTTATTTTTAAGAGCAGAAATATTTGCTTCAAAGAATACAGTGATGAAAGACATGCGAAGGACCAAATATTCTTTAACACATTTTAATAAATTCAGTTTCTCTCAAATATTTATAAAAACAACACTTCTTATAATTCTCAACTAACAGTTTATGGTGCAAGTCTGACACCTATGACTGAATGCCACGATTCAGTTGTTACTGAGGCAGCTCTGACCAAGTGAGCCACGAAACAGACTGTGAAGCTGGCACATCCCTTCAGTTCAACTCTTTGCTCACTAAAGCTTGTCAGCTGCTCCAAAATGAAACAAGATGGACCTGAAGCAGACTTCAAACTTATTTTGAGCAAACTTCTATTACTCAAATCCACAGGAGACAAGCATGACTAAATGTCATTAATACATATAAATAAGTAAAAAGAGCAAGTACCTTGGATTAATTTTTATAAAGTGCTCCTTAGTTATTTACTAGAGGTACACCATAATAACAAAGCCTCATTTCTAATACAGCTAAATCAGCATAATGCCCACCACATGTACACAAATTCTGATCAAATCCTGCATTCACACGACACCAAATAAAATAGAATTTGTGCCTAATTTAGGTAATTACGCTTTTGTATTCTATCAAAGTTTGTAATTTTCTTAAATAAAAAAACACCAAAGAAGATAAGTCATTTATCATTTCTTTGCTAACAAAAATATAACATTACTACTTAACACTTTATAAATATATCCCTAATTTAAGTAATTTACCAGAGACCAAATGCATTTGTGAAATCTATTGTGCAGCATCTTTCCTAAGGCAATTACATCTGTCTCAGTTATAATTGCTGTATTAAATTCAGAGACAGCTGCCTGACACTTAAATTACCTATAAAAATTTATGAGGACCACATATTACTCATGCTTGCAAAATAAGGGCATAAATTTATTCTTGAAATCACAGTAGTTTAGTGTCATCCTAAGATGCTGTACCAAATACAGTATTAAAATTTCTTCCAGGTTCTATAGGACTTGATGCATGCTGCTATAAACTCCAATTAGCCAAGTACATCTGTATGAATATCCATGATGTCTCCCCTGTTCGTTTCAAAGACAAATTTTGACCAGAGACTCTAGAACTGTTGGGAATCTGCGAGACAAGGGGTAATGTCTGACAGTTTTTTGAGGCTTGTTTGATCAGGTCTAATCTAGTTTTTCCATCTCTGTCTTTCCATTCAGTTTTTCCATTACTAACTACTTCCACCTCCACACATACCCCTTTTCTCTTTTCTTTTTTTCCTTCTTTTCCTAAACAATTTTTTTTAAACATTAAGAGTCACTTGATAACCAAAGCAAGCAGTAAATAATCCAGTAATCATCACCAGGCTTAGTACCTCTGGTCAGAGGACTAATTTGCTGAAAGCAAAGCCTCTTTCTTCCAGCTTTCTTTGTAGAGATCAAAACAGCACACCATCAGAAGACTGAGGGGTGCCCTCATGGCAGTCTGCACCTTCCTAATGGGGGTGGGCAGTGGAGGGGGAGGCGCTGATCTCCTCTCTCCGGTGACCAGCAACAGGACACGAGGACATGGAATGAAGCTGCCTCAGGGGCAGTTCAGGCTGGACGTTAGGAAAAGGTTCTTCACTGAGAGGGTGGTTGGCCCCTGGAACAGGCTCCCCAGGGAAGTGGTCACGGCACCATGGCTGTCAGAGTTCAAGGGGGTCTGGACAACGCTCTTAGTGATAAGGTTTAGTGTTAGGTGCTCCTGCGAGGAGCAGGGAGCTGGGGTCGATGATCCTGATGGGTCCCTTCCAACTCTACATACTCTGTGATTCTATGAACATATACAGTTCACTTGAACGCAACAAAATTTCTCTCTTGGCTACTTTCTCCAAGAATTAGTATTTCATCATCACCCCACTTAGGTGCCATAGTTCAAGAAAATTTGCACAACCTGCACAACTTAAAAGTTCTTGAAGCTGCTAATAATGATAAAAGTGTATGACTGCTGTGCAAAGCTGCTTTCTCTACACAATGTTATATTTTTAATTTGAGCTAAAAGCATTTTCCTCATTTGGATAATACTAAATATACAGAGGAACAACACACTTGTGTTTACGTATTATTTCTTTAACTTTCAGAAATAAAAGATGTCACAGAACTTCTAAAGCAAGGTAGATTGTGTATATCCAAGACATTACATGTTCTAATATGTTCAAAGTTTCAGGTATTCAGAGATGTCAGGCTAGCCCAGTTTCACAGTTACGTATATCAGGACAGTTAGGAAGTGTTGATGGAATGCCACAGGACAAAAATAATTCCAGAGTGTATAGTTACAACCAGTCTGTTCTCTAGAAGCATACGCATTTACACACAAAGAATGACAGAAAGAGTATGTGGTTTGGAAGGAAAGAAGCAGCAGAAGCTACTGTAGCAATATACAGAATCTACTTTACATGCACACCATATATACATACATGCGCATACACACACAGATACATTTATATAAACCCAAAATAACAGAACAGTTGTGGCAATGCCATAGTCTTCGCTCTGAAGGACAAAATCATTACAGCTCTCCCCCTCCCATCAGCCGCAACTTTTTACACACCACAACACTTTTCCTGTTGTGTGTCCACTAATTCAGGAACACAACCTGTCTCTAAACAGCCAACACCTTACGCCTTCCCTTATTAGTAACAGTAGCCTTAAAAACAGGTAGTGCTAGGCACTGGAAGATCACAAATCCCACACGAATCCTTTCACCTGCGATAATTTTACCGTACTGTAACTGTTCCTAAAGTAACTCTATAGAGTGAAACAGTTTTTTGCTTCAACATAATTTATGCTAAGTGTCACCCAGAAAGAGTGTTTGTTCTTAAACGTGGAAAATTTTCAGACAAATACTGGCTGCATATTTTTGTGTGAAGCTCTGAGAATTTGAATTTTAAGATTTCCCAGCCCTGAAAAGAACGGTGAGAAGCAGCAAACCCCAAACCAGGTCATTCTCTTTCAAATATCTGGCAGGGATTTTATCTAAACAGGTTCTAAGGAAAAACAAAATATAAGGCAAATTGAGGTCACTGTTCCTTCAAATAATCAGACACCTAGTCTTTCACCAGTCTTCAGACCAAAACACTTTGCAAGGTGTGGGGAGAAGACTAGTGCGGTAGCTCCACAAAGTACAAAATGCAGCCTGGCAGTTTAGTGCTGGAGGCAACACAGCTTGAGGAAGGCATAGATGTGGGGCTGGTCAGAGGCTACTCCAGCCAGGAGCAGGACGGAGCCCAGGGGAGGCGAGGGCTTGCCCACAGCAGTGAGGAGTCAGCACACCAGCTAGCTCAGCCCAGCCGCTCTTCCAGGCTCTGCAGTCTCTCAGGTGTTCGCCCAGAAGTCCTGCCGCTCCTGTTCCTTGCAAACCAGATACCAACAGGGAGTATGTAGGGTATAAGACAAGAAAAACGCTTGAAAGCCACGAGAGATGGCTTCTGCTCCCTCACACATTTCATGGCAAAATCAGGTGGGGAGGAAATAGGTAAACCCACCAAAAATCTTCCAGGTCCTCTTTTCCCCAGAGAAGTGGACATCACCCCCCCCCCTTTTTAACATTTGTAGCAGCTTCTATTTTATAGAATAATACCAGCTTGGTATTAACAGAAACACACCTCTTCCATCTCAGCCACTGATGAGAAAGGTCAAAACCAGATTTCAGTGTATATTTAAAGAAAGAGTGGATAACAATTTCTGGAAAAAAAGTCATTGCATATACATCTAGCTTTCTAAACAGATTCAGCTAAAGTACCCTGCGGCAGTGCCTGGAGCACAGGAAGAAAAAAAGATACTACTCCTTTATCAAATCAGTCAGCACACAACCACTTTGGGTTTTTGTTTTGGGTTTGTTTGTTTGTTTTTACAAGAGACATCTTGAAAGCTGGATGACATCTCCTTCACTATTAAGGGCTGACCCACCTGCCCACTTGACTAGTTATGAAGAAAGCAACTAAGCAAGCAACACAAAATCACAGCTGGGTATTGAAACAGAGAAGGGAAGGACTAAGCAAGCAGAGGATCTGAAGAAGGGAACTTAGCAATGCACAGTCATTCTTCAGTCCCAAAACTGACAACATGCAAAGTGTTGTTATTTCACGTAAAACATGAAGCACCATCTCCTCTGCTCTCAGGTATGATATGGTTAACTACCATAATACTTTTGGTATTGTTAACACAGCTGTTCCTTAGATGGAAAATTGTAACTGGCTATGCACTATGCAGGAATAAATGACAATACATATCCAACCAAAGCATTAAGAGATTTCTTCCAGAAATCAAACCATTTCCAGAAGCAAACACAATTTTGCCTTTTATGTTTTACTTTTTTGTTGTATTTGATCTGTTTGGCGAGTCTTTTGTAACACAGGCAACAGCAAAACACATCTGTGTCTGTAACCAGACGTTTTTCGCTACCTCAAGTACTCCAGTAACTGGCACTTTTTTCTGGTTTGGTTTTTTTTTTTTAAGAGTACTTCGGTGGGACACAGGCACTAACAGAATGAACACTGTATGACTCCAAAAGGGGAAAATGTCTTTAGTCAATTATTCTTTTAAAATATTCAAGCTAACAAAATCCAGAATGTTGTGTAAGCTCATGACACATTACTCCAATGGACACTGAGGTATTAGCTTTTTCCAGGCAGGTAAAAAGATGGAGAAAGCTAGAGAAGCAATATAGTGAAATACACAATTTTTATAACTACACAACATAAAATATTTGATGATTTACTGTGAGGTGGTAGCAAGATTTTGCTAAAAATAAAAGGAAAACTTACTATTTTCCTCTCATAACATGGAAGCTATTTAGCACTTCTGAAGTTCATGAAGTGTGCTATCTAAAGCTGGACAAAAAATTGGAGCAAAAGTCTCATTCCTCTAACAAAAGGTATGCCGTTTTAAGACGATTTAACTGTACTTTCACAGTTGTACCTCTACGTGTTAAGTAATCCAGTACTAAAATTGTCGTGGTTCAACCCCAGCCAGCAACTAGGCACCACGCAGCTGTTCGCTCACTCCTCCCTACTCCCAATGGGATGGGGAGAACTGCAAAAAAAGTAAAACTTGTGGGTTGAGATAAGAACAGTTTAATAAGTTAACTAACATACTCATACTACTACTAATAATGATGAAAAGGAATATAATAAAAAAATAAAACCAACAACAAATCCCAGAAAAGACAAGTGATGCAAATGTAATTGCTCACCACCTTCTAACCGATGCCTGAGCCGTGATCTGCCCCTCCCAGCCAACTCCCCCAGTTTATGTACCGAGCATGACATTCTATGGTATGGAATACCCCTTTGGCTAGTTCTGGTCAGCTGTCCCGGCCATGCTCCCTCCCAGCAACTTGTGTACCTGTGTGCTGGCAGAGCATGGGAAACTGCAAAACCCTTAACTTGGGATCAGCGCTACTTAACAACAACTAAAACATCAGTGTGTTACCTACACTGGTCTCACACTAAATCCAAGACGCAGCACTGTACCAGCTACTAGGAAGAAAATAAACTCTATCGCAGCCAAAACCAGGACAAAAAAGTAAGTAAAAAAACACCAATAAAGATGTATTTATCGATAAAAAAAGTATGAGTTCGGTCTTAAAAAACCTCACGGCCCTTCTGCATTCGCTTCAGTTCGCTTATGGGCAGACCTATTTCACAGCGAGGCTGGACAGCATCGTTTGACGTGGGGGGCAACACAGGGAAATGTCGAGGATCCTCCGCGGGGACCCTGCCACAGATCTGCAGAAACCACGAAGGTCCTGTTACAAAGAAGCTTTAAAGTCCACGTAAAAAAAAAAGTAAAACGGAAGTCCCAGCCTTCGGGGCGCACAAGGCTGGCCGAGCAGGCCCGGCTGCCGTTTCGCTGCCTGTCGGCCTAGCCTGAGGCAGAACCGGGGAGGCCGGAGGTGCCCCGGTCCTCCTGCTGCCTTGGCCCGGCGGCCGGCTGAACCTCACCACCGCCGCGGTGCTGGCGGGCCCGGACGGCGGGAGCAGGAAGCCGCGGCGCCGGCAGGCGGCGGTCCCCGCTCCGCCAGAGCCGCCCGCCTCACCGGGGGCCACCTCCGCTCCCACTCCCGCCACAGCGGGGCCGGCGCCTCACACCCCCGGGGGAGCCGCGCCTCGGCGCGGCCCGCCCGGCCCCGGCCCCGGCCCC
>JANXJC010000078.1:67978329-67997759 GCA_027564655.1 Leptodon cayanensis | reverse complement strand
ACAGAGGTGAGACTGACTGGCCTGTAGTTCCCTGGGTCTTCCTTTTTTCCCTTTTTAAAAATGGGGGTTATGTTTCCACTTTTCCAGTCAGTGCTACAGACCTGTAGTTCAATTGGTTACTGGCATAACTCAAACAGTCTACAGCATAATGAAGAATCTCTCTAACCAGGGGAAGCTAGAAGAACTTGATTTCATAATTAAACAAAAGTGAATTAGCAGCGTAATTTTCTGTCAAAGAAATAGACACCAATCAATACCAATGAGGGAAAAAAATTACTGATGTCACTAGTGACTACTTACGTTGATTCAAGAGCCAAATGCACTTTTATTGATCTGTGCATGGACCCATTTTCTAGTAACCATCATTCTCCTCTTCCTTCCTTCCAACCCTGCTTGCAAAGGGTTTGACCAGAAAGAACAGAGGTGCATGTCCTCATATTCTCCATATCTTCAGCATATGTACTGTTCCAGCACTCAATGTCCACGCATTGCACCCAGCCTCACAACTTCTCTGACCTTCTCCATTCTCCCACCAGGCCTCATCCTGGCCTCCCAACCGCAGGGAGAATTTTGGTTCTCCATTCTGATTCTCCTTTGTCTCCATACGGAGGCTAGCTGACTTTTCAATACCAAGGTGGGTGAAATCCAGCAGGGCTTGACCTGCCAGTCCCAAATCCCTCTCACTCCTTCCTCAGGTATCCTGGTTGTTTTCCAGTTCTAACAGTTGCATTTTAACTTGAGCTCTCACTTTCTACTATTACCTGTACTTCTCAGTACTGCACCTTCCCTGTGCTTTCCAGGCTTTCCAGTCATCTTTTACGTCTCTGACTACTCACCACATCTCTGTCTGTTTCTTCATTATCTCTTAGTCATTGATATAAGGTCATCAGAATGGCAGTAGTGGATCTGTGCAGCATCTCTAGCAGTTAGATACATCATCTACAGTGACTGGACATGAAATGTACTTTCCTGGCCCCCAGTAACTCATTTTTCAGACATTCTGAAGCAGTCATGATATCTTTGCATTTATTAACACTAATAATTTCTCCTCCTTGCCCTTTTTTATGTGACTGTGTCTTTTCTTTTTACATATGACTAAAGTCAAGCTCATCTATCATCTCTTCATCTAGGTGAATCATGGTATCTCTTTATCAAAGTCTCTGGATCCAGGTTTTATTTTTACTTCTGCAGCACCTACTGTTCTCAGCCAGAGCCATGGGAGCAATTTGTGCAAGGTACTGTTCAAACACGAAGCAAGTAGATAGATCTTACTCCAGTGCACTCACCAGTTAATTTTAAGATGAGAAACACAGGTGGATAAAAGTAACTGGGAGCGTTTGGATAGGATGAGAGTGGATGGCCCTGCACAGTAATACAGGCATTGCAGTAAAACAAAGTTTTAAAGCCATTTTTCTTTATTTACCCACTTCCTTTCTGATATTGCTTTAGGTAAACAGTCACCTTCCCTGTGTTTCAGGATTGTTGCTCTGCTTGTTATCCTCACGGTGGCTTCTTTCTCTTGGCTGCAAAACCAGACTGTGTAAACTTTCACTGCTGCTTCTCTCATTTTATTACGAAGAATCAAAGATTCTTTTTCCTGTTCACATCACTAAATCAGGGGGAGTGTAAAGAAGCTGGAAAATCTGTCACCTCAAAAAAAAATCTTTCTTATGTTTGATAACTGAAGAATATCTTTACAAATGTTCTATCTCAATAGTCCTTTTACAAATTCTAAGTAAGTCCCACATTTTTGATGATCATCAGTTTTATATGTTACACGAGGAGAACCTTTCCATGTACTGCCTTTGAAAAGAGTTTGTGGGTTTCTGGGCCATTGAACAGACTGCTAGCTAATAGGAAATAATAAAAACTGAAGCTGAAACCTAAAGTGAAAACATGAGCTGGAGGCTAGGAGAGAAACTGGATGGTTTAGACATGTTTTTCTGTAGCGCTGCTCTCAGATCCACTGGACTCTTAGAATTCAAAAGACAAACAAAATCAGACATATTTCAATGTATGTCTTAACAGTTTCTTCCCTCTTAGCTCAGAATCAACTCTCATAAAAAATATCAGACTGACAGTCTCTTACTCTCTTTTTGCTCCGCAGGTAAAAAGTCAAGAAATAAATTCCCATTTCCAGAAAAATCTGCGAGCTACTTTTAACAATTGTACCAAATGTGCTATTTCCATTCAAAAATATGCAACTTTAGCTCTTTCTTGAATGCAAGAAATGTACTTTGTACTATTAAAAATAGCTGTGATACTCCTCATGAAAACTACTCCGTAAAGAAAGTTACAAGTTCTTTCTTATAAGCAAGCACACATGAATTTGTCCTTTTGAATTTTTTTCCCTTTATTTTCTTAAATCCAGAAAAAAACTGAGTAAGTGGTTTTGGTTTTGGTAATTTTCCCCAAAACTAACCAAACATGAAAAGGGCGCTGAAAATCTTGGAAAATTTGTTTTAGATATGTGGTAACAATTTGTCCATTGTCTGTAGGCATTGTGATGGAAAGAATATATATCTTCAAAACTACGTATGGAAAAAGGAATATGGAAATATTGAGGCAATCTGTAATAGCAGACAGCACATCTCAAAGGAAGGGTCAAGAGCCAGACATCCACAGGCTTAAAGTTCTGTCTAACAGAATTAGACACAAAATCCTGAGTATTTGTCTCTTTATGACAGTATTTCTCTCTTATCTGAGAGAATATCACTGCTGCCTAATTAGCTCTCTGTCTGTTGCAGAAATGGCAGTGGATGTGCTTGTCACTGAGGAAAGAGCAGAAAGCACCGAACCAAATAGTTGCCACTGTGGTGACACAGAACCATGTTGCAAAGGGAATACTAATTAATACGCTTCTACAGTACGCACTGGAGAAGGGAAGACTTTGTTCGTATTTCGCAGTGTACTTTAAAAAACAGCCCCGGTACTTGTGAGGGATCATTAACAGTATGATAAGAGGTCATTCAATACTGGCTCTGCAGTGCTCATACAAACTATTTTCTTTCATTTACCTAGAACTTAAAAAGAAAATTAAAACAGTTTGAAATTGGTATGCTTACTACTAAATGTGCAAACAGCAGAAAGTGCAGCAATGCTGGGAACATTTTGCATTTTTTTTTACACAAGTAGAGCTGCTCTTATGTGGCTAGTGGCAGAATTTACCATAAAAATAGGTTTAACTACTTTATGAATGCTACTACTCTTTTGTGTTGATTACTGGTGTGTTACTGTAAAAAGCCAGTCAAAGAAACTCTCTAAGACTCAATTTTGGAGTTTTAGAAAGCAGGCATTCTTTACTGCAGTGCTGGATGCACAGGGGATAGTTCCTCCTAATGTGCATACAGCTACCTACAGCAAGTAAAGCTTATATTATTCTAATATATACACATTCATTATGTTTCCTGGAATTATTGTATATATTCATGTTATTTCCCAGAAATCATTTACATAGTGTCCACCATCTGGGGCATGCACTATTAAATGGGTCGGTGGTCTTCTGGGGTCTTTGAAACCCTGTGGCAGTCATTTTCTTGGTGTCCGCTAATTGAACTCTCTCTTAAGGCATGCACAGTGTGGGCCATCTCAGGTGGTTCATCTCTTCTTCTTAGTTAGTTGGCCCTGGCAGGTTTTAATCACAAAGCTCAGCAGAACTTAAGGCTTCTTATCTATTTGTGCATCCTGTTAATAAAGCTCAAGGTTTTCTTACATACCAAAAGTTTCAAAGAAGTCGCTCAAGCAAGCATAAAGTAAGTGCTACAAAAATACAATGGAATCTTTCAACTCCAGCCTTTATTTCAAGGCATCAAGTGGTTTAAGACAAAAGTTGCATCTTTTCTACCAGACCAATGAGTATTATTAGAGCCTAGAATTAGCTTTCAGTAAAACTTAATACGTAGTTTCAAACCAATAAAGAGAAAGAGTTCTTTTCCCTTTTTTCTTCCCATACAGGCAGATATGTTAGGCAGTGTGTTAATTCCGATTGTTGTAATACTGTTTAAGCAATTTTGGAAGGATACAAATAAGAGGAACTGGAAGACATAAGGGTAAAAATCAGTTAGTCAACTTTTCTCATAGAGGAGGAAGAACTAAAGGAATATCTTACCTCCAGCGGGATGTTTGTTTGTTTGTTTGTTTGTTTGTATTGGATGTTGTTATTCTGTTATTTTGTTCTTAGCTTTTAGGTGTGGAGGTGCCCTGCAACATTATTAATGAGAAAGAAAATGCATACACACTACAGGCAAGAGGCCTGGTGGCATTCTACCCTCTCAGGAGCACCTTCCTTGTTTTATGTCTTTGGGTTCGTAAAGAAACTGATTACCTGAATGTTAAAAGTCAGTGCACCAGTAATTGTTACTGATTTAATGTGCATCACTAAATATTTCTCTACATTTTTCACATGTAGCTTTATTCATTCTAACTGTCACTAACAGGCCCATGTCCCTCAATAACTAAGGAGCTGTGATGGATGACTGTGAAATCTAGTCATTTAAGAATATTCAGTGTTTCAGTCCTGAATCTTAACTAAATCACACCTGCTGTGAATTCAGCACAATATATAGGAAGACTGCAACAACAACCACCTGTAATTTAATACCGACATTGTAAATAAGCTACTTGACTGCAAACAATGCTGTAAAGTCCATTCACACTCAGGTTTCCTGAAGCACAAGTACACCAAACAAACTTAATAATCTGAACAATATAAGTTCAACAAATAATCACCTCAATCTGTTTCTGGAGGTCGTCATTGCCAGTAGGTTGAAAAAGGAAGGAATTAAATGGAAAACATGTGTTTTAGCTTTAAGCTAGGTGAGATCGTGAGTCTGCAATGCCTTCTAGGTATAATGTATTTTCAAATTTATTTGAAAAATAAATTCATACTTCTGTCTCCATTTATTTTTTTAAACCTTGGGCAAAGATATATTTGAAACTGTTGGGTCATGAAATGTGATTGCTGGAATATCAGGATATGACATAACACGATCATGTTGCTATAACAGAAAGACAGACTAAGGACCACAACAGATCTACATCACTACACCCGGTGGAATCCAGTGGTATTTTCTTCATGCAGTGTCACGTAGGCATCTGAGCTCACTCAAAAGTGGCTGAGGCATTTCTGAAATGGTACGGCATGGCATGACCCTACATGTCTCCTACAGTTCTCAGTTCACATACACATCTCTAGGGCTGCAAGTACAGATGGCTATATGATAAGAATTTATAGAACTTGATTAAAGGGTTGAGCCAAACCTCTATTTTAATGAGAGCTTTGGACTGTTCTCTCAGAAGGTGGAAATCTTGGGTCAAACCACGCATTCAGTCAGGCAGAGAAGGAGTTAGGATTTTTGTTTCTTCTGAAGACTGGATGAACTTCTTAATGTAAGGTCTATACTGTGTAAAAGACTGCAGCACCACTAATGCAACTGCCTCTTCCTACCTACATTTCTTTAGTTACAGGCTAAACATTTGAAATAGTCTGTTATGGGAATTGTAAATTAATTGTTTTGCCATCCTGGACATTTCTTCCTTGTTTTTTTGCTTTGGCAAATACTGTTCACTGAATTCAGTCATTGAGACTGACAAAATGGTTGTCAAATAAACTATGCCTAAAGACTAGTTAAAAATAAAAAAACCATTTTGTCTATCCGTGCTTGTCTGGCACCGTAAGACAGATTTCTCTAAACAAACTGTAGTATCCACAGTGGGTCTCGCAAACAATTGAAAAATCTGGACATGCATGAAATAAGGTATTTCAGGTGTATCACCAGCATAGGTGGCACAAGCAGCAGTTGTAAGATTTTTAAAGCAGTGATACTGAGCAACACTGAGAAGGCAGGGAAATACTTTCCAATTGAAAAGGGATAAATGGGACTGAAGAACAACAGTTTGGGACTCAGAATTTGAGACCTCTTTTGTATATACTGGAGACGCCTGCAAGGAGGAGAACAATTTCTTTAGTTCAATAGTTTTGAGGTTATGACACTTGTCCCAAAATGGGAAAGCACATTGTTGACCCTGAACAGCCTGCAAAGACTTTACCCCACTGTTCCAGTTTTACAGCAACAAAGTAGCCTTAGATAGGGCAACTCTCTGCAATGCTAAGCCGGGCAAAAGGAATGCAAAACTCCTGGCACCAAAGAGAGAATAATCAAGAGAAATTCTGATTTTACCACTCAGTAGGAAGACTGTCTTGAGTTCTGTTTCTTATTCCCAGAGCTCATTTATTCACGAGCTCTTAAGTGGAAAATGAACATATGGTTTTCCCAGAGATCAGAAACCATGTTTTTTTCCTTATTCACCTTACCAGACAAAAGAGTAAGTCAGTCACAGGGTTCTTGCATTTCTGGCTGCGTATTGGTGCTTCCCTGCCTTCAGTCTGATGAAGAAACACACTTTCAGGCGCCGTCATGCCAGGCTGAAGGGACCTTGATCCTTAATCTCCTGTTTCCTTTGCAAGTCTTTTACCAGTAAGCTACCTTGGAAAGGCCCTGTCAACCTCTTCTTTCATTTTTGAGTGTTTTCTATTTGAGCAGGGTATGAACTGATGGTGTGTAAGAGGGGATGTACATAAAGTATTTCTGAATTGTGAAAGAACTTAAACACGATGGACTTCAGGCAACTTTGACAATTAGGTAATGCTTGACAGTGGTTAGTCTGTTTTGCACTTCCTAGAAAGTCCCAGCTATGACACCTGAGTATGGTCTAAGTTTGCTCATGGCACCATAGAAAGTCTGTAGATGAGCAAGATGAGCAATGAATTGAACCCTCATGGAAGAGTTCAGTGGCAGTTTTAAATTTTCAGTTGAATTTTGGGTAACTCGTTGAACAGCTGGAGAGAGTATGTCAAGTAAAAATAAGAATGACAAATTGGACTCCCTCTGGGTAGAGAAAGTAGGTATCAACCCATAATGAAACTTTTCTTAGCTGCAAAGGAGACTTAAACATACACAATAAGAATTGTATTACAGCCGTTCCTGTTATTCAAAATCCTAACACCAGCTGGTGTTCAAATTACTGAAAAAAACCATCTTTGTCAGTTCAGAGTTAGGGAGATTAGTGTTATGTGAATAGTACATTATAAGCCCAATTCTCTGCTGTCAGCAAGGATTTTTTTCCCTCAGCAGCAGCATCCTAAATTGCCTTTCTATCTGATTTTGTAACCACACTAATTAAACTTCAGAACCTGATTTCATGTCCCCATCTGTGCTGCTACCTTAGCCAAAAGGGGAAATGCTATACTATGTAAATGACAGAAGAAAGCACATTTCACTGGAAGAGGACCTCAAATCTTCTTCTGCACCAGAGGCCCCACGAGAGACAGCCTGGAGCAGGAGCTGGAGCTAGCTGTGGAGAGGAGAAGGACATGGGCAAGCAGCTCAGGGATTCCTGTTCACCAGTTCGACGGGAGTAGCGTGTTGAGACTATCTTTACCTCCTGAAAAAAAAGTTAAACAAAACCTCAAAACAACAATTAAAAAAAAACAACAAAAGGGAAAAAACACAACACACTTTCTGTGCTTTGCTACACCTATGTCTTCTCTGCCAGAGGGACTAGGAAATTACTATATCATCCTCACTTGACTTGCATGTTAGGCTACAAAGCTTAATGAGTGAGAAAACTGCAAATACAGGGGGGGTAAAAGGTAATAAATTACTTTTGGCCTATCTATAGTGACAGACGCACAGATGTTTACTCTGAATACTGATGGGCCCATTCTTATTTACACCACAGTTCTTTGATCATGCCTCTGGCACTGTAACAGCATTACGCTGGGTGGAAATTACATTATATGACTTTATGCCTGCTTACAACAGGTCCTTTTAATTCAGCCTGCTGAAGACAGCTGCCTCACGGGTGATCCTGCAAGGGCCCTGGGCCTGTGCCACCCCACAGGGACCCCATGACTCCACCCGCCATGTTCGGTTTGCCTCAGCGAGCCATGAGCTGGCTTTGGTGTCTCGCTGCGGCCTCCCCTTGAGCTGCAGACCCTGCCGCTGAGGGAAGAGGCCACATTTAAAAGACAAGAAGTGGTGTGTTTTGGTGGCAAAGGTCCCAGCTCACTGCCAGAAGGGTTTCGTCAGGCATTTTCACACGAAGCCTGTGAGCGGGTGCCAGACCTGGCTGGCCCGTGAGGCAGCCATCAGCAGTGATCATGGGCTGACATGTTGCTCCCCAGGTGAGGCAGCACTGCCACTGCTGAGCCCTCCAGGGTTTGCACAGACCACAGGCGCCTTCAGAAAGGTGAAGTATTAGCTGGCTTTCTTATCAAAGCAATGCAGCTAGAGAGCAGAGGAGCCTGTTTTTCATCTGTTTTGTCTTCTCTCTACCTGCCTTCAGACGGCACCTAAGGAGGGAGGGTTGAATGGAAAGGGAGGGAGGTGGATCTCAGTCTTTTGTACCAGCAAGTAATATGAAAATTGAAAGATTAGGCTGCACCGTTTAATCTGCTCGGTAGTGAGGTATGTGCAAGCCTCGCCTCTGCTGTTATTTCTCTTTACAGCAGTAGAGGCTGTGGAGCAGTTTATTGCACACAAACTTAAAATAAGTTGATAGAACTTGGAAAAAAGACTGTATGGGGCCTTCTTTGTCAGCAGTGTGCCCCTGCAGTGAAGAAGGCTATCTGTATACTGGGCTGCAGTGCAAGACAGGAGCCTGCAGGCTAAGGGAAGTGATGTGTCCCTCCTGTACCACATTTGGGATGCCACTTCCGAAGCACCACATCTGGTTTGGGAACACTGGTCCCAGAGGTGAGAATGAACTGGAGAGAAGCAAAATCCCATTCATTTGATTAAGGGACAGTCAGAGCCTGAATTTATAAAGCCCTTGTAATTTGTTGTAGTAGCACAGAGGAGCATGGACCCCTCAGTGGAGGTGGTTTACAATGAGCACATCATAGGTCTTTTACTAACTGCAATACTAAAAGCCATAATTTTGCTTGCAAGGTAGTTCTGAAGGCTGCTATGCATTTACCTGGTATAAAGCAAGAGGAGAAGGCCAATAAAAAATTCTCACTATAAGGTTGTGAAATACATCTCAGCAACCTCTCAGATCATCCAGACCCAGCGTTCCCTTGTTCTTCCTTCTTCCCCCCGTGAGTGAGAGCTGTATGTCAGGATATGCATCCCGCAACCTAGCTGAGTGTTTCTGCCGTATCACTTAGATTTGCTTAAGCCAACCATGAAGGTCTACAGGACAGAGAGGTTAAGGGGGAAGAGGAGTGCCACTTCTGCTCCATCTCTGCTGGAGTACTTATCAGACCATATGGGTATCAGAAAGCCAGAGGGCTGCCATGAAGCTCTAACTTACATCCAACACAAGTGTGTGAGATTAGGCAACAGAAATCAGTTGACAACCAGTGTGGGAGCCAGTTTGGCCCCAGGGGTATTGCTTTCTGACAAAAGTAAACATACTCAGGGTTTGGAGTACTCTGGGTGGTTAGTGTTGCCTTCTCAGGATGGATGGGGTCTTGTCAGGTGTGTTAGCAAATAAAATTCATTAGTTCACTAATTCCTTCATATCATTTAGCTTTACCATAGCACTGCCTCTGAAATATGTGATAGCGATCAAATATCGGACTAAGATTTTTGCTGTATTAGCTAATGAGGATGCCTTATGGGATTACATAAGCTTAAAAGTATCTCTGTACCTGTCAGAAGTTAATAGAAAAGTGCTTCCTCAACCAAAGCAAGCTGTAGCATCTTACGGTGCAAGCTAATACAATCATTCTTATAATAAGTGAAAAATCAGTGCTAGTTTCTTTCACAGAAACTGAGTACAACATTTCATTTGGTATTTGTGTCACTGCAGATGGAATTATTCTCCTACACATAGAAATGTGGATTTCATTTTCTGAAGTAAAATAGAAGGTGATATAAACCATTCATTTAAATAAATTGTATGCATATACTAATATAGTCACTAAGGCACACACTGTTTGTGCTTAACATTCCTATTTGGACAGATATGTACACATGTCAGTGTGACTGCTTATTATTTTAGGTACTTGCATAATTTTCAAGGTTTTTTTCTCAGTTACTTAATATTTTTTCAAGGAAGACAAGATCTTCTTTAACACTGCAATACCTGCATTTACTGATAATGTAACAGGATGTTGAAGGCATAATTGGTTGCCTCAGAAACCTACAACTGTAACTGACATTACTAGGAAACTTTGACTTTTAAAATTCAATACTATCTTCCAGGGGGAAAAAAGCTTATGAAGTTGTGAAAGGATCAAAGTAATAACACCTTCGAGGACAGGCTTTTCATCTGTATTCGTGGCTCCAAGAGATTAATTACTTCAGAACCTCAGCTGTGACAAACAACATTTTATTAGTACTAAAGGACTTGTGATATTTTCCATCAGGTAGGAAAGTTTGGTTTCATTTTTGTTCCTCCCCCGCTAATCCAGGGAATCCATTCTCTCTAGATAATTTATTTTATATTCTAGCACCAGATGGATGTTCTGTCTGTATTATAACCCCACCCTCTTTGTACCCTACACTTCAACATTGAAATCTAAAAGTCATTCACCCTACACTTCACCTCTCATTATCAGTAAGAGCATAAGCTAACCAGCTAATATCTTTGGAAAATTTCAGGCTCATTTTAGCAAATTCATACAAAATGGGCTATCTCTATGAAATAGCTCTTTTCTACTGCTTTTTAAATTACAAATCACTGAAAAATATTGGGACTGCATTGCACTGATATAAGTAAATTTCTTCAGAGCAAGAGATTGATGTAATTAGTGGTGGTTAGGGGGTTGTGCTTGTTACTTTTCAGTATAATTTGAAAAAAAATTACAATACAGGAAGTAAATTCTTTGATGTCTTCACACATTTGTTGTCTTTCACAAACAGAAACAAAGGGAGCTTTTGCTCATAGATCTGTCATTGGACCTAACTTCTGATCCAATGGAAATCTTGCAAACAAAAGACAGTTTCATTTCCAGGGTCTATTCAATAAACTAAGTATTCATGTCAAAATTATTTCAATTCCTTAAATATTATTAATTGTGCATGTGACTGTAGATATTTCTGGGACATACACACTAAATTGCTAATGTTAACATTCAGTATACATAGCACACCCTCAGAAATAACTCAAAAAAAAAAAAAAAAAAAAGGCAGAGAAGACCTGGAGGGAAATATTTGAATACAATAAAAAATGTTCAATGAAATTCATTTAGCAAATATGTCTTGTTTTGCAAGACTGGATAAACAATAAAAGGATTAGCAAAAAAACCCCAAACTAGAAGTACATGTAAAAGAGAATAAGAAAGTAGTACTAGAATAAATATTCTATGATAAATATGTTTAGCAAGATAGATGATTTTTTTTAAATTACATATATACAGATTATAAGAACACATCAATAGAAGACCTAATGTAGTAAGATCTTGAGCTTAATTGCTGCTGGCCAAGAAGGAGATTCCAGTTTTATAAAGCCTGAGAATATCACAACTTTATATAAAAGTTTATTCTCTACTTTCAGTGTGCATGTGTAAGAAGAGAAGAATTTGGCTTTAATTGTTTTCATAGGAGGAAGTTAGTAGAAATATAAGCAGAAGTAAAGTATTGGAAACAAAACAGCAATTTATTTCACTAACCTATGCAGTCCTTGGGACTCCCCCTCAGTTTTGGGAATGGGCATACATGTATTTAATCAACCAAGATTTCATCACTTCAGTATTTCAGAACCCTCTCTATGTCCATTTCACATTTAGAAGCACTTTTACAAAGCTGTAATAAATTTTGTACTCAGATGCCCATTTTGCCTCTTTTGTGAGAAGTTTACTACTGATCACATTTAAGCCAGTATATTTATTCTTAATTTAGAAGTCTAGCTCACAATATTCAGCAACCTCTGTGTGGATGTACCATGCTTTACGTAAGGCAACATCTAACGAAAACAAGATCCTGTATATTCTATGTAATAAGTATTTTGCCTAAATATTCCCAATCAGGTATTTTGGATCTTTGCCAAACTTTCTCGGAGGCCCTGGTGAGCCATTATCTTTTATCTCGATGATGAATTTGCTATGTTACCTCTGTTTTTAACATTTTGGAATGTTAACATCCATATGAACCAAGGAGCTCACTGTCACAAGAAATTAATATAATGGATATAATGGTTAATATAATGCTGCCACAAGAAATTAATATTCATATATTAATATATTAACTAGTATATTCTTGCTTCAAAGAATTGAATATATATAGGAGGAATAATTTAGCTAGGGTAATCATAACTGGAGACAAAAGTCAGATCTATGAAGCCTCACATTTCTGGGTTTAAACCAGCCTTAAAGATTAAAATGAGATTCATGCAGGTTATATTCCTTTCTTAGTTTGAGATTCTTGCAGTCTTTTGGCACATTAGCTGTTTCCTCTGGTATAGGTAGGAAAACAAACAAGATGTCTGGATCAGTTCCTGAATGGCAAGTCCAAAATGCAAAAACATCTTTCTTCCTTTAAAAGAATGGGAAATTGTCTTGAAGTTTAGTGTAGACTTATCTGAGGCAGACAATTTTGTCTAAATCAGCCCTTCTAAGTTCTGTCTATTTGTGGTGAGACCAGTATCCAAGATAGCTAACTTAGAGTTAGGTCAGGAATTTCTCCATTGTTCCATGGCCACTGCTTTAACTGCAGTACAGACATACTCAGGTAACTGGACTCAGATTCATAACCAGGGTGATAAAAGTAAATAGTTTTAAGAGAAGTTTCTCTCAAACCATTTCTAATAAAACAGTTGAAGCAGCAAATTCTCCAATAAAGGATGTACTTGAAGGTGAGAACAAATTTGGATGGCTTATGCTTTGAATTAGTGTCATTAAAGGAAAGGTTAATACTGTGATTATTGTCATTAGCTTTTTCTTACCCTTTCTTATTATTATTTTTATTTGTCTCCTTCTGGTTGGAGTCTGGAATTGCCCAATCTTTCTACTCTTCTTGAAGATGAAAGATTCTTTTGTTCTTTTTTGAAATTAAATGTTTCTAAACAGTGTGGAAAATATTTTAAACAGCTCCTTTTTTGTTTCAGCTTACAGGAACCCCTTTATTTTTATTGGTGCTCTGAGTCAGAGCAGGTAATTCTCTAGAAGAAGAAACAAAGAAGGAAGCTTTTACTATGCAGTATTGGCCTTCAAACTGCCCACTTCTCAGTGAACTTTAAAAATACTGATTTAAGAATCAATCAGCATGCTTTTTGCTCTTCTCTGACTCATTTGCTGTCTCTTCAGAATGCTTTGGAAAACAAAGTATAAATTGGTGAAGAAGACTGTGCAGTCTTGGACTGCAATTAGGTGCACTTAATGGAACAGAGAGAGTACCCTGTTGTCATGTTAAAAGGCTAGGTACTTACTTTTTGGTTTAAATTGCTTTGATTAATTCAAAGGATTTCAGTTGCAGAGAGGTGCTATAATTCAAATGAGATGACACGTTACCTATTTTTTAATTTCAATGGCATTGCAGTTTGCACTTTTCATATTATGAATACAGCAGGTTTTGGGTTGCTTTCAGTATCTGGTGTGCTTTTGCTCCTTCACCTGGTTCTATTAAAACAATCCAAGTTGGCTAATGCATTTGCAGTAGTAGTAGGCTTCCTAACCCTACACCGAGGAACACTACACAGGCAGCAAAAATGGCAGATTGAATTGAGTAGTAATTTCTGGCAAGGTGGTTGCAGTCAGTACTGGACAGGAGCAACAACCTGTTCACCCAGCCTGAAAACAAGCAGAACAGCATGTCTGACTTGAGTCTGAGACTCCTGGGTGACCTATTTTGGAAAATCAAATTACATGTTCTCTTTCTCGCTATGTTCTCCTAATCTCTCATCTATTACGGCTTCAGGGCTTCACCTCTTCAAAAGACCTCAGTTCTTCAAGATGCTGAGCAATCCAGTGCTCTTGCCTGATCTCACAGAATGCTTGAGGCTGAGTGCCTTGTCTTCAACAGGACTCTGTTGAAGACAGCCTCTGGAGGCTAAAACTTTAGTCATGTTTTCAAATGGTAGGTTAGCTTGCAATGCTCTGAATGCGGCAGAAAAGAGCCCAAGCCTTCATTCACGCTTAGTATTGTGGTGTTATCCAGCTCACTGCCTAATTAGGCAGTAGAATTTTTGTTTTATTTGTTGTTTTCAGATCAGTAGAGTGAGCTGCAATGATTTTCAGATTTACTTCAGCTACAGAAAGCACTTACCTAACCCAGCCACAGTAGGAAACAGGCCCCTGTAGAGAGATGCCATTCAGCTTTCACTTCAGTTCAGAGGAATCTTTTAATTCCTATTACCTGAACACAGCTTTGCAGGCCTTCATGGAAAACAGGCTATTCTGATGCAGCATATTTGTTTCACAAAACAGGAAGTCACAGTGGTTTTATTCATATTTGTCTTATGGAAGAGCATGCCAGAGGTTTCAGTTGGTTACATTTTCTTTTTATTGTGGATTATTTGCCAAGAAAAAAAACAGTGTGAAGGACTAGCATGTGAGACTACTAAAACGAGCTTGCTTTCCAGGTACTCATATTTTCAAGCTAATAAAGGCATGACACAGTTAGTAAACTCTTGAGTACAGGCCCAGAAGCTGCCCTGCAGTTGCTTTTTCTATCCTTTTATGCAGCACTATGACTCTTTAGGCCAAGACACGTTAATTCCACCTACGGTGGTAACTTCACAAAACATTTCTATGAATTTCCTTCACTGTCTTTACCTTAAAACTTCTCTAAGCTTCAAAATCAAAGGAAGAGTTTTGCCTAGGCGGATGTTTCCAGATTATTTGCACAATTCTACAAGAAAAACCTACGTCTTCAGGAATCATAGAATCATTTAGGTTGGAAAAGACCTCTAAGGTCATTGAGTCCAACCGTTAACCTAACACTGCCAAGTCCACCACTAAACCATGTCCCTAAGTGCCACATCTACACATCTTTCAAAGACCTCCAGGGATGATGACTGAACCACTTCCCTGGGCAGCCTGGTCCAATGCTTGATAACCCTTTCGGTGAAGAAATTTTTCCTAATATCCAGTCTAAACCTTCCCTGGCGCAACTTGAGGCCATTTCCTCTCACCCTATCACTTGTTACTTGGGAACAGAGACCAGCACCCACCTCACTACAACCTCCTTTCAGGTAGTTGTAGGGAGTGGTAAGGTCTCCCCTCAGCCTCCTTTTCTCCAGACTAAACAGCCCCAGTTCCCTCAGCCGCTCCTCATAAGACTAGTTCTCTAGACCCTTCACCAGCTTCATTGCTCTTTGGATGTTCTCCCCAATGTCTTTCTTGTAGTGAGGGGCCCAAAACTAAACTCAGTATTTGAGGGGCAGCCTCACCAGTGCCGAGTACGGGGGGACAGTCCCCTCCCTGCTCCTGCTGGCCACACTATTTCTGATACAAGACGGGATGCTATTGCCTTCTTGGCCACCTGGGCATACTCCCAGCTCATATTCAGCCACCTGACTATGAAGTAAGGTTATTGTTTATTTGTTTGGCATTTTGCCCAATATACTTTCCATTTGAAGAATAATTCAACTCTGACTATTGAGAGAGATAGCCTGAAATGCCTGTCAGGGTAGCTCAATGTTTTTTTCTCAGTCTTGAATCCTCACATCCTAGAGGTCCTACAGATTCTCATGTAGAAGTCTTTTTAATAAAAAAGGTTAAAACAAGTAAGAAGGATCCACACAACATGCGTGCTTTCTTTTCTGCCCTGTAGAAGAGTCCAGGTATCTCAGTGTAATTTTGTGGAGCAGCTCGTGTTTTTGAGCTATGGTTTTTATGGTCTTTTTCTAATGCTATGGAAACTAATACAGACTGTCTCTCCCCTTCCTCAGTGCTAGATTCTCAGAGTTCCTATCTGAGGTTAACCTTACCATATGCTTTTCAGAATTTATATTCCTATTGACTTCCTAAGTGAATTCATGCTGATTTGAGTGCTATTATTTTTGCAGTATTCTAAAACTCTATAAAACCTTTTAGACATGTCGCCCTGCACACAGCTTAAAAATACTAATGATTTCCACTTCATTGTCAGTTTTGCCTGGAGACTACATATTAAAATTATCAGGTTAACTCTTAAGAACTGTGAGTTAGAATAATTTTGTACCTCTTTCCCTCCTCCCACCAGTCACAAAATCCTTTTGCCTGCAGGTCTTTTAGGACAGTTTGTAGTATACATACTCAGCTCTTCTCCACCAAGGGCATGAAGGACAGAGCAGCTGTAACCCCAAACTGCCTCTTTATAACAGTACAGCATCAGTAGTTTTCCCTTTACTGTTCTCAATGATTTCTTCTCTATTGCCAGGCTGGTAAAGCTGGAGGAACTCCTCACATTCATTTTCACATGTGCTTTCAGACCATTTCTGTCCCTCCAGCGATCAGTCTGTCCTTAGAATAGAGTTTCAAAGGCTTCAAGTATCCTAAACTTCTCCTGGTGTGGAGGCTACTGACGCTGGTTAAATTTCCCAACTGAGTACTGGAGAAACAGACAAAAACTGGCACTAGTGCGACTTTCAGCAACATCCACACCATCTATATCTAATCTAGCTGAAACAATGGAACTCACTGGGGATAGCTGGTAAATACTGTAAATATGACTTATTCCTTACTGGAACAAAAATTATCTTGGTGCTCATGAGGCAATGCATAGTCCATTTTTGGTCAGAATACAGGTACATGATAATTATTCCCAGGCCCCCTGTCCCATGACTCCTACTTTAATGTGGAGAAATTGAGAACCCCCATGGCAAAAGTCCCTAGAGTGGGTGAGGAAAGCAAACCAGCCATGGTCTGGGTGTGAAAGGAAAAAGTTTGGATTCATGACTTCCACTAAGCACCTGCTGTTGTTACAGAAAAGTGGCCTATTGGGGTCTTCAGAGATTTTGGCTATGGTTTTTTAAGTGTGGAAACCTCTTTATGTATAAATAAAGACACAGAATTGTATTTAATCTGATCTGATGAAATTATATGCATCTGTGCATCTCCAGATATACTGTATTATTGGCAGTTAAATGCCACAAAGCTTTGTGATGCAGCAATAAGTAATTTCTATCAAAAAGTATTGAGGTTAAGTTGTTGTTAATATTAGGCTATTCAAAACAGAATCAAAGCAAAGACTTTCAGAAAGTCTCGTAATAATGTCTAGGTACTAAAACAGTGAATGAAATGCATTAACTATAGTGGTAAAGTGATATACATTGCTAAAAACAGTCCTCACTTCACATGTGCCATATAGACTCTGTGATAGCTCCTTTCCCTTCCACAGAGCATCCTTACTTGTGTAATCTACTTTAACATAGGTTAACAGCATTTAGCAATCTCTTGCCTTCTCTTTAAAACAGGAAGTCTTCCGACCAGCACTCAGTAGTTCAAGCACTTTGCAGCTCTGCAGCAAACGTACTAAAATACTTACATTTGGGTTTTGGCTAAAATAGGAACTTCATTTAGAAACCAGCAGATGCTTACTTGTTTTGTAAATATTCACAGCAGGTTTCTCCAAATGCTTTTGCTGCTTTTCAATATTGATGAATGCTACTAGTCATCTCTTCAGTGTGGGTGAAATTCTGATCTTACTCATGTTAGAGGATTTTGCCATTGCATTTCATAGAGCCAGAATTTCATATTTTGCTTTCAGATGAGTTCACTAAGTCTTGGTTCTGCATCCAGACGGTCCTGGTCATTATTATGAAATCTCTTCACTTAGTGTTTCAGGACTGGGTGTGGTTGTTTTCCTTTTATTTTTTTAATCAGTGCAGAAACTTCTGGTAAATTTGCAGGAAGTCAAATTTTCAGAAGAGAATTTAGCGTTAAGATGCTGCATGTCACAACTGTTATTCTTACATACTAATTATTTATAGGTCATCTTATTAAAAAAGATAATCTTGTAATATAAAGTAGAACCTTTATTTCATATTGCGAATAATTGCAGTTATATGTAGTTAGATATTCCAAGCTGTTTCCATATGTTAAATTAAAAATTATAGTCACACAAATGTGAGTATAAATAAAAGCAATAGAGTGGCTGTCTGGGAGAGTTTTGTTTTTAGTTTTACTTGTACTGACTTCACTTATGTAAGACAAAGGCCCCAGATGAAGTCAGAGTTCAGCTGAAGTGGCTGTTGTGGATTTCCTATATCAAATAATTTACCCTCAGAACAGCTTTCAAATACTAGGAAAATTAAAGTATTATTAACCCCAGTAATCTCAAAGTGCTCCTTAATCATAAAAATCTGTCAAGCTTCCTACAGTGTATTTTGCTGATGGCTGATTCATTACATTGTGTTGCACATGAACAAAAACAAAACTTCAGAAAATGTCAATGAGAGGTTAGAATTATTTGCCCAAGTTTATTAGTACCTTAACTAGAATACTGTATATCTGCTTTGTACGTGGATCAGTATTTTTTTTTTTCTGACACATGGAACACTGAATTCAAGCTTTTTTGTTTTTAGCAGATAGTAAGGTGCCATATGAACTGTTGTACAGGTATGTAATAATGTGCGTATTCATGACTCTCCTAACGTGATTGTAACTTAAAGCTTGTGTTGTTGTTTATTCATAATAATGGGACAGTTGGGAAGGTAAGACTATAGTGGGAAAAACAAACAAACAAACAAACAAACCAAAACCACTAACATTTTTTCCTTTCGGTATGGACTGTGTTAGAAGTAGTAGGGAAGTTTCCATCAGAATCCTTCTCTAGAGGGATTCACCAGAGAATCTGTCTCAAACCAAAGTGCTGGAGAAAAGGCAATAGACACAGGGACAAAATGAACAATAAGTAGAAGCCCACAAATAATTTCTCAGTTCTAAAAGAATTCAGGGTTTTAAATGGTTGAATTGCTAACAGTACTATATGACCTTATGATTGTCCTGGGACCCAGAGCTGCAATTTGAAGCACATCATGGAGACTAGATAAGGGTGAGATTGTAAATCAGTGCTGCTCTGACTCCTGTTTTATCAGAGAATAAATACAGAAATTGTACCTCACTAAAATTATTTAATCAAAACCATTTTTCTATTAAGGAGAAAAAAGAAAGCGTACATAAGACTTTGAAAATCTAGTATCGTGCCAGCAGAATCAACTTGCATAACAAAATTACCTTAATTGGGGAAATAATGTACTGATTTACACTGTTACTCCTGTTTTGAATGCTGTGGAAGTATTGCATTGTCAGGAAGAACAAAATGTTCCTGAATTTATATGTTTGGCTTTAACATCTAGCCCTTTACAAGCAAGTATTTAATGTAACCAGAAAAACAATGTATCATGTGGTTTGTTTATTCAAGGAAAAGAGATAACCTGACTTTTGACGAGGAGAAGCTGCATGTCTAATCTGAAAAGGGTATTTGAAAGCTTTAGTTCTTTGCTGGTAAACACACAGAGAAATGTTAAAACATGTCTGAGAAGCTCGAATAGGCCTTCTC
>JANXJC010000078.1:67963825-67978229 GCA_027564655.1 Leptodon cayanensis | reverse complement strand
GCAAACGTACTTTTTGACAGTGTTGGAGTCCTAGAACCATTTAACACATCTGCAGAGCACAGGGCTTGAGTGAAGCAATCGAGCACCTTCCTGGCCCCTAACTGCAGGAGCCCAGGAGGATCTTTTTGCAAAAGATGAAAGGAAAAGAGCAGCACTGTGGGCAGTCCTCAGTCTAACACGTATTGAGGTAAGACTGCCTGAAGGACAGTAGAAGGACTTCCAGGGAGAGTCCATTTAGTGGGTTAGAGTGGCCTGTATAATTTATTTGTTTATGAGAGACAATCTGCTGGAAAGGGGTTTTTTTTGATGTCTTAGAAGAAAAGGCCTAACTAGATGAGGAACAGATAGCAGAGGTAACACTTCCCCAGTGCTAGTGAGGACCAGCTATTTTAATTACAATACTAAGTGTGGTTTTGTAAGGGAGAAACTTAAGCCTTTTTTTTTGTGTGAAAAAAATCAATATTTGCAACACTTTGAGGTGAGCTAGGGCTGGTTTAGAACAAGGTTAGTTGGATGGATATGTGCAAGTAGTTTCCTCAAAATGTAATGTCTGGAAAAGCACAAGTATTTGGAAATAAGTAGGAAGCAATGCTGGCTGCTTCTGCAGGCTGTTTGGAGGGGAGTCAAACTTTCCGTAATCAATAAAGTGCAGTAATGTTGGGACAAGAACTGAAAGGTCTTGAAAATGAAGATAGAAGGTAAGAAGCTTGTCTTGCTTGTTGTGGTAAATCCGTATGAGAAGTTCATAGCATTTTCTTCATGTTCTAAAGCCATTTTCCTATCCTCTTGGTTTTTTTTACTTTACGAGAAGTATTGTTAGATATTAGCAGATATTAGAAAGATGTTAGCAGGTCAAGAATTGTCTGTCGTAGTCAGAAAAGAGAATATAGCAGTAATCAGAGTGTAAGGTGACCATGCACAGCCTTCATGCTCATCTAAGCTGCTAAAAGATTTGTCCTTTTTTTAAGAGTGTAATCCTAAAGTAGCATGGGGAGAGTTTGTGTAAATATTTCATTAACCTGAGGTAAACCTCTGCATCTTGACTTTCAGTCATGCTGGAGAACGTAATATTTTTGTGGCATTAGTGATAATATTATGAAAAATCAGAGGTATGTGTTACAGTAATTCTAATGTTCCATGATTGGGTGGAACCAGTTCTTGAGAAAAACCATATTCCAGCAGCCAGGAAAAATGAACTTCTGTTTCTTTACAGCTTGTCTGTAGACCTAAACCCCTCTTCTTTTAGGTGATTTTTCCAAACTCATAGAAATCAGGCACCTAAGGCAAGAATAAAGCAGTTCATTGCAGGGATAAAGAGCCAAAGGCATTAAAACTTGCAAAGTGCTCAGCTATGACACCCTTTTGATGTCAAAGATGAAGAGGTGTCAGAATTACATCTCTGGCATCTGGTTACATCTGCCCTTACCAGTATCTTTATAGTCCATCCTGAAAAAAATTGTAGACTTAAAACGAAGAGGGACCTCAGCAAGCCAACTGTCCACCTATTTGAATTGTTGCTTGTGTCTCTCAGTTTTTAGTTACTGCCATTGACCAACCTCTAGACAGCATACTAAAAAATGAACTTTTTCACTTATTCTTTTTTAATATTAGATCAATATTAAAGCAGCAGGGAAGAACAGATCTTAGAGGATTTGAAGTAGTTCACAGAATATCTATTTTGGCTTCAAATCTCTACCCTCTGCTTATCCCTTAAACTCATTGATCATATGTGTATTATTTCTTACAATGCTTTAGCTCTTCAATGTTTTGCACTCAGTCCTTTGGAATTCTTTTTGAGATACCTTGGATTGTCCCTGCGGTTATGACTTACTGAAGAGACATGCAAGATCTTCCTTACACTTCCTTTGGAAGAGAGCAAATTTTTACCCTGTCAGATACCTTAGTTTTCATTAAAATACAGTTATTGCCAGGGTACAATATGAACCCCAAAACTTTTTAGTCAAAGTAACTTTCCTGTCTTCCATATTTAAATAGCTTTAGCATTACAAAATTAAGTCCATTTTTCCCTGGAAGTGTCAGCACTTTGTTTGCTGTCTGGTAATGCTGAGAAGTATGTTATAATAAGGAATCAAAGAAAGAAAGATGCAGGGAAGATCCTATTTTCTATTAATTCTCACAGAATTGCAGAATGGTTGAGATTGGAAAGGACTTTTGGAGGTCATTTTAGTCACCTATAATCCAAACAATGCATACAGAAGCAGTTACATCTTCTACAGGGTTAAAATTTGTCACAGAATATAATAGGTCATCCAGACTGGCTTTGTCTGACACTATGTTATACTTTTCTATGTCTCATAAAGTGGTGAGAAGCTTTGTGGTTAGCATGCATAGTAACTCTCTTCACTTCCATTTGCAAATACACATTGAAGCAGACTAACTGTGTTCAAATATGTTGTTCACTCACAGGCAAGTACCTGGCTTGTTTAGGAGAAGAGATATTTTCCTTTTGCGGCGTTTTCTTCTGCAGATCTTACTTTCTTTTTTGATCCATGTAGTAGGCAATTGATTGCTGCTTGTTTCCTTCACACCTTTATCACAAGCAACAGTTGAATTTCTCATTTCATTTTCCAGCCCAAGTCTCAGAACAAAGACTGGTGTGTGCCAGTGTCTCACTTCCACATATAGGGGACGTTCTTCCTTGTTTCTACTGTAGCTTATACCCATAGTCTGAAATTATATTGTGGTTCTGTTACTGCCTACAGAACTGGAACCAAAGTAGATGTTATTTGAGAGTTTGTTAAGCCTTTATGTTTCTGAAGTCCATGGCCTTTCATGGGGCCACAGCATTTGAGGACTAAAGGGAACATGTTGTTTTGAAAGGAAGATCCTGAAAATAGGGAATCAGCAGTCTCTCATCGTTTCTTTCTTGTTCCCAGTTCATGCATTTATTACTGGATTTAGCTTACAAGAAAACCTCATTAAGCCTCTTCTTCTCACTAAGGAGAAAGCCTGTAGGGACAGGAAGCGTGGTTTTCAATAGAAAACACTTAGTTTCAATAATGAATGTTAGCAACATCAGAACACACAATGACCTGAGTGATATTTTAAATGAAACAACAAAATCAGCCTGGGACAGAGGTTGAGTAGAGGACATCCTCAGTCCAGACAACATATTTGAAAGGTGGAATTTTTCTGAATTTCAAGGGTGTGTTTTTTTGGAGGAAAACCTGAACTGCATGACAGGTTTCTCTTTTTTTCTTTTTTGATCTTTTTATCATTTTTTTTATAATTTGGTCTTTTCCATTGATATTACCCAGTAGATGAATTGCAGAAAGTTTAAGTCCTTGGTCATTCTTTGCAGATGTCATAGGGGACATGGTTCTTCCAGAAGAATTTAAATGCCCTCATGGCCAACAGCAGATGCTGTGTGTTACAGGAAATAACAAAAAAATGGTTGTAGAAGTAGAACAAATGGTTCCATTCACAGTTGTAAATTTGACATGAAACGTATTTGAGAAAAGACCTTAAGCATCAATTTGAATATGATGATTTCAGCATAGAGGCTACATATCACACTCAATGTCAGTCAAAGTTCTTCTCTGTGTAGCTTTTAAATAAAGACTATAGAAAACCTGAGCATGGCCGAACAAAGATCTCAGATGCATTTCTTCTATAAAGAAATATAAGAAATCTTGCACAAACAGTCTACGGTTGCCCAGAGAAGCTGTGGATGCCCCCTCCCTGGAAGTGTTCAAGGCCAGGCTGGATGGGGCTTTGAGCAACCTGGTCTAGTGGAAGGTGTCCCTGACCGTGGCAGAGGCGTTGGAACTAGATGGTCTTTAAGGTCCCTTCCAACCCAAACCATGCTATGATTCTATAAGGCTATGATTCTAATCTCAGGACAAGTTGTCGTTTTGGCCAACTAAAATCTTCAGAGGGTGTAACATCACTGTTGCTAGAATCTAGATACACTTCAGCTTTAGTAGCAATTAGTCCATTAAATATGTTGCAGTTAAGATGTTCTGAAAAATTTAGTTTTGTAGAGAAGTGGTATTACAGCAAGTACTGTGAAGAGACGCACAAGTCGTTACTAATATCATGACAGATTAGACTCTGTGACATGTTTCTCTTCCTCAAATAATTTAGGAAGGGAATGGTAGCTTCATTTAGATGGGTAGAATGCTTTTATGAAAAAAAATCACTTTAGAATGGATTGTAATACCTTCTAGATGTGCTTTGTTTTCTTCTCAGAAAACAATACAAAATGTTGATTTCATTTTGGACTGCTAAGAGAAAAGGGGTGAATCCTAAGATGCTTGCCACAGCACGCTTCTGTCCTCCCATGTCTATATCTGCTCAAATTTTTGATGTATTGATGTGTAAGTACTTCTCAATGGGATGCTTTCAATGTCTGTTGGGAAGCAGGGGAGGAAATGATGTGTATGCTTTCAGAATTGAAATTGTGCTTTTGAGGTTTTTTATGCAAGATTGAAGATCCAGAGTGATACAATATCCAAGCAAATCAAAGGAATTGCAGAGTTATTTCCAGACATGGAAAGCAACTCTAAAAAACTGCATAAACTTCCCATGCTTAATTTTATTGCAGGTTTGCTTAGGAGCCTGAGTCTTCAGAATATTGAAGCAAAGGCTTCCTATTGTATCCTGACCTATGCCTTTGACTCCTTAGTCTTTGGCAATCTTAAAGAAATTTCTGAGAAGGTAAGTCATGAAAGGAACTACATTTTGTTGTGTGCAGATGAAAACTAGCCTGACATTGCATGTTGTTTTCTTTAAATTTGAGAATTTTGCAATGCAAAAAATCCCCTCTAGAATAAAATAATTAAATCAAGCTATTTATCTTTGTATTAAGTGATTGGAGTTATCATTTTAATCTCATTAGTAAAGATATTAAAAAGGGAAAAGATGTTAATATACGTTGTTGTAGTTGAAGCTGCAAAAATGCCTTAAGCATGTTGTATGGAAATGCAATAGTACGTATTAATCTTATCTTTTACTGGGAGTTATTAATAGCAGGTTATACACTGTTTGAGCAGAATCACACAGAGGTGTATGTTATTTATTTGATTATTACAATATGCAGATTAGTAAAAAATAATTGTGGCATATAAATTTATGTATAAGTCATTTTATAATAAGGTATTTTGACAAGTCTTGGTTTATTGTGAAATATTAGTGGTGGGTTTCAGATTTCCTTTGAAAATTTTTCGTAGTGCTTTGTTAAGTAAAAGGTGTTATGTGCCTCTTCGAACTTGCAATCTGAATTCATACGCAAATCTTTGTTATACTATCTCGGGGGAAACAGCACAACTTTATTATCTAATATTATTTTGTACAATTTATTTACAAAAAAAAAATTACATCATTTTACTGCCATTTTAAGAAAGTGAGACAAAAGAGACAGAATTATTGCAGATGTACTGGAAATCAGTATCCATACAAGAATTTAATTTTAGAGACAGAAAATTGGTTGCATGTGCAGGAAGCTTTGAGACAAAAGAACTACCTTCATTTAAATGTAATGACTGTGTTTCTAATTCACCATCCTGCACCCTTCCTTAGTTCACACATTTGTCTTGTTTTTGTCATTAAATGAATGTGTCTGTTATGTATGGCATGTATTCTAGGTTTCTGTTGGGGCATTTATTATGAGCTTACAGAGATTATGCACAGAGATATAGAACGTAGGGTGGGCCAGGGACTGAGGACTGTGCCTGGTTACAGGTCTTCAGTACATGTCCTACGTTACCTTCCTACCTTTTAGGGAATGCCTGCCCTATTTTTAAGGCACCATGGCAGCACAATGCAAGGTGCTCTAAGATATGGACATTGGGGAGAAGTCACTGAATTTCCATGTCTCAGGAATTGTAATTGCTATAGTACCAGCAAGAGGGCACAATAAATACTGATTGTGTTTGCCAAGGCCTTTGGGACTCTGTGGAAAGAAGGGACCCAAGAATTGCAAAGAGATTAGGTTCTAATTTCAGCTTCATTACACCAGTGCAGCTGTCCTTGGTTGAATTTGATGCAAATGAGATCAGATTCTGGGTGGTATTATTTACAAACCATGACCTATAATTTCATGGCACGAATGAGAATTTGGGGGAAAATTATGGTAATCTCACTGAAACCTAACAATTTCACTGATTCTTTTTGTTCAGTCTTACCTTCTGATAATAGAAATAGCAAAATTGCTGTATTTTTTCTCCATTTCTCTCTAGCATTTTTTTGAAAAACCATCTAGCTGTCAGTGTGAGTCAAGACGAGAGAAGACAAAGATAGGGACAGGAGTGCACTTTCATTTAAAGAAAAAAAAATTGTGAGATTACTAGTCTTCAGTAGCTAAACAACATTTTGGAGTCTGAATACCAGATATTGCTCTATAGAAGAGCAAAAACACAGATTCCAGCCCAGTCCCTTGTTCCTTAATTGTTAGGTTCCCAAATCAAGAAAGGTCAATTTTTGTAGTATGTCATATGAAGTCTTGTCATCTTACACACTTCTCCCTAACAGAGAAATCAAATCTCTTGTCTTTGCTTTACACACAATTGAGAGATGAAGGATGGGTAGATACTGTTACTTACATTTGACATCTTTCCCTCACTAATGTAAGATGGGAGAGCATAACCCTCCTATCACATTATTGTGTGATCCTTAGGCACCTACACTGGTGACTAAGCTGCAGATATGCAAGGCAGTGTAGGTAGGTATCTGAGACCTGGGCAATGAAAGGGAGGAAGTATCTTCAAGGTACAGAAGTTTTGAGATTATAGCTTAGAGAAAGTTTTGGAGTGTTTAGGAGGAAATGAAAATGACATTCGAAACCCTTCTGTCTTCACTAAGCTGAGCAAATAAGCAGAGTGACAGAATGCAGAATCAGTTTTGTGCCTCTTGAGTGGCTAACTGTGTAGTTTTGGATGTTTCTGGCTGATATTTAAGGACACCGTAACAGAGGTACGAGCAAATGCATACCACTTACCCAATAAATAAGTATAAACCCCTGAGAAAAGGCAAAAGGACGCTGGCATGACTAAATATAAACACAAGGGGAAAAGTGTTATTAAAAGCAAAAAGATATCCTTCAGAAAGTTCAAACAACATTGGAAATATTTGCTAGTTAAATGTAAAACGTAATAGAACAGGCAAGAACCCTGGAGGAACAACTAGCAAAAGGCAGAAACCAAAACCCGTATCCAATGTAAAAACCTTTTTTAAAGGCATCAGGAGGAAGTAGCCTTCTAGACAGTATGCTGTGTCAATAGATACCACCATGTGAAAGGGCACTTAGGGAAGGTAAACATCTATCAGAAAAACTAAATGAGTTTTTTGTTCAATGTCTGTGAGCTTCAAGAGGTTTGTATGCTGGAATTCTTTTAAGGGGGAATTCATCAGCATTTTGCTCAAAGTGAAGTGTTAGTGGAAGAAATTGTGCAACAAACAGAAACTCAACTACAGCAGATTGCCTGGAGCAGATGGTATTTAACCAGGACTTACAAAAGTTCAGCTCAAGGATGAAATCTCGAATGAGTTAACTGGAGTGGGTAGCCATGTGTTTAAAAATCCCTTGCACTTCATCACTCAAAGGTCTCAGATGTAATGGTAATTTTAGAAAGGGCTGCATGGGAGATCTAGGGGAACTTGTGTGGGAGATCTAGAGGAACTAAAATCTGCTAATCCTGGTATCTGCAACGGGCAAATTAGTTTAAAACTGTAATAAAGAATGATTCCTGGATACTTGAATGAATGTGTGGGGAGGAGTTTAGAGGCATTAGGAATCTTGAGCCACAGGGAGCAAGATCTGCTCAGCCTATTCTACCTGCACCTTGATGAGGTATTCTTTAAGCTCCCTTTCCACAGGGTCCTAAAGAAACTGCCATTGAATAAAAACAAAGTCCTTTTCAGGGATAAAGAGATAAGAAAGAAGCTAGATGAGAATAATCAGTAGCAGTAACTGTATCCCCCTCCCCATCTGAAAAAAAACAATCTAGTACAACTAGCAAAAATACAATGAAGAATGTGACAAGGTTGATGAGAAATATGAGATGGCTTACATTCCAGGAATTACTGGTTAAACCAAAGACCCTCCAGCCCACAACAGAGAGTGCTGACAGGAGATACAACAAAGGTGTGTTAGATGAAAGTAGCTTGGAGATGATGCAAAATAATTGATTGCTAGGATCTTTTCATATACAAGCGTGTAAGTCCTCAAATTAAGTTAATAGAAGCCAGGTTCAAGAGATATGATAATGATGAGGCTCCTCATATACCATATTGGTGACTTGAGGAGCCACTTACATGACGAGCCCCTTCAGGGGGTTGTTGTGAGCCCCAGAAGGCTTAGAGCAGACAAGACATGATCATGGGAGAGAAATTGTCTGAGAATTGTTAGATATATTTGGCTCAGGGGTTCCTGAGCTGTAAGTTGTTGGAGTCTGGGTGAACGCTTTTCAAAAGCATCACTATCTGCTTACACTACTTTTATATTCACTTTTAGGCATCTGCTTGGGCTCCTGATCAAGACTGAGTATCGGACTTGACAACCTGACCCACTATAGCTATGTTCAGTCTTTCTTCCTACAGTTTACAGCTTTGCACCTCTGCCAGAAACCACTTATCCTACCTTGCCCAGACATAATACTTGACTTGACTTCAGATTCATCATTCAGACTGTTTTATTATATGATGTGGCAAGGAACAAGCAAAAGTCTGGTGCGCCACTCTGTTGCAGCCCTCTCTGTAGCAGCCTTAGTTCAGTGACCACTGAGAAGGAATTGTAATGCCAAGTTTATTGTTTCCTAATCACTAAGGTTTGTTTATCAGCCTTATCCCTTGCATCTGTATAATACATCACCTAATTAGTTAATAATTCTGCTCACATGTTAAGTATGCACGGTCATTAATGTCACTTATCCAGACTGTGGTAAATGTTGCATTAAGATCTTTTCTGGTCTCTGTCCTTCTAGAGCAATACCATTTCCATAGCTGATATAAGTCAGATCAAAGGTGTCCTGTTCTGATTAACTAAGGCTCTGCAGCCTGATTCACTTATTACCTCAAAAAACCTGTATCAATCAGCTTTAAGCATCTGTCCATATAGGCACTTATCCTCTCTTCAGATAAAGTATATGCTTTCCAAGCTATCTATTGGTTGTCACCTAATTGTATCATGTCTGAGCTAGGCAAATTTGTTGTTTTTTCACACATGCATAACTGATACGCTGCTTTGAATGCTAGCTTTGACCTTTTTAATGCCACTTGGCCGTAATCTTTATAGCATTGCTTTCTGTCTGAACAGTGGTAAATGGACAGATAACACTGAGCAAGCCTAAAGTGCTTAATATGAATTATCCATCAGATAAAAATGTGACACTGAGCAGAAATACATGGACTAAATTCTCACGCATTACAGTTACTATTAGAGGGAGGGACGAAAAAGGCTGTATCTTATAATTTTGTTCTGTGTCATATCAGACTTATTTTGGGGCTGTGATATTTCACCATTCATTATTTTTGTCTGTATTTTTGGAACCTCTTTAGTCATGCGTTTATAAGCTGGAGCTAATAAGTGCTATGTTTTTTACAGTAGTGTGAAAACAAAATTAAGCTGTAGTTTTTTTCAGTTTTCATTGTGAGCTATTGAATTTAAAACCATTCAGAGAAATCCTTTGTCCAAAAAGCAAATTATGTTTTTGCATTTGAATTGTCATGGCACTGCATAGGTTGGCAGCTCCACAAGGTGCAAAGGTTCCCTGGGGTGGCAGTACAGGGCCTGGCAGCCAGACCCCATCCCAGCAGCCAGACAGGGAGCTGGGCAGCCCCAGTCCTGGGCATCGGGCAGTTGCCTGGGTACAGGGAAGGGTTGAGGCTGGGACGGGACATTGGCCTGCGAGTAGGGGTCACATTCAGCAAGGTCCACAGCCAGGCAGGAGCACGGACTGGTGGCTCTGGCCTGGATGAAATGGGCTCCTGGGTTATCCTCAGGGATGGGGGACGCCCTGGGGGATGCTGGGCCAGGCTGTAAGTCTTGTTGGTGCCCTCAGGACCCTGACATGCATAGGAAATCAGTCAGAAAAACAGATTCCCACAACACTGGGATATAATTGTGTTTTGAAATGTAGTGACTTTGGGAAAATATTCATACTGATGTGTTCATCCCTTTCATGGCTCCAATGTATTGTAGATTTGGACAAAATATTCTTTCACTATTATTTGCCAGAAGTTACTTGAAATGCTTCACGGGTTTTTTTTTTGCCAAACTGTTTCAGCTGGGAACATTTTTTCCTGGCATTAATGCTAATGTTAATGGTATTATAAGAATATATAAGATATATAAGAAATTACATAAATAGAATTTAATAAAGTCGTCCATGTTATAAGAACTTCTGGCTGTGTTCCTTTATCTTCTGCTTATGTGTTACAACCATCAGATTACTAAATGGGGGTCTCTGTATACACTGATGAAGCTGATATGCTTTTAGTAAAATTCTTAAATATTTGTTGCTCCAAAATGTGGAAGAGAATTGAGCTGCTGGTTAGAAAATCCATCAAGGACATGGTACTTCTGGGTTATGTATCATGTGCCACTAAGCGTTTAATTTTTTACACAACAGTATCAACAGGAGAGATTATCTAATGAATTTGTGTCTTGGCAAAGCAAACAAGTGTAAATGTTGAATGTCAATAGCATTTGAATTAAATCAAACTAGAGGGCACTGCTCTACACGGTACACTGTCACTTGGACTTGTCCATAGCCTCATTACACACCCCCCATGTGGAGAGACTGGCCATGGTCACCATGCAGCCAATTCAGTGACCTCACTCAACAGGCTGTAATGGTGCAACAAAACAAAACAAAACAAAACAAAACAAAACAAAACAAACAACAACAACAAAAAAGAAAAACAGGTGATAGGATCAATGATGAGGATTCAGTTTGCTATCACTGATAAAAGGTCATTTGTCTTAAGAACATGACTGTAGTTGTTGTGGAACAGGGAGGCTGTATCAGTCATAATTAACTGTACGTGGGTGCAGATGTCAATGTTGAATGGAAGATCACGATTAACAAGGGTATTCTCTAACATTTTGAGACTAATCTCTTTGAGATGAATTGGAGGCCACAACTGTTATGTTAGCAGTCCTCGTAAGATGTAGCGTTGCTCATACACTGTCACAGTTGTATGCTACTGTACATCCACAACCTGTGAAAAGCATTGAAGCATGTATCATATTTTACAGGATATTTTAAGAATAAGAGCTTACTAAAGTGTCATTGGTATGTGGTAGTTCACTGCGGAGGCTATTACTGATTTTCATTTTAGCAGCTAGTTGACCTCTTGTGAACAGGTGAAGACAGACTGAACCTAGTGTCACAATCAGAAGCAACCCTTATTTTAGTCACCACTGGTTAGTGGTGCATGTGGTTTGTGGGCAGCAGAAGCACCATGGAAGCAGACCATATATGAGACTGGTTTAGTTGCATTCATCCAATGATGTTGTCTGCTGCAGTATTCAGAGAGTGTGGCTATGTCAACATTTAAGGTAACATGTAGGTCAGAGAATGACTGAACTCACATACTAAGGAATGTTTCATCTGCAGCTTTTGTAAGCAGAAGGCCAGTTCTTCATCAGCTATCTGTTTTCTAGATGTTTTTGCCAGTTTGTCTGGGTGTACCATGAATGGCTCTTAGATCTCAGAATGTACTGCCCAGGTCAGATTTTAGATTTGTTGTTGTTGCTGCTCATGACAGCTGTTTTTATATAAATAGTCAGTGTGAAAAATCAGTCATGGGTAATGCATCCTCCATGGATCTCACTATGCTCCTCTATGTTTCTCTGGTGGTACATTCTGGACAATGAGACGCTGCTGTATCATGCAACACGTGCAGCAGTGATATCTTTGCCCATTTGCTGCATTTTACAGCTCTTCCCCAGCTTTGGAAAGGCACTCCCCGGATTTTTGGAAGTTTTTCCTGTATGGTAATCCAACTGAAGGTCTGGGCCGAGAAAATGCAAGAGTATAAGCCAACTTACGTCAAGATCTTCCGGAGAGTTAATGACATACACAGTGTAGGGCTGGATTTTACATCATTTAATGTTTTAAGCACTTGTGATACTGAAGAGTTCTAAGTAGTTCAAAAATGTCTGAGGACACCCTTTCCTCAAATTTTTTGTCAGCTGCTTGGTAGGCACTTGGTAGGGCACTGCTAGATGACATTCCATTTTCCCTGAAAGAAGAGGAACCACTTCTTTGTATCTGTTTTGGATTGAACAAGCGCAACCTGTTTTTTCCAGTTTTTATTTGTTTTGTGGTTTTTTTTTCATTGAACAGACCCCACCCTAGAACTAGGTATACCTGATCAGAAAATCCTGGAGGAGAGGGGAAGAGAGGAGACCTCCAAACCAGCTGAGGGCTAGAAACTGTCTGGCAGAGCTGGAGCTCCTGTTGTCCTTCAGCAAACAAGCATACTGCAGCGCACCCAGGCCTAGTTGCATGTATCCCTCATGATCCTAAATTGTTCTTGCTGTATTATTAGTGAATATTTCTCCTAGGATATTGTCCTGAGAAATGTTCATTAGATAACAACCGTCCTGTGTCCAGCTTCTTTGCTACAATGAAAAAACCCACCAAAAAGCACAATTATTTGCTTCTGAGTAATTCAATATAGGAGTTTATAAAGCACCAGGCTGGGACATTACTGTTAACCAGAGCACATGAGGGGTGTTCTAAAAAATTGTCTGGAAAGAGTGTGATTCGGTTTCTAATTCTGCTGCACTCTTGCTTGTTCTGCTGTGGTTCATTTACCACTTGGGGAACTTTGCACAAAGCATGAATTATTGCAGTGTTGGGGCTTCCCTTAAATCAGATCATTGAAAAACTTTGAAGTGCTAAGCATAGAGAAATCAGATGTAAATTCACTTTGCAATTTTCCCTCATTCACAGCATGAAGCTCAGCTTGGTTAGAAGGGAAAAGAAGGCTCAGACAGCCAGCAGGAGTACTCAGGAACTGGCAATCTTTGGCAGCCAGAGTCATCTGGAAAATTTCTGTGACCTCTACTTAGGGATTTTAATTCTAGAAGGACAAATATGTGAGAGCTAATCCACAGAAGATAATAAAATGCTGAGCAACCAGTACTCTTCTGAGTGCTGAAGTCTTGAGCAGGATCTGTAAACCAGTTACTGTGTATTTTAGATAACTGCCAAGTTACTGGGTTTTTCTCTCAGTGAAGTCTTACATGCATTAGTAACCCCTGAGGAATGACACTTTGGACTAATTTACTGGCTGATCATCATACATTAATTGCCTGATCCGTTAAAGGATTTGAGGTAGCCTTGGACTTCATGAGCACCTCTGTGACACTAAGTCATCCATTATCTGCCAGGTTATAAATAGCTTTTGGGGGAGCCCTTTCAAAAGTGTTTTACCAGACTACAGATGTGTTTTTCTGCCCACACTTAATCTGATTCTCCCCTGACTGGTGGCTGGCATACTGTTGGTGCTGTGGGCACCAAATGTCCTCTTCTCAATTAACAAATCAGTTCATTGATTCCTTTTCCTATCTCCTTTTATTAATTCCCTCATCTTTCCCCTCTTTCGCCTCCACAGGTTAATGTATCTTACTGTCCTTATTTCTACCAAGGGTTCCTTCTGTCAGCAAACTGAGAAACTCAGCCTCTGGGCCCAATTTCTGGCACCTCATCTAGATTTATTTCATAATTTTTCTGGGAAATGTAGTCTTCTGGATGTCTGGGCAAAATTTTAAAGAATCTTCTGGATTCAGAAACTGATACTGGAAAAGCTCATATTACATCCCTCACTACACCCTGCACTCAGGAATGTTTTCTTAATTTACTTTAATCTGGCTGTATTCAAATGTCTTTGTTAAGCTTCCAGAGAATTTTATTGACAATTTCATTTTTGTGTCCTTTTTTTGCCAGAAGTTTAATGCTGCCTCAATGGCTTCTAGAGAGAGAGGGATGCTCTCATTAGCTGAAATTTTGCACAACAGTTAATGTCAGATCAATTTTCAGTGATCTCAGAACCTATCTTCTTTTTATCATTAACTGAATGTTATTTTTATTAGTGATTCACCACAAAGAAAGATTGTCTGTATTTGCAATTGTAGTTAATTCTAGACCCACTGTCAGCATTTTGCCAGACTGTTTGTTTTGTCTGCTTTAGTTTAATGTATCACTTAGATGAAGCAAATAAACCTTTGCTCTGTTTTTCCAACTCATCAGTGTTCAATTCATGGTAATATATACTAATAAATGATGAACGTACTTGCATTTTATCTTGTAATATAGGGAAATCTGATTATAAAACCATAAAATTTCATTTTCATTCTATTGTCTACATATAAACAGAAATAACTTTGTCTACTTTTTGTCATGCTGTTAGCAAGTGGGTTTAGATCTAATTG
>JANXJC010000078.1:67936652-67957968 GCA_027564655.1 Leptodon cayanensis | reverse complement strand
TCTTCACCGAAAGGGTTATCAAGCATTGGACCAGGCTGCCCAGGGAAGTGGTTCAGTCATCATCCCTGGAGGTCTTTAAAAGATGTGTAGATGTGGCACTTAGGGACATGGTTTAGTGGTGGACTTGGCAGTGTTAGGTTAACAGTTGGACTCAATGACCTTAGAGGTCTTTTCCAACCTAAATGATTCTATGATTTTATGAAAACAGATGAAACTCCAGTGAGTTTTATCAGAGAAAAGGATAATTGCTTCCCTCAATCTTCTGGATACACTCGCTAATGCAGCTCAGTACTTTATTAGCTCTCATTTTGCCTCAAGGGTGCCTTGATGTGCCATGTTCAGCTTGTGCACTGAGACTGCCAGGTCTTTTCCTGCAAAGCAGCTCCCCAGCTGGTCAGTCCCCAGCCTGCATAGCGTTATTCTGCAGCAGGTCCAGAACTTTCCATTTGTCTTTTTTGAACTTCATGAGGTTTCTGGTAGCCCACTCCTCCATCCTGCCAAGCTCCATCTGAGTGGTAGCCCTGCTGCTCAGTGTTGCCTTGCTAAAGGCATAGGAATTTATATGATTTGGCCATGGTAAATCTATGCTGGCTGTTACTAATCACCTTTTTGTTCTCCATGTATCTATAAATGGCTTCCATGACGATTTATTCCATAATTTTGCAAGAGCTTATGGTGAAGCTGACAACTCTAGTGCCCTTTCTGGCCTTTTTTGAAGATGGATGTAATTTTTGCCTTTTTTGAGTTATTTTGAACCCTCCACTCCAGTCTCCAGGGCTTTTCAAAGATGATGGAGAGTGGCTTCATAATGACATTGAGAGTTCTTCTGCTGAAAAAAAATTCTTGTTGTGCCATCACCTGTACACAGAGTTTAAAGCTCTAAATCATGCATGAAAAAAATTGCATATTTTTACCATAGCACCTAAAAGAAGCAAGGTATGGAGATGAGAAGCAACACAGTGGAAATGGGGAAAAGCTCAGGACATTTAAGGGATAAATTTTCAGTTTGTGTCTCCAGAATCCTCTTGACTCTACCTCCCTCATCATGCCTCTAG
This sequence comes from Leptodon cayanensis, assembly GCA_027564655.1. NCBI lineage: Eukaryota > Metazoa > Chordata > Aves > Accipitriformes > Accipitridae > Leptodon > Leptodon cayanensis. Next base: position 67,956,913 of record JANXJC010000078.1, on the reverse strand, counting down.
CGACAGGTTAAGACAAGCTCCCCTCCACATACAATAGCTACTCCACTTTCTTCCTTGTGTAAATAACTGCCTCAGAGAGTCCTATGGAGAAGCTGGCATCAAGACTGTTGCTACTAGATCCAGAGTTGAGCTGCTGCTTTTCACACCAATGGGCAGGGACAGGTAGGGATGGCCAAAAGAGGAATGTGGGAGGAGGATGCAGCAGCAACAGCAGCAGAATACCCTGCCTCTCACCCCTTGTTTCAAGAGCAGCATCAGCACAACTTTCTAGGATGTGCTGCCACTTCCAGGGCATGGAGAAAGAAGCTGTGTTCAGGTGCTTGGGTAGTGTTTTCCCATCAAACAGCTGTTTCCCATCTATTACAAGGAAAAGAGTAGACAAGATTCAAATGTTTTGGGCCAGAATGATACACAGAAATTCAGTCACAGGCTATCTTCATCAAATTGAAAGAGCTAAGGAAGGATTTTCAAGGTTTTCTGAAAAGGTTAAAACTGCTGTAGAAACTGCACAATATATTGCCAGGATCGTGTGAACTCACATAACTCTAGAGGTGTACCGCACACATTGGAGATAGTGCTGGCTTGCCTTTATAATTGTGGAGAGGAATAGCTACTTCTCAAGTACAATTCTTCTCCTTCAGAGGTACATTCCTAAAGTAGTCACATGAATCACTTTCCATAGGTGCCTATTTCCAGTAATCTGCATCATGTGAACCAGAAACCATTTCCATATTTACACTTTTGAAAGTAAAATTATGTCTTTTTTATTGATGAAAAAAGCTGGGATTTTGAATATGATCTTGATTAAATGCTTCTAAAGGTACGGTTTCAGAATTAGATTAAGGGGAAGCTTTTGTAACAGCTGACTGTGGGGCCACCTAAGCATTGCTGCCAGCCCAAGGGAATGTAGACACTTCCCTTTTGGGTGGAACAGACTCAGATCCCATTAAACAAGGTTTGTACCACATCATGAATATTCATTTTTGCGGTATTTATTAAAGCTGTTTTAATTGTGTTTACTGATGTACTGAGCAAACATATTTTATACTTTGTTAATAAAATTTCTGAATAGGCTTTTGGAATTCAGCATGGAAAAGAGTAAAGTTCATAACTATGTTAAAGTTGTGCATGGGTTTCTGTGGGCTTCCTCACCTAGCCTCAGATGCTCTGCATCACCTTCTTAAACACTTTTAATCATAATTTTTTCAGACATGCCAGTTATGATTCTGAGCTATGAAGTATGGGAAGTGTGTAGCCCAAATGTTTGAGTTTTCCCAAAGCTCACTGTTTGTAATATTAAAAAACCATTGAATTAAATTATTAATTTTTTGGAAGATCATACCCCATATTGATAGGAGCAGCCTTAAACACATGAGTAAGGCATGAAGAGGAAATAAATAAAAAAAAGAAGTTGCAATGTGAAAGCTGCGTTCATTTTTAAGAATCTCTTTGCAGTTTAGAACTTAAATGTCTGTTTTTTCTCATCAGACCAAGGCATCTTAAACAAGCTGATGGGTACAAAGGCAAGAGCATCACAGTAACTGCCCTTTTCTTTCATGTTACCTACAGTTTGGATTATCTGGGTGCTCTGTTTTTGTCTTTTGAACAAGCAAGAAGCTGAAGGCAGGAGAGATGATGCTTTGTTTGAAGTATAATATGCAGCTTGAAAATAAGCATGGTATTCAATATTGTGAAGAGAGAAACAGCTTACCTGGGGAGTAGCAAAAAAATCTACCAATTGCTTGCCATCTCTGTACTCTACCCTTTCAGAGCAGTTAGTCCATTGTCTTTTTTGAAAGCATAAGAAGTATTGTGTTTTTCTGGCTTTTAACTTCAGGGGAAAACTTCCCAAGTGTTTCTATAGCAAAATCACATACAATAAAAGCACCTCAATTCAAGACTATTTGGGTCACCTTCCCTTCCAGAAATAATTAAACAATAGCTTTTGGTATTGAATTTTATAGAGAACTTAATGGTAGAGGCACTGTATTTTGTCCTACTACAGTTTTAGAGACAAACAGATGGCATCAGCTCCTACTTGATCCTTACTACCGTAACCACCATGAAATCTATGTGGTTAAAAATGTGGAAGCCACTGTACAGTGAACTCACAGTTTCTCTTCCTCTAGTTAAACTGTAAAAATAAAAATACCATCTTCGTATATCTGGGTTGGAATGTGCTTCTTCAGTCAAGCTGTGGCAGTTGCAAAATTATGCTGGACCTTGGTTCAATCTCAAGAGGAGAGTCTCAAAGGATTTGTAAGATACTAAGTCAGCAAAGCAAAGCAGATTTTTTCCATTGACTCCCTTTGTAGTATTTAATGAACTTAAAGTGTTTTCAGTTTAATATGTAGCGGGTCAGTTCCTGCTTTATAGTTCTAAATCCTTACCACCGAAAGCACATACACAGTTTCAGTCTGTGGAAAGACTTGTGCTCGTTTTATTTTCTGAGTCCAAGTCTACGAATTGGGAAATGACAATAAGCCTTGAAAGGAAAGCCTCAAGAAAGCTGTTCTGCAGAAGGAAAGGAGAGCTAGCAGTCAGACAGTTTGCACTGTATTGGATTTCTGGATTTTGTGTCCTGTTCCATTTAAAGTTTTCATGCCTATATAATCTCCTTTTGATCCAATTGAAAAACAGCTGTACTGAATCCGACAAAAGTATCCTGGTCTCCACCAGGGGTAAGCTCTTAGAGGGCGTAAGAAAAGTGCAAACATAGACTTTCCCCTACCACATTTCCCAGCTTTCTACAGTCAATAGGTTAGGGACTCAACAAGCTGGAGGCTGCATGAGTAGGGGTCATGGTCTGTATTCCTTGAATTGGTCCAATCCCTTTGGCCTCCTCAGTAAGCTGGAATGGTGAGTTCCATCAACTGATTCAGTGTAATTAAAATGTATTTCTGTAACCTATCTCAAACATCCTAATAACATCAGAAAAAAAGCCTTACTTATTTCTTGTATTCAGCCACCAGGTGGCTAAGGTTTTAGTTAAGGTCTTAATAAATCTCCTTGTTATGGAGCTCAGTCCTTATTCATGCTATCTCACCTAGCAGATAATCATTTAACATCCTTTACCAGTGGCTATACTGTTGGAAAGCGGTAATGCATATCTGCAGCTATTATCCAGGTGGCTGCAAATGTTTTAGCTATTCATGCCCTTTCCATTTTTAGAACAGCTTATAATTTTCAAAGTAAATTCTTGATACTTTTCTTCCAGGTTATAACTAGCCACTCTGTTTCTGTGTCTCAGGTATTGTTTTGCATTTCCCAGGCCAACTGACTGTTTCAAGTCCACTGTGTCCTGTGCTTCTGTGTTCTGCCTCCTAGCCCTGATGGTCCTACTATCTTCAAAAGTCTACACAAATCCTGTCCCCTTTATATGGCTAGAGTGTAGACCATTCACCAGCGTCTCTAGTTCTTTCTTCCTTCCTTCAGCTTTTCTCAGTCGGGTGGCTCTCAACTGGTGTGTACACGTGGTCCATTTTCTTGCACTCAGTGCTGTAGAATTCTGCATTTCACAAATATGTTGAAAAAAGTTCTTTGAGAACATTAAGTTCTTTTTCCTTTGTTGTCTTATATTGTCTTTTGTGGTATTGTGGTATTGAGAAAACTTGCCTAAAACCAATCTGGTTTGGGGCTAATAATGACCTCTCTATTTTTATTTATTTTTATGTGGGTGAATTTGCTTTCTTTTTTGTTTTTTTTGGCATGCGTCTGCAGACTGGTTTTGTATGTTGCATAGGCAGGGAAAGGAAGTAGGCCCATCCCCCAGAACATTTCTGAAAGTTCAATGCATGGTTCCTATTAACTTCCATGCATTCAGAAATATGGGATGAATAAAGAAAATGCTGAGCATAATAAAATGGTGCAGTTAAAGATGTGAATGTAGGCCAAATTGTACCATGCAGGAGAGGAAAAAACATAAAATGTAGGGAATTGATAGAGTAGTGGCAGTACAAAGAATGTTCAAACCTTATCTATAAAATTTGGGCACTCAGTAAGGTGGTACCTGCTGCTGTTTTTGTTAATAGTGAAAAAACCTTGAGCATTCACACATCCAGAGCTCTTTCTGTGAAGGCAGTATGTAGGCTATAGCTATGAACGGTACCATTTTGGCAGGCACAACTCTTATAAACTCCAGAATCAAATCGAAACCAGTTGTGTCACATCTCAAAGATAATGTAGCATATGATAACCAGTAAATTTTATTGTTCCTTGTGTGAAATTCCATTTCTTTCTATAGAGTTGCCTGAGCCCCTTCAGCAGCCTCTTTTCAGGGTAGTGTCTACAACATATTTAGAAATGAACAGGGATCCTCATTATCTTGTTAAACAGTGTCCACATTTTACATAAAATAAGGGTATTTTCTGCAGAACTAGGGGACATGCACATGCTAAGCACCGCTGAGCCTGTAATGAAGCTCTTCCAGGTCTCATTTGTGGCATCCCTGGGGTTTGGATTGCAGTCTGGGACATGGAGTAAATTCTTTGTCTAGATTCCCATGGCTTTTAATAATTAGGAGTTGGGACATTTGTGTCCCATCCTCAGCCTGTGTTAGGTTGCTGTTGTCCATCTAGTTTCTAATGCATACACTGTGCCAGTGCAGCAGGTCCTATTAAGGGAGTAGGTGAGTTCTGCCTGCAAAGGAGAACTGTGGGTTCTTTCCACCTTGGGAGGTAGGGTTCCATGTTGCTGGGAGCAGAAACTACTGCAAATTCCAGGCTCTGCTTGTAGCTAGAACACAGTTATGCAACACTTTAATGTTGTCTGTGTGTTTAAACGCGGAGTCTTTGTGCTTAATAAGGACAATGACAAATAAGTGCTTTAGCTGCTGGCCACTTCTGTCCCAAGAGGACTAGCCACCACATCTAAAATGTGTTGAAGAACTTTCTGTGGGGCAGTTTATTTTGCAAACACAGTAAAACAGATTAGCAATGATTATATGTATAAATCTGGGGCTAGATCCAAAAAAGAAGCTTAAGTGTTGCAATACTTGGCTTTTCTACAGTTAAATCAGATCCAGAAGTCGAGTATAATGGAGATCAATGCAAACTTTCTGCATACATCTCTGTTCACCCTTTCTTGGATGCTATAGTTAGACAGGTATCACTTTGCCATCTCCTTTTAGGATATGGAATTGAGAACCTTCTCCTGAAAGCAGAAGTTTAAAACCCCTCTTCTCCCAGTGGGACAGGAATCACTTTTCAAATGCTGAGAGTGTTGTTTTCCCTTCTATTGAAGGATTAAAGACCCTCCAAAGGGTTCTGGAGAAATGCCCAGATTCAAATCCCTTTTCCCAAAGACCAAAACAATCTACAGGAACTGGAAAGATTTTCTGTTGTATCCCTACAGATGTCCAGGATCTGTTGCATAAATCAAACTTTGCTACTCATCTTTCAGAGGGCTGCTAACCATTTATCTGAATTGTCTGGCCTTATCAGATGGATCTGAGAGGAGCACAGAGTGGGTTCGTTGAAGGCTACCCAACTACTGAAGCATTAGACTAGTATCTCCCACCCCAGGAACTCATGTGTTTTTCTTCTGAAAGAAAAACTTAAAAAGGTTGGCGGCGTTCTAGTGTTCTGCATTTAGGTCCTGGTGTCGCTGTTCACTGCCTGAGTTGTGTGGGAAAGCCCATCTCCTACTAATGGTCCTGCATGTGCTGCTTGGATAAACAAGACTATTAATCTATTTTGACAGGAAAAGAGGTATGAGTCATATGAGATTTAGCTTTTTCAAACACTTATATGAATGTGCCATTTTTTTTTAATTTCTATTGGGAATAGAATCGGGTGCATGAATTGAATTTCCAGCTAGCATAGGCAGGCAGCAGATGTAATTTCTAAAATCTGTTCTCTAGAAAACCCCATCTGAAGAATGACCTGTTATTGCCAAAGTCAAGATTGCTGAAGAAATCTGTATTTACATCAGGCAGGAAGATGCTTCTTTCAGCTTGGTTTTTTTTTCAGAACTGTGGAAAAGGCAACACAGAAAAACAACTGGAATAGGTTTTCTTTTTCCTTCTGATTTGAAGTTTAACTCTTACCACAGTTGTGATGTTTATGTCCTTCTTATTGTTACCTAGAATAGTACAGTAACAAGGGGTGTTTATGGATGGAATATACATTCTTTTCCACTGTGGAAGAAGTGATTAGCAGCTATTGTCAGCATCTGACCTAAATAAAAAAATAATTTCAGAAAAGGTATTGATGTTGTTTCCTGCCCGGTGGCATTCATAATGCTTTGTTATATGGTACAGATTTCCCTTTCCCCAGGCACAGAAACGGTCTTTCCAAAGCTCCTTCAATTATTGTTCAGTCTTGTTAACTGAGATGATTCTTGTGTTGCCAGCCTGTGGGCAAATGTTTATACACCATGTTGCTGTTCTTCATTTTTGTTTGAAAAGTTGTCAGAAGAGTGAAGGACCACTACTGTCTTGATTACCCTGTAATTAGGACACAGCACCTGTTCTCATACTTTCTTACCATGCTCTGACAGGAGTTTGAGGTCTTTTAGTGTCTTTTTGTTTCCTTTTCCTAAGTTTTATGTTGATTTTGTCTTTAAATTTTGTATCTGCATGCTTTACTTATCTATAGTTCTCTGTCGGGACAGATATTTTTCTCACTTAAGTATGCACAAATCATAAGAAACCTTTTTATCTATAGGAAATCCCTTTGTATTTGTCAGTGTAACTGAAATTTGAGTCTGAAACAGTGATGCAATTGGTGTATAAATAACGGTATACCTGAAATCATGTCAGTTCAGTTGGTCACAATTCTGCACACTCATGGCAACAGCTTTTTGTTCCATTAGGAGTGACTTAGAGCTAATGATATGAACGCAAGAACCTCTTGTCTTTCAAGTGTAACACAGTTGAGGAGATGTGAGGGTGAATCCCTGAAGAAATTAACTGAATTAATCAAAAGTCATTGTGAATTTTCCTTTTGAATCTTACAGTCTATAAAAATCTTTACTACTGCATTAAACTATTGTCTTCAGTGCTTCACTTTTGTCTCTTTACTTTCAAATTACTTGCTTCACACAGCTACCATTTCTTTGCCATGTGTGTCTAGCACAAATAAACCTGTTTCAATACAAAAAGATGAGCATACTGTGTCTGGGCAGACAAAAAGCACAGAAATCCTGGAAGCTGAGTTACTTAATTTTGAACATCAAATTCCCCTGCATTTTTCCCGTCAGCCTGTAAGCTGAAATGTTTCCATGTTGTTAACTGAAAATTATATATGAAAAAGGGAGGTTGGTCTTGGTTTAGGTTTTGTGTCTAATTCTTCTTTCATAGGCAAGTGTGAACGCAACAGTTCCATTAAAAGGAGAGAAATCTTCTGCTGTTTTGTATTTGGCTAATACAGGTATTAAAGAAATTATGGTATACTACCATGGGCCTTATCCTGCACCTCGGCTCATAGGATTGAGAGCTTGTATATTTTTTGCATTGAATCAGTGCAGTTCTGGGCAGGTGCTGCAGCATCTTTCTGAATTGGAATCAGACATTCTTTTTTAGTGAGTTACTTTTTAGCCTTAACACAAAAATCACTTAGAAAACAATTTGAAAAGTAGGTTATTTGATAAATACTTGCCTTATTTCTCAGAACATTTATTAACCTTTTTTTGTTCCTTACATCCAAGTGGGTATTAATATATCTCCACTGACAAACTTTGATTAAATGAAAAGTCAAGAATATTTTTCCTGTTCTTCTTAGTGGAAAGATACTAACCAATAACTAAAAATACAACTTGAGGGAATGTGATGAAGAGAGGAAAAAAATTGTAAATATTCAGTGAATTCTAATCTGTTCTTTCAAAGTTAATTAGTAGAGCTTGATTAATATTGGCTAAAGAATGACTCTACATCTGCACATCTAGGAAAGTAAACTCTTTCATGCATTTAAGGTCTTTGGACTATGCGCCAGTCAATAGGCATGTAGAGTGTCTTCTCTGAAAAATCTTGAATACAGTTACTGGGAATTCAGCATCAGGAAATCATACCTAACATCACTGAAGAACGTAAATACTTCTTTTGGTTTACAATAACTGTAAGAAGCTGTTAAGATCCTTTACATTGAAACAAGTGTCCTTGACAAATCGAAGCAAGAAGTGTCCATCCCGTAGAATCATATCACTGTTGAAAATAAGGACAGATTTTACCATTCTTTACAGAAAGTTGATTTTTCTTTAGAGAAGTAAGCAGACAGGTAAGAGAAGGCTTAAGGAGACACCGTATATAAAGACATTGCTGGCTTTGCTCTGAAGAAAAAAGAGAAAAATAGAGGAAGGAGCTGTGCTTGAAATGCTAGTTAAGTGAAGAATACCTGAGAGCTTTTCCCCGTGCTGATGACAGCTGGTTTTCTTTTTTTAGGAAACAGGACTTTGGCAGAGGTTATTGCCACCAGTTTCTCCCACTAGCGGTAATAAACAACCGTGTTCAAACGCAGTAACCACTCTGCTTGTATTTTTCTACCATAGAAAGTAAAAGGTTTAAACAAAATGGCTGAAGACCTTATCTTAGCACTGATGAAGGATGAATGGATAGTTTCCTATCAGCATTAGGGGAAATCTGCAGCATCTAACTCTGCAACAAGCACAGAAGCAACGGGTGAAAATACACTGAGCTCCAAGGGAATAGCAGTAATCCTTTCTGGATAAAGACTCAAGAGCTTTTTCCTTTGTATTTGATTTACATTCAGTTCCCTTGTGGTTTTTTTCTGATTCTTCTCTGGAAGGGAAGAAGGAGCGGAAGCAAGTGTCTCAGGGTGCACTGCATTGCTGAGTGCTGGAGTTAAACCATGGGGATGCAATTATTTAAGATGTCACAAAGAAAATTCTTCTCTTATCACTGTTCAACACTTAAGTTTAATAATCTAAATCTCATGTGAACAGTTTGCTCAGTGTCAGGTTGGGGTTTCTAAGTGGAGAGTGTTTTCAGTTAACTATGTACAAAAATATACACCAATTGGCTTCCTATTTAAGTTGAAGTCTAAAAACCTCAGGTAAAAACTATAAAAGGTGAGGAACTACTAAAGAATTAGATTAATGTACTTACACGAACTACTAACAGCAAGAAGGAACAGTAATTTTGTCCACACAGCTGAAAATGCAGTATCATGCTAATTGCCACATCCTTCCACAGGAAGGGTTCAGAGAGCTCTTGACCACCTGTCAATTAGTTCCTGTTTCTGGGAGACAAAGGTGGGTGTTGAGGTCATATCAGGCACTATTCCATTTAAATGCAGTTCACCACACACAGCTTCTAGACAAATGAGAATGCCATTTTCCCATGTAGAGGTCTATTAGGTGTCCTTTGAAAACCTGTACAAATATAGTCCTCAGTAGTGAGGAGAAACACAGTAGCTGCTTGGTATTTTCAAAGAATGAGGAAGGCATTAAGCTGCCTATTATTATCAAAACTGCCAAAAAAATGTATCATGGTAATATCCTCCATATCCTAATTAACATTAATCTTGGAAATTTGAGCATCAAGGATTGCTAGACATCTTCATGTGTAGATGGCAGTAGCACAGGACTTTTTTTTTTTTTTTTTTTTTTTTTAATTTAGGTACCTAGAGTGATGACAAAGTCTTTTAATGCTTTTGTTAATCCAGCTACTGGTTCTTTGTTTCTTTGTTCCTAATTTATGCCAGTTCAAATTAAACATTTGCTGTTTACAGTCACTGCTGCCGTCCACTCCCAATGATGACAAAGACACTCAGCATTGTTGCCTTTCTGTTGTGTACCTAGTCATTGGGCCTAATTCAGCAGATATATTGCTTATTACACTTATTTCAACAGTGAAGTTATGGTTCAAGAATGGAATATAGTGTTGCAGGACATGACTTCTGTTTTTAGAATAGAAACATCCCCAGTGTTTAGGACACATCCTCAATAGCAACACTCAGCCGTGCATTGCTGGATATATGGGAATTGCCAGTGATTGCTCCTGTAGGATCTACACGCGGCAGATGTGCTTCTGCTCCAGCTGTGCTGCATGGACGTGCATTTCTGCTACACCTCTGGGCTGGATAGGGGACAGGGATGCTAGACCACCTTGTGTCACTAACTTTTTGCTGTGTGTTTCTTGTCACTTAGTGGGCTTAATAGTATGTTGCAATATGGTAATCCCATTCCCCATTTCAAACGGATCACTAAATTGTGTATAATGGGTGAGCTTTTTCTGTCTTCCTTGTGTTATATTACTGCCTAGGTATCATTTATTCATTTTAGCCTTAAAATAGACAAGTTTTGATCATAAAAACTGGGAACTCATTTGAAGACTGAGTCTTGCAGTTCAGCTGTGCTAAATTACTTTTATTGTGATGAAATTTTGGAGCAAAACTGGTAGTCTCCTTCTTGTTTGTTTAGTGTGAACAGTATGAAGAGAAATTCTGGTGTAAGGGTGCTACCTCCATTTAATATCTGTTTTTATTTCCCTGTTTAATATTTATTTTCCAGTCTGTGTTAGTCCTCTGCTTATCACTTTACATCTGGGCATTCATGAAGTTCACAATTATGCTTCTGAGTAAATGATCTATCAGTTCCTCTGTCAGATCAGGATCTTTGTCAATGGTTCAAACATATCTGTAATGTTTCTATAGGAGGCACTGTGGTCTTCTGCCCAGGGTTGGGGACTAGAAAGACAGCTGGGTTCCCTTTTAAAGTTTTCAGACACAGGTTTTTACAAGTTCCAAATCTCTCTAGCCTTCAAATGATGATGATAATCATGTCATAAATCTTTGCAAAGTAGTTTGAGACAAAAGCACCATATAAATGGTAGGTAGACTCTTCAAGGTGCTCCCTCACTCATTTTTTCTTCTCATTCATCTTATTTACTCACTTTCTGACATCACTGTCACTGGGAATCTGCTTATAGTGCCAAACTTATTTAGTAAGAATGACCAGGGGGAAAGAAGTATATTCGAAGACACTCAGAACGCCAGAAGGTGGCATTTGCTCTTCCATAAAAAGAGCATAGTCATAGGTTTTGAGAGCAAAGGCCGGATCTTATAATACATCAGCCTGACTTGCTGCAAAACACATGTTTATAAGCCAATAATTTCTGTACCATGATGATAAATATCCAATCAATGATTTAAACTAAATAGTTCAACTAACAGAATCCACTGTGTACACATACTGATCATTACAGCAGTTGAAAATAATAAGGTCTTTCAGTGTCAGCTTCTAATTGTTGAATTCTATTATGCCTTTTGTGCTTGATGAAGGAATTGTCTGGTATTAGGAATCTCCTCATGTATAAAGTTATAGACCATTTCATCTTGTCCTGGTGGGATTAAGGAATGGATCTCAGGATCATTCTTAGACTTCTTTTCTGAATAATTTCCAGTTCAGCTTCTCTTTTTCAGTTGTGGAATAAAAACTGCATACAGTCTTCCAGGAAAAGACCTATTATTGAAGCTATTCATACCTAGATAACAGAGGTGCACAGGTATGACTATTGCACTACTGTTTCATGACTTCTGCATGCAGTGAGGTAACTGGCAAGTGCATATACTGGCAAGTATAAGCAGTGTCACCAAGCAGTGTCTATGGCCCATGTAGACCTCCATGCTAAGATACAGAGATACAAGGAAGGGTAAATCCTGAGAGCTCACTACTCAAAATATACCCTTATTTCTCCTAACCAGTGCCATGCCAACCATACTGCACTGCTTAGTGGGATAAATATGTTCAGATACTGTTTTCAGATCATTAGTATGCAGAAAGATTATAAGAATAATGAAATTTGTTTCCTAACCAAATTATACCATATGAAGAAAAACACAATCATTTCTGTCTCAAGCACAGATATATTAGTGCTAAAGGGCAGCTTTTAGCAATTTCTTTGCACGCTACCTTGGAACACGGTAGTTCAATTAATCTCTGCAGTGCCACATTGCATTCTTATCTTCTTTTCAAACAAGTTTCATTGAAAGAATTGTGTTTGATCTGCAGGCTTTAGGAATAGAATATAATAAGAGTTCAAATGGTTAAGCACAAATGGACTTTATTTAAAATACCAACTTTCAAGCCCTCTTATAATACATTTCTGTCAAAGATTCCTGTTGTAGGTATGAATATACCTAAAAGATCATGAGAGTCTCCAAGTGTGGTAATTTTATTCTTTTCATTACAGTGGTTTGCTCAATATGAAGAAATATTTAGTCTCATCATTAGTCTCAGTCTTGCATAAGAAATAAAACTTGTATAGGCAACACACATGCAGCATTTGAGGATGGCACAAAAGAAGAAAATATCTTCAAAGTGACAACAGAATTTTTAAGTCATGTTTCTCACAAAGAAACATAGGGTTCATCATGTCCTATATGTCCATGGCCCATCAAATGCCATTCTTCAGCAAGAATTCCCAGTCTGATAGTCCCTTTTTCTTGCTCTTTAGAACTTTGCTTTTGTTTTCTCTGCTAGCTACATTCTAATATATGTTGCCATTTCCTCTGAGTCTGCAACCATTTTGTTTCTTTTTTGGAAGCCAAATAACATATTAACTAATTCCATAATCTACCATTTTGTGGGCATGCTTAAAAAAAACAGTTGACCAGAGAGGGATGATTGTTCTCTGAGGGATCTTTGCTGTGTGTTTTCATATTATACTCATGCAGATATTTTACGAGCTTTATCACCACTACCAGTTTTGGAAGAGCCTTTGGGGCAACCAACTTATGCCTGTCATCTGGGGTACCTCTACTGGGAAGATTTTTTCCTCTGGTATAACTGTGGGTTTTCTCAATCACCTTTTGCAGTTTAGTAGGGCTTACTTACTTGTATTTATCAGCAGCTTCCCCATTCTATTACAGCTGGAGAACATAAGTATTTTTAAGTGGTCAAGCTATAGTCTTAAAATTTTTCAGGTTTTCTAGATATCACTGATTTGTCCCAGCCATTTATTTTTCTAACATCACAGATTCTGTAACATCTCACCTGGTTTTGTTTGTGAGGTCTTTCACTACAGCTCTTTCTGGCATCCTTTATGATCAAGAATGACACAAACAAATTATTCTTAGGCTACTTATATAACTCCCTTTACAACGTTGTTTATTAAATCAATAGTGTCTCTAAAATACTGGAGTGTGTTCCTGTGAGCACCAGACCACCTCTAGTACTCTTGCACTCTGTAATGTTCCTGGTCACCACGTGGGTTTCTGTGGCACTCTCACTGCCAAAAAAAGGAGGCAATGAACAAGGTACAGAGGTTCTTTCTCACTCTCCCCTCCTCCCTCCTTCCCCCTGGCATATCCTATTAACATCTGTTTCTCAGTCTGCAACCATGAGTGTATGTAACTCATGATTCTCAGTCTGCAACCATGAGTGTATGTAACTCATGAAAAAAATTCTAAAGGATTCATTTCTTCATTTCTAATTATTTAGGGTTGAGTTGAATTTCTGAGTATTTTTTCTTTTGTAAACTGCTACAGGTTTGGAGGACAGGTCCTTCTGAAGACTGAAAACTGATTAAGGTATAGGAAGTAAAGGGTAAGGCTTAATTATTACTTTTTAGGGTGGAAACAAATCAGCAGTGGAGGTCCATAGGACTGGTGAGGGACAGGTTTTGTTCAAAGTTTTCATCAATGACCTGGAGAAACAAGCGCACAGTGAAGTCCCGGTTGTCGTTAAATAGTCTGAATTTTATCCTTTCTGAATCTTTTTTTTTTTTCTTTTTTTTTTTTATTTAGCAATAGTAGGTGCTCTGCCTTCTGCTGCTTTTGCAGAAATATTTGTCAAGACCAAGTTGAATTTTCTTGGCTCCTGTGGTTCTCCAGCTCACTGCTCTGTAAGGCAGTGCTGGCACTGAACCTTTGTCTTTCGGAAGGACACAGGGCAAAATTCTTCACTGGATCATTCACAGCATTCACTGACAATTAAAGAATGAAAATGGATAACCTGACAACACTCTCCTTAAAGTGGCTGCTAGTGGAAGTTTGCATAGTGGAAATTGTTGTCAGGACAGGTTTGGTTGTGCTTCTCAGATGAGAGTTGGGTATCACTGCGCAGAGACGAGGAAGGTTTATCTCTGACTGTGTTGTAGGGAAGCTGTCAGCCTTCATGCTGTGTAGTTTGACAATCACCCATCAGCAGCTATTTCTGTTTGACATTTTTGATTGTCACTTAATGAGTGAGGTCTGTCAATACTGAACATGAAGAACAACCTTTCCTGTCACGGAAACCTCAACATTTAAAGTTTGTTTCTCTTTTGAATTATATTATTTAGTGTCATTCAGATCAGTTACTTACAGGAAAGGGTGACACAGGGGTACGAAATACAGAATTATTCCAGCCAGATGAATTACAAATAAAATAGGGTGGAATTATTTTTCAGTGTCAGGCAATTTCAACTATCTAAAGATAACTGTGTCTGGCCATCCTAAATAAATGAAATGAAGCTATGTAATTATGATTCTCAAAAAGCTGCAGAGGCTGGTCTATTTTGCAAGCTGTCAGACATAGTGCAGTAAAACTATCGTAAGCTTCAGGTAAACCTCACCATGCAAATGAGCTTACTTCTTTCATTAGAGAGTAAAGTCTACTTGCCTGTAGGAGTTACTTTAAAAAATTAACTTGAATCCTAAAATAGGCAGCTTACAATAGGGTATACCAACTAATCCTGAAGGGGAGATAAAATTTCTTCACCATTTTATTGCAAAACATTACACTGAATATTTGAGACTAAATGGTAGTCCAAGCTAAAAACATAGCAATTACCTTCTTTTTATTTCTCTTTCCCCCTTTCCCCCTCCAATTGAATGTTGTAGGGTGTCATTAATTTCTCTAGTAATGTAGCCATTAACATCACATGATAAAATATCTCATAGTGTACACCGGCACAAAATGGATTAAGAAATAAGTGGGTATTCAATAGTTTTCGGTGCTCAATAGTTTTCGGTGCTTTCAAATCTGAGTGAAATAGTTGTTAGATAGGGCTAGATTCCATGGTGTTTGCACATGATAAGTATTATCACTTTATGAATAGCTTTTTTAATATTATGGATGACTTTTGTTTTCACAGCCACACATGTGCAAATCAGAGTGCAAATACTAATCTACTTCAGACAGACATTTTCCTTTATCCAAGGCAGATTTCCAATTCCATCTCATAAAAATATATATATTAAAAAAACCCGAACAACAGTAAAAGAAAATGTGGCGCTCAGAGCAAAATTAAAGCCTAGCGTACACATCTGGGAAATCATGTCAGCAACCTGAAATATCATGTCTGCAACCAGTAAACCCAAGGGCCAATAGTCCTTTAAAATAAATAAGGCAGCCCTGATTTTCTGGTGGTATTGCTTTTGGTTTTCTGCTTAAAAAATTATTCTGTATCTGTTTGTTAGGTTATGATATCACAGTTTCATTCATAATTACAGGGACATCTTTAAAGGGAGCACAGCTTGTTTAGCAAAGGGCAGACTCTGGTCTTTATGAACTCCAGAAGCAGGTAGGAAATAAATGCTCAGTTTCTTGTTTGATTAGTTATAAAGTTATTGTGGTGGTGGTTTTGTGTGCTGGCACTTGGTATTTCTGTTTCAGACAACAGAGTCAATGATTCTGAAAGATTAAAGAATTACATTGCCTATATTAAATTCAAAAGTGAAAACTAACTATTTGTGTAGATTTAAGAAATAGAGTTCTCTAAAACCTTGAGTGATGATGTGGGCTGTACTTTCATTTGTATCAGTTTGGGAAACATTAAAGGCACTAACAGCAGCATAAATTACTTAAGTTGAATACCTTAAATTGCTTACTTATTATGGGAGGATAAAAACCTTAATTCAAAGTCTAACCAAAGTTCATAAAGATTATGATAATTCTTATAAATGGATTTTCAGCCTAATCTAGAGTAAAGAACCACATCTGGTGCTTTTAAGAAGATTGCCATTATTTGCAGAGAAATATTTTACTGTTTGATTCCAGTCTAACTACATACCAATGGTCATTTAAGAGACAAAATCAGGGGTGAGGAAGGAGAGTAATGATGAAGGTATAGGCCCCTTTAAAAAAATGATCACACTAATTCAGTTTTGGCTGCATAGGAGGTGCAACAGATAAACCTCACTTGTCAGCCTTGAAATGCTTTTAAAAGAAGACTCAGGTGTGGATGCAGATTTATTTTGGTGCAAATCTTTGTTAAAGAATTGCTGAGGCTACTCATTTATCCCACAATGGACTGGACTTTGCAAGCTTTTAACCACATAATTTCCTGGGCCTTCTTTGTTGGATCGTCCCTTAGTCAGTTATGCCTTACCTGGACTACAAACTAGATGAGATGATAACTGTTTCTGCAAGGACCAATTCCTACTCATGAATAAACAAATACAAATGAAAAGAGAGAAAAAGACATGTAGGGAGGGGGATAAGGAAGAGGATTTTACCCAAAAGAAAGGGCGAAATGAAACTGCAGTGGCCTGAAATGAAAATTAATCGTGATTCAGAGTCACAACTCTTCCCATTCCTGTTTGTCACTGCTACCTCTTTTGCAGAAGATCTTGCTCTTCTGTATGCTCAGCAGATTGTCTTTCACAGTCCTCCCATGTCCTCTTAGCTGTGAAGGAGTACCCACAGAAAGAGAGGTTATAACCCTAGAGCACAAACAAGTCTTGTCTTGAACCTGAAGCTCCTTGCCTTTTGGGGCCAGGTCACCAATTCCAGAACCAGTTCTGCTTAGGCAAGAAGCACAAGCTTCAGAGAAATGCTGCCCCTGGCAGTGCCTGTGAGAGCAAACAGCGTGTGAGGAGAGGAGAGCAGAGGATCTGTATGGTACAACTGCTGGTGAGGAGGACACAATGTCTGCAACACACATGATTCAGGAGTTTTACTTCAGACAACCTCCGGTCATCCCAGTTGGCCAGAACACATATCAGTGACTGGAATAGCTCTTCCAGATCAGCATTGTCTGAAAGGAAACAAGGTTGGATGCACTTAGCTCTCCCCATGTTTTGAGCCAAGGCACAGTAAGTGGTGACTATTAAAAGTGCACTCCTGAACCAAAGGAAAATATTTCTGATGGCCATGTGATGTTTGTGGTCAAGACCTTGCATGATGTACTGTTTTGACACTGAAGAGACTTGAATTTCTGTCACTCCAAACTGCATCGCCACAGGTCCCAGGAGCTAAACCTCCCCAGAGATCACATCCTAGAAAAAAAATCTCTTCAGCATTTTGCATCACAGTTGACTGCTCTGCCATGCAGGAAAAAAAAAGTAGCAATGGGCTGTCATTGCTACCAAGGAATCAATATAAAATTAATCCAGAAGGAAAGAGGCTAAAGCATTTAAAGGTGCTGACAGCACATCCACCATATATTTTAATTTATTTTGCATATTTCTCTTAATGCTGAAGTTTAACCAAACTTGCTGAGTACTAAAAGGTTGGGCCATCTACTGAACCTTGTCATCCAAGACCACCAATTACCACAACTTCTAAATTTCATTTTCTGTTCTTTAGATCTCTCCTTCATCTGTCCAGCATGAATTGCTAAATCAAAGGAATTTCTAAGGGACAATGATTCCTGAGACCCACTAAACACAGGCTGATGACTGCAATGTACCACTCTACCAGAAGATAACTTTTGATGCATGAATGTTGACTATGTAGCTAATGTGTGTGCTGGAATTTTTTTTTTTTAACTTCTGCAGTGAGAGAAATTATATATTTAAATTACCTACTTCCTTTTCTGTCAACACAAGAATAGATTTAATGGAGTGCTAAAGCTATGGTTTATATTTAAACGTGTGGCTTTTTAATGGTTTTACTTTGTATTATTAGTTACGTTACCATTTAAGAAATATTAACAAAGCAACTGAAAGCAGTGTTAAATGCTAAGCATGCTTTATAAATGTTATCATGCTTTAATAATACTCCTGTAAGCAAACTCTAACTTTGCAAATTATTTCCCTCTCTCTTTAAAAATAGAGATCAGAAAAAAACTGCACAAAAATCTTAGCATAAACAGAGTAAAAAAGTCCTACAGTTTTTGTAGAAGGTAATCTCATGTTTCGTGATTCATCACAAAACAGAATAAAAGATATATATATTATTACGACAAATAACAAACAGAATTTCCTATTGGCTAGAATATTTATAGAACTTGTAGAATTGCAGTCTACAGGAAGGGTACAGGACTTCTGGTAATATTATGTTTTCTTGGCTAAGAGCCAGATGAAATGTTACAAAAGATAATCTGGTAATGCAGCACCTAAGCAGACCTTTTGACCTTTGATTATGAGGAGAGGCATTTAGAACTAATCTCTAAATTATTTTGATTCTAAACACTAAGAGATTTTTCTACCTAGGACGTGACTGAGTGCTTTGGGCTCTAAGCAAATTGTCAAATACTTTCCAGCTCTTTGGACTTAGTGATGTGATATCCCAGCCTAGTGAAGGTTGGCAGAGCTACCTCAGAGAGATGAGGTATGAGGACTGTTCAAAGCCATTCCCTATAGCAATATCTTGGCAAGTGTAAGAGTTTAACAAGCCAGAACTAGCAGGTTGTGGTCTTCCAGTTCTAATTCTTTCCACTACATATTCATCCAGGGCAACTTTTAAATCAACCTTTCCAAAGGTTTATTATCTCTTTATCTGGGATATTTTTCTGTATGTCATACAAATGTAATGAATATCTGATATTCCTTATAAAAATAAAGTTAATGAGTATCAGTGTTTAGACACAGGTCTGACTAGATGGTTTTGGAAGGATTCCCATTCTTTCCTAAATTAGTCAATATATTTTCTAAATAATAATCATGCCTATCAAAAGGAATCCAAGCAATCTTTGATATAATTAAAGTCTGATTCAGAAGCTAAACATTGTGGGGAGACATAGAAACAAAGGAAGGGTTACAGCTACCTATTCAGTGCTGACTTTAAGTCTAGCTCTTATGAATGAAACAACAAAACCGACCTTTCTCATTGGCCGCAGTTTCTGAACAGTCCTTCCAGACTGACAGCATCAGCAGGAGAGGGGGATGGAAACATACAAGGAAATTCAGGTGATGGGATCATGTGTACTGCAAAGGTTAGAACTTTTATGGGTACATGATGTTTGCATTAACATATGTATTTTGTATTTATTAGACATATTTCTGTATTTTTAAAATAAATTATTTCAGGTCAGTTTGATTTTTAAAGTGCTTTGCTGAAGAGCAAATTTAAATGTACAGCTGTATTTTAGCCAAGCAATGAAATTTGCATATGTTAGGCAAAATCTTGAATCTAGCTTCCTGTTTGAAAATAAGTAAAAAACAGTCTTCCAAAACAATTGGGTTTCAAACAGTACAGTTCCTTATCAAATATTAAATAGAAGAGAAAAAGGAATTTTGCCTGACAAGTGAATGCAAGTCTACCTGAAAAGAAACAGGAAAGCTTGCAAAAATGGCAGAATTGAAGACTCACTCAAGAATCTGTACCTTACCATGTGCTTGTACTACCAGTAGGAGAGGCATAAAGAGAAGCAGAGCTCCTCAACAGAGGAATTGGAATAACCGGCTGTTCTAGATGTTGATGTCTTTTTTCTCATCACATCTGGAAGATATAACCTTGCTGTTCGTAGTTTCTAGTTTTACCATTCCTTTATTTGTTTCCAGGTGATCTCAGCGCTCATGAAGATAGCAAAGGTTAAGAAGAGGTTCTCTCTCTCCAGCATGGCATAGTTAACAGTCTTTGACAGGAGATGGGTGAGCAGATTTTCTGGCCCAGTTAGCAGCTTGGCATAAATATAGTTCATTTGTAACAAAGTATTATCACGTATGACCCCAGTGTACCAGTTTGGAGATCAATTGCCATCTCATTTGCAGTATCCTTACTTGAAAACACCTAGGACCTCACGGAAGTTTGAGTGCAAAACTGCTAAATAAGCCTTCTCAGAAAAAAATTCTTTTGCTAAAGAGTATACGTTTTCATACTTCATATTTTCATACTTGTGTTTCATAACACAGTGTAATGAATCTCTTTCCTATAAATAGAAATAACATAAACTGCTCTTTGAAGTCAGTAGAGATTACTTTGATTTCAAATTCCTTCATAGTTGCTGCTTCAAAACTATTCTAGTGTGATTTTATAAAGACTGGACAGATAAACTCCCTGTAATTTCTAAGTATATTAAACTATTGTTGGGATAGAGAGGTGGTAGAAGCTCAGTGTCACTAAATAAAAAAACATGGATGTTGGGAGTCATCTAAGCTTCCAGGAGTGGAAAGAAGACAGACCATTCCGACAGCCCTCCGGCTCAGCCAAACAGA
>JANXJC010000078.1:67919049-67932894 GCA_027564655.1 Leptodon cayanensis | reverse complement strand
ATAACATGGTCTAGTGGACATGGATGATGGTTGGACTCGATGATCTTGAAGGTCTTTTCCAACCTAAATGATTCTATGAAAATGGGGAAGGCCTTCTTGGCACTGGTATATTTATGTCTGCCTACCTGTTTGTCTGCTAAGCTTTCTCTGTGGGTGTATAGAAATAAAGAAAACGGAACATAGAAAGAAAGTAATATAGTACTTTGTAAGATCACTTTTATCTGTTTTAAGGATGCTTTTTCCTTCCCTCTGTTGCTGATTAAAACAGACCAAGTGGTAGTATGGATGAAATTTATACAGCCACGGCACTGCTGATTGAGATTTCTGCCAATGCCATCAAAAAAGCAACAGCAGAAGTGATTCATACCACAGAGACAATGCTAGATTTAAAATAATGTGAGGATGTAATGCTGCTGCCTTCTTGAATATCACAAAAAAAATTTCTGCCCACTTTCCTGGAGACAAGATTTCTCCTTCATTTCTGGAATGCTGATTTTAAAGTTATTTTTCCCTTGCTCACATCTGACAGGGAAATCTTATCACTAGCACTTTCCCCCAGTGTCCCATGCTGCATGTAGGCTACTGAGCTTCCCAACTACTGCTCTTTCCAGACCAGGAAAAGAAAACAGATTTGCCTTCAGGGATTCATAGTTTTTATTTGGCCTGATCCAAAGCATGATGAAGTCAATGAATCATTCTTCCTCCATTAGAATAAGATACTCCTTCAATCCAAGAGTAAGTTACATATGAAAAGCTTCTGCTGAGCAAGAAATGGCCATTCTGTTTAGTCAAGCAAGATTCAGGGAATTCAAATTAATTAAGTTATTCGCCTCTAAGGGTATTTGTGTGATCCTCTATTTTTAAGCTCTGAGAATACATGCAGTTAGTACTGCAACAGACAATTTAGAAATTTAGCTTTATATGTGTATTTATTTTACAATATATGTTGACCATCATTCAAGGAGCTTCCTGGGGGTTATCACATCACTAACACTCCAACTCCAGGATAATGACATTGTGCAGCCTCTGGATTTCAGTTCCTCGACACATAAATAATGCATTTCTTCCTTTGTTGTTTTTTCATTAGTTCAGCTGTAGAAATTTTTTAATGACTTGAAATTATTTAATTACTTGTAGATGATTAAATAGTTCTACTGATTATTTGTTCTTTCGATGGTCTCTGTCTGGATTGCTTAATGCAGATCTGTTTTATGAGAAGTTCGTTTGAAGTATCTTTTTTTTTTTTTCCAAATTTTTATAATTTAGCATGACTTGAAAAGAAGATACTGATATCTTTCTAGCTAGTTTCCTAGGACAAAGAAGTTTAGTCACAAGATTTCTGTGAAGCATATTTCTGTTATTTCTAGGATTTCGCTGCATAAGACTTTAAAAAAGACAGGGAAATAATAATGCAATTGTCAATACCATGGTTTTAACTGTGAGTGAGTGGAGATTTGCTTTTACTGCTCAGGCATAATAAAGTAGTTTCCCTTGATTTAAAAGTTGAGTTACTGAACTATCAAGGTTTCAGGGTAGAATAATCCTCTTTTCCTGTTTCTTCTCTTTTAAGTTTTTACAACGTGACTTCTGCTTCTGAACGTGTTTCTAAATGGAGAGTAGTACACTGAAAGAATGATGGTTTTGCTTCATAGTCAAGCTGCAAAAACTGGCAGTGACTGCTTTGCAGTGGACACAGATTTGGGGCGTACTTTTGTCTGTTCAGGGATGAGAGAAAAATCAGAGTTATTTTTCTCTGTCGCAAAATAGCTAGTCAACAGGTATCATTACCATAGATAAAACAACGATTGGAAAAACCCTAACTATAATTCATATGTGGATATCAGCAATCCTCACCTCACCTATAGTTTATCACCAAACTATTAAAAGGGCACTTTTTTTAGTCTGGAGTTATGTTCCATAAGAAAAATATAATTTTATGCATTTCAACAGTAATTTTTCAGATGACAAGCACACAAACATTCATGCAGTTGGGCAAGGCAAGCTGATGAAATTCAGTGTTCTGTGCTTTCCTCCCAGGGCTGGTGCAATACCATATCCATGCAGTCCCGTGCAGACAGATGGATGCCCACTCTGTTTATAGTCTGAACTAACAACTAAAGCTTAACTGTTAAATAGAATAAGTGCATTATGCTCTATTGTGCCAAATACTGAAGGAGGAAAGCTGACTTTTCATCTCATAAGGCCATAGCAATGTGTTAAGCTCAAGGTATGTGTACTCAGGAGACTGCTGGTGCAACCCTAGATCAAGGAGTTGCAGTAAATCAACTCAGCTAAAATGTATTCCAAACCTTAGCCAAAAACAGTTCTGGATGGATTATATTTAGTGCTAACGGGATGCTTAATCAAAGGTATCACTGGTAAAATGAGAGATGTAAACTGAGTTTAGAGATATCATTGAAAAAATTCCTTTGTGGAAAGAAAAAAGAGGATTTTTCAGGGTTTTAATCTGTTGGTTTGGACAATTTATCCAGGTCATGCTGTGGAAAGACTAAGACATCTTGAACTTTATAAAGTGTTATGGATATGCTGCATAGCAGTGTAGGTGCTGCAAGAAGAACCTTGGCAAAATGCTTGTTCTCATGACAGAACTCACTTTTCAGATAAATATTTGCTCTCAAAGGGTGACAGGGTCCCTAGACTTCAGTGTCAGGACCCTTTGTAAGGTAGTGCATTGTAAGGGGTCATTTAATTATAAACTTGAGTTTTGGTGACTGATAATTCACTTTTGCTAGTAGTGGATATACTTGAATACCTTCATGTTTACAATCCCAGTTTTAGAGCATGTATATTTCAAAACAAATGCTGTAGACTAGTAGTACAAGTTTAAAGAAGGAGGGTAAGAAGTAGCTACTGACTATCTAACCATGTTTCATGCAGGCTAGCAGAAGGAATGAGAAGATGGTAAGAATATTTCTTTACAAAACAGGTAGGAAACCTTTTGTTCAAGTAGGAAACTGTTAGGTTGCCTTTGCTGGGAAATCAGTGAGAAAATAGCGTCCCTGTCTATTTGCCCCTGTGGAAGCCAGTAGGAGCTTGTGGTGTTCCCTGACTGCTGTACATGGTTCTCGTTCCTTTGCAGATGAAGAGGTATGTCAAGAGAGATGAAGGTTTTTATAATGATCAGTTCATAGCATTTCTATAAATAAATGGCTATTTTTCTTGGGTGGTCTGCTCCCTCAGTCTGTTGGAAATCTTTGGTTATCCATTAGAGAACAAAAGAAATAGCAATTATGAGACCAAAATATTGGCATAAACTACACACAAATAAACTGAAAACCTTCGTAAGACAGGAAGAAAGACATGGCATTTAAATTGAAAGGATATACCAGTGAATATCAAAAGACTATGCAGGGAGACTATAAATGTAGGCTGGAAATTACAACATTTCTAGCTAGAATGGAAAAAGTCTTTACAATACCTTTCAGGTTAATGGGAACAAAAAACTTCAACTTTTTCACAATATGAAAGCCTTGTAAATTTGTGTATTGAGATATGACATGATAATAGGGGTACTGGATTTAGAAATTAAAGCTTATAACCCAAGGTGCTGCTGCTAATGGTATTTACATTTTCTAAAGCAAATAAATTATTGGTGCAATTTGTCACTTGCATCAGCTCTTCCAAAGCCTTTCAGTGAAGATAGTCAGGGCCTTAGCTTAAGTCAGCACTCTGCAGAGAACAAAACTGAACCTGCTGTAGTTAATTGTATTGTCTTTTCAATCCTGATGTACATCAGAAGGAAAAAGGAAAATGGCCAGTTTGTGCTGAACTTCTGTAATTCATATTTCCATCTCTCATTTCATCTTTCCCAATTATAATTATGGTTCTTTCTTGCAGTCATGTTTCTACGATGGAATATTGCCACAAAGTAGCTGATGAATAGCCTGTTTCAGTAGTTCTGAATAATATTTCACGTATTTTAGAAGTCAACTGCATCAACACTACAAAATACAGAGAGCTGTATCCACATTTGTTTATTGTGTTGCTATTACCTCCCTATCTGGTCCCCTATTTTTGTAAGATTATGATCTTTGAAGTGTTTTGAAAAAAGAAAAAGATTGGGGGGGAAATGTTTCAGCAGCATATAATAGATCTGTTATGTGTAGTCTCTTGCAGAACAGGTGGAGAGGAAACCCACATGTTGAGTTTACATTGTAGCTTCAATGAGACTTAAAAAAAATTTGAACAAGAAAAATCAATAGTTATTCTATGAAATATTTCTTTTGTTCCAGTAACAGTGAACCTGCCATGTCAGGTTAACATTCTTGGACACCAGGTTAGCTATCTTAGCAAATCTTGCAGGGTGAAACTTTACATATGCTGGTGTTCTGCAGTCCTGCGAAGGCTTCCACACGCTCTGTCTTCCATACCAGGAGTAAACTATTTGATTTCATCAGGACTTTTTGGTACATAAATTTAATCATCAAATGTACATCAAATGTACACATCAAATGTGTACATCCAATGAATAAATGTGATGGGTCTTGCTTTTTGTAAAGTCTATGAACTATTACTGTTTCACCAATTACTGTCACTCAGAAGAAATTTATGAAGAATCTCCATGCTACTGTCCATCTTTTTGAAAAGACATTGAGAAATCCACTTCTAAACCAGAGACAGAGTCTATATATTAACATAATATTTGAGGTTCTTGAGCAAGAGTCTGACAAAGATCCCGTCATGTATTTTCGTCACAGTGACAAATGAACAGTGATTTGCACTTTAGATCATTTTTCTTTTTGGTTTCATGTCGATAGGATATTTTTTTTTATTGCAGGCCCAGCACTTAGGGCAACGCTATCACTGGGCAAATTCAACAGGACATCATAGGGCTCTCTTTTCAGAGGGATTCAAGATTCCCTTTTTGCCTCTTTAGCTCTCTGTTGTTGAAGTATCTTTTTTTTTTTTATTGCTTCAGCTGCACAGAACTCAATGCTATGGGGCTGATGAGGCAAGATGCGCAGAATTGATTTTTGAGGTAACAGTTCTTTGAATGGCAAGCTTGTGCTTTCCTGAGCATTTCTAAGTGTGTGCTTTAGTGCTCTTTGAAGGTTAGTCATCTTCAGGGCATGCCCAAATCAGCAGTCCAAAACTGAGAGGCACATTAGACTTAATCTTTTTAAATGCAGGTTTATACCCATATAACTCATGGTGGAAGGATTGTTTCTGTTTTTACATTGGCTTCATGAGCTTTGCTACCTTCAATTTATTAAAAGATTTTTATTTTCAAATATGTTTGTTTCCTGCAGAAAAGGCTTCAGGCTTGGCCTCATAAACACCTGAAATATTGCTTTGATGATAGCAATGATTTCAAACAGGAAGAACAAAACCCATTACATTCTGTAGCTGGCAATTTTCATTTATTTTTTAGAACATGCATGGATTTGTATATACAGCCTGTGTTAATAGTATCCTTCAATAATACTAACTGTCCAGGCCATTTTATTTGAGAGATTCTGTCTAGCCATTTATAAAAGGAGTTGTTCACATTTTATATTGTCTTCTTTTTCAAATTTTCTTGCTGTTACCTTAATTTCCCTGATAACTTTGCATTTTGTGCTCCGGTCACATATTTGTATTACTGTATTTTACATGCAAAATGGGATAATATTTTTTTTTTAGGAACTCTTAATAAATTGTGGACCTTAGCAGCTTTCTATCAGCTGTTCAAGTACTATCTACAGGGACTTGTCAGGGGTCAGCTATTCTACAAACCAGATTAATGACTTCTGGTCAGTTCAGCTCCTCACTGCATGGATGCTGGAATTGACTTTATTAGTCCTGCAACAAAGCTTCATTGACTTTTCATAGGCAAGAATTGCTTCTGCCTAGCACCATTTCTCGATGTACAAAAGTTTCTCTAGCTTTGTTTACTTTAGTATTTGATACCTCCAGGGGTAAATCTTTGGCAAAAAATTAGGATTTCCTCATACAGTTAACTAAAATGCCTGAGTCTAAAACTCAAATGTTCAGGTACATCCTCATCTCACAGTGCAGTGCTATGTACAGCAGGCAATATGCTTAGGCAGAAAGCTCTATTCATGTTCTCATGCTGTTTTCAGTTCATTCAGAGCTAGCTCAAGTATCTCTGCGTTGTGCAACACCATGTTTTAAGCTGTATTTTCTAATAAAAACTGTTGTTAATGAAAAGATAGAATCGTAGAATGGTTTGGGTTGGAAGGGACCTGTAAAGGTCCTCTAGTCCAACCCCTCTGCAATAAGCAGGAACATCTTCAACTAGATCAGGTTGCTCAGAGCCCCGTCCAACCCAACATTGAATGTTTCCAGGAACAGAGCATCTACCACCTCTCTGGGCAACCTGTTCCTGTGTTTCACCACCCTCGTTGTAAAAAATTTCTTCCTTCTATCTACTCTCAATCTAGCCTCTTCCAGTTTAAAACCATTACCCCTTGTCCTATCAATACAGGCCCTATTAAAAAGTCTGTCCACATTTTTCTTATAAGCTCCCTTTAAGTATTGAAAGGCCACAATAAAATCTCCCCAGACCCTTCTCTTCTCCAGGCTGAACAACCCTCTCAGCCTGTCCTCATAGGAGAGGTGTTCCATCCCTCTGATCATCTTCGTGGCCCCCCTCTGGACTTGCTCCAACAGGTCCATGTCCTTCTTATGTTGGGACCCCCAGAGCTGAACGCAGTACTGCAGGTGGGGTCTCACCAGAGCGGAGCAGAGGGGCAGAATCACCTCCCTCGACCTGCTGGTCACGCTTCTTTTGATGCAGCCCAGGATACGGTTGGCCTTCTGGGCTGCGAGCGCACATTGCCAGCTCATGTCCAGCTTTTCATCCACCAGTACCCCCAAGTATAATGTTGGATGCTGTAAAAAAAAAACAAAAACCAACAAAAAAAACCAACCCAAACCATTCCATATTTAAGGATCATTAAACACAGAAAAAGATTACATATAGATGTATACGTATCTTCACTGATGGACATCCTTTGAAATAGGTCAGATAGTGTCTGTCAGATGTAACATAAAGCCCTAATAAAAACCTTGGGGGCAGATGTAAACTGCATAACCTCTTAAAATGCTCCCTTATCTGTTTTAGAGATCACTGTATAGTGATAATTACTAGGTCCATATGTTACAAAAACATGTTATAAAAAGTGTAGTCTGATCAAAACTGCCCTTCACATTTAAAGACTCTGCAAGCCAGCAGAAGAGATTATGCTTGTGGTACAAATGAAAGATTGTTTGCTACAGAATACCCTATCGTGAGACGAAATGTAAAATATTTAAAAAATACAAGTTATTCAAATATTGTAATTCAGCAAGTGAGAACGTCTTGCAGTAGATTTCATTGTACTCTTCCCTGCAGAAGCAAAAGCAGATATGTGACTACATACTGATTTAAAATCCCATAGTCCTTACATACAGGGTCTCTAAGACCACAGCTGCCCTTTAAAATGAGGGTAGAAATACCAGGTTTATCTAGTGCCACCACGTTTTCCTGTAATGCCAGACAGGCAGTTGGAGAAGGAGATTTACATCTCCATCAGGGTGAGAATTAAAAGTAGCACTGTTATTTTCTTTCCTTCTGTCTCAATAGAAGTTAATGGCTGTGGAAGCAGTTACAGTGGCAACATGAAATTTTATGTGGATGACAATTCTGTATTTTTCAGTATTACATTGCTACTTTAAAGTTAATTCCTCTGATCTTTTGCAGCACTTAATATTTTATTACTTTATTAGTATTATTTTATTACTTATTTATAAAAATGTCACACAAAATATTTTTTCTAATAGATTTACAGCGATGGTCATTTTATGCTGTATTGCATGAATCATCAACGCAGCTTCTAAGCTTACCAAATGTTACCTTATATTTGATTACTGTGGTTAAAGCTGTTTATTGTGCATGAACATAGCTATATAGACAGGTTTTAGTTAGGGGGGCCTTTTTCATGGAAAACTTCAAAGCAGATGGGGTTTGTTTATATTTTGTTTTCAACAGAAGTACAAAAAAGAGCGTTTAGTGTTTACTTGTAGCTCATCTATCCCTGGAAATTAAAAGCTAGCAAAGTTGCATAAAACGACGCTGTTTTGCAAGAATTAAACTGCACTCCTCCCCCTCTTTAAAGCTCAGCATGCTCCTGCGCTTCAGAGTTGGCTATGGACCAATAATAAAGTATTACTTTTTTTTTCTTCCTGGAACTAAAAGGCTGCCTATTACAATAGCAGTAATACTGATAGCATAATCAGTGTTTTTTAAATCTGATTTGTATCTCTTGTCTGCTGAATTCACGTCATACAGAGTTTGTATGTTAATCTGTGCCAGCAGAAGGATGAATTGGCACTTTCAGTCAATGCAAATGAAAGGTTTTGATTTTTCAAATTAATTTGCATGCTTTAAGTATTTATAAATTACAACAGAATATGGAATTTGATGGTTGTTCATACTTCTTTAAAATCTTTATATGCGAGTTGCTAGAACTCTTCCCAAATATAATCCAAATCCATATCATCACTGTTTTCCCACCCTACAGGAAGGCTTCTGTACGTCGTTACACAAGAGTTTAATCACTCAGGTGGCCATTTCCATAACTGACCACACAGTCATAAATGTGAACACATGCCTGTGTGTACACACCTAAGTGTGTAAGGTCAGTCTTGACCTTTTCACTGTTAATATAATGATAAATACAAAAGAGTTGTAATTCTTGGTCTAGCATTTTTCCAGTATTGTAACAATCCCTTCTTATTGCCGAATATCACATCTACTGGATTAGATGGTCACAGGTTTTTTGTATTTAACTTCTGTGTTGAGTATTTGTATTTGTGAGACTTCTCCCAATTGATCTGAAAGATAGGAGAAACAGTATCAACTGTACTTAGATGTATTAATATTACATGGTTTATAAGAGTTCTTTCTTAGAGCAACGCTTCAAGTTGGGAGTTTATTTGTCCACTTTTGACTGTTCAGGTAAGTGTGTTTGCAACAACAAACCTGTTACAGAAACTGCTTATCACAGGGCTAGGATTACAGTAGTATTAGGTCTGTATGTGAAATAACTACGTGCTAATTTAAAAGCAGCAAGTATTAGTGATACTTTAAATCCCAGTCATCCTTTTTCTATATTTCTTTAAACCATATCTCTCTGCTTTGGCATTCCCATGCATCTGATGATAGAAGACAAGTGGGTGAGAAAACCATCAAAACAAAAATTATTTTTCCTTTTACCTTTTTAATTACAATATTATTTTTGACATGAGAACTCTTATTTGTGCCCTTGTTGCCAGGTACCTGATTTGTTCAGGCATTCTTGGTACTTTCAGGCACACTTGTACGCACAGTTGTTCGGGGGTAACGCTGCTATTGAACTTACTGCTGAGGGAGGATTGTTCCACTAAAGACAGACTGGAGTAAAATCACTATTGTCTTTGGTTGAATGATGTATGTAATTTTTTTGGTTGTTTTTAATTTCTATGATATGTAGGCTTTAAAGTGTTCAATCCTTGTTTCTTCCCTATTCTGCTTATAGGCAATCCGAAGTTTCCAGGTATCCTTACACATCTTTCCAATGAACCCTGAAGTATGGAAAGAGGACCTTTCCTGGGCAAGAAAACTACATGAACAGCAGAAGGCAACAAAGACTGAGGCAGTGCAGGCACTGGCAAAAGAAAAAGAGCTTTCACAAGAATCAATCCCAGACTATGACTTTGAAAGTGATGAAATTGTGGCAGTCTGTGCGGCTATCGCAGAGAAGGAGAAAGCTCTTTCAGCAGCTAAAACGGTAGTGATTGTGTCTGCTTCAGGCACAGTAGAGACTGTTACTGAGAAGGAGGATTGTCCTACAGCTCCTGATGAAACCCTTTTCATCAGAGCCCGATAGGGCAGCCTTATGGGTTACCATACTGGTTTAAGAAGTTATGTTATTTATTGTATTGGGCTTGCTTTGGTTTTGTTCTTCAAGCAGTGGGAGAGCCTACAAAAGTTAAAGAATTGAAGTTATTTTTCTTTTGCAAATTGAAAAAGCAATCACCGGAGTTGTTCCTTCCATATTTTTGGAGAAGAAAGCCAAGAGTGGATTCTAAAAATCTTGCAAACAAATGTAATATTAAAATGCTTAACTACATTTAATCTTTGTTTTTCATAATTTTACAAGTTAATGTCTACATTTTCCCAGTAATTAATAAGCTTTTATTTAAACTGCAAATAAAAAGGTATTTTTTGAAAATCTATTCCAACCTGTATGCATTAACATTATTTTTCTTCCATTTAAAGTCTGAACTGTTCTCTGTTATCAGAAATCTTTATTTTCATTAAGAATACATTTTTTATGAGGAAATTTCCTATGAAGAAGAGATGGATTATTATTTTGCTTTTGTGTCTGTAAGATAGATCTGGCATCTGATTTGTAGTCAAATGATATCAGTAGAAACCTTTATGTTGCTTTCATAGGTGAATGGAGTAAACACTTTCTGATTAGATGAAAGGAAATGCTATACGAAAAAAGTCCTTGAATGCTTAGTTATTACTAAATGTTTCGCCAGAAGAAAGAACATTCAGCTGAGACTGAAACTAGCCTTTCCTTGTCTTGAGTGCTGTGCTACACTCATCACCGAAAGTGAAATGGTGGGATTTAAAATAGATATGTCTGAAGTGTATTACGTTTAGCCCTTTCTTTCCTAGTGAAGCTAGTCTGATAAAGGGAGTCAGTTTGTTTTTCCGAATTCTTATGACCTGCCATTTAAAATATGTTCTTAGTGAACCAGTTTTTCAGGACAGCATTGCCTGAGTCTCCCTTTTTATCCTCTTTGGATTTTGGATGCTGTGGTGGGTATTCACATTATTAACTTAGAGGCATAATGTAGGAGATTTGTTTTAATGTTCATCTTTCTTTAGGGGAAGGTGGCCATTGGTTCTTCACACGGGCAGATCAGAGAAACAAAGTCAGGCTGTTTCTTTGATGTGCTCTGTGCTGAGACTGCTCTTTTTTCATTGTCTTGAAGACATGGTAGAGATGGTCACCTCCTAAGGGGAATGGAAAAAAAGGTCAACTGAGGAATTCCTGGAGAATTCAGGATTGGGAACACATCGTTTCTACTTGATTTTGATAATATTTTGCATGATAAAAACATTTGAATAATAGTTTTGTAGACAAGTGAAACCTTTTGAAATCAGTCATCTTTGCATTTTTCATATCTGCTTTCTATTTTCAGAATAACACATTTTAAAAGGAAGTAATGTTGCTTAAGAAGCATAGTGATTTTTGCAGTAGAAAGTGTATTGTAGAAAAATCATTTATCTCGGATCATGCTTTCAGTTGAATATCTTTATTTAAGAGGACACTTACAGTCTTTGCAGAAATTATCCCTTTCAAAAACTTAATTGCCATGTTGTACTTACTAAGTTTTCCTTACTTTTTGCAAGGTTCTTCCTGAATCTATTTCTGTATATATGTGAATTTTTAGATCTGTGCTTGCACCTGTACGCACAAAAAAATTTACCCTTTTTAACATTTCCTGACTATTCAAAATAATCACAGCAACTAAAATATATTAAGAAATGTAAAACATCACCATGCTACATTTTTATTTGTTCATTCACTTCAGAAATAGATCTTAAATGCTTACTAAATAGGCATTTGATTAAGATATGGTTTGATAGATGGTTTAAATTGTCCCAGTTGAAGAATTTCTTAATCTTATTTTTCCTAACAATTAATACAATCTATTCAACCATAGGAAGAGTTAGTATGAGAAGCATTTGGACAGACTTCTTCAGAGACATTCTCTGGCTAGAAAAGGAAATATGCGAGAAGCTGTACAATATGTTTTCATTTTGAAGGAGCTCGGCTATAATCCAACACATCTTTTCTTTCTTTGTGCTTTATACTTGCGTCAGTGTTATGTATTTACTCATACAGGAAGGACTGCCTCTGTCCTTTCACAGGTCCATGTTATCATATAATCTGTTTCCACTGAAATGATTCACAAAATTCCTATTGACTTCAGCACTGCTGGGCCAATCTAATGGAGGGGTGTGCATCTACACCGTCAGGCAGAACAGCCATGCCAGGTTTGAGGGGTGGTTGTTTCCATCCCCTGTACTATTATGATTAGATTAGGTTATGAATTCTAGGTATTGTCCAGACTGTAGTGTTTTGTAGAGCACTGTAGAGCAGATAAGTTATTGTGACAATGTTAGTCTCAAACTTGGAAAAAGTTTAAAAATTGATGATTTCAACATTGTTTTTTGTACAGCATGCCATGTTTTGCATGTATGGGATTTTCTGAATCTGTTTGAATAAAATACTGACTCCTCTGCTGCTTAGTGATGCCTGTTCATTCTCTTGGTTATAACAAGAATAAGGGTTACCGTTGACCATTGTAGAATGTTACTCATTTAATCAGTTGGCTCCTTCTGTCGCTGCTGAAATGCTAATATGTTATAGTAAAAAAAAAAAAAAGTCATATCAGGAAAAATGCTTAATAAAAGGTAGTGCTCAGTGCTTTTAAACCTCTCAGGGGTATCCAAATGAGAGGGAGCCAAAGGAGAAGGCCTTTGTTATCAAAAATGGGATATCTGTGAAGCACACTCCCACTTTGCCATCCAGAATTTATTTTTACTGTTCATCATCAGTAGTGGCAGTGGCTGCAGTAGCTTCCATGTGTTTGCCTTCCATATGAATTGTATAATAAACCACCAAAGTGTTGCAACATCATTAAAGAGGAAATCTCAACAGTAACAGTAGGTTAAGTGGATTAATTTTGCTTAATTTGAAATCTGCAATTAAATATTTAAATATAATTTTTTCCCTTTGAATGCCTTTATATCCGGTGGAAAGAAATACACAGCCTCAGAGGGCCATTCATATGCCTTGTGTTAGATAGTATCTTAGAATGAGTTGAATCAACCTCCCAAGGTGCCTAATTATTTCCATTGACTGCAAAGGAAGCTGAAGGTGACTGTTGGGCAGTTAACTTCAAGTGCTGAAACAGGGCAGATGAATTCCACTCTTACAGATGGAGATAAGTGTCCTTAAAAAACTTAAACATGGATTATAATGAGAGAGAATAAATCCTTTCTGACAATACTAGAGGATAAAACAAGTATGGATCAGGTAACACAACAGTGACTCTAATTTGATAACACCATAAGAGATTGGATTTTAAAAGTAGTAATGGAGGGGGAAAAGGCAAGTGTAACAGTTTCCTCTACTCTTCTAGTTCCTGAAAGTTGTCTGAGTATCTGTTGGTGTGGGGATCAGGATTAGAGGTAGCATTGGGAACTTACTTGGCCATACAAGGTAAGTCCCACCCAGATCCTAAAACCAAGGGGAAGGATGTAAAAACTAGTGTTGAGGGCAGGTGCTCTCTTAATATATTTTGAGGTCATATAATAGCTATAAAACTATAATAAGCATAGTTAGGACTGGGGCACAGGAAAGCAGAAGCATGTGGGCTTGGTTTATTGGCAGGTTGCAGACACGATGTGTTTATTGTAGGTTGGTATCACATTAATACCGTGTTCTCAAATGGACTGGAGTCCTTGGCCTGTGGTATCTCCAGAGAGGGCTAGTTTAGAAGCAGGAGGAGCTTGTGAGCATAGACGATTGCTGGGTCCTCCCAGATGTGCTGGCCTGGTTTTGAGGGCTGGTTTTCTAAGAGCCACAACTCTAGGAGCTCTAAGGGTTATAGAGGGTAAATGACCACGGTGAAAGATTAGAGGTGGGGAATGAGTTGCCTGTTTGGGTTCAGAAAGCGGGTGATTTAGACTTCAGTTGGTTTCCAGAACCGGTAAAGCTGGCAGGTCTAGAACGAGGCCTAGGAGTAGAAAGGTCTGGTGGTATTTAGTAGCTG
>JANXJC010000078.1:67887941-67901159 GCA_027564655.1 Leptodon cayanensis | reverse complement strand
GAAAACAAAAGGCTTGAAGGAGGAAAGGGAACATCCTTCAAATGGCTAGAATCACTTCAATTAATTTTGCCAATATTCATATCAGTCATATCTAAGAATAATATTACAAGCTTTAGTGGCGTTACCTATTTGTTTGAGACAGAGAAAAATGGAGAGAAAAAAATATATTCCATGGAGTTTTAGATTTTAAAAACAAACCAAAATACTAAATATAATCCCCAAACCTCATGTTTTCCAGATATCTCACACTTCCAAGAAGGTTTGTGTGATTTGTTTTGTTAACGTTTTTATTTGACCTGTGATTTTTAAGTTAGGAAGTAGGCAGTACAGCAGCTTGTGCTTATGTTATACATCAGGTAAATATAGAAATAAATTACTCCCAAGTGTGACCAATGTTCTACAACTGCTTTTAAGATGTCTGTCCTGTGAGCCAGTGATGATTGTATAAGCATGTCCAAATTTTTTTGCCTTGTTAAAGCCCTGACTATGCTAATAATTTCAAAGAAAAAATAAAACGGAGCAGATTCAGTATGTCATCTGCCGGTTTCTCTCTTCTGCCTATGATATGAAAATCATTTTGTTCTGTTGACTGACCATATTTTTCATGGAAGTATATTGCCATTACTGTAGAGATTATTTAAAGAATGATAGAAGTACAGAAATAAACTTACTTCTCTACATTTTAAAGAGATTTTTAGGTAGTTGGAGCTGTTTAGAGTTTTGCTTCTGAAGGAATGCATGCTTACTGTAAGGCCATAAACACCATAGAGTGGCAAAGAATAATAGAATTCTCGCCCTGAATCCTAAATTAATGGCAAGCAGATTCTACCAGAAAATAACGGTTCTGTAAAGTAGTAAAATATTCTGCCATCTAAAGCAGTGATTTAACAGGGAACACTTAAGTATATTTGCAGACACAGTCTGACCCTAACCTTTAAGTTTGCACAGCTAGGATTTTCTAAGCTGCCTGCATTCTCCACAGCTTCTGTGAAGTTACAGCTGCCTTCTATTGCTGGCTCCTGCTGGCTTGTGTCGGTGACACTGAGCTTATGGAGCACAAAACTCAATAATGGTTTACCTAAAAAAAATTTTCTGTTTTAAGACATGACCACATAATAGAATTCTCACCCACAGAACACTTTGCTGAATAAGCGAGTAGAATACCAGTTGGTTTAGTATGAGAAAATTAATGCTGCTTTTCTAATTTTATTAGTTCTAGACATATCTAGGCACATGATGTGGAGGCATCATATTAATCATGATACATTTTGCTGGCTGGTCCAAATCTATAAAAGTGGAATAAGACCAAACTCATTCTTCTATGTCTTTTTAACCACAATAATGAGCATTTTCACTGTGCACAGCCAGAAGCACTATGATGTTTTAAGAGATTGTGGCTAGGCTACTTCATTGTTGCTAACATTTTACACTTCAAAAGTGGTGATTCTGACTTTGTGCCTTTACAGCACAACTTCGCACAAGAGTTCAACACCCACAAACAGAGGAATATTTTATTTCCCTGGTGACATCCATGGTGCTGAGTTCCTTTGCAACTTCCACTTTATTGAGTTGTTTGAATAGGAAAGGAGCTCCAATAGTAATTATGCCTGGTTTTAACAAATTCTTGAAAATGTGGGCTTCAGAGTGTTGTAATGCCTGACACACTTACCTGGCTCTTTCTCTGAACCTTCCCTAATTTGTTATCAACTAAGGCACTGAAAGATAGTAGGCTGCTTGAGAGGAAAGCAGCAAATGTCCCAGCAAGGTATTGCTTGTCTGGAATTGCCTTTCTGGAATTAATTTTCCTGTATTGGGATGAAACATCAGAAATATACAGACTTCCAGGACATGCCAACAGATACCTTTGGGACTAAACTAGCTTAAAGATCATCTCAGGGAGGGTGAGTTATTTTCCTTTTTTTCTTTTTTTTTTCTTTTTTTTTTTTTTTTCAGGTCCTAATTAGGCCTACTTTCAGTTTTGTGGCACTGGATTTTTGTTGAAAACCAAATGTCACATGCACAACACTCCATTAAAAGCTAAATGCTCTACAGATATGTTCCCCTTTAATAACTGTTGCTGAAGCATAAACTGGGTTCCCAGGAAAACTCATCTGTCACATTTGCTAGGAGTAGCCAGGGAGCTAGCAGTTCCTGAGGAGCCAGAGCTTCCAGAAACCACGGCTTCATACCAACCACCTCAAAGCCAAGGGCAACTGCATTTCCAGCTGCATATGACACAGAGGCATCTGACAGACCCAGCTCAATTAGGAACACATCAGCCCCTTCGACTGGTCTTCTGTACTTCTCTGCTCTGACACATTTTAGAAATTGTTCAATTTACCCAACTTAACAACAGCAACAACAAAAAACCTTTTCTTTTTTTTGCTGTTCTTATGCTATTTTGACCAAAAATTATATAGAAGTGTCTTCTATAAGCAGTATAACTGGCTTATAAGCAATATAAACAATGACTCTCACCAGTGCCAAGTTCTCTTTATCTTATCTTGGGAAAAGATTATATTGAATGTATTGTCCATACGATGTTTTATAAGGGCTCCTAATAACTTTTGTGTGCTTATGCTAGAGAAGGCAAATTGAAGAAGATTGCTTTGTGCTTGAGTACAGGGCATGGGAGCCATGATAAGTTGGAATTCATGGGGAAATTCCACTACCTGCCCTTGCTCCAGATGGCTTGGTAAAAAGTGCCTTTATGCCTAAGAAGCAGCACAGTCAGTCACTGCCTTTTTCTGGTAGCCATAAGAAAGAAAATAATGTACAACCTTGCTCTTTTCTTTACTATCTATTGTCACAGGATCCAGAAGAAAAGTTCTTGGAACCACAACACTTCCCGGGACCTGGTGGATAACATTATTGATAAATGGAAGGACCAGCCCAGAAATTTAGTCAAAATTATTGGGTGGTGTGATGCAATCCAGAGAGGGTCAAAGATGTAAAATCTGTTCCCAGTCATCCAAGAGATAAAAACAGAAGTTCTGGTATTCTGCTTGCCCTGTAACTATATTGAACTACACCTGTGAAGAGAGGATCATCATTATTAGAGATTTGCAAATCAGCTTCTGAGTACCTTTGCTGAAAGACTGGGAAAAAAAACCCTTTAGATTAGGTGATGAGGACAAGGAAATAAAAATAATAAGGTGGCACTGAAACCATTCATACAAATAAATGGGTTAGCTCAAGGTATTAACTGGGGATGATTACTTCATATTGTTTCAAACTAGGCGTACATAGAATGAGTGATGAAGTTAACCCTTCCACAAAATCAACAAAATGTTCCACCTTACCCTATCAACCCTAAGTAACTTTCTGGGTATATTGTACTGTCTCAGCAGGTCTGGCGCCAGCTGTGCCCAGTGTTGTTTTCATATGCAAATCATATGCATATGCAGTATTTCAGCCTTTTTCTTTTGCACAAACATCCACACACCATTTTGTACAGGGTTCCTACCGTGCTTTTATTCTATAACCAAATACATCCTAGGCAAAACTTTGAATATTTGTTTATACTTTATTTAGCCTGTTTTGTTTGCTTGCTTCTTTGTGTAAATATTTGGGTTCTTTGATTTAAATTCCCACCTTGTTTGACAGACCACCTTTGATGCTCTGCAGGCCAGAACTCAGGATGAGGAATGCTTTCTAAAGTTTTCTCCTTCATTATTTTTGCCTTCTTTAGCACAGAAGATGACCTATAGAAGGTAAAATATCAAATAAAGAGGAAAATTAGAGGGCTGGTTCCTGGGATTTTGTCAGGCCAAGGGTGCTACTTCAACATGGTACTAAATTAACACTAAAAGTAATAAAATAATTTTGGCTTTGCTTTTTTAACTCCTCATTCCTACTTCCAAATTTTAGAGAAATAGCATTTCCCCAAAGATGTCTTCCTTTCTCATTCTGCCTCCAAGGTGTCTGGTTTTCATATTCTTTTCAAAACCTTTTTATTGTCCTAAAATGATTTTTTCCCTTCCCAGCTGTAACCCACTACTGATAATCTAAGCAAAATTTTTGAGATACTATGTTCAGGCTTTTTTACCTTACTGCTCACTTTTCAGTTATCTGTGATTTATGTAAAGTCTATAGTCAAAAGTGATCCGGTTATCACAGCACAGAGCACAGCAGGTATCTGGTCTCAGAAGTATACTCCATATCTCTGTGTCTGGCTTTTAGTCTCTGTAAACAACATGTAAAAAGATTAAGATGCTTACAAAAGGCATCCAAAAAACTAGCACACCAGGTGAGTAGTCACCAGATGAATTAAAAAAAAAGTGTTCATTAAGTTTTATACTTTCTGAGTTATAGGCACTTTATTCTGATATTCATGGAGGAGCTTCTGTCCACTAAGAACTCATGGTCTGAGCCCTCCTCACCTGTTCCACTCTTTTGCTAAGTGAGGAAGAAATAGTCCTTTATTCCAGAAATGGGTGATGATGTTTTCTTGATCCAGATTTCAAGCAAACCACATTGACATTTCTGCTTCTGGACTTTAAGCTATACTGGAGTCAAACAGATCAGGAGTGAGAGGGTTTCTTTCTTGAAGCTGGAGAGTAGTCTCTCCTGTCCATATGCCACAGAGCATTTAACAGAGATAATGAAATATTAATTGGAACAAGAATAGAACTCCAGCTCTCCCTTCTCTCAGGAAAGTGTTCTAGCCACTAGATCATGAAGTCATGAAAAGCCTTACAATTTCCAATTAATATTTAATAACTCCACACGAAGTGAAATAGCTCTGGGAGGACAGAATGGACTTCCACTCCAGCACCTACAACCTGAGGTTTTCTTTCAGGAGGTAGAACATGTGTGTTTGCATTCATCCTGGAAGACAAGGAACTAAATCCAAATCTCCTGCCTTCTAAATTGTGGTCCAATCTTTGAGCCAAGTGAAAAGGCCAAGCAAGGGTTTCTTTAGACTCTTTTTGCCTGGAACCTAGTCTGACAGACACACATTATTGAATCTTGGGAAAACCAAGGTGCAGAAACCTCTCTCCCAAGAATCATAGCTAGGATTAGTTCCAGGGGAAGTTTTAAGCCAGTGAATGGAAAATGAGACACTTTCAGGCATGTTCTGAATAAAACTCTATGAAACTTAATGTTCAGCTGAGACATTGGCTAAACGAGCAGTGTCTTCTGATTGTGCTGTCTCCTGAGTTGTGTTGTGCAGAAATTGCAAGGACTATAATTTCAGTGGCCTCCAAACAGAAGAACTACATACTAGGAGATAAATTGTATAGTTACTGCCTCCCTTGGATTTATTATTGTAGTGTCCTTGCAAACTGCAAGATGATATTCATTCACGCCAATGGTAGATGTCCAATATCAGGGCCAAGAGAATAAAAATAAAAATGTTTTTATAAATCAAATTTTCTTCAGTTAATGTAAACTTTGTTGAAATCACTGCAGTGGTCTCATAACATCTGTTCCACTCTGTTTGAGAATACCAAGTACCTTGCTGGTATTTCTCTCTACACTGTTTTTTACTGAAACAAGATTTATATCATTTACTTCCAGCTGACTTTTTTTGATCCTCTTTTAATGGTTGTGTTTTTGTTAGGTTGAGAAATGCTGAGTGTTTAAGGCCAAGGATTCCTAATTTCTGATCTGTCGAGATGTTTCTTCATGTTTGTATTCTGGTCTTTAGTCATTTGTGTGGATTTGAGAAATCTGAGACTAGTAGAATACAAATACTGGTTTTGGGATGAGGGATTTGTCTGTGTGTGTGTGTTTCTTTTTTGTGTTTGTTTATGTGTTTGTTTCTTACAAACTCAGGAAGAACTAAGAATGTAATTCCATATATAAACATTCAGTAGTCTCAAAACATTGGAACCCAAAATAATATTGAAGCCCATCTGTAGATAACCCAGTTTTCTAAAATACTGAGCATATGCACATTCTTCAAGGGAAATCCATAATGCACAGCAGAATCTAACCAATTCTGAGGGTTTTTTTCCCTCTCCTTGTAATCACGTAGGAACGTCTGGCACCATAACAGCTGCCTATATATGTTTCAAAGCTGTGAAGAACAACGCTAAAATTTATTTAAGTTAATCACAGTTTTGCCATTGACTTGAAGGGTTTCTGGATTTCATCCCAAGGAAGGTTAACAACTAAATCCACACACATGTTTTAACAAGAATAAATTAAGAAAGTAGAAAACATTGTAGACTATCAACAAAAACATTCAGAACCTCTAAGGTCTGTTGTGATAATGACTATTAAAACTAATCATTATATTCCTGTTGCTGAGAGAGAAATGACCAGTACTTGTTCTTTGCAGGCAAGGAAGAAACCAAAAAATATTGTTTATGAGAAATGCAGTTAATGAGCTAATTCTTGCCAGATGAAATGCTGTAGTACAGCATTTCATTACAGTTACATAAGTAATAACAAGTCTTTCAATCTTTGAGATATCTCTGGCAGATTATTCAGTGGTAGCCTACAGACATACCCTCTTTCTATTTCATCAGAAAATACAAGGATTAATACGCAGACATATAGAAGGAATTGCAATTAAATAGTACTTGATGAAACAAATTATCAAGGCTGTGTTTTTGACCAGAACCACAAATCT
Source organism: Leptodon cayanensis (assembly GCA_027564655.1). Taxonomy (NCBI): domain Eukaryota; kingdom Metazoa; phylum Chordata; class Aves; order Accipitriformes; family Accipitridae; genus Leptodon; species Leptodon cayanensis. Next base: position 67,894,576 of record JANXJC010000078.1, on the reverse strand, counting down.
TGTTTTTCTTAGAAGGAAAGAAACTTTCACAAGAAACACTGTTTAATGCATGTTAAAAGCAAATCTTCTGAAACTTAAATTCAACAATTGATTTGGATCAAAGGTAACTCCAATTCAGGACTTCTCAGGACAGGTGTAAATGTGATAAGAATCTTCCTGTCCAGGCTTTGGAGCAATTGCAGATCTGTTTTATAGTTGCTAATATGCAATGCCTTACTTAGCTGGGAGAGTGTTAAAATCCTTCTGTAGCTCTATTACCTCTATGGTAACATGCATATTTCAAATCTTAGACTCAACCTACTACTAGAAATTATTTTCATGTCAAGTGAAATCCCAAGTCCCAATAGTAAGGGGTCTTAATAAAAAAATCAAAATCAAGGTATTATTGCTTGTTTGAAAAATGTCTGAGGAAAAAGAAAAACACATACCTGTAAGACTGACTTTATACTCTGTTTTAGAAGAAATTTTTAACAATGAATAATCAAAATCAGGGGAGTAGTAATAACACAGGACAGCAAGCAACTAGAGTATGTCAGGCCAGATCGTCTTAATATATTTCTTCTGTAACTTTCTAGGCAAAAAGAAGTAAACTTCAGAAGGCTCTTACCTCCCCACTGGTTAGCTGACAATCACAATACAAGCAATTCTTTGCCAAAAGGTACCCATAGACACATTGATGATGCTGTAAACCAGAAGGTCTGTATATTCTCATTAGCAAGTCAGACAGCTAAGGGGAATACAGGATATATTTCAGATGGTGACAAAGGCTAAAAATTTTGTGCTGCCTTTCAGCACCCAGGCCAAAGAAATGGGAGATAGCAAAATGGTGGTATTCATGGTCGTTTGGAATAGGAAGCAGAAGAAGGAAGGAAAACAAGATTCCAAGGAGGAGATAAGGGACATCGTGGCAGATTTTGGAGTGCAAATAGAGTGGCATAATATGTTATTGTCTAAAAAGTGGGTGACTGTACCGCATGGTGTGGGATATGATCTGATAATCTGGTATTTGGGATTTATAATAGCCCACCGTTTAATTTCATTAGAGTATTCTGGGTTTAGTTGCTCTATGATTGCAAACCCAATGAGTTTACCTGCTCCTATTGTCAACTTCTGGGGAATTTCCCAGAAGTCATGGTGGAGGAGTCAAATTCCTTTAGTTATATTCTTTACTCTGCTGAGTGTTTCCCTGGTCCTCAGGAGATATCCTGGAGCTCTTCCCTTTGGTTTTGATCCTCTTCATGAGGCTGAAGAAGTGTGTATTTTCAGCCTGTATTGTTGTACATCTTCTTCTGTTTGTTGTTTAGCTGTGCTTTTAAAGAAGGTTAAGCTTGTCATTGTGAAGTGAGATATACTTGTTTCTGTTCTAGTTTCCATGACCTTCCTTCGGGCATGTTTATAGCAAGATACAGTTTTGTATTATTCTACCAGTAGTTTTCATCCTGATCATCAATTTGCCTTTCACTGCAGGATGGTCCCTCTTCCTCCCACAGATTCAGTGAGTGGGTGGAGCTGTGTCCTCCTCTTGGTCTTTGTAGTCCATGCCAAGTGCTGACAGATTCCTGCAATGTGAGATAGTCCTCTGTATTTCTTGCATCTTTCCTCAGATGCCAACCATCCTTCTGTTTTTTCTTTCTTTTTTTTTTTTTTTTTTTTTTGCCACCTAACATGTAGTTCCATTTACTGCACCTATCTTTTCTTTCGATCTTTACATGTCTACATGTCTCAGGTTTTTTTCTGCCCTGCAAAGTAATTTGGGTCGGTTTTTTTTCAATAGTGATGTGATAACTTTGTTCACCCTCCATGTATTTCAGTATGTAATGTATTACATAGATTACTTTGCAAACTCTAAAAGCTTTTTAGATATTAGACCTTGATATCCTGATCAGCTTTCTCTGAGGGTTTGATTTGGGGGGTTTTCTTTAGTTACTCTGATTGTCAGTTATATGATATTTTACCAGAATTTCTATCCCAAAGTTTTATCTCCATTTCTGCAAATAGGCTGGTACAGAAATGGGGGTTGCTTAAGGTCATACACACAAAGATGTTTTAGATCATAAGTCCTTCTGCAAAATCTTTATGAACCTAGCATTACTTGTCTTACCATTTGTCCATTTTGGTCTCATATTTGAGGTCTAAACCCTACATGGAAGGACTGCTCTCTCCATTTGTGAGTTCCTGGAGTATTGGCTGCATTGAGATCCCATCTCGGCTATAGGGATTCTGGACTTTCTTGTTATGTTAAAAAATAATATAATTGAACAGTTATGTTTGTATAAATGAAGATACACATTCCCTAGCAGAAGCTGTGTATATTTGACATACATCAACTATTGTATGAGTGGTTATTTTGGAAGAAAAATATTCGTAGGCCATACAAAACAACCTAAAAATATATATTAAAAAGCATCCTTTCATTTTCAGCTTTCAGCTGGTCAATTGCATAGATCAAAACAAGTGAAATATGAAGTGCCTTGAAAACATTAGCTATGGGTTTGAGTGCTTCTTATTTTATTACCTGCAGGTCAACCCTATGACCAGTCTTCCTGCAATTAGGCATATGTTGGCTGAAAATCAAAAAGAACATTTGGTTTATTGTTGAGATGGCTGTGTAGGAGATGCAGATGTAGACCATCAATAATCTCAGTATTATACCTTTTAGCTGAAATGCTGTAGAATTGCTACAAACATGTAGTAAAAAGACATGGACTTCAGTCCTTAACTAAAATACAAAAGGTACTGAATAGAGGCTGCTAGCTTTCCTTCCATCATAGCATAATTGCAGTTGTTTTCAAGCAAGCTTTAACATGATAAGGAGCAAAAATTCAATGTCAGAAATATAATTTGGCATCATATATCAGTGTTTCTTAGCAACAACCCAGTAATGTTCAGTGGTGAATGGCATGCTCAAATGAAGTAATAAATATTAGTGGAGAAATTTTGCAATGAATGGTTACGCTTCAGGTTTTTCCCTCTTTGAAAAAACATGGATCTTAAAAAACCTTGTTGATCTAGGTTGAAAACATGAATCACTGGATTGTTTGTTTTGTTTTTAACAATCTGCATATAATTCAGCTGTGACAGTGTTCGTTAAACCAAACCCAAAACTTGCTTCAAAATACTTCTTCCATCTTTATTGTAAAGCTAGATTGTCTGCCCTGTCAGGAAGGCTGTCTTTCAGACCTTGGGATCTCTTCCAAGTAACAGTCTTGCAATGGATCCACAGTGTTGAATATGTATATGTATGAACCATCACTTGAAGGAAGAAAAATATTTTTTTCCCATGTTCAAGATATATCCTCTAAGATAAGTTTACAACCCTTCTCTCTTAAAGTTCAACCCATTTCTCAAACCAAGTAAACTTTTAACATTTCAGCATCCAGAAGGGAATTCATTTAGTCAAATAATAAAAACAGAAAAAGCCAAGGAACAGGGAATATCAGAGATTACTACTAATACAATACCCTGATATTCTGTGTTAATATTTTTATAACCTTATGATTCTTTATTCATTACAAAAAGACAAAAACTGTGTATGAATTAACACTATTCTAACAGTAACTTGGATCAGGATGAAGTTCTCCTCTGCCACTCACAGATGTGGCTTCAAGGAGGTTTGCATTAACCTGAACCTCTCACCCCTGCATGGTCAGAACTTTTGAGAAAACCCATCTTCTGGAAATTTTTATGCCTGATGTACTTTGCTTTTGACAGAGATAACTTCAGCTTTTCTTTTTCCTTTCTGATTCAAGCGTTAGGGAGATGAGATAGATGATACACAATCTTACTGCTTTCAAAATATTAACTTTTTGTGATAGGGGAGCATAAGTATAAAATGATTGGACTTTGATCAAAGAATGAGCTTTCCCCCGTCAGAACAAATGCTTAATATAGCTGTACACCATTTACTTCAAAAGGATTTTTTTCAGTGTGTTAACAAGCATTTAAGGTCCGGCAGAAGAGCTTAGCCTCTGAAAAAGACACATTTTGTGTTAAAGCGACAAAGCAGATAAAACTTGAAGACAGCATGGTGGGCAACTGACATACCTTAGCCATAAAGCCAGTAGGTATCCCAGGAACCGGACATCTGTGTCCATGTTGGCTCGAACAAGCTGTTTACTTCACTACCCGACTCTCAGCATCTCAGATTTCTCACGGGTGTGGAAATGCTAAACTTGGCAGGGCAACATTTCCTTCTCAACAGACCACAGAAGGCTTTATCTGGAGTGGAAAACTAACCAAAACAAACAGTTTCTCTCTACTGAGAGCCCTTCCCAAATAGCATATTTTTGGACTGGGCCTCTGGGCCAGTCTCTTTGCATTGACAACACCTCCACTCACAAGGGATAAAATCCTGATGTCATTCGGAGAGTATTCAAACACAGATTGCAAAGCTGATGGGTTTCATAAATCCTGGGAGGGGAATGACTTATTTTTCTAACTCCTCAAAACAAACCAGAAGCAACTGAAGAAAGGGCCCCATTAGATTAAATAATTGCCTTGTGTCACACCATGTAACCAATCCCCTGTCCATGCCCTTGCTGGCGGTATACTGACACAGGTGGGTGCAGATATGGCACATCTGTCTCACCCCTACTCTGGTCAGGCAGACACAGACTGGGTCTGGGTAGGAACCCCTGAACTCCTGTAAATGTGCCACCAAGACCAAGGTGATATACTTTGTCCCTTTCAAGACTTTTACTTTAGGTCCAACAGCACTCTACCATTGCTGTACAGATTCTGAACAGGAGCCAGCTTCCATCTGTCAGGCCCCAAGCAGGCACAGGACAGATGCACGGCTCCAGAGATGCTGCTGGAGATATGCCATCCATCTTGCCCAGCACTGCATAGTTAAAGTAGGAAGACAGAGATTTCTATAGAGGCTCAGGCTAGAAAACCTGAACCTAATGGTGGTCAGTACTGCAGGCTGCAGAGGAAAGCCTGAGAAATCTGAAACTGGCATTTCTAGAGCAATGGACTCATCAGAAAACTTTCTTCCTCATCTTGAGGGCTTGGCCAAGGAGATAGGAGGCACTGTGTTCCCTGCAGTTTAGCCAACTAAACCACCGCATGCAGTCCTACTTGCTGGGTGGGCTGAGGCTGACACGCACATGGGGACTGCCTGTATCTGTCTCTCCCTTCTCCAATTCCTACATGCTCTTTTTCTTTGTCTTCTGCACTGCAGATGGTGACAAGAGAGAAAAGGCCCGGAGGGAGGAAGTTTTAACAAATCTACAAAAAATGAAGTATCTCTGCAGATCAAAATACACTTTCTGTTTTCAAAACAATACAGGAAGTTGAAAAAGCAGGCCTTTAAATTCTTTTTTCATTACAATTCTGTGATATGCCCAGAAATCCAACATTTAATTTTCAGAATCTCTTTTTTTCCCCTTTCTTCATTGAAAGCTTCCTTTTGGAAAATAATATTAGATTAATCTTTGTGCATAACAGTTTACGCTAGGATCAGCAGCAAAAAAATGCAAATATAAATGTGATGTAGTATGTGTGGTATTACTTGGAAAAGAAAACTAAATTAAATGTATACCATTTAAAATGGCATTAGCCTGCTAGGTAAACAGCACAAGCAACCTCTTAGTTATCTCATAATTGCATTCCACTTTACACAGAGCCAACGGTGGTTAAATAGATGGTGTGAGGATCTTGCATTTGAGGGAATAAATTTAGCATTTTACCTGCTAATCTCATCATGTTGAAAATATTTTCTCTAAATCAGTTTCTGGAGATCTTGTCAGTGTTATTTCCAAGACTTAACTAATCTTGAACTATCCCAGTAACACATTGGGAATCTTGCTGCCTGTGATAAAGTCCGTGGTGGGGCTGCACAGGTGTGATATGCTTAACATAAAGTAAATCCAGTGCTTCCAGGAATGGTCAGTGTTGAAACATGAGGTATGTTCAGGAATGCTATGAATTTCTTGGCTCAGTTAAACTTACTGCTCTGCGTAAAAACCCTGGCTGCACTACTGTATATCCAGACATTTTTAAACACTGATAGAGTATTTACAGTCCATCTTAAGTATACAGAAGCTGTAGTCTCTCTACACACTGGAAACAGGAGTACCTAGGTTCCATGAAGCTCTTGTGGTGTGTCTGTTCAATCTAATATTTCAAGTGTATTTTTTAGACCTAAATTTCCCATTTAGACAACTGGTTTCTTTGACATTTAGAATCTGACTTATTTAACCTATTTGGGTTTCCTTCCATGTCAGAAAGAAAATCTGGAGAGGTAGAAAGGGAGAAGGGAGATTTTATTTGGGTGAAATTGAAAAAGAAGATTTTCAGATTTCTTACAAAATAAACCACAAAAATTTCATTTTTAATCAACATCAAATGATTCAAAATCTGTATCCACATACTTAAATGATTCATCTACTCTTCTGTCTACTTAGCCCTTTTTATAAAATATTCTGTGTTTGTCTTCCTTTGTAAAAAAATGTGGATTGGTTTGTAACCATATAATGCCATTTCAAATTTAAAAAATTGGAAAGGCTGGTTTAGGCATGTTGAAATCAGGTATTTCATTTGCAGCAATTTCAAAATTTCTTCCATGTTTCTTTTTCTAATCAAAATTGTTTATTGAATTAATCTCATTTTCATTAATATTTCAAATTTATTTT
>JANXJC010000078.1:67874692-67887867 GCA_027564655.1 Leptodon cayanensis | reverse complement strand
GGTTTTGGTGGGATGTTGTTTAAGTCATGTTTACCTCACAGCTTGCTATTTTTGAGAAGAGTTGAAAAATCTGAAATATTTGGGATTACTCATTCCTAAAGAGCTACATTCTATCAATCAGAGCTCTAATTTATGGTTTCTCTGGTTATACAATCAAATATTTTTGAAAGACATCCATCTTAAAAACAAAAGTCAACTCTCTGGGAGCTTTTACACATTACACAGGTATACTAAAAACTATGCAGGATCATTGTCATGCCTTTGTAATCATCATATCATTTGAAAACTTCATAAACTCTACCCTGATTAATTCTGACTTCAGTGATATATGTTGTCCTTATTTATACTCTTGTCTACAATGAGGCTAAACTGGTGAAAACAAATCTGTATAGCTTGTGTAGTCCCAATACTGCAGTTTTTACAACTCCTGATAGAATTCCTGAAAACCCTTAGTCTGCATTTTGCCAGGTTTTAGGCATCTGGCCTTAAAATTTTGTTGGAAATCTTAGCAATTGGAATATGCTTTCAGTATGCCAGAACCTGAGAGACACTCAGCTGTGAATACTCACATTACTACATAGTTTTCTTTAGCTGAGGTTTGGAAAGGATATTGAGAATGTGCCCAGAGCTTCCTAGCTACTTGAACAAGGTGGATATATTAGATGACGATATTCAGGTTATTTTATGAAGCAATAATCAGATTATTGAGTGGCTAGAATGAGAGCTCAAACACCTATGTTTGATTTGGTTACTGCCTCATACAACAGAAATAGTATGTAGGTTAATTTTTCCAGAGCAAAATAATTTGCATTAAAATGATAAATCCCCATTTATCTTAACTATAAGCCCAAATAATGCTATACTATTAGAAGACCACCTGTGGTGTTCAGCAAGCTGATACAACATTTGTCATTAAGTGGTGACATTATTGTATTTCTAATTAAAATTGCTAAAAACATCAGATGTCCTTGTTTGTGCTTCTTCAGTTGCTGTTAACAAGTTAGAAGAACTGGTCTCTAGGAACTCATCAGTTCTGACTGCTCTGTAGCTCTTTGTTTCAGAAAGCTCAGACATCCCAAACTATAAGGTCCATCCTTAGCGCCCACCAGCATCCAGTGTGACAGAGAAGCATTGTGGTTATAAGAAACCAGATTAGAGGGCAGTCCCTGCCCTAAAGAACCCATATTATAAGCAGAGGAAGGGAAGCACAGTGAGTCAGTGATAGATCCAAAGTCATGTAAGCAACTACTGGAAAAGTCAGGAGTTTCCTATTTGCCCTACTAACTATTTTTTTTTTTTTTTAATTGAATAGTCTTTGCTATTATTGCTATTCAAAATCATTACTTCTGAAACAGGAGTACCAGACAAATGGAAAGGTCATAGTGCTTAGCCTTCTCTTAAGTACTTTGTGAAATTTTAAACCATATTTGACATTAATATTAAAATTGAGATATAATTAAAGAATGAATGTATGCAATGGAATGTGATCAGACAGAACAGGTATCAGCAAATTTAGCAATGTATGAACCCTTGATTCTAAATTAAAATTGAACATTTACTTTCATTCTGGGGTAGGAAGATAGTACAGAAGTGTGATATATCACTTTTCAATGAGGAAGAAATGGTATTTTCATGTCACTAATTACTAAATCATTTTTCTGCCTAAATCTGGGCTGCAATATTTCAGTATCTGATGCCATTCCCTTCTCTCTGTCTACATATGCAATGCCAGAACAAATGCATGCTCTCATTTTTTTCTGCACTACATAGCTGTTGGTGTCCATGTAGTTATCTTTTCTCTTCTGCTAATATAAACTAGCCATTTATTGCATTGTTAAAAACAAAGAATTGAGAAAGAAGACTGATGAGGACTGAGTCAGTGACTCTAATCGCTATGAATCAAGAGATAAGAAGTAAGCCAGGAACAACATAATGGGAGAACTGGAGAAAAGAGTGGGATAGATAGAAGGGAGAAATAGATGTTCATGTCATTTCTGGACAAGAAGATTTCTAACTGCTTTCAGTGTTCAAGAAAATACTGTAACTGTGGCAGGATATTTCAAAGATGTAGTACTACTCTTACTCATAAATGAAAGGTTTTTATCACATTTCATGTTTTAGGTTACAATAATCTGCAGCTGATGAGCATCAGACAAAGGCACCTGCAGTATTGTTGGTTAGCTTTTCATATAAATTACATGTATTAGTCAATCTAATTTAAATATATTACCATTTCCTAATTTTAGAGGAAATAATAATCTTTCAAATTTGCCTGAATATTCAGGAAGTAGTGTTATACCAGCCTGTGCTGAATCTCTGAAATAACAGAATTCATAGGAGTATATTTATTTATCTATCTAATTAACTGATTTGCAGTATTTATGACTTTCAACAAATGTATGCTGCTCTTGACAGCATGTGTGCTCCACCAGCAAATCAGTCACTCTGACCTGAAGATACATTTTCAGCTACTTACTAATGGAGGGATTCAGGGGAAATAGTGAACAAAATCTTGATGACACTTTCCTATGTGATTCATTCAAATATAAGTGTATATAAATTTGATAATGCCCCTGAGTTTGCAGGTATTTGAGTCTTCTGAGGAACAGACTCTGATTTCATTCCTCAAGAAAAAATAGTTCTATTGAAATTAGCGTAAAAAGTTCTGTGAAAGAAAAATCATATTCACAATTGCTAAAATTTGTCCTCTTCCTTAATACTAATGGAGCAAGCCTGGTAAGACCTTAAACTTTGCTTAATTTTATCATGTACAGTCTCAGAGTAGTGAAAACTATCACTTTAAAATACTTGAGGATATTTATTATCTTTTGCAGGAACATGCATGGATACGTATCTTTTTTTTCCCCAAATTTTAGATTTGTGACTGTGGCTTAGTGTGCATTCATGGACCAATGGTGTAACCAATTGCCACAGGCAGAACAGCAGACTTCGCAATGCTAAGTACCTCCCGCAACTCGTTTCCTGAAGGTGCTGCAGAGACCGTAGTTCAGAAGGAGGTGTGGGAGGACTGTACGACCCCCAGGGTGACAGCCAAGCAGTGAGGACATGTGGGGACCACCCTGGGAGCACGGTGCCTCTCAGCCAGGTCTTGCATGGGGCTGGCTATGCATGCTATGGCCGGGGCAAGTGTCACCTCCCAGCTCCTTTGCAGCACCCATTTCTCAGCGGGTTTCCAACCCATGGGACAAGATAGTACCAACTCGCTGCCCCTGGCCTATAGGCCTGACCAGCCAAACTGTGGCTGCACAGAGAGCAGTCCCTGTCCCCTGCCCTCCACCTGGTGACTTGACCTGTTCCTATGCAGTAACACCAGCTCAGGTTCAAGACTTCAAGGAACCTGGCAGCTTATGAGCTTCAGGGAGTTTCCTTGTGGAAGCTTTCCTACACCTTCCAGGAAAAACAGCGGAACAGCTGCATTAGGTCACAACGAGGGCCTGCCTACCTAATCCAGTTCTGGTGTCTTATGTGCATATAAACCATGCATAATGTCTCCCCCTTGCACTCCTGCCTGGATGTGGCAACCAACAGCTGAGGACCTTGCTACAGTTACTTACAAAACCACAATGTGAGGCACATTTCTAGGGGTCAAAGAGCTCACTAGAGGTGACTTACTTACATATGACTTGAACCTTTTTTTATACCTTGAACTTTTTTTTAATAACAATTCTCCTTTGCTTATGATTATCTATATAATGTCCCTTATTACATGTGGATGTAGTTGATAGGCTGCAAAGAGTACACTTAAAAATCACAGCATTACTGCCACCAAAGCACCTCTCATTTAAGTGTTGTGAACCCCTCCCGAACACACAAAATGGAAATAAACAATTCTCTGATATCCCTCTGTGTGCCTCATCAAGGAGTAATCCCATTTCCATTTCACGCTGACCTGTATGAGTCACAAGGCAACCATATCCAAGGTCCTGGTCTCTATCAATGAATTTAAATGCTAGCCTAGCTTTTTTTATTGTCCTAAGGTATTTGTCTACTGTTCTGTTAGTCCTCAAGGCAGGCACTTTCTGCTTTTGAGCTTTTACAGTATTAATTACAGTTTATATGGCCTTCTCTGTTGCTCGGTGACAAACGTCTACAAAACACACCTAGAGGTGTTTTCTTCAGTTATGCCCCTCTCGCCTGGCTCCTCTCTTACTCATGTTCAAAGATAGCTGGAAGTAGTTTGTAAGACCAAAGAATTTTGGGTGCTGTTTGGTCGTGGTTCCTCCTCTCAAGAATCCTTGGGGCTTGCTCCAGCTTTCCTCTGATCCTGGGGGGGGACACAGTAAGATGCTTGAGGTTTCCCCATGGTGCTTTCCTAAGCTTACACAATCATGCAGGATTAACCATAGGAGTTGCAGCATTTCAGGTCCACCGTGCTAGGTAATTGTGCTACCTTTGAAAATCATTCCCCAGTCCCAAATGAGTTAGGGTGTTTAATATTTGGGGGCTTCAACTTGTTTAGGTACGTGCTTGGACACATGGTCAGAATGAGATGAAGCAGTAACGCATATTATTATGCCGAGAAAGGTTTAGGATTATATCAGAGTTCAGAGGAGGAACTTCAGAGTAATGCTATGTTTCACAAGGGGAGTTACTGGCTTGCTCCAGTGGTCATATTGCTGGATCATGTTGTGTTCTGGGGCAAGTACTCTCTTGGATTTTATACATTAATGTGATTTGTTCTATGGTAATTCTTTAAATGTAAATTTAAAAAAAAGAGCAGGGTCTTTCTCATATTCACATACTTTCTACAATTTTAAACATGACAGATGTATGTCAGCAATATAAATTAATGTTTTCTTGCTTATTTTTTCTAATGCAAAAGTCTCTCCAGCTGCAATTGAAGCTTTAACTCAGAGCAATGGCTTAGTTCATTTGTATTTGTGCACAATGCTGTCATCAGTTTAAATGTTATGTGTTCTTATAATAAGCAACATTTGTCATCCTCCTGACCTCCTCTTCTTCCTAAGACTGTGAATATGCAAAACTTACTTAATCTTGTTATCTCAGTTAATTGGGACAATTGGCTCCAGTATGACTGTGTAGCTGAGAAGGGATATACAAGACAAAAACTGCAAGAGGATCCAGCATGCCTCTTCTCTTTATGTAAGCCATTGCAGAAAATAACACTAATGATTCAAGCGGCATCCACAGTAAAAGAAAATTATGTCCCTTGAAATAACTTTGAAAATGTCTTTGAACTTTATTCTTAACACATACAGATATGAACATACATATTATAGAAACACAAAGAAATAGTAATGTTTCAAACTTTTGGAAAGATAAAGTATGCAATCCGAAGCTCTTTGTGTTCTGGGAGAGTTCGAGACAGCTTCAAAACATGTCCAGACAATACATTAAGTACTTTAAAACCCCCAACTTTTCCTGATGTCCAGTATGGATTTTTAGCATCTGTGAAGGACCTTGAGATGAATTTTTAAAATAGCACAATAACAGAGAATCACGTTTCATTCTACAGTTTCATCAAAATTTATTGTTCCTAAAAGAGTTAAGAAAATATATTGCTGCTCATTTCATACTGTTGACTACATGATTGATAAGGCACTTCTTTGGGAGTCTATGAAAGGGTTTATGATCCCCATAGCTAAGAAGTTAAATAGGCCCCATTCGTACATGGCCACAAGCACAGCTATTCTCTGCCTTCAAGAGGGAGGTCCATATGCCACAGCAAAGTGCAGCTATCAAAATAGCACAGATGTGTTTCATCAGTCCATTAGCTATGTTAGCATTTCACAGCAGTGATGGACCATTCTGATAAACTCTTTATGAAGCCTCTGCCTCCCTGGGGAGTTGAACTCTTTCACCCAAAGCTGGCATCTTTATTGCTTCGCTAACAGCCAGAAGGCTGCCTGTGAAATGGGTGAGTCTGCAGGCATGAATTGATGTTAAGGGCTAAGCCCAAGGTTTTATTCTGCCTTATTTCTTGTACCTGTTTCTACCGAGTACTATTACAGTGCTAACCATAGCTTGGCTTTTAAATTTTCTCTACTGAGATTTTAGAGGATATAAAATTTCCCGCCAGGAGGAAAACAAAATCTTGTGCTTAATCTCACTCACAGTATTAATTGTCCTACAGGCAGCTCTCCTGTTGATCCTGCCATGAGTCAGACCCTTACATGCAGTGCACAGCAGTGACTGTATCACACATGACAGTGAGTGAAACCTGTGTATCTACAAAAGAATCACTAAGTCACCACACTACACATCACAACAAATTCTGTCTTCCAATATTACATGCAATTAGTCTGTGCTTATAAATACTTCTGTGTGAAAAAAAATTACTTTGTTGATCTCTGTATTTCTTATGCCTCAAAGACATCAACTGTTTACTGCACAAAGCTATGCTATGCACAGTGTAGGTTATGCAGATAAGATGGTGATAGTAGCTATCATCCTTTTCTCCAAGGCTTGTTTTATTCTTTGTGATCATTTAAGCTGCTAGGCAAGACGACTATTCTGCAACATTGTTGTCATCAAGATAATAGAAAGGAGAGATGCCAAGCTGTGTATTGTAATATATTCATAAATTCCTAGTCATGCCATTACTTAGCAGTACACCAAGTCTTTTGCCCTGTTATCATCTTGAAAATTTTCTTCTTCCAATAACATGTAAAAATATTAATTTGTCAGAATTCAAATATTTTGGCATGTAGCAGGAGTAAAGTCAAAGGATTGACAGGTGTGAGTTTAAGTAACAGACTGTGGCAATCATTTCAATTGATTGCAAGAACCTTTCAGGATCCCTCTTCTAATTAGCACTGCAGTTGTTCCACTGCCTTGACAATTGTTATGGCAATATTTATGGCTGCAATTGAGTAGAAAGCATCTGCAGTGGAGAAATACACACGTTCCACAGCTGATCTTGCACTACTTTTATTAAATGAATATAAGTACCACTCAAGCATCTGCAAACTCTTATGAGAAAAATGTGCTCATGTGTCAAAAATCCCAGTCATCTGGAAGGTGCAGTTTGGTGCCACTGATACACCAGCATGTCATTTCTGAAGTTATCTCAAAATACTTTTCAGGAAAAAATACAAGTCCTTTCCATTATGTATGCAAGGAAAAAAAAAAACCAAACCAAAAAAAAAAACCAAAAGACCAATGACAAATTTTTATCACGTATAATAATCAATAATGTTACTTTGATAATTATAACAGTGGTATAATTGGCATATGTAGGCTGACTTTTCTTCTAAACCTTGGATAATTGGAAAAAAGTTTTAAATTTAGTCTTTGAAGCCAAAGTACTTTTTTTTTTTTTTTTAGCTCTGTCTTGAAATTCCCTCTTCCGGTTTCTCTGAGGGCTAATATTTTGCATGGTTACAGGCATATAGTTACTGTGTATTCAGATATGAACTCATTTGGACATCACAAGGCCAGACTTCAGCTTCATCATAAAGACTGCAAAGTTGAACAAGATTAGTGTTTTAGGTGTAAATGGGCAGTAAATGTTCAGATTAACAGAATTACTGAGTGTGAAACTGACATATATATTACAGGAACTATTCATTTGAATAGACTTTCTTTTGAAAGCCTTGTCAGATGAATCCTGTATGAGTTGTAATGGAGAATTATGCAGATTAAGTTCAAAGAGGAGGTTAGAGAGCAAGAAAGGACCTGGATGGGCAGCCTCTGAGTCCTAACAAAGCTCAGACGATTCTAGATCACATAGCTGTAAATATGCATGACCACGCTGGGAATATGTGTATGGACAACATTTTCCAAAGAACCTTCACTGGTAAATCACTTTCCTTTGTAGCATTTTCACCTAGTTGCATGTAGAATAAAAACTTCTTTCGTCCCCCACTCCAGTAAAATGTACTTTCACTGAAGCAGTACAGTCGTGTAGACAAGGTGAACTGATTTTAGTATATCAACTTTATATCTGAATGGCCTAGAAACGGTCTGGTAGACTTCCTCTATGCACTCTTTGGTCTCTGTAACACTATTACTTTTCTCTTGCTAGTTACATCCAAATCTGTGCATCTTTCAGATCTCACAGGATGAGCTTTTGCTTTTGTCACATTTCTTTTTTTATTACTAATAACTGTATGGATATTTTTTCTTTCTTTAAATGAAGGTCTTTTTAATGCTTTCAAATAATCATTGGTGTAAGCAGAACAGTAATGTGAATCAAACATAAATGTCTCCAGTGCTGTGAACTGTGTATTCCAGGAGGAAAATATTATTAAGGAAATAAGAACATACTAATTTTTAGATTCAATTATAATGATAAATAATATCAATGCATTTCTATAAAAATTAAAATAACATTAAATGTTCAATATATGAATAGTGCATGTTATATATATATATTACATGTTGTATGAAAATCGCATAGCAATATAATTAACAATTAATTGAAATGGCTATATTAGTCAACACTTAGTACGTGGATTAGGATTACTGTTATCTGTGCAGCATTATTGG
This sequence comes from Leptodon cayanensis, assembly GCA_027564655.1. Taxonomy (NCBI): domain Eukaryota; kingdom Metazoa; phylum Chordata; class Aves; order Accipitriformes; family Accipitridae; genus Leptodon; species Leptodon cayanensis. Next base: position 67,879,395 of record JANXJC010000078.1, on the reverse strand, counting down.
ATAAGAGATTGTATGTAACAGTCCAGCTCTCTTATTTCTTTATAATATTGATTATTTTCTCTGAATTTATTACTCTGAATTGTAAAAGTTAAGAAACAGGAGAAATGCCAAAATGAAGTTTGACTGTTCAACCTTTATGTTGCCCAGTGTTTGTAGTATAGTGATACAGAATGGGATTTGGCAAAGCACAAGCACCGTTGTTATTCAGCCAAACAAGCCACCTGGGCCCATGCTAGGTCTTGCATTTGCACTGTTGTGCTATGCCAGAGGCAACAAGCCCACCCAGAGTACCAGCGATAGCATGAAGTGCATTGTACTTGCTCTGTGCGTGGCAGAGGAGGTCAAGATGAATTGTTGTTAGGCTAGAGCTGATAAAGCCTATTTGTTTCCTGGTCAACACACTGGTGGGGCTTTGCACCGCACTCTCTCTGAGTACCTATATGTCCTTCATGCAGGGCACTCCCGCACCCCTTTCTCTCTGTAGAAGGTATGGCTACATAATCTGAATTTAGGTGTCTAATTTAGGTGCTAAGAATCACCATCCAAAGATGCCTACATTCCTCTGCAGGCTGTTACAGAGAATTTAGGCTCTTGAATGTAGGTGTTGTGTATCAAGTGATCAAAATGGTTGAAAGTAGACGGTATACATGTTTAGCAGAATGGAGTTCAAATCACGCTATGCCCTTGTATTCTATTCCCCAGAAAATTACTTCAGAAATAATTACCTGAAAGTTATTGTTAGAAAAAAAAATGGAATGTTGAAAGAAAATTTCAGCTCACTCTTCTCATTAGAGCTCTTCTTCAGTTCAAAGTAAACAGAAGAAGAAATACTTCATAGCTACCAAAATACTTGATGCAGGCGGGGACCTGACTGAGAGAAGAGTCCTCTTCCAGCATCTGTTGACAAAGAGGGGAAATGAACAGCTGCACCAGACATCAGTTACCTGCCAAAAGTGCAATAACTTAGGATACTTTTATTAGACAAAAAATAAATTATGAAATTAAAGTGACTGTAGAACTACAACTTATGGCTGGAAACTTACAGAAACAAAATATTTGACAAATATTCCCATAGGCAAATGTTACCCTGACTGCAGCCAGCAATGGTAGGGTGAAAGAGCTTGAGAGAAGAAAAAATCACGGTCAATACTGTCCATTTTGAAATAAAGAGTAAGCGTGTATTTTCTCTAAGAGAGAAGCACCAAAGTAGTCTACTGGAGGGCCTAGAAGAGCTCACATGTTGAAGATCAACAGCAGCTGTGGAAGTGCTGTGGTAATGATGACAGACGTGGGTAGTGAGGCAGCACAAGAGGTAGTAGAGCTGAAAAGCAGCAGCACAAATAACAAAAGCTGCCTTTACCCAGCCATACACTCTCTGGAGTGCCACATAATTCAGGGACTGATTATTTCAGATACTTCTTAGCTGGGATAAGGAGGTTAGCTTACTTTGAACTGCTGCCCTGGACCTGTGAGAAGGTTGGCGATCTTGCCTGCTGCTAACTTGTTATGTAGATTTATTTTTTATCTCTTACTGGTTTATTGTTTCATTGTGTTTCTTTATCATCTTATTGAAGTTACGTTTGTTCAAACCACTTTGACCAATGCAGGTACTCCTCACTGTTTTCTGCCTTATTTCCCAGGTAACTGAGAGGGACTCTTAAAACACAGTTTCTTAAGCTTTCAGAAGGCACTGGTAGAGCTTGTACTGGCTTCTTGTAAGTGTTAATGAACATAGTTTATGATTGCTACTGCCTAGGCAGCCATAAACTTCCAACTCATTTATCTTCCATGACAAGACCTAGAGTTGAGTTCAACACAATCTGTGCTGAATCATTTCTTTGCATTTTTAGAAACTCTTACTGCATAGGACTTGCACAGAAAATTCCTCCCTCTCCATTTCTTCTCAGAGAAGGTCTGTGCAGTTGCAGCATGTGGTGTTAGTCTGAGCTGTATTTGATGTTGTAGTACTTTCCCCTGCATTTGTAAGCGCTTTCCTGGCTGCATGGTTTTGTGGCTGGATCCAACCCCACTGAAATCAGTGTAAAGGTCTATAACTGGCGGGAGTTGAATCTCATCTTACAGCCTGGAAACCAGTTAGTCAAATATACATGAAAAATACAAACGTGTTTTGAAGTAACTGCATAATGCCTACTAAATTAAGCTGAATTAATCTGTCAGGGAGACAGATTTCTTTCTGATGAAAGGGTAATTCTTTTGCAATACTCCTTTATGGCTTTTTATGGGGATGTTTTGTGTCACCCCTGTACAGGTTTTCCTGGCTCACTTAATCATTATTTACATAAATTGATCCTCAAGGCAGAGTACTGTGGATGTGCTCAACAGCAAACGTGCCCTGCTTGGATATCCAACCAGACAGCTACAGTAACAGGTGGATGAAACAAAATTTTGAAATAAAGTAGAGAAAGAATATGGGGGCAGTTGGTCAAGACTGAAAGCGAATAAAATGAACAGCATATTTAGTGAGCACTTTTTAGAAAGTGTGTGTGTGAAGATACCAAAAGGCAGCATCAGGAACAACTGTTCATGTCTTTATTTGTGATTAAATCCTTGCTGTTAACATCCTTGTTACAAGGCGTAGCTTATCCCTCTCCCCCCACCAGTGTTGACAGAGGTTATGGAAAGTCCCACAGGATAAAAATCTACTTTACCTCAAGATCATGGAGGGGAGTTCTTGCCCTACAGCATACTAATCTGGTGGTAATGAATAGGTTTGTCTGTACACGCTCTTGTAGCATCTGACTTCCACGCAAGTATCCTTGGAAGCATCGGTATAAGGGGAGATAAGCCACTGAATGTGGGCATCTGCCAGTACATTTTAAATCTCTTGCCTGTGCTATTTCATTGCATTTTTTCATTACTTTTTTAGTTTCAGAAGCAAATAGATCTGGATTTGTATGTGAGACTAAGAAAAAAGGCTCACTGCCTGTTTTCCCTAAGGCAGGAGAAGTTTCTGTTCTTGCAATGCTGTGTTTTTCTTGTGGGGCAGAAGGCGTATTCTTAAATTGAACCTATGAGTACCAGGAACCCAGAGCCTGAGAAAATAGCTGGAGCTGCAGATGTAGGGATTTCAGGGAATAATGAGGCTTCATGAATGTGGGAGGAAGTTGGAGGTAGTGGGAACAAGACCAAAGGAAGATGGGAAGTCTGCAAGTTATGGTGTTCAAAGGGAAAACACATGGATGGATAAGACCACCAAGAGAAGGAATGAACATTGGTAATATAAGTTGTAGGTTACTTGGAGCATGTGTATTTTGAACAAGAAACTGGAAGCATGCACAGACAGATTGAGGCTAGGATGAAATTGTGAAAGAATGGCACAGGAATAAGGGTTTTCTCTTGCCAGACCTTTTACTGTGAAGGAGTGCTAACAGGAGAAAATTTTTTTACTTTCCTCTCACTAGCAAGATAGCAAGGCTGATGTGCCTGCTGCCCTTCCTCTGCAAAAAGATTGGACCCCTTGAAATTTGTATTAAGGATCACCTTCAGATAGAATCTCTCTAGCAACTGGTTGCAAGCAGGCTGCTTTACAGACTTTTTTTTCTACGCCATTTGAAGGTAATTTATCAGAAAATTATGAGATTATTGCTATATAGTAGTCGATTTCTGAAAATGAATTTCACTGACTTGCAAGATTAGGCATTCAAAACTATAAAAGCTTCAATTCACAGTATCAGTCTAATTTTTTTCCCTCTGTTTTCAATATACATGACATCTGAGTCTGACTTGGAATGAACTTTTAACTTCTCCGGAGTATGGTTTGGTTTCTGAGGTTGTTTTTTTGTTTGTTTGGTGTTGGAGTTTTTTTTCTGTCAAAGGCCCTTGGGATTGATGTCTTAAAATAAGCTAAACAATCTCTGTAATGTTTTCAGCCAATTATAAAGGCTTTTCATGTCGTGCCATCCAGTAAAATCCCAAATGCCAAACATTACAGCAATCAGCCAAGTGCTTGCTCTTGCATATAACTTTCTGACTCTTGCAGCTGAGAACTTACAAGTTTACTCACTGAATTTGGTAGTTGTATTTTGTGCTCTGAACTTTACTGTTCATCTGAGCAGCAGTATTCAATATCGGCACCTGTAAAGGAGAAGTGTTACTTTACCACTGTATTTTTGATTGACACTATTTGCTATAGGAAATGCCTAGAATCTCTGACAACTGTCCAAAAATCTGGTTTGCCCCATCTTGATCTTATGATCAGAAATAAATCAGTTTTGCTATTTCTTTTTATTAAGGAAAGATTACTACGGTCCATTCATGAGACTGATGTTATTGCTACTTTGGAAAATATTACAGTGATAGTTTTCAACAGTGATAATTTTCAACAGTGATCTGGCATCGTGAGGTTGGTGTGCAAGTCCTCAGGCTGGAGCCCAGGAACTTCTGCCTTGCCTCTATTCTCTCAAAATCCACCTCAGAAGGGGAAAAAAATGGTTAAATCTTGAAAATTACTGCTGTACCCAAAACCTGTTTATGGCTTAGTTTCACTTTACAGTGTGGTACAATTTAAATGACAAATATTGTGTCTTGTTAATGATAAATGTTAAGTGATCGGTTTTCAAGGTGTGCTAGAGGTTGCCTGTGACTTTAACCTATAGTCTTCAGCTGTTTTTTTTTAGGGTCAACTTGCCTTTACAAATTTTGTCTGTATATTTATTTGTCCATTTCCAGTTAGTCATTGATTT
>JANXJC010000078.1:67861385-67874632 GCA_027564655.1 Leptodon cayanensis | reverse complement strand
AGCCCAACCAAGTGTAAAAGAAAACAACCTAGCAACATCACAATCCTCCCTTTTGTCCTTTCTCAAATGATGCACTGATTGTCCCTCTAACTTCTTTTGGAATGAGCTACACCTTCTTGGCCTTTTACCAGTACATGCAAGGGTAAAAATTCTTTCTTCAGAGTACAAAATATCTTGGCTGCCTCTTGAAACCAAGTACTTTTTTTTCTTTCCCTGAAAGAGAAGGTGGAAATACTAATAGGAAAAATTACCCAACACCTTCAGTAATATCTTGGGCTGCAAAATACTCATGCCCAACTCACTGAATCACTACCTACTTCCTCTGCAGTTTTCAGTGAGGAATTCAGGACAGGTTCTAATTCATGTTTAGATGTTCTAGTGTCTGCAGGTATCAAGAGTCTCTCCACAGGCAGTGGGGATAGACAATCATGTCCAGAGGGTGAACCTTTTTAAGAATCACCCTCTGGAGGCCTCAATTGCCAGCTACAAGCACTTCGCTGCGTAGGATATGTATTCTGAGGATAAATGTATTGAGGAATGCAAGGCATTTGCACTTTGACACTACAACTGTGTCAGTGCTGGAGACAGACCACGTTATGGAGGCTTCACAACAAAAATGGTCAGAAAATTTACTGTCAGGCTAACTGTGTGTTAGGAAATTGAGCTTGGCTTGATCTGTGCTTCTGAAATTTCCTTAGGCATTTGTGATGACTGAAGATACAGAGGCTGCGAGGACAGTAATTACTTCCTTCAGATAGAGAAGCACTTAAGAGTGTATCAGAGCCCTGAAAGGGAGATGAATTCAAGCAGAACACTAAAAGGGAAAATGAATGGTGGTGCCGACTGACCATAGGCACTAATGAGGGTTCACAGCAATAAGTGAGCTGAGTAGAAAGCAAGCATTACTGTAGAGCAAACAACAACACTTCACTACAAAGTACATCCCCGTGTAATGGTCTGACAGATGGTTCCCTCACAGAATCTGGAGGGAATATAGGCTTTGAAGATTGCCTAAGAAATAAGTGCTCAAAGCTCACAGGCTGACTTAATCAAAGCAAGTCACCCATTAACACCTCATCCACTCCCAAGTGGATGGCCACAGAAGAGAAGGCTTTTCTCCATAATTGTGTTAGCGATGGGTGATCTTATATCAAAACTACCATCAGAAAGCCATTTATGCCTCACTTTTATGATAGTGTAGACTTTTTTTGGTGGGCTGTGGGTTTTGTTCTCTTTGTTTGTTTTTCTTTAAGCTGAGGATAGGATCTGTGTTAGGGACCCTTGTGTTCGTTTCCATTGCCCATCCTGCTTCACTTCCTGAATCTTGATCCAGGGCTTCTCCTCACTGTGGAGCGATTCAAAGACCTGTCTGGTCAGGGAGGATGGAAACCTCTTCTGCACTGGCAGAGCAATGGGGGTCTGAATAGCAGCATCCTACAGTGAAACCTCATACTTCTCCTAGAGCTCAGATGCTGATGAAATATAACTGGCTAGAGCAAAATACTGTTAGTGGTGATATGGGACATGAGTCTGATAGAACACACCTCCTGGGTTACCTAACCCTTGGGAAAGGAGGAAGGCTGAACTGAATCACCTGAGCTGGTAGAGCCAAATCCAAAGATTATGTTTGTTAAGGTTAAACAGCACCCCCCTTCTGAGGCCTTCTGCCTTGCCAGGAGAAATCACTGTATTCACTATTCCCTGACAGTAACTGTCAGAGATGCTGTAGGACCATCACGTGGAATTGCTTCTGATAGGGAAAAATACAGAGATAATCAACAAGTGGCTAGCTGGAGGGACAAGGCCCTCATTTAAATGACCTTGAGGTGCCTTGGTCACAAGGCAGAGCCTGGCACAGGTGCACTCATGTTACTCCCAGTCTCTGTCCAGACCATAATCAGAGGTCATGCCACAAACCGTGCTGACCTGGGAGCTCTGCTGGTATTTATCACTCCAGCAAACAGTACACTTGCCAGCCCAATGAATTAAGTAGCTCTGGGGTGAAGTTGCAACACATGAGGCTCATTAGCTTATTGTGAAATAAGCAGATTGTTATGGAATAGCACAAATTATCAGAAAAGGATACATAGGACCAACATCCCCTTTGTCCCTGCAGGCAGCATTATCAGGTCACGGCATAACTTTAGCAAGTCTTGCTGCTTCCAACACTTATAAGTACATAACTGCTCTAAATGTCTTGTTTAGCCACTATTGAGCCCCTGATTTTCTTGAGCCCAAGCTGCAGGGCCAGCTTTTGATGCTTATGAAACAGAGTAAGGAAAAGAATGAGTACAGTGATGGTTATAGCAGCACTTAATTTCTGTTCTTCCAAGCTGCATTTCACATTCAATACAAATTTCTTGGGTTTTGCCTTTGAAGCCTCATCGTTCAGGATGAAGGTTTGGTTTTAAAAAAGATAATAAGAACTCTATATTAATAGATGGAAATCAGCTGTTCTGCACTCTCAGCTGCCTATAAATGGCCAGGACACTGATAAATAAATAGCTAGTGTGTAGAAATAAAGGAAACATTTCTATCAATAGCTCAAGGCATTAAAAAATGTGTTGTTAGGCTAGATTATGGGAACTTGGAAGAATTTTTTTTTTTTTTTAATTGTAAGGAAATAGAAGAGGCAATTAAGGGATGGGGAGAAGAATAGCTGGATACTTTAAAGGGAAGCTGAAAACCAGTAAGAGATACATCAGCATAGGAAAGGAAACTTCCAAGTCTAATGTCCAGAGGGACTTCCATTATATCTGCAGATATCTACGTATTTGGGGGAGAGGAGAAGACGTAGTAACCATGAACTGAGCTGGCAGCATTCAGAGGCAGAAGGAACAAAAGCCTGCTCTAGAGAAGATAAACGAGACCTTAATATTACAAACAAGAAGAAAGATAATGAACGTACCAAATTTGTACTCTGGGGCATAGTGGTACAACACTTACAGGATGAAGGATGAGTGGTTCATGTCTGAATCCCGCAAATATGGAAATATGGAGGAAAAGTGATCATCCTTATTGAGAGGCAAATCGACCCTCTTCTCTTGGATCATCTTCATGTTGTTCAAGGTTATTACAGCACGAGAAAGGACTAAGCGATTCAGTGCATCTACTGTACTGCTATCAGTAAGAATACAGTCATTCTCATCTGTTGTAATCAAATGTAATTACGTAAAAAATGAGCAAGTGGATATATTTCAGGCTTAGTTTGATTTAGATTGGGTTCTGCAGTTTTATCAGCTTCACATTTCTTGAAAGAGGCCATTTCAGTTTGTGACCCAGGATGCTCTGCAGCTGTTTATCATTCCCGTTTCAGCAAAAACACAAGATCTATGAATAAAACAGCAAGAGAAAATAAGCAGCCAAACTGTAACTAATAGCATTCATTAGCTCATTCTGCTATTAATTAAAGCACGGTTTAACATCAATATTTGTTTTTTGTTAGGTTTAATGACAAATGTTCCCATTAGACTCAACTTTTACTTTTGTAACATAAATTGTGGTCTTCATTTTGCTGGAAACAGGAGTGTGATGATTACCACACAATGGGGGCAGATGGGGATTAGACTCTACTATATACAATATTGTGTATATTTGTAAACTTAGCTCTTCTGACTGAATAATTCATGACCAAACTGACTTGGAGACTTGATAGATATTATGCAAATGAGACTAACGCCAAAGCTTTTGTTTCTTTTCCCTCTAGTCCCATTGCCCTGTGATTTCAGAGGTTACTGCAGTTCTCAGCCCTGCTTTGATTACCAGACACCGAGCCCATTCTTGGAGTTGGTGCTCTCAGACCAGACCCAGTAGGCAGTGGAAAGGGAGTTCAAATGCTAGCAAGCAAGAACCTCTGCAATAATTTATCTCACTAAGTAAATGTCTCAGTGCTCAGTACAGTATATTCGTACAGTGGCCCTTCTGCTTGAATTCATGTGCTGCATTTCTTGCTGTGGCTGCTGTGGATAGCAAAGCTCTCACGAGTATGTGAATGGTCAGGCCCTGTGGTGTGGCCCTCATTTGAGCCTGGCAGATGAAAAGCAGCAAATAGTTTGAACAGCAGAGTTCAGAGCAGCATCTATCTCCTAATATTAAGAATTCATGGATTTTATTTTAATGATATAAATGAACAAGCCAATTCAGAATAGCATTAAAGCTTTGCTTCTGACAAATATCTTCAGCATCTCCTTTCCTCTAACATACTTATTCAAATGGACCTTTCAATCATGTATCAATAAAAAACCTGCAAGAAAATAAATAAATCTTGAGAGTGGGGAAAGGAAGATAGTTCCCACCACCATGCAATAGAGAAGGAGTTAACTGACTTCCAATAACAGAAAAGCCCATGAGTCCAAGGTACTGCAATCATGGGTGCAGAGGCAAATAATCAGATCAGTGACCAGATAAGAGAGTCTTTCTCCAGCAAAGCTTTGAAATTTATAGTTCAATTACAACAGTGGGCTGGGAAAGATCATAAGGAGCCTCAGCCTCTCTGAAAATATTAAGCTGATCTGAAGCAGAGCTGTGCAGCTGAAAGTGGTGAAGGAGAGAGGTAGGATCTGAGAAGGCTGGCAAAGGCTTGGAAAGAATATTAATATATATAAATGTTAATGTTTTCCTTTTACATGGAACAGACTCCAGAAAGGGAGGCTTGTCGTAGGATGCAGCAGCTGAAAGGAGCAATTGAGACAATGAGGACAGCTGCTTTAGTACTTTTAATTCCAACTGTGTACTTCTGAACTGTGAACTCCAAAAGCTGTGTCTGGGTGGGGGGCAGGGGGTTTGTGGTTGGAGATCACCAGCTGGGAGGAAAACTCTCAGAAGTTTACACAAAGCACCATTTAAAATCTGAGTGCATTGGCTCAAAGCAAGTGTTCGGTTGGGTTATATAGACAGAAAACTGGTAGATGTTTGGATAGAGTACAATAAAAAATGCCTTGTTTTCACCTTACTGAGTTTTAAATTATGGAAATTAGTTAGAGACAGCCCGAGGAGGCAGATGATCATGACTACATCTGTATTACTAAGTGAAACAGAACCAGTCACAGATGGGCAATGCCCACACTACATAGCTTTTGGCCATGGGTTTTCTCTGGGCCCCTATCCAGCACTTGTATAGCATAATGATTATTTCTGTGTGGTAGCTAAAATTGTGTGAAGGCTCAGGTTTCAGTCTGCCAGACTGGTGTTTTCATAGCATGAAACTGAAGGCATGCGGTGCATACCTCAGATGTGTACCATGTTGCGTACTTGAGGATTCAGACACTGCTGGGACAGTGCTGGCGGACTGTGTAAGAGCAAGGAGTCAGCTCTGGTGGTTTAGGCATCTCCATACTGTCTACTAGAAGCAGTCCCCAGCCACTGTTATCTTCCTGGCAGTATTTAGGACTTGTTGACTCAGGTCTAAACTATGCCAAAGAGCATGTTAAGTGATGGGGGTGATTTAGGGCCCAGTGAGCAAGCTCATTGCCTGGTCCTGTTTTATTTAGCATTACAGTGAAAATATTTTCATTAAAATAGCAAAGATAGGATTTAGTACAAGACAAAAAAGCGAGTGCAGAACTGATGACTGGTTGCAGTGTTGCCAGCGATGCTTAGGCAATCAGGGTACATACATGCACATACTCCTGTTAGGACCTCCAAATGCACTGCCTCTCCTGCTCCTCATGTGGCATGGCTTCTCTTCTTCCCCAGTAGCAGTGCTGAATTGCTGGGACCCTCCCAGAAACCAGGCTCTTTGCTCACACTAGGTTCAGCAGATGGACTACAACACAACTGATGCTTTGCAACTGGGATTTTGGATTTTGTGACTCCAGGGCAGCCAGATCAAATCTATGGGAACCAAGCACCTGTATTTCCCCACTCCAGCTGAAGCCACAGGCTTGGGATGCTGGGTAGCAAAACTAAGGTGACAACTGATCTTCATGTTTTAGAATGACATTCTCAGAAATTCCGTTCACTGGAAATTTCAAAATGTTCAGGTTTTGGTCCAAATCAAAACAAAGCAAACAAAAAGGAATAAAAAATGGATGTATTTCCATTGAACTGGAAATTCTCCTTTTTGGTCAGCTCAGCAGCAAGTTTATTAGAAAAATAGAGTACAAAGCACAATCAGAGGAATCTCCATTCCTACTAGAATCAGCTGTTGTATCAGCCTCCTCCCTGAGAGGAGACTAAAGCAGCTTGATATAAGCAAAGTCAAAGCCAAGAGGCAATAAAGTAACTATCAATATACCTAGGGAAAGCACTGGGGAGGAAGTTAGTTTCAAGTAAAGGACAATTTTGACACAAAGAGAAATGGATTTTTGCAGGCCATGAATGTATTTAAGCATGAAATGAGATGAATACTCAAAACCATTAGAGAAGCTGAGTTCTGATGCCCCAAATTCAATGCCGTGTTGCTTAAGATAGGTTTTGAGAGAGTTCAAGATGACATAATAGCTGGAAATAGTGGACTAGACCCCTGCATATAAGTTACAGGGGATGCGTTGAAAAATATCATCCTTTCCTCTCTGCCGATGTGAGTAAGCAGTTGGGAGTCAATGGGGTGTACCTGCATCTCATGACACCTAGCTGTCAGGATATATGTAGGGTCTATACCTGATCCTATGGGTTGGGGATGTCTGTGTTTCACTTTTCAGCAGTTATTCAAAACTTTCCACCTATTTCTGGTTTTGCCATCTCTGTAAACTTCATTAAAATCAGCAGATGTGGGGAAAAAATGAGTCAGTCTCAATGTATGAGTAGATCTACAGCCATGACAATATTTTGTTGGAACCACTGAAATATGTACATACAAAAGACAGCAATCTTACTGTCATAATCCTTGTTCTGCCTGCCACAGTGCATCCTACCCAACTGTATGGTTCTCTGAATTTTTGCACTGCAGATAAATGGATGGGGCTTGGAGGTCCCAGTCCTTTAGGCAGCTACAAAATCTCAGCATTGAGCTTCCACTTCTTCTGCAGGGTGTCAGAAACAGTGTCTGTGCTCCATGAGTAACAGAAGCTATATACTTTCTTACGTGGTATGTTTCCAAAATTACAAACTTCCCTTACATTTCCCTGCCCTAGAGAAAGTTAATGGCTTGTTTCACATTTTAAATTAAACTTCAAGAGCCCAACAGGAATACTCCAGTGGCTCTCTTGTGCAGGGGCTTTGGCCAGACATGGACTGATCAGGGAGTGAGGGCAGAGGCAAAGAGACCTTTAACCCTGTGCTCCTCACGTGTGATGGAGACATGGTCCCGGCTGCTGGCCTCGTCACGTCAGGGCTGCATCTGCCCCAGGGGTAATAGCTGAAAACTACTCCTTCAAAGTTATAAAAGTAAAAGGCTGAATTTATGAAAATGGGAAACAGCAGTTTTGTGACAGCTTCTTACTAGAGGAAGTGCACATAAACATGTTGTGTAATGAGTGTACAATATAGCACACGTGAAGTCATGAGCACAATCGCTAGGGTGGAAAGTAGGTGGTGTTCTTGCTAAACAGCATGTATGCAAGTAGTACACGTCTCAACATTGCAGGGCCCTCCTCTTGGCTGTGACAAATATTTTATGGGATTATTTCTGTACAAGCTATTTCTAGATGTGGCCTGTGTCAGAGGTTTCAGCTGGCTGGATCTATAAGCATCTGTTTACAAGCGTCAGGATGGATGGAATGTTATCAAGTACAGTCAAAGGGAATGGAAAAGGACATGTGCTGGTGCTCCACTGCAGGGCTACAACTGTTGCAATTAAAAATAAAATAAAATAAAGAAAACCACACTAGGTAAATGTCACTGCCATTGTGTGAAGCCATTTAAACATTGCATTTGCAAATGACTTCAGGGCTGTTATCTAAACTGCGCTGGGCTCAAGTCAACAATGACAAATAAAAGCACAATTAAACTTAGAATTTTGATAAAAGATTTCTTTTCCCTGTCTGGCTGTTTGGTCTTTCTGTTCTTTCTGCTCATTTGGTCAATAATATAAAATCCTTAAAAAAGACCTTCAAAGAAAAAGAACAGGGGAAAAGTTACATGTTTAAATTTAATTTTATATACAATGTGTCACTCTCTATGTGTCCCTCTGTATCACTCTGTATGTGAACATTTCAAGTGCATAAAGCAAATTTGAACAGATTTAATTTTAAAAAAATGTGAGTGTGTTGGGTGGTTAGGATGGTGACAAGCCAAGTTAAAAGCATGAGCTAACGTAGGAAATCAACAAGAGGAGTAAGGATACCTAAAACATGACCACAAAAATGACCTTTTTGGCAAAACATAGTCTTATGAGTAAGATAACTCACGTGATAGGACTATCTAACAGTAAAGGATGTAGCTCTGCACTGGTCTGGAACTCCAGACAGGGGAGGAAGTTGAACTCATTGGAAGTCTCTAGATGACAGTGAAAGAAGAGGAGGACACAATTGCTACTGTTGTTAGACCGAACCACCCAAAGAGAGAATATCTGCTGTGGAAGTCTTTTTTATGAATAACATGACAAATCATTCAATGCACAGGACCAGAGAATCACAAGAGAGTTTAACTGTCTGAAAAAGAATACATCAGGACAGAGATTAATTAGCAAGCTCTAAACTGAACAACATTGGTCACCATTTCTTGTGCAGTAGAAAAAACAGACTGAGGAGAGGATCTCCTGGATGTGGTTCCAACCAGTGAATTGTGGTTGTGTGAGAATAGGATGATGAAAGGCAACTTGGAGACAGTGACTATGAAATTATAGAGTTCACAATCCTAAGAAAGAAAATAGGGGAAAAGGAGAAAATCACAGACCTGTGGCAGCCAAACTTCCACCAATTCAAGCCAACAACAAAGTCAAAGGAAAATGTAATTAAGTTGTTGTGGCAGAAAACATAAACTGTTCCTATCAGAAGGGAAAAGTATTGAGAGGTAAGTTCAGGTAAGCCAGAAGCTTTTAAGTGATCTCAAGCTCACAAAGTTCCACCTGGAAAGTGGAAATCAGATCAAATTCTAAAACATGTAACACTACGTGTATAAAACCAATCAGAAAACTAAGGCACAAAACCAACATGCAGCTAGAAAACACTTCAAAAGGTAATGTGCATTTATATTAAGGAAGAGCAAGGAAAGCATTGATTGTTTTTCCTGTCTATTTGGAGGAGCAGAGGGAAGGCAATGACATAACTGATGATTCCAAGAAGGTCAGAGTATTTAAAACCTTTTTTGTCTGTCAGCTGCAGGCACATTGCTAGCATAATTAACATTCATGACAAAGGGTTAAGAACTCAATCTAAAACAGGGAAGAAGTAGGACAGAAGAGCATTACAAAATGTTCTCAAGTCAGCCAGACCAGATAGACTATGGCCTGGGATATTTTAAGAATGAGGTGAATTAGTCAGATTAGCTATTACTGGAGAATTCGTGAAAGATGGCTAAGAGATATAAGACTGGGTAAGGACAAAAATAACAGCTGCCTTTTAGAAAAAGGCAGGAGAGAGCAGAGGAAGAAGAGCCTGGGAATAATAAACTAATCAATTTAACTTCAACTCACAGAAAAAAAAAATCTAAAATCAATTAAACTATTTACAAACACTTGAAAGATAGCAGGAAAAGTAATAGCATAAAACCTAATTTGATAATGGATAACTTTTTAAACCCATATCTTTTAAAATCCATTTACTTTACTTTGATACTGTCATATCACAAAATTAGGGTTTTACAGGGACCTGACTTTGTTATGACTTTATTCAACTTTTTATTAACAATCTGGATAACAGTCTTATTAAACTTGCAGGTGAAACAAAGTTGGAAAGAAGAGCAAACATAAATGTGTTGGAAGACATAATTCAAATTCAGAATTATCTTGAGAAATTGCAGTAGTGGAATGAAAAATTGATTAAATGTAACAGGGATGATGTACTGCATTTAGGTGGGAATAATCAAATTTTTTAAAAAATTGGTTAGGTAGAGGTGTCTTTACAACTAAGACTTGTAAAAAAGCTAGTCAGAAAAATACCAAGAATTAGGTAAGAACAGTTAATCCTACTCTGGGACACACGAATGAACTACATCAGGAGTAGGTAACTTGTAGGTTTCAGCTGCATTTGGCTCCTCAGTAATTCAAATGTGGTTGCCATGTCAAAATGATGACATGTGAAACATGTCAAGCACATGATGAGCAGGTGGTCCATTTGGGTATGGGAGCTACTGCTCAGTCTGAGTCTCCACCCATGAAAAGAAGTAGTCACCAGGTCCTGTTTAGAGTGAAGTCACCTATTTTCCTGGAACCCAGCTTTATATTCAGCTTGCCCCACATCCCATGATGGAGCGCTGGAGTCTTGTAAGAACACCCTTGTTCATAGGACTCCTGCTCTTTGGCATCTCCAAGGCATATGGCTTCCGTCCAAGGTAAAACATTGTTATGCAGCTCCATTAATCAGAAAGGCTGGACTCTCCCCGAACTGGATGACCCTTGAGATCATTTCTCTGTCAGCTGATATTTGCCCTCACTGCCTTTCAGTACTGTTATGAGCACAGAGAATCATCAAAGTACAAGCATGCAGGATGAAAAGAGTTTGAAATAATCAAGTGTGGCAGTTTCACTCAGGCAGTGGTTGAGGGCCAATGGACATTAGATCATATGGATGGACAGCCAAACCATTTTCTATGAATGGAATAGAAAGTCCATGGGAGAACCTCATGAAGGAGACAAGGACTTGTCACGCAAGTACAAAAGGGTCCAGACATCTACATTTTGACTGCAAGGTTGTTATGGCCCAAATAAGATTTCTGAAAGGAGAACTATCAGTGTAATCTCATCAGCAAAAAGGGCTCTACAATAAGGAACTGAAGACCAGGGGGTCTGATTTTTACACCTGATTAAATGGATGATACAGAATAGGATTGGGAAGCATACAAATGAACATGGTCTTTTTGAAGAGTCAAAGTGCTATCTCACATAGTCTTATGATCTTCCGTGTATATAACAATATTCTGCTTTGAAAGACACTTCTCTGTGAGCATTTGAATGATACTCTAACAAAATAATATTAAGACAAGATTTTCCTCTACTGATGTAACATTTGGCTCAAAATGGTGAGTTGATGTAAAAAAACAAGCTCTTCAGAAGGAGGTTAATGTCATCCTCGATAGAAAGCGTATCAGTTGTGTACAGAAGGCAACAACACGCATTTTGGCAGCCTTTCTGCTTTGAATCCTTTGCTGGCACATACGCTTAAGACCTGTCAATTATAGACTTTAAGCTGAATTGGAAATTAAAGGATGCTGCTGTTCCTGGAACTAGCAGACTCACAAAACCAACAAAATTTACTCTGTGGTTTTGTTTACATTCTTCAACTAGGCCAAGAAATTTAAAACTCATGCTTTGTACACTCTGACCTTGGTCAAATTCTTGTCTGTTGCCTTTTGCATGGAACACTAGTGTTTTAGCTTAAAGTGAATTTGAGTACACAAATAATCAAACATAGTCTGTGCTCTAGCTTCTGTGATCTCCCTTCCACCTAAATCTGGCAGACAAAAGAACTTGGGGTGGAGAGGGGGAATATGTAGCAGAAGTTGCAGAAAAATGCTCAAAAAATGTGGGTAGAGTGCATGGTCTGAGTGATAAAATGTAAAATGCTTTGAAAAGTGAACCACTTAGATCTCTAACACGTTGGAATTTAGGAATCTAAGTGCAGGAAAGCAATCCAAGAAAGTCTTGTTTAATGTGCTTAAACCTTTGAGACACTTCACACACCAGCATTTTAGGCAGAAGCTTCACCAGACACTTAAACTTGTGCTATTGGCAGAAGCAAATGGAGGGCAATGTGGACACATAGGTGCAAGAAGTGGTCTCAGGCGCTGGATTCCAGTTTTGCAGTATGTGCCTGGTCACAATCTTCAATAAGCACTGAAAAGGCTAAGGATGGGATTCAGTTAAGATTCACAGGGCAATACTTGTACATTATTTTTCTTAAAATTGATTAATGTTTTTCATAGTTCATTTCCAGTAGTTCTTCTGGCTAATGTAACATCTAGGATGCAGGACAGCCTGTGTAGTGTTGGAAGCAGGCCAAGACACCAGCTCTGAAATTCCTTACCTTAAAAAAACAGAGCACTGAATATAGTGGCTGAAGTAAAACTTTCACTTCTACTCTCCTCCATCTCCATTCTTCAGAAACAAAGCAAGAAAAATACCTCCACTGTCACTTTTCCCAGAGAACCAGAAAGTCAATGTATTAATTACACAGTCAGATAGGTCTTTGCTTTATGTTAGCTGTAGATAACAACATGATGGATGCCTTAGAAACAAAGGAAAGAGAGAGCAAGAGACTACAGGCTGTGGCAGAGTCTTCCTTCATTTTTCTCTCTTGCTTTGCCTATGCCTTCTTATCCTGCATGCATGTTCATATTGATTCCCTAGAGATTAGTTCCTTAAAGAAAATTCTCTGTTTCCACAGATATTTGTTGGTTAGGTAATTATTTTGCTTTCATATAAAGTATTCAGGGGAGCTTTGCTCTGTAGGTTTAAAGGAAGTAACCCAGACAACCCACAACCTAAAATTTTCCATGTATTCAGAGCCTGAGAGCAGAGCTGTTATTAAATATTGTTTTTATTTTTGCATACAGCAAGCACTGTGCATTCCCAGCTCTTGGTACAAGTCTGATCATAGTTGGAATATGCATTTTATTAGTGTGGTTTCTTTTCGTGGCAAGCAATCATGTGCCGTAACAAAAGAAACGGAATGGTACTTTTTTCTGCAGTTCAGTTTATGATGGAAATTTAGATTAAAAGAGTACTTCTCTTCTTTCAGCTATTCTTATTTCTTAGATGAATAGAGAACATGAAGAAGGTGAAGTGAGGAAAGAGGAGGCATTAACCAACCCACTGCACAGAATTTCGACTTGCTCCTGTCCTATCAACAGAAATTTTGATGGAAAGCACATAGCATGGTTAAAAGATTTATTTACTTCCTATAAAGGTTATCACTTAAGTTTCACACAGCACCAGTGGACTTTTTCTCTGTTAAGTTTTCTAAAGTCATGACATAAAGGGGGAAATACACATTCATCTGAACCATTCTCTATTTTGGCCAATGTGTTCCTTTTACATTCTCCATTTTTTCACTACTGTCTAAATAAGATCAGTGGAGATTAATCGGAAAAAGATGTTGTATTGCTAAAAAAATATGGATTCATTGTCCCTGTGTGTCCTGGTTTCAGCTGGGATAGAGTTAATTGTCTTCCTAGTAGCTGGTACAGTGCTATATTTTGAGTTCAGTATG
>JANXJC010000078.1:67823878-67843095 GCA_027564655.1 Leptodon cayanensis | reverse complement strand
CATTTCAGAGGTACAATGTTGTGAGGATGTAAACAACAATTATTTTTACTGAAGGAATAACTGCTGGAAAACACCCTTGTCCAGTCTTTTGCTTCAAGCAGTAATCGTCACTGATGCGTGAGATACTTGGGTTAAATGTGTGGATGCACATGCACAGGCACTCGGTTCAGAGTAACCTTTCAGGTGTAAGGTTGTCCCACTTCATTTGTTATCCATGTAGTCAGTAGCTGAAGGATTAGAGCAGTAATCAAGCACTTACGAGCTTTAAAACTCCATCTGTCATGCTATTCATACTTACCATACTAATCACATTTATGTTAGTCTTTTGACTTTCCAGAAAAATACACTGACAGCGATGCTGACCTCCATATCTTCTAAATCATACTGAGTTTTATAACTTCCAGGTATTAAGATGCTCCTATTTGTAGCAATACAGTCTGCAACGTAGTCTCTTGTTTTGCTACCTGTCCCAAATAGCGGTTATGACTTGTAGCAGGGATCCACTGTGTGGGACCATGGTCGTACGGGGGAAGGTCATACAGGGCTGCATGGAGGACGCCAGAGATGTGGTGGAGACAACGAATGCCCTGTGGGGAGCGTTGATGGGAGGATGTGGAGCTCTGATAAATTTAGCAGAAAATGCTAATCTCTCTGCATTAAGGGGTAAACACAGCACCCCTTCTCCTGGTGTGGAAGGAGCTATGCCTTCCCATCAGTCATTTTCTGTAGCCGTTTAGAGAGACACACAGTGTTAGTGTATCACAGCGCTAGACCTGCTAGGCCTGTGCATCAAGCACAGTAACTACCTAGGGTGGGTGAATAATGTGGGAAACGGAACTTGAAATGTGCAAAGAGAAGATGCTTCACCAGCTTTACGCTCATTAAGGCAGAAGATTTCTGTCTCTGATCATTTAATAAGCTTACTGCTTGTAATCCTAGAACAAAGATGATATTTGAAGACATAAATGTGAATAATCAGTTGCATTTGGGTAGCATTTAAACACTGGACAATAATAAGGATGGCGATAATTAACATTTAGAACTTTAAAAGCTGTTTAAATACTGTCATAAATCCATTACAGTCTTCAAACTGAGTTTATAAGTAGTTAGTCCAAACATGAAGTAATATTGCAGATCTCTACAGAGTAATTTTGTGCAATACAGGTTTCTCAGCAGCTAGAATACAACAGCTCTGAGGGGTGGTTGGAAAGAGTTGAGTTATTAATAACAACCGTCATGTTGCATCATTCAAGTGCTTAAATTGAGTTTGAAGTTTTACTGCCTCAGGAGAAAATTAGATTGGCAAAACTTGGCCTTTCAGTAGCAGAAAAATCAAACCCTGACCTATTATCAGGAGCTGCTCCAGCACCGTGCTCACTGGCTTGCGCCCCAGGCTGTTGTGGCATTGTGGTCCTGGGCAGCCTGCTATGGTCACTCAGTACTCCAGCTTTTGCAGTGATAATGGTTCAGGTCTGGCCAGCCTAGAATTTGGGGAGAACAGAAGTATTTTCGCCTGTTCTTCTCTAGGTAGAGATACCCAATGGCTGTTTGTAGCCTTCAAAGTCTGCTGCACCTATAGAATACTGGATTTGTTCAAATCCCAGTGGGCTGGTTCCATATTCCAGTAGATGTCTAGGATGTGTTGATGGTATCCTGCAGGTAGAAACTGTACCTCTGTTAGTTCTGTGAACAGATGTCTCTATGCTTGACCAGTATGCAACAGTTTTGGGTTTTAATCTATATCTCGTTCATCTCTACAACCTTATTGATATAGCCAAACAAATCCTTTTGTGCCTGTTGGAGTTTGGGCATTGGGTAGTGGCAGTCTGACCATGAAAGAGAGTCTTTAGGCCAGGAGAAACAGACTGAAAGAACCAACGGATTTTATTTCAGCTGTCTCTGTTAAATGAGCATGCTTGTCAGTTTTTGCTCACTTCATGAACTGCATGCCTTGTTCCCAGCTGCTCTCAAGTGTTCAGCTAGCAGTCTGATTTCTGCTATGTTTCATGTTTTTTTCTTTTTTTGCCTGCCTTTTTCACACACACATAGGAATTTATGCCAGTGTTACTTTGAGAATGCAGTAGGTTCTCCTTTATCTGCAAATACTGTTTGAATTTGGTACTGAATGCTTATTAAATAGTGTTTGCTCAAGAACCATGTTATCAACCTACTTTATAACTGTTTTGAGCGATGCCTTGTATACTGTTTTCATCCAAAAAAGCTTGAACCGTTTGGTGTTTTGACTGTTCATGAGATTGCTAGTGGCTTTATGTGATGCTGTAAAAAGCGAGTGAAAAGAAAGCAAGATTCTTTTTAGATGGTGGTTCTTGTCCCTTGCTTCACATGAGTTGAAGAGGACTGATTGTGATTACGTTTGGGACCAAGCTTTATCTGCTCTGCTTGAAGTAAAGGAGGTCTGGGATGATGATCGAGAGGAGAAAAGCAATTAGAAGCAATGAGCTGCTGTGTCTTTGGCTTTGACTACTTTTTACGGCTGAGCCTAGTCAGGTATGTCTGGGAAATGCTATGAAACTTTTTCTTACATAGAAACCCCCAAGAAAACCATCGCTTTTGCAACGACTGTGACACTTTCAGTTTGGGCACAGAGCAGCTCAAAGGACTAAGTCAGATGTTAAGTAAACAGGGCAGAATACAGTGCGGTCATGACTCTACGAGCCCATCTGTACTTCACAGCACGTGCAGATCAAGCCCAGTGAGCTGTGCTTACGCTGGGGCTTTGGTCTCCCAGGTTGAGTACTGGCTTTTGTAGGGCATATGCTAGGGTCATGCTTGCTGCAGTGCGTTGAGCCAGCAGAAGGAATGATTTGCAGTGTGCAGTGGGAAATCCTGCTCTTTTTTCTTGAATCCGTTTGCAGTTTTTGGCTCATCCATACACGTAATTGAAACACATGCAGCTAAAACTTTTCAGATGTGACTTGTGCTTGTTCCAAACAGTGCCAACCTGCTGGTCCAGTACGTGTGGATGAACTGTTCTTACTCATGGCTGCAACGTTACTGCAGTAGGATCAGAGAGAGTGTGTGAGATGGGGCTTTTATGCTTTTTAGCTGTGATTTCTGACCTTTGGAGAGCAGCAGTCAGTCTCTGGGTCTGCTTGTGCTGGGTGGTGGTAACAAACACTGCACAGAAGAGACACTTGTTATGTGATATGGTCACTGCTGGCCTCCTGTACGCCAGCCAGTTCTGGTGGTGCAGGACAGCGTGTACGGCATGGATGGACTGCAGCCCGGGATGGGGAGAAATGGCCTCTCCACCTCCCTGTGAGGAAGGCTATTTTTGTGGAACTATGTGATGACCTCTGGTATCTTCCAGCACTAAGGTGCATTTAATAAGGATGGCTGGATCAGTTCAGAAACCATTTCAGAAAAAGCAGTCACTGTTTTAAAGCAGCGTGTGCCTTGTTACTGCTGGTTCTTAGGTAGTATTTTGCTTGAATCGCTGATTTCCTTGAAATAATAGGTAGCTTTGAGAGAATGAGTTTCTTTGATTGTACTGGGCCCGGACATGCTTTTTTCAGTGGCATGTAATTTATCCACCACAAGGCACGCACAAGCTTGTTAACTACAGCAGGTACTGCTTGATCATTCTTTAAGGCTTTGGCTGACCACAGGGATGCTGGCGGTGACATTAAGGAAGGATAGCATTCAGCTGTTTAAGTGGTGTGAGGGGCCTGCCTAACTTGCATCAGAGCAAGGAGGAGAGCAAGAATACTTGCATGGAGATGCTTTATCCATCATTGATTTTTCGGGCTTATTGTGTAGAACCATGTTGAATCTGTATCCAATGTACAAGGGAAATAAGCAATACATTGTGCCTTTGCGTCCTTGATCCAGCTTGTGGCAGAGATGAATGCACTTAATGCCGTGATTGGAAAAGTAATGCTGTTTACTCTTGCACCCTTGCATTTGTTGTAGCCTGTTCTATTGCTTTTTTCCGATTACAAAAAAGTTAATGTTTCATCAAAGTAACCAAAGTACTGTGAAAATCATTGCGGGTCCCTTGTCCTCTCCCTTTCTACTGCTGCAGGTGGAGGGCTCTCTCAGTAACAGCCCGAGAGAGCTTCATGGATCCAGTGGGAATAAAAAGTCCACCTGTCAGAAAGAAAGAACATAGTATTTAGGAAGAGAGACTCCTCCTGACTAACTGTTCATGTTGACATTGAACAATGTAATGGAAATCTTCATACAGAAGCTTCTGTAGTCATATGCCTGTTCTGTATGCTGAGATATGAATTTCAGATATAATCCATTTTTTAAAGAATTTTGGCCTATCATTTGAATGTTATTTCAAGCCTAAGGAACCTGAGAGCCTGGTTAACCACAGAAGGTCTCAGAGTAGAAGAGGGAAAAAGTTTTCCACAGTGGGCAAACATGTTCTACAGGTGTTTCAGTTTGCTAAATCATGCGGAAAAGGAGAGGAGGTTTTATGGTGTGAGGGATCAAGAGCTAGGGACTGCACACAGATTGTGGATAAATTCTGAAATAAAATAGAGTACGTGTAAGTAAAAACACCAGAACATGAAAGCCTGGGGAACTGTTGGATAATATTGAAAAGACTGAAGTTATAGACTCTGAACTGTTTGGGTCCACTGTCTTAAGAAGAAAACTGAACATTATGTCACCAGTAATCAAAAGGACATGTTTAAGACTTAAGTGTAATCATTTGTTTAAGGATGTTTGAGACTACTGTACTAAAACACAATAAAAATCCTTAAACCCTCAAGATAATTTAAAAATTCAAATGTAACTTGAATTGCACCCAGAAGCATATATTCATACTGATTTTGTAAAAAAATGTATTTTTTTAATTATTGTGAAGATTGTGCTACTTTATGGGTAGAGCTGTGGTAGGAGTAGAAATGGGTTTGGTAGTGTAGGACTAATTTTGTCAGAGGCTTGCATTGCTGTGCTTTCCAAATGGCATATTGGTTACAATGTTTTGTAGGATCCTGTCAGTGCAACAGCTCCTAAAAAATACAGGGAAGAGAAATATGTTATTTTTGCATCAACCAACTGATGTCTTTCGCCAACTCATTTTATACGTGAGCAGTTGGTACACATACTGTTTGTTTATATTGCAGGTTTTGTTTTATTTACTGATGCTGAAGTGTGGAAAGAAATGTAAGATCTCAATAAAAATGACTGGCACTATTTGTTGTTAGGGCTGAAACAGAAGAGGTATCTCTCAGTAGTTATTTATTTGTCTAGATTTTTTAAACTGATTTTAAAAGGTTCCTGCCAGGGAGCCTGATCTGACAAGAGGCTGTGGCTTGGTAATCCTGTTTGTATGAAGCAGAAGTGTGCCCTTATGGACAAAAGAAGAATCATCCCTCCCACCTTCTACATCTCGGACACCTGCACTGACCAGGTATCTTGAAAACTGGAACAAGAAGTACACATTCATTCCTGTTCGGCTTGAGCAGTACTGCAGAGCAGCAACCTCAGCTCCATTGGGGGTGGCCAGGCTCCTCTGCCCCTGGAGCCACATGCCAAAACCTTCGCTCAGCTGAGGGCAAGAGTTGAATAGGCTTAGTCCAGTAATTTATTTTTTTTTTTACTGAATTTTGAACACTTAAACACTTCCTAGCAGGGTACAAACCATTTTAGAAATTTCTTATGTTTATATTACAGTATATGTAAGCATCCTTTATGTTGTCATTTTTTATAGGATCTCTAGGTTGAAAGCCTCTAACCTACTAGGGTGACATTCATTAGAGATTGACTTCTATTCTGTGGAAAAGTTACCATGGGCTGGCCTGCCAGAGAGGGTGCAGAGTAACAGATGGAGAGGGGAGGGGGGAACACCTTTAAACTCTGCTGTGTCAGTGGCAATACCAGCCACGAGGGAGAACGGGCCAAC
This sequence comes from Leptodon cayanensis, assembly GCA_027564655.1. NCBI lineage: Eukaryota > Metazoa > Chordata > Aves > Accipitriformes > Accipitridae > Leptodon > Leptodon cayanensis. The sequence goes on along the minus strand of JANXJC010000078.1, from coordinate 67,837,217 downwards.
TTACTTGCAGGGGATTCTGTAGGAGGCTTTCTTATTTTCTTGACTGTTTTTGAGCAGTCATACATTGACAAAGCCAAATACCATAATGATGATACAGAGTTTACTGGACATATATTCAAATTTCAGCACATTTTTAACAGAACAATCCAGAAAGGAGAAAAATGCATTGGATCATTGAACTGCCTGTTTCTTTATTGTATACAATCCATGCTGAGACTCACGTTATCGTTATATTTAATAGACATAGCAAAGTTACTTCCTTCGCTTTATTCCAGCTCTTCTGAGTGAAAGTTGGCTTTCAGGTTTGGGTAGGGTTTTCTGAATTGTGTGGCTTAGAGAAAGTGTGCAAGGACTGACAGAAGCTTCTTTTGCAGGACGAATGAGCTATCTTTATGTCTTGCCACATTGTGCTTTGGCAGGGTGGCTCTGGTGGGCACCGGCAAAACCCTGTGTTCGTGGTGTTGCTTCATATCCTAGTAGTTTGGCATTTTCCGGATGCTCTGATTACTCCCTACCTTAACAGTACAGATAGGTGCTCTTAAAAAATGTTATTAAAAATCCCAGTCAGAAGGGGCATGGTTGTTCACAGGCTGTGGCTTGTGGAGCACTTCCAGGCAACGCAGATTGAAGCCAGCTCGGGAAAAGTGCTGAGCTGTGCTCGGGCGGAGGAGACGGCAGCCAGGGCTTCAGTTACCCATTCAGCAGCCTGCAAGCAGAGCTGCCTTGTGTGTGCCATCCCCCCTTCCTCCCCAGTCCCTCTCCCTGGGCTGCTGCTGAGCAGAAATTGAAGTCGTTCTGAGTTTGTGCTAATGTATGTGAACTTAGCAATCGGTTTCCCCTGATTCCTATGCAGGAGAAGCAGCAGATGATAAAGGCCACATGTTAAGTGTCCCTAAGAGAGTAGGGCTGCAGAAGCTGGTGGAAGTGTGGCACTGGTGGAGGTGGAAACTTGCTAACTGAGAATAGCAGGAAGCTGGAACGAGCAATGGTATTCATTATGGCAATTACTGGACAGCAATAAGGTGTCTTCGGGGAAAAGATGAATATTAATCTGCATTTTGTTCTGTTGGTGTAGTTGTAGTGCAGCTGGCTGGCAATCATTTTTAGGTGCTATAATCACACAAACAATACCAGAGGAATTCAGCCATTTGAAAAGCAACAACAGAAAAGCATCAAAGGCACATTGAACAGGCCAGCATTGATTCTTTACCTTGCAAAAGCTTTCTGGGATGCACCAAGGGACTGAGACGTGAAGAGTCAGCTAATTCTAACACTGTAGATCGAGGGTTGAGGAGGGTATGTACTCCTAAGTGAACAGCACGGACCTTTTTGGATGTTCTACATTACAAAAAGTTGCTTATCGGCAGCTCTGGCTTTCGGCCTTGACTTTTGACCCCTACTGCTCTTCCCATTCATTCATTTGTCTTTGTCTTAGGAGAGCACTTCAGTTAGTACAGAAAAGGACTAATGCCTTTTATTATGTTGTTTTGTCATTCAAAATAGTAAAAACAAACAGAACTGCTCATATTCCTTCGACTTTTTCTTCGCAGACCTGTGCGTGTCTGGTGGGTGAGGATGATGCTTTCAAAACCATCCTGATAACTCCTTTCTGAGGAATGACACAGGACCTTACTGGGCTATAGGTAGGGAACTTTCTGCAGATAGTGTTACAAACTTCTGGTATATTTTATGTAGTGTTAGTATTTCTGGCCGTTGTTTGGCTCAAAGATCTATCCATGGACATCAAATGCTGGCTGCTGGTCTTCCTCTTGTTACCAGCAAGTTGCTGTGTAGAACACAGTCATTTCATTGTAATAAATTTAAGCAAATGTTGAAATGGTAAAGAAGTGCCACACGGACCATTAGAAATAATTACGATGGGATCAAGAAGACCCACAACAGTAGTGTTTCGTCTTCAGCTGTTAATACATTCGGGCATTGAGAAGTTGTGAAGGAAATTCAAAACAATCTCTCTAAGTTTTGCCAAGATTACTCAGTGGAATCGCTTGTTGCCAGATGCTGGTGCTGAATGAGAGAGAACAGCAGCCACCACTGGGCGGGGGATTAGTTTTCTGAAATTACTCAAAGTCAATTATCAGTCCAGTTGTTGTAGGGGTTTATTAATACTCTGTGGACTACCCTACAGTTTGAATGACAAACAAGCAGGTAAAAATTATGTTCATGGGGAAAGTATTTCTCACCTGTCCTGTTAGCTCTGGGAATGCATACAGCATCTTTTATTTGGGAGTTTAATGTAGCTGTGAAAAAGGGATCACAGCATAGATTGTAGGATTGAGTGAAAGATTTGGTCTGCATGTCCCAAGCAGTAGCTCCTGGAAGCAATATGCAGCTTGTGGCTAGGAACAGGGCCATATCCCTGGCTGTGACTGCAAGGGAGGCTCTGCAGTGAGCTCAGAAAGACCTCAGCCAGATGTGAGACTTCAGGGCCTGTGCTCATGGCACTGGTTTCGAAACCATAGCAGAACCACTACAGCTGTTCTGCCTTCCCCCACCCCCCCCCCTCTTAGAACAGGGGAATACTTGGTTGAGTGTTTGGGTGTCATTTTGAATGTATTGTGCTCTTAGTTTTTGTGCAGTGTTGGAATTAGTAATAAGCCAGGTGCTGCTTGTGTTTCACCAATGATGTATCCAACCCAAGAGTCCAGGGAACCTGCAAACAGACTATTCCTTTTCTTCAAGCTGTTTTCTTTGGAGGTAGCATGAGCTGAAAGGTTTACATGAATTAAAGATTCATGGCCAAGTATGAAGTCAGGTCATTAAAGTAATCTGCTGATCAGACCCCCTTGAGCAGTTCGTTAATAAAGAAGTGAAAATCCAGCACTACACTGACTAAATATATGTAATTTCTTCAATGGTAGGTGCTGCTGGGAGGAATCTAGCATACTTTCTGGAGTCTGGTTTGTTGATTATTGTATGACCCGGTTGGCGGCAAGCCTGTCTTGGGAGGCCCAGGACAATAGTATCCTCCACAGCTACTTGGCTAAGTAATTGAAATACAGTGCCAGCATTATTTGGGACAGATACGTATTCGATAACCTATTGCTGCCAAGTTGCATGATAGAAAGAACAACTTTTTTCCATCATAAAACTTTACTGCATTGTTCATCAGCAAGCTCAGCCTGAGGAACTCTGCTTCTGGCAAGATTTACAGGCGAGTTGCTAGTCAAGGTGTCAGTAGGCACATCCTGTCACTCACTAGCAAATCTGCTTATTCTTAAGTTTTCCATACTGTACTAGAAATCAAGGCGTTTGCTCAAAATTCAGCATACTTTCAGAAAATTCAGATTGTGGTGTCAAATTTATTTAAAAGTTATTTTCATAAATCCAGAAAAACGTAACCAAATACCAGTAGATATCCTCTTGGATAATCTTAATTTCTAACTCTGGTCTCTGCCACATGATGACCTTTCTGCGGGAAACAAGCACTTCCTCCCCAATCTCAGGATGGCTACAAGGTTGCTGTTTAGCAAAAATGGGAATCTGGCAGGCCCCAAATGCAAACCACTCTCTTTGTGGAGACTTACTCACAGGCTTCTGATACGCTGGTGGCTCTTCTGCAAAGTTAATGCAGGCACCGTGTGTGGTTAGTCTGATCTTCTTTTTCTTCCTTTGAATTTCTCTGTTGTCTGAATTCTGCCTGAAAAGTAGATTGGCACATGTTCTCTTATTTTTCAAATTAGTCATGCCAGCTATGCATAAAAGAGCTGGAGCAAAAGCATTCCATATCCGTTGTTAAGTGTTTTGTTTTCCAGACTAAAAACTGAATACTTGCAGCTCGCATGTCATTATGTGCTTGTCATTCCTAATTACTTTCTGGCGTGTTCCTGGGTGTTCTGTAGACAGGAAAATATATTTGATTTTTTTTTTTTAAACACACAGCTAAAATGCCTTCATAACTAGGCTAACAACAACAACAAAAAATATTCTGAGGTGGAAAACTATTGGGAGAAATAAATGTGTGGACATATTAACTTGTTCCCTTCCAAAAGAGTAACTTGCCTCGTCTCTTATTATCAGTAAGCATTTTGTCCTGAAGGAATGAGGCTGTTTACATTTCATAACTAGAAATTAGTCATCAAGCATATTTGGTTATTTTCAGAGCATGTAAGTGTGTGGTTTTTCCTTGCAGGTATTCTGTATACTGCAGTGTGTTTCACCAAAGTAAAATGTGGTTTTTGCATAGCAGTTTTTATACACACAAATTCATAAATGCACATGTACACAGAAGCAGATTTGCAATTCTGACCCTTGAGATAAGGTACCAGCAAGCTACAATAACTCTCCTGAGGCTGGTGGTAAATAAAAAATGCATCAGTGAAAAAAAAAAAATTAGTTTCCCAGTTGGCATTCCCTTTGCTTTTGGGATTTTATTCTCTCTTGACTGTCAGTTGACAGCTTGACTACCCTGACAATGTGCTGGAGTATCAGAAGCCTATTATCTCCTGAAAGAGCTGCGGTTCCTGAGTCTGGAGGTGAATCTTCAGAGTCGCCACAATTAGGAGTGACACACTTTTGTGGAGCATGTGTCAATACACAGGCTGCTTAGGATAGATTCAGACGTGAAACACATTCGACGGCTGTGGCCGGAAATTAAAGGCAAATATATTCTCTGTAAGATTGATTAGGTGGGGAGGCTCTCGTTTCTGTGCCGGGGGGGCTGCAGCGTGTGCCATAGCGCAGGGTGCCTGAGCTGCCTGCCTGGCTGGGTGCAGCGTTTTCGCTGGGCCGACGCAACTTGTCCCGCAGCTGCCTGGTAGCAGGAGAGCTTGGCAGCCTCTGGCAAGGGGATGCCTTCTCATCAGGAAGGGCTAGTCGGCTCCTTTGGGCAGCGGCCCGCAGCCAGGCTGGTTTTGGGCAGGCACGAAGCTGCCTTTTGACAGCCCCAGGTACCAGGTGCTGTCAGCCGTGTTGCAGGGCTGGGGCTGGAGGCAGCCTGGGGGCAGCTGGAGCCGAAGGGGGACAAAAGGGGGAAGGCACTGGGATCTGCTCTGTTACCTGCAAGGTGGCCCACATTCATCGTGTGACCCAAAGGCTTGTGAGTCCAGAGACAAGGGATCTGAGAGCTCTACAGCCAGGGCACTGCAATCAAAGACAAATCTCAGGCAGGCAGGGGTGGGCAGGATTTGGCTGCGGCAGCGGGTGGGAAACATTACCTCATGGTGGCTGGTCTGTCTGGGTGATATCCTAAGTTTGTTAAAGTTGCTGAAGAGTACTCGCATGATTGTAACATTTAAGTATCTGCACTAGGTACCTGAATTACTCACCTCCTGTAAAGACTCTACTGGCTGTGATAAGCCTAAGACCTTAGTTCAGCCACCTCAGTTTAGTGCCTGCTCTTCAATGGTATGTGCAGAATTTCCCTGGTATGCGCCATCTGCTGTAATAAACAGGAGCAAAGAATTTTGCCTTAGGTGACAATAATTTATTACTAATACAGTGTCACAGCTATAGTTTGCGATTCAGTCAACTACGCTAAACAAATGTGAAGATACCTGCCCTGGAGCACTGGCAGGTGGCGTTCAGGAATGGCAGGATAGTTTACAGTGCCGAACAAAACAAATACAGCCATATATGGCTGTGCTGTGTGCTGATTACTTGTGCTTTTAATACGTCTTTTGTTGGCCATATGCCTGCTGAAATGTGACACTCCCCAATATTTGTTGCCTCAGTGCCTTGCTAAAATAGCTGTAGGAATATTTTTCTGAAATCTGAGGTTTTAAGGGAATTTTGAATATAGCGTGATGAGGTATGACAGTGGAGGAATCCTTGAATATTTAATTTAGAGTGAAGATAATTAGTCTCTTCTGTGCAATGAAGCTTTTCATTATAAGCCTGCCTCTGACTGGATGAAATAAAGTAGTAATTTTTCTGGAAAAACAGTGTTTTCAAGAAACCTAGCCAGTTAGTAATTTGGGGTTGAATTAGACTAATAGTTTAATCTCTTAGAAGTAGCTGGGACTGTATAACTCATAAATGCTGGGCTGGTTAAACACATTTTAAATAAAAATCAAATTATCAGCCTGAAGCATGAGTTTAATGAGTTGAAAACAGCTAAACAAAAGTAATTTCAAATAAATCCAAATAATAAGTTCAAATATTTTCAAGTGTATTCAAATAAATGAAAATACTTTTTCTTTTGTGTTACATAAAATGATACAAATTGACTAGAAATAAAAGTCTCAGTCCTCCTGTAGAATTGTATATCAATATGAATAGAGCAAACTGAATTTTTTTTGGTCACACCAAAAGATTCTGTTGCTGAACTGGTTTTTGGTGTTAGGCTAACTGATGTCAGTTTTCTTTTATAGAGAACCCAGTGTTTTTATGATGTTCACGAAGACATTACAATGCCTTGAAACAGATGGAATTTTACTAAATGATTATTTACTGATGCCAGGTATTGATTTTGCAAGATAATAATCTCAGATAAGGAATACGGTAGACATAATGCTGCTGCTGCTGGTACTGTGGTAGGCGCTGAGTGGACGCACCTCCCTGTCCCTGAAGAGTTTGCAGCAGGTATGGGAAAGCTGTCACCCCACATGTGGATGGGACAGGGGAGCCCCAGAGCACCGCCGAACGAGCTCCACAGGGTCTGCGGAGGCTCTGCAGTACTGCAGGGTTGTTCACCTTTTCTTAATTACCTAGCTGGAACTTTATTAAAAAAACCTTCACCGCAGTCGCTACTCACAATAGCACAGTGATAGCTCATGACAGCGAGCCACCGACCGCTGCTTCCTCTGCAACAGCCTCCCCAGGCTGCAAGGCTTTGCGCTCGCCTCCCTCCCTCCTCCTGCTCCCCCAAGTGTCTCGCGATTCTTCTGTAAGCCAAATGCCACTCTCTAAACCTTTCTCCACTGGTTGGGTTTTCTGAGCTTCATACCTTCTTTGCCACCTTCTGCGCACTCTTTGGTTTGGCAACAGCATTGGAAAGGGAAAGGAGGAGCAGCCCAAAGGGTAAGCGGTGTTTAGTAGCATCCGGGAGCGGGGCAACTAATCGCCCCTCTCGCATGTTCTGCTCCTGTTAATGCGCCACAGAATTCCTGGTGCCGTGAGATAATGGCATTTTGTCATTGACTCGCATTCAGTTTGTGGTTTACCGCAACACCTCTTCCTTAGCCTATTCTCCTTACACTGGTCAGTGGTAGAATATGACACTCTGACATTTAATCTTGTAATAAAGCAATGAGAAAACTGTCTTGAATCATGGGAAATCCCTAGATGTAATCACTATTTTGTTTGGGTTTTTTTGCATGTTTGTTTTTTGTTAAACACTGCCCAAAATAAATGTGCGTTAGAAGAAGTTTCAGGCTGAAAAATGCTTTAGTGAAATACACAAAATCCATCTTTATGTCTAGGTTAGGGGTGGGTATAACGGGTTTTGCTGTGGATCTAGAGCAGTCCCACAGCTGCGTTAGTGTGACACTGGTGCCCTGCTGCTGGCACTGTCCTTTGTCGGAGCAAACACTCAAAGTCATGTTTGGTTTTTGGTTAGTAAAGATCCTGGCACTGCTTTTTTCATGGATTAAGGTGATAACTGTGGTGGCCAAACTAAGCTTCTGACAGTATTGTTTCCCCTTTGGCCCTAACTGCTACTTATAAAACTTTGCAAATACAGCTCTGAAGCTGGCAGACTGTTTTTTTTTTCAGCTAGAGGGTTAGCCCTTCCAAGAGCTTTTGCTCTCCCTGAGGTTTATTGCAAAATGAAAATGTTCTCTGTCTCTGGCATCAATTCAGGTTTGTAAACTTTGTTAACCAAAGAAATACTGAGTTCATATTCCAAAATACTTGGAATCTGGTTGTTGACCTTTGGGTACAGAGGGCTGTTGCTCTCACTCAGCACAGTTTTGCACTTAAAGTTAAGGATGATCCCTGTACACATTTTCTTGTTTATTCCCTTTTCTGTCAGAGGGCTCGTTCCTGGAAAATCGAACGTGAGCACAGTTTCCAAATTGTGCTGAGGGTAATCGTTCTCTTTTGCTGTGAGAGCGCTTGGTGGGATGCATAGTGGATGTTTTGCACATTACTGATTTTTTAGCACTGTGGCTGGGAGTATTTGAATTACCAGAGACAATGGATGGATGGGGTGCATACCTAGAGAGGGAGGTTAGCAGGTAGGACGTGGGTGCGGGGTTCAGCTTGGAAGTTTCTGCCTGTTGGGCAAGTGGGAAGGGGCTGCGGCAGGCAGTGCTTGACAGGAGTGATCTCCTGACCTTCACCCACTCTCCTTGGCACAGCTTGCCCCCTGTCCTCCAGCCCATCTCTTTCTCTTGGACATCACAGCTTCCTTCTTCCTTTAAAGTTGACCTTGACTGCACATGTGCTGAAAGGTGAGCTCCCATTGAACAGCCTGCTGCTTTGTCTTGGCTGGGCTCCCAATCCAGGTGCTGGGTTATTTTATCTTTTAATAGTTATTTTCTTGGCTTTGGAGGGATGGGAAGGGCAGAAGGCAGTGCTGGATAATAAGGATTAGTTTACAGAGACTTTGAAGGTGGGGCTGTTCAGTATTGAGGAATAATGGGGTTTTTTTGTACAGCCTTAATGAATTTGCTTTCCATTTTCACTGTGACAGCTCCGATTTATAATTACTCCACACCATGGGCTACTTAGATGAGTAGTGTATATTCAAGTGAACTTTTTAACCTGCTAAATGGATCACATAGAGAAAGTTAATGATATTTATATTTAATTAAAAATTTGCAAACCAGGCAGGAGAGAAGAGTGTACACAAAAGCAATGTTACTCTTTATGTTCAAACTAATCAAGGGAAGCCTGGCGTCTTTTTGAGAGGTGATGAGTATGAGCTTCTGCTGCAGCCAATTGATTGTAATAAAGGGGTTGATTTTTAAAAAGGACACCGTACACTTGAATATTGTGAAGTTCAGTAATGTTAAAAAAATGCCTGGTTGGGCATATAACCTCCCTTTTCTGTTTAGTCCTGCTTATTTCTTGATAATGAAAATAGGTGAATACATATAGCAAGGTTCATTCTGTCTGGTTTACTGCCTATATACCTCCATGTCTACTTAGCACCTTGCTAGAGATTTGATTTACACATGGTGCAATAAAATGCCTGAAAGCATTTAATTTTTGAAGAGGTGCAGTATGCCTTTCTGTTGTTTTTAATGAGAGTTTATAGCATTCCCTATTGCCTACAGAATTATGCAAATGTGAATCCTAAAGACTGAGGCCCCAGAAGAAAGTATTGTGCTCAGCTCTGGTGTCCCCAACATAAGAAGGACATGGACCTGTTGGAGTGGGTCCAGAGGAGGGCCACGAAGATGATCAGAGGGATGGAGCACCTCTCCTGTGAAGACAGGCTGAGGGAGTTGGGGTTGTTCAGCCTGGAGAAGGCTCCAGGGAGACCTTACAGCAGCCTTCCAGTGCCTAAAGGAGGCCTACAAGAAAGCTGGAAAGGGACTTTTGACAAGGGCATGTAGTGATAGGACAAGGGGTTAATGGCTTTAAACTGAAAGAGGGCAGATTTAGGTCAGATATTAGGAAGAAGTTCTTCACTGTGAGGGTGGTGAGGCCCTGGAACAGGTTGCCCAGAGAAGCTGTGGATGCCCCATCCCTGGAAGTGTTCCCGGCCAGGCTGGATGGGGCTTTGAGCGACCCGGTCTAGTGGAAGGTGTCCCTGCCTATGGTAGGGTGGGTTAGAACTAGATGGTCTTTAAGTTACCTTCCAACCCAAACCATTCTGTGATTCTATGAAATAAGAAAGCTTATTTTTAAGCACAGTTTTAAGCCAAACTCATGAATGTTGAATGCCTGTGGTAAGCTTGGCAAGTTAAGTAACTTCTTGATACAATCCCATTCACTGTCTTTGGTGTATGAATGCCTCAGCTGCTTAAAGCAAAGAGAGTATAAACAGCATCTTTCTTTACACCTTCTTTGTCAACCAGTGAGCAAACTGATTTACAGATATACATGTTGCATACTAGTTGCTCTCTCTGTGTGGACACTACTTGGGTCCCAATCCTGCAGTGAGATTTCTAACCATAAGCCACTGTTAAAATCACTGGTGCAGGATGAGAAGGCATGCGTCTTTCTGAAAAGGGCTTGTTTCATGTCTGGGCAGTGCTGAGGGAGAGCAGCAAGGCATGTTTTAGCATGGATATGTTGGATAGCCTGTTTCAAGTGCTGGGAAGGGACAGGAAGTTCTTAGTAGTAAAACTACTGTGTAGGACTGAGTCATACTTGTTTGTATATAAAAAATGAGTTTTCTTGTTAAAATAAGCAGTTGTGTTTGCTTGCTGGAATTATCTCAGTTAAACTGTTATTTCAGAAGAAACAGTGTGCTCCTGATTAATTGGACGTTACCCAAACCTTGCCAAAGTACATGAATTTGAGAGCATTTCAGAGTTAAGCTGCTTTTAAAAGTGATGAAATCATCTTGCCCTCTGTTCTTTCTACTGTTTCTTTAATCCACAGTTAAACCATTCAACTCTCAATGCCGCTTATCAGTGGGAGAGATATGAACACTGAGCTGGAAAACAGTTTTGCCCTTTGCAATTTATAGATACCTTCAGGGTGATGATAAATGGTCTCTGTTAAAAAGGAAGACAATTGTGTTTGATCAATTGCAGTGGAGAGGTTTTTGCCTTTTTAATTGTACTGCCTAAGATGTTTTCCTCCTTGAAGAGACTGATACATTAATTTGGATGTTTTTTCCATTTTTAGTGCAAGTGCTAACAGCATTCCAGACCCTTCTCTCACAGGCAATGGTGCCATTTATCTTCTTGTTACCTATGGCTCATCTTACTGGACCCAAACCCAAATCCTTAATGTCTCGATTACCCAAAACAGAGGTTTGGTTTCTTACTGTGCAGACCGTCAGCATTGGTAGCTAATAGGCTCCCTTTGTGGGTGTTTCTTGAATGCAGCTACAGTGATGCAGTGATATTTTTTATGTTTGTGTAACTTGCATGCTTTGTAATCATCAAAATATCACAGGACAACCTTTTGGAAAGTGTAGCTGACTTAATGTGTTTCTGATGTTTGTATCTACTGGAAGAGGCATTTGGAGAAGGGAGGGAAAGGAGTTATTGAGAAAGAGAAAAATGACTCATCAGAAATACTTGTCCTCTTTTCTTTCCCATGTTTGGCTCTTTCCATTGTAAACTGTGGAGTGATCGATGCCTGTCTGAATAGGATTGAGGATGTGAGATAGCTCTCAGAAGGTGAAATAATCCACAGTTTTTAACCTCCTTCCTTCCTTTGCTACATTTAAACAAAGTTTAGTAACTGTGAAGGACGTATGTCTAGTTTACACTAATTCTTTATTTATGATAGCCTGTGGTTTTTTAAACGAAAAAAAAAAGAAGAAAAATGAACAAACAGTGTTTTGTCTCATTTCTGAAATTGCTAACATGAGTGTGTATATCCCACGCTAGATGGTGAAGATGAACTCCTTTGGACTAAAAGAGTTGCTCTACATTAAGAAATGTGTGCACTGCACTTAATGAAGCAGCACTTAGCTTTGCTAACATCGCTCTAGAGCAACACAGAGGTTCTTTTAACACACGAGTGGATTCCCAGAACTCTTGCTTTGTAAATAAGGTTTGTTCCCAGCGAGTCCTAATTGATAATGACAGTTAATGTAATACCTGCTGGCTAGGCCTGGCCTTTACTAAAAGAGTTCTTTGAAACTTATTTATTGATTGCTGCAATCAGTTTAAAAAAAAAAAAAAAAGCATTAATTTGGCCTCAATTTTCTGATTTTTTTTTTCTTTATTTGAGGGAGTGTGTGAGATTAAAGTCTCAAAACTCTTGTCTGCCTTTTTATTTGTAAAGCATTTGGTGGGTTTGATTTCACATGTGATTATGGCCCCAGGAATTACAGTTATATGGGTATTAAATAAATGTAATTTTCTATCCAGGTTGACCAAAGGCTGCCCAGAAATAGAGACGCAGAATTCGCCTAACTCTGTGTCATCAGTTCTTCATAAACTAATAATTGTTTATTTACCTGTGCAGAAAATGGGGTTTAGTTGCAAGGCTGAGATGGCATTCCCCTCTATTGTTCTCAGAGTCATTAGTACTGTATATTTGCACAGCGCTGTACAGATATCAAGTAATAAACCCTTGTACCATGGTACAGACCTTAGCCAGCTCTGCTGCTGTCTACAAAAGGGATGGGAGTTGTGCTTTGATACTCCGTACCTTTAGTATTCTCTTAGAAGTCAAAGGTTTGATTGGGTTGCCATTTTCAATAAATGGATAATGTTAGACATAAATCATCCAGTGGTGACATTCTCCTCATGTTTTTCTGTTCTCTGTCTCCCTTTGCATACATTTCAGTAGTCGGATTCTTAGTGGTGAATTACTTAACGGTTGGAAAGTAATCCTCTTTTGAAGGGATATTTCTGTTTGTTTTCCCTTTGTCTATTTTTACTTCAAAAGTGATGTAGTTACCATTTTATATGACTTGCGCTAGACACTGTACAAATGCTCAGTGGAAGATTTGTTACAAATGACCTGAAAAATGGCAGTCCCTAAAAGAATGTGTGAAAAAGACTTAACTGAGGATTCTTAGTAAAGATTTAATTAATAAGTAATTATTATTCTTATATTGCTGTGTGTTGTTTGCTTTGTGCTTCTGATTGCATTTTAGTCTTATTTTTAGTATGTACGGCACAGTTTTGTTTAGCATTACACCAACAAAGGAGACAAATACACTATGGAAAAATATGAAAAACAGCTATATAATTTAGCAGGATATTTTAGTTGGGGTAACTTAAGTTTAAGTAACAGTTACAGTGAACTAAGTTCTGGTTTTAATGTGTCCCCTTAAGAAGGGATCATTTGTGCTGCCTTGGAGGCTGGTTTGTGCCCTTATTCACTCCGCATATCCCAGCTTTATTTTGGCAGGACAATTGTACTCTGAATCTTTTGTTACAAGTTTATCAGCTAGTTGGAATAATCTGTCAGTCATGGATCTGAAGTGGACACAGAATTAGAGTGGTTCAAAATTTATGGCTCAACATATGCTTTCCAAGTGACTAATCCAACCAATGGAGAGATGCTGCAGTTGTAAATGTTCTAAGGAACAAGGAGTGCAATAAAATAATTCAGCCCACAGCTGGTCCATTAAAAATTAAACGTCAGTGTAGTATAGAAGTCTTGTCCTGGCGTATTGTTATGGGTTTGTGTGGCGCAGGGTTTTTTTAATAGTGGGGCAGGGGCTGCAGGGGTGGCTCCTGTGAGAAGCTGCTCGAAGCTTCCCCAGCTCCAAGTCGGACCCGCCACTGGCCCAGGCCGAGCCCATCAGTGACGGTGGTAGCGCCTCTGGGAGAACAGATTTAAGAGGGGAAAC
>JANXJC010000078.1:67781363-67792610 GCA_027564655.1 Leptodon cayanensis | reverse complement strand
TTCTTGTGCCCCTCCAGCCTTCTTGCTGGCTGGGCATGAGAAGCTGAAAAATCCTTGACTTAGTACAAACACTACTTGACAACAACTGAACACATCAGTGTGTTATCAACATTCTTCTCATACATGAACGGAAAACATAGCACTATACCAGCTACAAGGAAGACAATTAACTCTATCTCAGCCAAAACCAGGATGTAAAGTTCCCTGTGATATTAAAGTTATTCAGTGTAAGAACCACAAAAAGGAACAGTCATACTCTTTACATTGTACACGAACAGTTTCCACACATGGTCACACAGGTGAGACTAAAAAGACTGCAGTTTAGTCCGCAGGGCCCAGTGTTGAGTGGGATGATTACTGATGCAGTGATTAAAGGGAGAGCGCCAGCTGCTGAGACTCTTGCTGACAGGTTCCTTGTGCCAGCAGCTGTGCTCCCTATTTCAGTACAAAAACGGGTTCTGAGGCAACACTGCTGGTCAGCCTTCAGAGGAGCTGGGTATTGTGCTAGACCAGGAGGGCTCCCAGCAGAGTTTTACAAAACTCTCTGTGGCCACAGTGCAATGTTCTCCCCTTTAGTCTGCTCGTTTTCATTGTCCTGTGTGTCTAATGTTAAGTCCTGAGATCTAGCTTGGTATGGGATTTATTTTTGTGAATAGCCCTCTGTAGTGGTTTAACCCCAGCCAGCAACTAAGCACCACGCAGCCGCTCACTCACTCCCCCCCCGCTCTGTAAACTTCTATTTCCTCATGGTCCTGTGTAAAATAACAATAACAGCAATGGAAAAATGTGAATGCACTAGTGTGTTTTAATAAAAAAGTTGAATCTGCTCCAAAGTTTCACTTTCTGAATCGAGTAGTTGGTTAATGTGATGGAGTGACAGCAGAGGAGGGAGTCCTAACATGAGCGGAGGCGGACGCGCTCTCTGTCGGCCAGCCTTGCACTGAGCAGCTCTGTTGTTTGTAGCACCCATTGCAGAGTATCCCATTTTGAGTTGATCAGTTCAGAGTTCATGTGTTTTATCTGTGATGTCTAAAAGGAAAGGTTGCAATGCAGAACTGTGATTGTTTTAGAGTTTGGGAGTTTTTTTACACTGGCACAGAAATGTTTTACAGCACTGGGAATATTTAATATCTTTATGTAAAGTGTGAATAATTATGTCAGTGAAATGTTTTTCTTTGATTAAGCCCACACTTTTTAGTACAGATTACTAGGGGGTTGGTTCTAGATACAGACTCAGACATTTGTTTTTCCTTTCTTGTCATGATGTTTGACATTAAATTAATGCATTATACTTCTTCAAACAAACTGGAATATACTATTTGCTCATATAGAGAAATTCTCTCACTTTTCTTTGCAATTGATAATACAAAGAGCTGAATTTTGTCTTTCAGATGACTGTTATCTAAGTATTAATAATAATTTAAAAAAGAAAAAAGAAGGAAAAAAGCCTAGGAAAAATTACCACTGTAGTTGACAAAAGTGTTTATAGCCTGAGAAAATTACCACTCTCATAAACTGGCCTGGATCCTCTTCCTTAATGATACAAGTACATGTAAAGCTGAGTATCAGCTCAGCAATTCACAACTGCACAATAGCAGCTAAATGTTGCAATGTCTTTCAGCTGAGATGCATCTGTTTTGCTGCCTTGATGTGTTTTGGGGGCTAAAAGGCAAAGCAAGCAAATAAGTCTTTTCCAAGTTCAAAATTTTCTATCTGTGCAGTAGGTAAAAAATTAAGACTATAACTTCAATTCTCTTTTAGGAATCTTCTGACAGAGAAGATCTACTAACTAGTCTTACAGCTAAGATCCTCCCTCTGTGTACCTGGTCCACTAGGTTACTGCTGTCAAAAGCATAGCAGATTTTATTATAAATAAAGAATTGATGTGCCATATGCCACAGCCATCCTTGGACTTCGTAGCCCAGTTCTTGGAGTATGACTTTATGGCTGGATTAACCTAGAACAGCTTTCAGTACAAGCCCAGAGCAATGTTCAAATTCTGGATTCACTGAAGAGCTCCTTAACCACATTCAAGAGCTGATAACCATTTGGCCTGTTACTAGTTTAAATGTAGTTTAAATCAGAGTAATTAGCTGACACATCTATCCATGGGAAAAAGAAATCAGCTCTGGTAAAAGTATTGAAGGTGTCCATTACAATGGAGATAAATATAAATTTGATGTTAAAATGAAGCTTTCATATAGTCTCTATTCCAAAACTAAAAGTTTGTTTAGGAAAAAAAAAAAATCAATTTTTCTAAAGCCAAAGTGAGCAATTAATTTAATAGACTGCATTTTCAATTTTTATGCTTGAAACTATTATAAATTCCTTAGCTTACATAGAGCTCTAATTAATAATGTAAAATTGCCTCTGTTCCATAGTTTTAGTTTGTCATAATGATGTACCTTTTAATAATCATCAAATTTGCATGAAACTATGTAGAATAAATGCAGCTTTGTGCCAGAGTCCTTCATTCTTTTTCAGTGGTGCTGTCTTTTGTTAGGTTTTTTGTTTTGGTTTTTTTTTCTGAAATATGCCCTTTATGAGATTTTTTTTTTTAATTTGCAGTGCATAATTTCTGCTTCTATGGTATTATTCCTTGCTCTTTTCATATCCCAGATAACCACACATACTGGGTGAATGGTGTGTAATTCATATCAACTGTGACAATTTGTTGTTTCTATTTCTTAACACAGCTGAGTATATAACCCTGACAAGGGTTCTATAAAAACAGGCATTCATCCAAGTGTTGATGATGACTCAATCAAGCTGTAATATCAGCAAGCAAGGGAAGAAGTCTTTAGGTCCGTGACAGTTTTAGATTGTGTTGATTGGAGGGGCTGTAACTCATTTCATCTGCAGAATGACTCTGTCCTGTTGGTATTCAAGGGAATGAGGGTAAGCAGGCAAAGTGATTTCAGCTAAGCATGATCAGCCAAACCAGCGTGAATGTTTTTACACAAGCACAGAAAGAAAATTTCGTCTTGGTGTCACTAATCTTGCCGTGAGATAGCTTGTAAGGAATATCCCCACTGCGAAAGTTAAAGGCCTTTCACCCTGAAAAATTCTGCAAGGGTATGTACGTATGTATTTGGTAGTTGCATAAACAAGGTTCAGAACAGATCTGGAGAGCCTAGAGTTACATTCCCTTCTCAGCACTTGCTCTTACTTGGTGGTGGATGTATTGATGTGTATTCATCTGCTTTGCACGCTCTTGTGTCCTTGCCTGTTTGTGATCTTGTGGAATGATGAAACATAACAACATGCAGAAAAGCTCCTCAGATTAAACCTTCACTCAATAATTTTGTGGTTCGGTTCTGGACTAGCTGCACGTGCTGCTTTTTCAAGCAGTGCTAAACTGAAGGAGGTTGCAGGGGAAAAAACTCTCATATTTGGAGTACAGCAAGTTAATGGAGATAGCAAAAGCAGAAGTCCCTTCATAGGCGCAGTTTAATGAAGTGTAATGTCGTTCTTCTTCCTTCAGATCCTTTCAGGTTCAGGAGCTATCTAAACGTAAAGATCTCACTTCAAACACCAGCAAAACTCCTTATGGTTTACTCTGAGTGTTAATATTGTTACCTGACTAGAGTAGGTGCAAACCACTAGGTATGCTGTGACTAAAGTATTTCTTTTCTCAGGGATTTTCTTAGCCCCGTTTTGTTTGTTTATTCTATGTTCACATCTCGCTGGAGAGATGTCATGTTTAAATTCACTTGTGATTGACCTTACTCCAACATCGCTGTAGAAAAGGGCCAAGAATTTTTTTTTTTATCCTTTTTATAACTCCTGGCTCCCTTTCTGTACTGAAGCAATTAGCCTGAGCTGACCTCTAGCCAAATGTTCCTGTGGTCAAGTTTCAGCTGGCTTGAGGACAGTCAGCTGCCGTAATTCTTTTTTCTGGTTTTAGCTCTCTTCATTCTTAAAAACTGCTGGAGTTGGGTAAGCTGCAGCCTATTATTCCTTAGAATAGTGTATATTACAGACACAGATATTTTTTTTCTGTTAAATAACAGGG
This sequence comes from Leptodon cayanensis, assembly GCA_027564655.1. Lineage (NCBI taxonomy): Eukaryota > Metazoa > Chordata > Aves > Accipitriformes > Accipitridae > Leptodon > Leptodon cayanensis. The sequence continues at coordinate 67,788,595 of JANXJC010000078.1, read as the reverse complement.
ACTTTATTAGTGGCATTTGTCTTTCAGACGCATACAGGAGTAGGTGTTGGGACGCAGATGTTACTAGATTGTAAAAGGTCCGTTTTGACAGAGAAGCTGTCTCTTGCTGGATGAACACTGCAGCCTCTGAACAATACTGTTCTTGTTGGCAGTGAGCTTGCAAGAGTGTCTTAGAGGAACAGCAGTGGGTGGTTACAAGACAGATTTGTGAGAACTTTCTGCAAGGCAGTAGTTGTCTAACAGTGGGGCAGATGGCACTTCAGAGGACTCTTCTCCCAGGAATTTTATTCTGTACCAGCAAAAGCAGTATTGTGATGTGGCAGCTCCTGCTTTGCACCAGATTTTCTCCCGCAAGACTGGAGCCATGGCAGTGTAGCTCTCCCTTGACCTCTGATACTTCTAGAAGTGGTAGTCGTACCTGCAGCCCAGCAGAGCTTTTGGTATATGTGCTGGATGCAGAGAGGTCATGTAGTCCCTGGTGCCTCACACCCCTTGCAGAGTTCCTTTTGCGTGGGAGAGACCTTGAGTGTGAGCCCTGTCCCAAGGGCTCTGGGTTTGAGCACCAAGGAGGCTCACACAACTTGCCCTTTCCAGAGGCTGTTGCACAAAGAGTGGAGCGTGGCCCCTCTGTGTTCTCAAATGAGAGCAGTTATCATTTTTAAGCTCAGTCCTGTCAGCATTGGGCATGTTCAGATTACACCTATTGGATTTTTCTCCCACATGCAACTTGTCTGGACGGATAACTCAATGGAGGATCCCATGTGGATTTAGGCAGAGCAGAGATGCTGTTGCTTTGCCTTGCTAAGTTAGTGGCATTTGTGAGAATCTACAGAAGAAGAATCATTTGTTTCTATACCACGTTTTACTAGCGGAAAGGCAAGGGATTAAGCAGCAATTTTGATCACCTTCGAGGTTTAGGAACGCAAATTAATCCTATGCCCTATTTCAGAGAGCTAGATGTTTTAGTCAAGGTATGTGGCTCAGCAGGGACTTTCCCAAGCATTATAGAATTGCTCTTAAAGAAGTTGTAGCAGCTGGTGGAGGGGTGACTGTGTCCTCCCCTCTGCCCTGGCTGCTTACTCCCATGCCTGTGCTGCCCCAGCTCTGTTCCCAGGGCGCATCTTTGTGGAGTCCTGATAAACCCAGTCAGAAAATGGATTTGTTATGATAAATGTTTATGGATTAGTTTAGCTGGAACAATTTCCTGACAGAGTTCACTGCATGCAGGTATGTAAACAAGTCTGCCAGCGCAAGAAGACAAGCAGTACTGGCATGGGATTGTTTTCATCTGCAGCAGCAGGACCTTATTGAAGTTCAACATGATTGTTGACCTCTAGGATGTATTTCCAGGCTCCTGGGCTGGTGCTCTGGCTGTCAAACCACTCTTCCTGGGAGGAAGCTGAGATGGCTGCTGGTCACAGCGCAGGGATGGAGGGGATAGCCGTGCTGTGACAGCTGCATGTGGGGGCTGATCCTGGTCCCACCATGGAGTTGCTTGGTGCTGTTACGAAAAACGAAACGGTGTCCACAGATGTGCTCTGAATGACAGACTCTGTTGATGACATTTGTTCTCACGGAACTCCTGTGAAGGTTTGGGCTTTTCTTGTGGCTGTTAGTCAGGAAGAAGTAGGAAAGCTTGAGAAGAGTGGTAGGAACATCAGCAGAGACTGGTGGACACGGGAGAGCAGGGAAGTGTGAATACAGAGGCAGCACGGGATGCCTGGGTGTTGCAACAGGGAGAGGGCAGGAGGCCTGTAAATAAAGTGACATTGTGCTCAGGCCTGTGAAAGAGAAAACAAAAATTTAGGGAGAGAGTGGAAGGGCTGAAGGGGAGGTGGAGGGGCTGTTCGACGGGGTAGAAATCATGTAAGAGGAGAGGAATTGGCAAACACAGAGAAGCATTTCTGTAGAAGATTTATTAATGAAAGACAATAAGAATCCTTTAAACAAGAGTACAGATGGAGCAAGGGAACAATTGAGCTAGCTGAAAACGTAGCTGATCTCGGATGAACCTTGTGCTGTGCCAGTGTAGCTTCTTTCTGAGAGTAGGAGGATTGTTGGCCTGTGATTTGCTTTATGAAATTTTTCCCAGCCCTGTGCACTCCAGCAGCTGCAGCCTTCGCTGCTCCTGGTCCTGCTCCCCAGGCTGCCTCACTCCCGCACCGCCCCAAATCCTCACTAAATGCGCCTCCAGCCTCACCGTACCCCTTCTTTCCTCCCTGTCCACCTAAGGACGGGCGAGTCACCTTTGGAGAGACCCATATCTGCTTGGCCAGGGGAAAGTCCTGCCCAGCGCCTGGCAGGTCCCCAGACTTCCCCCAGCTCTTCTCTCTGTGCAGCTGACCTGTGCCCACTGGGACTGGCTGTGGGGTGCCCAGGTGGTGCAGCTGGGCATCCCTGCGGTGGTGGGGGTGCGGTGGGGAGCATCTCCTGGCTTGCCTTTGCAGGTCTGGGTTAGACTCTGCTAGCCTAGAGCAGTTGGAATAAATGCCTCCTGTACAGAGCCTGAAGCCTGAGAGTTATTGAGCAGTTATGTTAATAAGGTTGTGAGAAATACCTTCTGATTTTCAAGTTTTGCACTAAACAGCGTGAATGAGAAATCTGAAGTTGATAATAGTTTCGGGTTATTTTCTGTGGTGTGATTCAATCTGTTCTCGTAGGGTAAGAAAATTAAGGAGGGACTTGTCTTTTAAATTCAGTGTTACCATAGTTTTACGTACTTGGTGTGCTTGTGTTTCATAGTTTCTGACTAAATTCAGACTTTGCTAACTCTACTGGGAGACTGATTAGTTTTTGATAGCCAGATTTGACAGCATTGGTTGTTAATCAGTAACACCCACTTAGAGATTGTTACTCATTAGTGGGGTTGGTTGTTTGGACACTTGTGATTTAATTTCCTGTTAGATGAAGAAAGAAAATGTCTAATTGAAAACACTCCAATGTAGAATCAAAGTTTGTCATACCAATTTACAGCCAAATGTGAAAGTGGAGCTATTACTCTCTCTCTCTCTGCTGCCTCACTGAGCTGGGATGTCAGTGTATCTTGGCAGTTTTATGCCACAGAACAAGAAACTGCTGCTTGACTGTTGTTGCAGCATTCATGTTCATTTTGGTGTTGTAGCTTTGGTTTTGAAGGTCTCCAGTTATCTCTGTGCTCCGCTGGCATGGTGCCATGGTTTAACCCCAGCTGGCAACTAAGCACGACACAGCTGCTCACTCGCTCTCTCCCCCACCCAGTGGGATGGGCAAGAGAATTGGGGGAAAAAAAGAAAGTAAAACTGGTGGGTTGAGGTAAGAACAGTTTAATAGGAGAGACAGGAAGAAAATAATAATGATAATAATAACAATAATAAGATGACAATAAGAATAAAAGGATTGGAATATACAAAACAAGTGATGCACAGTACAATTGCTCACCACTCAGCGACCAATGCCTAGCTGGTTCCTGAGATGTGATCCCTCCCTGGGCCAACTGCCTCCAGTTTATATACTGGACATGATGTTACATGGTATGGAATATCCCTTTGGCCAGTTTGGGTCAGCTGTCCTGGCCGTGTCCCCTCCCAACTTCTTGTGCCCCTCCAGCCTTCTTGCTGGCTGGGCATGAGAAGCTGAAAAGTGACTTAGTACAAACACTACTTGCCAACAACTGAAAACATCAGTGTGTTATCAACATTCTTCTCATACATGAACCCAAAACATAGCACGATACCAGCTACAAGGCCGAAACCAGGACACATGGTTGTAAATAGTCAGGTAGTAATCCATGGTATGTATGTATTCCCCCTACTACATATGGAGACCTCATGAGCTTTTTGGGCGAGGATACAATTTTGTGCAGAAGGCTGCACTGCCCGCGAGTCCAGCATATCGCAGCTTCTGCCCTTCCCTGTTGTTATCAGATGCTGGTGATAATGGCAGGAGGAAAGTAGTGTCCCTCAAACAGGATTGTGTGGTGGGGTTGCAGGCTATGTGTGTGTGGTACAGGTGAATTAGGGAGAAGGAGGAGTGTGCTTTTGGGGGAGGTTGTAAAGGCTTGTGGGGTTATGCTTGGGTTGTAAAAGTTTGTATGCCTGGAGGTTGTAAAGGCTTCTGTGGATGTTCTCGGGTCCATCAGAAGGTGCCTTCTCAGAAATGATGCAGGTAGAAGTTTCCAGCATGAGACAGCCTCCGTGGCAGCCCCGAAGAGCAGCACGGCAGAGCAGGGGCACTGAGGCATATGCTCAGGGTTGTGCAGGGTGCCAGTAGGGAACAGACCATAGAATTAGCTGGCATTACTCTCATTCTTGCAGCCCCACAGCTACCGATACCCTCTCCACTCCTGGTGTGCTGCCTGCTGCGGGCCGTGGCCATAGGTACTAAGTTGGTGTTTCTTTGCCATTTGGCTTTGTGGTGTGGGAGCTGGCTTATTAAATGGCATCACTGCTCTCAGCTTTGCTGCATGTAGTCCTAGACCCAGGAAGGTTATACATGGCATGCAAAGATGAATGCAGCTTCAGAGGAGCATGAGCTGGAAAGGGGATCATCATATCTCCCTAAAAGAGATACTGTTGTTTTCCTACTTCCACATTTAACCTAGGCTGGTGATTGGGATCCATCCCCCAAAGGCTACTGTGGGGCGAGTGTGGCAACTCCCTAGAAGTACTCTAGAGATTGACAATCCTTGATTTTTTTCCCTTCTGTATTAAATGAAGAAGAAACCCATAAGATAGTTCTCCTGTAAAAATAGTATTTACTCTGTATCCTAGACTGCAAGATGATGTATGACTTTATGAGGCAATAAACCATAAACTAAGTACACTTCTGGTTTAAATCCAATCAGAAATTCAATAAAACTAGATAATCGTTTAAATGTCTTGTCATATTAGTTAGTAATATTAGTTTATAAAGAAACTGTCTTATTTTCTTTTGTTATTACAGAATCAGAGGTATGGATCTTTGGAATCTGCTGTTTACTTTGGCGCTGGTCTGTGCAAATGACTCATTTTCTGCAAGTGATGGTAAGTTTTATGATACCTCTCTGTGCCTTTGTGTGTGTACATGTATATATAGCTTTATATAAAGAGTATTTTTATTTTATATTTGTCAGGTCTATGCAAGTTCCTTGACTGCATTAAGCTGGGTACATAATGTGAAATGTAAAAAATAACATCAGTTAATCTTGTTGTAAAGATAGTGGATGAGATTGAGACAATGTGTTACAGCATTTCATAGTGTTAAGTGTATGATGTGTAAACAGGCTGGATCAATGTTGGTGTTAGATATCTGGATTTTCTTTGCTCAGGTACTGAAGTTATGAAAGAATTGTATGGGGTTAATTTTTTTATAGAAACTGGTGGGGTTTTTCCTTAACAAATCTTTTTATTATATTCATGTGTTAAGCATAGAACTATTTGGAAGTACAGAGGAAGCATTTTAAGACTGTACACTTTGGGTTTGAGGCCAATATGAACAAGTTTCATAAGAAATATACTTAGAAATTCTTGAGTAGGAGCTATAAAAGGGATTTGAAAAGAACATGTACCCTCAACCAGCCAGCTGGCTGTGAGTAGCCAGCAGAAGCCTTTTTAGCGAGAAGAAGCTCTGAATGCACATCCTGTGGTGTTCATGATTCAACAGATCTGCCCAGGGTTCACAACCACTGAATGTACCTCTGGCTTTCCACAGTTGTTCTTCTTCCCATCCTTATTCACCTCAATTCTTCCATCTTCTGAATTAAATACCACAATGGAAAGTACTTGGTCCAGCTGAGCTTCCTCTGATTCTTTTTCTTGTTGCAACCAGCAATGATTTAGGACCATTTCAGTATCACCCGGAGGCCTGTCCTGACACTGGTGGGTCCTCTGGGACTAGTCTTTTACTCATTCAGAACAAAAAATTCCCATTAACTCCAGTGGGACTTTTACATTGTGTCAGACTGATCTGCCTATGCTGGTTATGATCTGCTCCTGTAAACAAATGCAACTTAACCTGGTCTGCTCTGTCTTGTTCTGGCCTTTGGAGAGAGCAGTAACAATTTTCCATAATTACTAATTTTATGCAAATGTGTCGCCACTTCTCCCAGAGCTACAGAGCAGCTGCAGAAGGGTGGCTCCTTAAGCACGTGCCCCTCCTGACCTCCTAGCCAAAATCAGTGTTAGCAGAGAAGGTCAGAGAGGGCAGTTTGACGAGTAAGTTTGGAAAAAAGTCAGGTGGAAACAGCTTCCACAACAAACTGTGAATAAACTGATACATTTTTTAATTAAAATTTCTGACATCTCTCAATTTCTTTTTTTTTTTTCTTTAGCTTCATACTTCAGTGTTACTGAATGCAAATTAAATACCTGTAGAGTCACAAGCCATGTTTCATTTGCCTTTCTAGTTTTAGAATATGGTACTAAACCAAAGGGCTATGGCATAGTTGCCTGTAGTCATAACTGTCCTACACTTTAAAGGTATAATCCTCCTCCTTTGCCCTGATACAGTTCTGTATTTTCTTTGAGTTGCGTATTTAAAATTTCTAGATACCCATATTTGCAGAAGCACTGAGAGATATAAGGAGTATTACTTTCTTTTTAATGGAGACATTAAGCTGAAATAAGATATAATTAGAACTCAAATGATCAGTTTTCAGAGAATTCTTCCATAAAGTTCTTTTTTTTCTTTTTTCTTTTTTTTTCATTAAAAAAGGTGTTTAGATAGGGAAAGCACAAGTTTCTGTTTATTTACTTCTATGTGTGTGGCTTGTCCACTGTGTTACCAGGAGAAGAATCTATAAGATTCTCTTCTCCCTTCCTAGTTAAGGCTTTTTCTTTAACATTTACCAAATTTGGTTTGAGTTCCTAGTGTATCTGATCATTGAAGGCAATGAATGAATGAAGTTTTCACTTTTGTTCCCTCCTTTCATTTCCTGCTTGCAGTGATACTTTCATTCTGCAACCTGCATGTCCCATGGGAGATGAGTGTGCCTAGTTAAGAAGTGTGTAAGGAAGTGTGGGGCAGTGAAGTTTATTTTCATATTAGAATTGGGCTGAAACAATGTGAGACCTTTATTTAATGTGTTTTGACTCCTTCTCTGTCTTCTGATTTGGTTAAAAGAAGAGGAATTTTCTGACAGGAATTTGCAAAATAAAGCTATATACTCGTTTTTCCACCTTTGTGTACCAATCTCTTTAGTTAGACCTATGAACTGAAATAAAATTTGCAAATTCCTCCTTGGTTCTGCTGAAATGTGGAAAGTCAGTATTTCACAG
>JANXJC010000078.1:67771214-67781263 GCA_027564655.1 Leptodon cayanensis | reverse complement strand
TTAGACCTATGAACTGAAATAAAATTTGCAAATTCCTCCTTGGTTCTGCTGAAATGTGGAAAGTCAGTATTTCACAGAGAAATATGATACATGTACCAACTTCTATTCATTGCCTCGTACAGAATGGTTAGTAGAACAAAAATGAATGTGTCCTGACTTGATCCTTCCCCCCTCAGTGTCTGCATTTTACAGTACATTCATTCAATAGACAAAAATAATCTCTGCCCAGATGCAGTTTACTGGACCAATTGATTTTTCTTTTGACGTTTAAGAGCACATGAAGATTTTTTGATCCTTGGCAGATGAGGTGTAGTCCAGATGTCCTAACTTTAGTAAAAAGCTGTTATAAGTAAAACTTAACCACAACATTACCCTTGTGTGACTTTGTCTGTACTGATGAAATAGTAACTTCCATGAGTTTACCTGCAGAATCAAAAAATGAAGAACATTTTAATTGTGTTCCTATGCTTAAATCCAAGACACAATACTAAATATATATGTCCTGATTTGCTTCATTATTAAAGAATTGTGTGTATGAAGGGAAGAGAGCTGTGTTGTCCTGAGAATAAATTTCTAACCACTAAACTGCTTCTGTTGCTGTAATGTATTTATTCTGAGTTGGGAAAATGCTCAAGCTGAGAGAGTTGGACAAGAAAGTGTAAGTTAAACAGGAATATGTGAGATAACACCATGAGAGAACATACATTTGCCATTCTTGCATGATTTAGGACAGAGTATTAGGTGAGATCTGTTTATTACTGTTTTGTTCTTTTTTCCCCCATGTGAATGTGCTTGTACCTGCAAAAGTTCTCATGAGCACCCAACCCCACTCAGGTGGTGAATCCTGACAATCTTACAGAGCTCTTCGCAGCACAGTCTTGCTGAGGCATTCCTATAAACTTACTTAGATGTGCTCCATACCAGTACCATATCTTACACATTGCCTGAGGGACTGAATCTATAGCGTCACAGTTCCCTAAAAAATCCACTTCAGTAATTGTATTTCTTCTGGCAGCACATTAAAAAATTACACATACGTGCTAATCTCGCACGAAAGCACATTACTGAGACAGCGTAATATTGACTTGTACATGGAAGGCTTTTATGTCTTGAAAGTAAGTCAAGTCAAGCTTACGTTCAGCCTTACAAGAGCCTGTGCGTCAAGCTGGCTCCGTGCCATGGGGACAGATCTACCCTTGGCACAGGGTGAAATCCCATATGTGTTTCCTCCTGGAGGGAGAGAGGTTGCGAGGCCAGCAGTTGGCCAGGCAACTGCACAGCATTTGAGACCAGATGCTGGACATTTAGTCACCTATTTGCTGTCTCCAGGCCGGTGCCAGGTTCCGCTGGAGGCTTTCCATTGATTTAGCTTGTTTTCGTGCTCTCCTTTTGCGAAGAGCTTGGCTTGCCTGCACCTTAAACTGAGGCTGTGGCTGGTGCGAAGTGACAGGGTTCACACCATCTCTGAGATGGCGATGCTAAATGTGACCAAGCGTGCCTACAGCACCAGGTCTTCAAGTGTAATTCGGAGCTGAGCGGGTCTGGGACATGCAGCCTCCTACCAGGGGACACTAACCCACACACTGTCAGTATCCTCGAGGTGCCTGCGGTACGACGGTAAGGGCAGAACAGAGGCAGTGGTAGAAAGAAAGTGTAAAGGCCACAATAACAGTAATGTAATTTCTAATAGGTCTGTAATTACCACAGGTAAATGGGGTTTGTGCCCTTGGGATTGGAAAATGTAAGGCCCATTTTCACAGCTAATGAAGACATTTTTGTTAAGTCAGCAGAACTTGCACTTCTGAGAGTTTAGGTTGCCCTAAAGGTGGGGAACTGTGTGATTTTGAAATTTTAGTTTAATTTAGTTAATTAGGTACACGAACAAGAAAGAGTACTACTTCGTGAGTAGATCACCTACATCTGTGCAAAATTAATTATCATTCAAGAAAAAACATAAGAGCTTATATTCATGTACACATACACGATTTGTGTTTGAGATAATTACATTAATGTAACTGTGGTGTTTCAAATACATATCCAGCATACACCTAGGTATTTTGGTTTACTATACCTGCTGACATCAGCAGTGGTTGAGAGGAATTGCTCCAGACACAGATTGCAAAATGTTTAGGAAGCAGAATAAATTTAGTCTGCTTATTCCTTCTCTACAACTGATGACTGTAGGTCACATAAGGACATAGAGGAATAAACTGGGAATTAGTCCCAGTTAATAAAACAATACATAAGCTCAAGCAGTTCCAAAACTAATTTCTTCCCAGTGAAAAGAAGTGGGAAATGTCTTTTATCATTTTATATACTAGATCAAAGTTTGTTCCAGACTATTACAGCTATGCTAATTCATCCTCTGAATCAGGTTTAGAGAGGCATTCATATTTAATGATAGCACAATAAAAATATTTTTGAGTGAACTTGTTTTGTACAATGATAATTTTAAGAGCTACAAGCCTGAATTTATTGTTCATTTTATCTAATCTGATTTTAGAAATATATTTATGTTTTTCCATCACAATTTTTTTAAATTATTTTATGAAGCTGTTATGCTCAAATGCTCTATTTTCCTCACTTTTATATAAGCAGTAGGATTAATTATTTTTCCTTCTGAGACATATCAAATCTAATTTTTACTTCCATCAGGATGTCCTTTTGTTATGCTGGTATCTGCTCACTTACTGTACTTGGATGCTTTGTGTCCATTACACACCCGGATTAAACCATCTAAGTATAGGTATGCACTGGATATGAAAGCTCCCAATTCTAGAGCTGGAGATTGCATCTATAACCCATGCATAGGGCTTTAGTCTCATTGAAGACACCCCTTGGCACCCAAGACATCTGCGTGGGACTCACAGTGATGACACAGGACCCACAGGACATCTGCATCATTCTGGAACAGCCAGAAGCTTAAAGAGCTCTATGAAAAGCTTAAGGCCAGGCATCTCATATGTAACTGAACAGCTGTTTTCAGGCAATTAAATCAACTCAATCAGCTGTTCTTTGTTCAAGGGACTGTACTGACTAGCTCTCCATTGACTATTGGGAGCTTGGACACCTAAGGATGAGATTCATCCTTGTATGAATCATATGGATATCCTCTAGGTACTGAGAAAATCTGCATGAGACTTGTAGATATGACATCTGTGCCTTTTGAAGCAGAGGCTGGAAGGGAGACAGAATATCCTAGGCAGTCTGAGATAGCTATACATGTTTAAGCAACTGGATTTTGCCCTGGCTTGCATAAAGAGAGCAAAATATAGGTGTCTTCATTTTGAACTGAGCCTTACCCTTATAGCTGCCTTCTTTGGATGTGCGTAATTCTGCATGCTTTCTTCTGGGTAGTGTCATACCTGCTCAGCCACATGCTGTAGGTCTTCTGGTACAGCCAAGGTAAGGGGTTTTTCTCACTGAATTGACAGGATAGCAGTTGGGTTCTTGCTGTCACCTTGAAGTTAAGTAGCAGACGGGTGTTGCCTAAAAGCATGGATTTGACTTTTGTGACACATGGAGGAATTCTTGGTCTAGGCAGGAAGGTGCCTTTGAATTGCAGCATATTCTCTGCTGAGAAAGGAAAATTTGTCCATCTGTTCATGGAGTCAGGAGGTACCAGGGACTTTGTTCCTTGGCTTGAAATATTCAGAAAAAAGATCTATAGCTGTGTGGGGTCTTGGCTGAAAACACGTTTCGTGATTTAGGCAAACTCAAATTTTATAGATTGTAGTCAGTGTAGTGACAAGCCATTTCTCACACATGAAGGGTATTCTTTTATTTTTAAGGACTTTTTTGATGATCAGGAAGACTAGACATATTTGTGTGTATAACAATCCTAACCTCATTAGGAAGTGACAAAAGATAATGGGAGAGGGCAGAATCTTCCTTAGCTTAAGGTGCAAACTCTCCTGCCTCCTCTTGGTAAATACTAATTCCGTAATATAGCTGGTAGTCATTTGTTCATTGTGGTCATTTTCTCTTCTTGATTCTTCTAATTGGTGTGTCTTTGCTACGGCCTTTCTTTGTGTTACCTGCTTTCTCAATTACATGCAGCTGTCTAAGGATGGAACACAAGCCAAAGCAGAGCTGGCAGTAAAATCTGAAAAGCTTAGAACTGTGATCAGCTCAGTGCATCCTGATTTACGTGGACAGGGGCAGAACTGTCAAGAATGCAGATTTAAAACTTTTACCTGCAGACAAAGCCTTTAGAATAGTTGCCTTATTTCCAGAAGTTTAAGTGTTTCTGAGCAAGAAATATGTTCTGTTATGTAGAAGAAATTGCTATAGGGCCATTCTAGGAGCCAGCATCAGAAAGCTTGGCACAGGGCAGCGTAAGTTATACCACTCTGATCTAGCTAAGCCATTTCTGCTGGAGGGAAGATTCATTTTGGCAGAGAGCAAAGTAGTTTTTTCATCATCATCACTTTCCATTGCAATTAGGCATGGCTTTGATGGCTAGCAGAAAAATCCGACGGAAGGCCTTGAGTCTCTGCACCTCTGAGTTACTTTTACCACTCTTGTTTCCTATCCAGTAGTATATATTTCAGATAAGCCATTTGTCTGGGCCAATGTGACAGTATCTGTGCTCTCACATGGAGAAGAAAGGATTTCACCTTGTGTCTTCTGTGTTGGGACTATACGTGGTATTTTAACAGGAAGGGATTGGGGATTTCTAAGAGTGGAAGACACATGCTGGAGATGAATTGTAGACAGGCCTGTATTTTGTAAGAAAACACAGAAAACAAAAACATAGTACTGAAATTTTCAGTACTTTCAGCCTTAAATTATGCACCTAAAAATCCATATTTAGGCTTGTAACTGAGTAGATCAGATGGTTCAAATGCTAACCTGGGTTGCCAGAGACTTGTCTCCCTTGTCCTTTCCTCCAAACCACATCTGTGACTCCAGCATTTACTGAACACTTTCGAGACTTTGGCTATCGTCACCCACAAGCCTGCCAAAACCACTTCATGAACAATCAGCTTCAGACACCCTGCAAAATAACGTACATGCCATAGTTATCCCATACAGTTATCTCTGTTATCTTTAACATTCCTGCAATTGCGTGGATTTCCTTCATTGCTCTTTAGTTGCCATCACACTTTCTTCTCGTTTGAACACAAACTCACCAATTTGCTATGCTCTGATTGCTGGGTTTTGAGGTCATTTGCAAGAATTAGCCACACCTCTGTAGTTTGTGCCATGTGTAGTCAGAAGGAGAAGTCAGTCTTTCTGCCTCTTAGCTGCAAAGATTGTAGACCCAGCGTATGTCTTCGCTCTCCCTAGCAGATCTATAGACTGCAGCCCAGCCACTGATACACGCACTGGTCCTCCTGTGAACCAGAATTGTTCCTCCTTCACCAGGACTGAGCTGCACTCAAAACTGCTGGGTGATGGTGGCCACTTGTGGCTTGCTTTTGGAGGAGAAGCAATGAGGCCGATTTGAAACATGGGAACTTTTGCCCACGCATGCAATTAAGTCCTTCTGTTTAAAGAGGAAGATCAGATGATGGAGATGATGCAAAAACATGCACAGCCGTTTGTTACCGCTATCTAAGAAGCTAACAAGTGAGAAAATTCCTAGTTACAGTTGTTACTTTAACTCCTGTTTTGATATTTTAAATGTAGTTTTATATTTCATGTGAATTATTTAAGTAATTTGTACTGCACTAGCCAAATGAACTCAGTTAATAAACTAACTGTGCATCAGGGAAAGGAAAACTAGCTCAAGCAAACAAACACTCATCCATATTAGAAAAGCATATATGCATGAGTTATAATGAAGCATTCCATGCTGTGGAGCACGCACTGAGCAAATTGCTTTCAATACCAACCATTTGTAACAGGAAAAAGAAGAAGAAACCGTTATTACTGAACGTTCATAGCATACAAGGAAGTGACCATGGGAAGGGGTAACATTCCTTTCATTAATTTAAACACTGATGCAGTTATTGTGCAGTAACTTGCACTGCCTAATTTAAAATACAAGATATTTTTAGAACCAAGAGGCTATCTGCAATGTTGCACCTTTTCTTTCCATGCTGTGCTCTTCAAAAGTGTCAGTCAGGATCAGACTGGAAACGGAATAAACGTGTGACTGGGAATTGGAGAGCCGTCATGGAACAGACCTGATTCCTAACAGTATAAATGAGGGAGCACTGTGTGCACCTCAGCAATATTTTGGCACACCTGAGTGTTCTCTTCAGCTGTTCCAAGGGATCAGAAAAGGAAGAGAAACATTTTAGAGTAGGAATTCACAAGATGCCATCCTTGAATCACACAGAGCAACTGGAGGATGGCTGGGTCCAGCCTTGCAGGATTCTTGGTCAGTTGGGCTCCAGAGAGCCTCCCAGTTGCTTGTTTCCAGCCTTGGCTGCTCCCCCTGTGTTCCCTGTTACACTCCAGCAGAGTACTGCTACCCAGGTGATTATCTAATTCTGAGGAGGATGGAAAAGGGAATGGGAATGAGATAGTGCTGGGGAGCTTGGCAATTGTGTGGCCCTCCACAGCAAGGCTCTGGCAAGGTTCCCTTTGGGGAATAAAATACCCAGCCTAGGCGATTTCCCTTCTCTGCTACTGGGGAGGTGCTCCAAATGAACTGTGGAAGAAGAATAGCCTAGGAATGCTGCTGTAGGTGAGAGGCAGAGCTGCAGACTACCAGTAAGGACTCTCTAGCTGCTGAATCTGGAAGAAGTCCTGGTACTTAACAAGACAGAGATTTCTCTACTTTGCTTTCTCTTCCCACCCATTGGAGAAGCATGCTGTAAAATTAAGTAATAACAGCAATGGTTAGTTTTCTGGAAAACTGTCCCCTGCTAGGGATTTTGAATTCTTCTTGAATAATGCAGTGAAGACTTTCTTTTTCCTGAAGTGCAGGATTATTTTTTTTACAGATAATTAAAAATCTTTTACAAAGTAGGTAAATCCATGTGAAGGGGTATAGAATAGCAGTAAGGTAGGCTGATAGAGTTAGTATATTACCTAACGAGCCATGCATAATGTCCATTTAGTCCTGTGTTTCATTGTCATTAAGTTGGTCAAGGCAATTTTCCTGTGAGTTTCAAAGACCGCAGCAGGAAACTCGTAAGAATTGTGTAGCTGGGAATTTATCACTTGTATCAGCCTTGGCACCAATGAAGTGGAATGTAGCAAATCCGACACCAATTTTTAAAAAGGACTCAAGGAAATTCCACATCAGAAAGTTTGTTCTCTTGGTAAGGTAAGTTGGAAGAAACTTGAAAAAGGCATATATTGGTAAATGCATCGATATTGGGAGGCTGTGTAAGTCATGTTTCTTTCAGAAGACACGTAGTGTCTGTTAGCTGTAGCTACTGGCTCAAAAAAAGGTTTCGCCACGCACACAGAAAATGGTTGTTCAGTCCCTACAATGTGGATTTTCAGAGAGCCTTTGATACAACACCTTAGCAAAGGTTCCTTAAAAAATGCCAGGCGATAAAATGCAAGGATTTCCATGGATTAAAAATTAATCAGAAGGAGAAACAAAGGAACAAATGATAGCTCCCACAGCAGAAAGATCCAAGGATATTTCCCTTCTACAGACTGTACAAGCAGGAATTAAGTCGGCAAGATCTCTTCTGCTTGGAAAGCTCCATGGCAGGATGGGACAGAAACCAGTGCAGTCCTGCATGGTGCCAAGGGAGTGAAAGAGAAGGATGTGAGTGGGCAGGAGGCCTCCGGGGGCTGCTGGAGCCCCATATCCTTGCATGCAAACGCTCAGCACTGCACTGCTGGAGTGATGGAGTATGGTCTGGCTGGGGAAACATGAAAGATCCACCCAGACCAAGAAGTGTGTCTTTTGTGGGCTATCCCTAACTGTTACCCAGAACGTATTCAGAGAAACATGCTGAAAGGAAATATGTTTATTCTGTATTTGGTTTGGGATTTTGTTTGTTTATTATTCCCCTAGCAATGTCTAGTCTTGGCTTTAGGGCTGACACAGAAACTTTAGAAGCAAATTTGAAAACTCACTTGGTTCAAGAGTTTACTCTTGAATTCCTACCTGCTAGAACACCCTGTTTTTTACTTTGTAAATACAAAATAACCAGAACCATTAACATGCCTGGCTGGCAAACACCACATGCATCATGTTTCTTTTAAAAGGTACTTAATGTTTGCCACCCATGCCTACTGTAAAACAGGAAAAGCTGTTAGCATTTAATAAATATTCAATCTTAAACAAGAACATGTACAAAGTAAAATAATGTCATTGTATCCTTTGAATTTGTGTTTTGTCTTTTCATCACTGAAGCACAAAACAAGAATAATGTGATAATTTGTCTTTAAACAGGAAATTGCAAGTGTTAGAGAGGCAAATGTAGGTAATAACTATAAATGTTAACATGGTCTATTTGTTATTTGCTGTTAATGATCAAATAGTTAATACTCCATATAATTACTTCAATGAAAATGCTGATGTCAACTATAGTTATTGTTGTATAGGATTTAATTCAAACCATCTGTTTTAATCCACTTGTATATATCCCGGGTCAATCTTTGCTTGCAGTGAAGTGGTTTTCTGGAAGTTAAAAGTAATTATTAAAGGAATGGAAATTATTAGTGGTTCATGGTTTGGCAAGGATAAGAAATGCCATTTTAAGTTCTTGATGTCTATTTTAGAGGGCTTCTACACCAGAAATGGTTGAGGGTGGAGTGTAACGCAGAAATGTTTTCTGTCATAGGCTATGTGTTGATATTTGGGGTTCATCCCAGTGAGGTGTTTGGAAGTATAAGCCACTGGTCTGATTATTCTTCACCACTTAATTTAAGTCCATTTATTTCATGGGGCAAAGGAAATATGAGTGGTTTATTGAAAAGAAGGTATAAAACACTGGTGAACAGTGTGGAAAAATACTGGTGTGTGTACATAAACAACATAATTTCTTTTCTAGTGAGCTGTTTCATTCTCCAGTGTATTCTTCAGTGGGTTTGTAGACGATGTTCGGTCTTGCTAACAAGTTTAGTTAGCTTTGAATGTAGCTGCCTCAGCTGTTTTAGTCAGAAATTGCCCTGTTATCCAAGGATGCCTCCACTTGGCTCCAGAGCTCAGCTCTTTGTGCTGTGAAGATCTATCAAGCCACTTCACAGGAAAAACACTTGCATCTAGGGCAGCTCCACAAGTAATGAAATGAATGGGAGATCAATAACTTATTATCTTTCCTTTCTGGCTCCATAGCATTTGCACAATAGGAAGCTGTAGAAGTTAATCAGAAAAACCCAAGGTATCTCCTCTTACTCTTGGCACATGCCTTTCAGTGCACCTAGTGCCTTTCAGAACTAAAGTCCTGGCTGGATTATGCCATACTTTACAGAGGTAGAAGGCAAGACTTTGCTCTTGAAAGGGTGCACTGGGAGCTCTTTAGGTTATCCAGCTGTCACAGCTGAGACTGTTTAACCTCCCATTCCTGGCCATGCCAGTTAAGTAGAGTTACATCCTTGTCTACAAAAATACTTGCAATAGTACTGCAGAACCCTCCTGACTGAGACTTCATGTTAAGAGACTAAGCTAAGACAAAACCAGCAGAATTTAATGTGGTTGCCCAAGAGATCCAGCTGTTATTTTTTTTTTCTGTTTTTCCAAGGTCATGAACATTGCTCATTATTTGAAGTAGATTTTCCTCTGGGTTGCCCTTTCTTTCCTCCCCAAGTCAAGAAATATTTGTTTTTTTACCAGGAGGAACATGCGTTACAGAATCTGGCACGTTTGCATGTAATGCAACCTTGTGAATGTTTTGTTGAGATAAGTGAGTGACAGCTTCCAGTTGGTGTTCTGCAGGAGGTGAGGGCTTCTTTCCAGAATTGCTGACCGTCTCAAAATAACTATATTCTCCTTGCAGAGCTCCCAGTCTGACATGTTATCTTATCCCACCAGTACAGCAGGCTTGGTATTCTGCTACACTAGTTTATCTAGCAAATAGATTTAAGTAGCCGTTCTAGTTACAGGAAAGACTGTGCAAGGATTACGTATATCAGAGTTAGCGTTTGGACTCTGTTGCCCAACTTTATAACAGAAGACCTGATTGTAA
>JANXJC010000078.1:67734825-67754573 GCA_027564655.1 Leptodon cayanensis | reverse complement strand
AGCAAGTGGTTGAGCACTGGAGCATGCGAGAGAGGCTGCAGGAACCCTGCCTTTGGAGATATTCAGCATGGGCTTGGGTAAGGCCCTCAGCACCCTGATCTAACTTTGAAGCTGGCCTTCTTTGAGGCTGAACTAGATAGCTAGCAAAGAGACTTCCCATTTAAATTATTGTGTGCTTGTGTGATCCCAGACAGGCTGAGATGGGAGGTGTTAAGAGGTGACCTCTATTGAGGACCTGATACCCAACAATTTCATAAACAGAGAGCAAGCCCTCTGTATAAGGTGGTGTTGTATGTAGATATGTTCACACAGGTTGCAGTAATCTTTTAGTAATTGTAATGGCAATTACATCATCTGATATGTATTAAATTGGAAGGTAGGAAGAGCATGTCTGTATTCTGAATGAACAAAATTCAGAGTTTACTGATTTCCAATTGCATTAGTAATTAATTTCTTGTAGGAGCAAATTTTCACAAGCGCTCCGTACTGCAGTTTGTAGTCTTATAAAGGTAATTTATTAATCTCTGACAGAACACTTACATTTCAAAGGATTAAGTGTGGCTGTTAGGCCCTAATTTCATTCCATAAAGAGCTGAGAAGCCTTTGCACCCAACAACACTCAAAATTAAAGGCTCGTCCTGGATTTATATCACTTTGTGGGGGAAAATTGCCAGGATTGTTAAGTGGTTCAGGGAAGCTAGTGCTAGAAAATGGTAAGCTGTGCTGAAGGACGCCAGTTCTGCCAGATCCATGGCTCTGAGTGCTCACTGAGCAAAACATGGAAATGCAAAGAAAATACTGGAAGACCAGAGCAATTAAAAAAGGTGAACTGAGTATGAAACTTTTCTGGAAAAAGAAGGGATAAATGAAGAAGGCTGATACTGCTTTTCACTGCATATGAATGCAAAATGGGTTCCAGCAAAAAGTGGTTTAGGCTTTTTCTTTTCTAGTGGAAAAAAAGGAATTTGTAGCAACTACGTATTTTTAACATAAAACAACATGACAACAAGGCAGGCAATATTCTTAGTTGATGAACATCCAAAGCTCTATATATAAGCTCTATACATACCACAGTCAGTGTACATACCACAGGAACCCATCCCTGTGCTTTTGAAATTTGGGTTGCAAGACATAAAATGTATTAATACTTTGAGTTAGGTTGCCTCCTGAAACAGGAAAACAAATTCTCTTCAGGTTTAGGAAATAGTAAGTTTCTTACCACACTGAGTGTGTGATTTAACCATTCTATCTGCAGTCACAAGCTGGACAGTGTTGTTTACGCTTTGGAGAATGATTAAGGATCTTTATTAAGATGGTTCTCTAAAAAGTAGACATATTCCACTCTGAGAACAAATCATGGCTTAAATCCATCAGGCTCATGATGCCTTGACATGATCTTATGAGCAGACACAACTGGAATCTACATGCAGTATTGTCATGGAAATTGGAGATACTTCTTTCTGTGGCAGAATTGTGAACCCTAACTCTCTGTGTGTCATAACTAATTGTTGATTTATGACGTTCGTCCTGGGCATGATAAGCTTTCCATTTGTCAGCAGTTCTTAGACTTCTCATAATTATGGCCTTTCCTTCTTAATGAGTGGCACCCTTTTTTACTGACAGGCACACAAGCCTGTTTTCCAGGTTTGTTTTCTTTTGTGAGGAATAGTAAAAGGTTCCAGGGAGCCTGTAAGATTTACTGCTGGAAACACTCTTGGTGGGTTTAGAGATGTGCAACTATCATTTTCCTAGTCGTGCTGCCAGATGTCTAAGAAGCCTGTTTCCAAACATTACTATGGTGAAAAACCTGCAGCAAATCAACAGAATTTCCTACGTTGTTCTAGAAATATCCATTTTCTAGCTCTGTTGTGAACTGTGCAAAACTCTTTGGAATAAGACAAAAAGAAGACTAGTGTATGGAAGATTAGGAAAAATTAAACATCATTTGGCCACTAGATGGAAACAGAAGAAGCAAGTGTGTTTATGTGTGTGTCAACTACATGTCTTTGCATATTCACCATACTATTTTAATCTCTTGTCTTCACATGAATATAGAAAGAATAAATAAATTAATTTTTAGTATTGCAGTTCAAGACAAGAATGAACCGGACAGCAGGGTATGGCTGGAGTAGACTAAAAATGCATACAAGAGAGCTGAAGTAAGAAGGGGAAGAGTAAGAATGCCAATACAAGGGAAATCAAACTCAGGGAAGTGCTAAAAAATGCTCTGTGGCATGAAAGCCACATAATGCTGGCTCATCAAAAGGGGCAGAGTCTGTAGGATTGTCTTCCCTTTTTTTTTCTTTAGAGTTTACCAATTTTGTGTTCCTTTGCAGCAGCAGGGAAGAAATCATCTTGGGTCTTTGAATGTGTCAGGAGCGATTTTCTGTGAGGAAGCCTTGCTTCTGAAAAGCTCTGGAAGTTCTCATCACATCTCCAGATCTTGCTGTTTTCATCCAAATTTGAATCTCTGAACCCCATATTACTCAACTGAAGAACCACAGCCCGCTTAGTTAACAATTAAGCAGCTGTTCTGCATGGTCCCTGTTGAGTCATGGAATCATTTGGTTACAGAATAATCTAAATCAGAAGAAAATTCTTCAAGTCTTTAGTCCAACTGCCTGTTGAAAGCAGGGCTGATTTTGTAGTTAGATCAGATTGCTCGGGGCTTTGTCAACTTTTGAATGCCTCCAACAATGGAAACTCTGCAAACTCTCTGGCAGACCTGTTGCTGTCCTTGACCACTCTTACTGTGGGGAAAAAAAACAATCTTTATGTCTAACCAGAATTTCCCTTACAGCAAGACAGAGTTCTGAAATTCTCATGGTCTACACAGCCAAAGCTGCTGTTATCTTCACATTCCCTACCAGCTCTTCCGTAATTGCAGGACCTGCAAAGCATTTCCTTCAGTTGGCCTGTCCAGTGTCTACAGTAAAAAAGTGTTACTGAGGGACTCAAATCACCTGGATTTTGAAAGTGGATCTTCCTTATCTAATATTTCTGGGGAAATTTTAGACATCTGTAGCTAGCGATGCTTTAGAAGATAGATTGACAATAGGACAAGAATGACAGGCATGCTTCAACCATGATTCAGTTCATCCTAAAGTAGATGTCCATAAAACCTTATGTGGATTGCACCTGTTTCTCTCCCCTGATTGTAAAGGCTGCTGACTGTACTATGTACATTATGGATATCTAAAATTGAATTAACTGAATCTCACCTGACTGTTACATAGATGGACCACATCTTTCTGCTGCTTGTGGATATTGATATGCATTCTGTAAGTCAGGATACAAACTTGCTGAATATGATAGATGCTGTATTTTAAAGTATGTATCCTTTAGGGGGATGTTGTTGTGGCATTAACAGCACCATATTTACTGATATAACATTCACAAGAACGTACTTTAATTTAGCACAGCGCTTTTATTGGCACTAAGTATCCTGTTCCTTTGCTCCAAGATGTGTGCAAAGCCTTTTAAATTAATGTAGGCTATAAGGGCTTTCTCGTACATTGTGCTTATTTGCTGACTTGTTGATAACTTTGTCTGCTGTTTCTGTTCCACAGTGACATACTTTAATTTTTGGCTAGATTAGGCAGTATGAATTTTTTGTTCAGTCTGTGCAAGCCTAGACAGAGTTTTAACAACTGTTGATAGAAAAGGTCCATCATGGACAGGTATGTGGAAAAATGCCAATCTGACTGGGGGTTCAAAGGAAAGCAAAAGAAATCACTTTCTGGCATCTTGGGAAGAAACCAGATCTGTTTGCACAGATACACTGGCCTTCTGGAGAAGGTTCACAGGTTTTTTCTTTCTGTTTTGATGTGTATAAAAATCAAGAGAAACAGAGTGAAAAGGTGTTTTTAACTTGCAGGCTTCCTTTCCCTGCCGAAGAACCTCGTTCTCAAACCAGGCTAAATATCCCTCCCTAATTAGTAGCAGATGCAGCAGTGCGTGCACAAGCGTGTGTCAAGAGAACATTTGGAAATCATAGCAGAAGGTACCGTGCCAGATAGGAAAGGAATATGTGAAGCTGAAGCAGTGAGTTGTTAGGAGAGTTCAACAGTTGTTTTGTAAAGATAAGGAGGTTAAAGGGGACAGCTGTTATGGGTTTTTAGGTGACACTGCAAATCAAGCATATGACCCCCACTTCTCTTCAGCAGCGGTCTTCATCTGTTATTAAGATATGTCAGAAATGCATAGGAGTTAGAAGAGACACTTCCATAACTGATCTTCAAAAATATGTTTAAAACATTTACAGGTTTTCCTCCTGTCCCCAAATCCAGAAGCTTTTTTGCAGTCTAATGTCCACGTTTTCATTTTCCATTTTTTATTCTTGCTATCACATTGTTGTGTAAAAGATACAAACCAACTGCAAAGATATTAATGACTGTACCAAGACAGACAGAAAAGCTTCTCCTACAAAGAACATAGAGGCAGACAGAATTAAAGAGAAAGTATTTTTCTACCACCTTTTTCAGCAATGCTGCTACTATACTGTTACTATTTTTATTACTTCTAATGATGTTAAAAATAGAGTACTAGACAGTATATGTTTAATTGAAATTGTTATTGGGCCCCTAAATGTACTTGCACCAATCTCAACATACTTAGCCCTTCAATTTCAAATACATCATAATGCTAATTCTCAAAAGTATTTTTTTTGTTTTGGTGGGTTTTATTGTTATTTTAGAATAGTACTACTGATAAACATTTGGAGTTATATTGTAAGGTTTCTGTCAGTCTCGCTCAACACCATGACTACAGTCCTTTACACACCAGATAGACTGTGATTTACAAATACTGATGTTTTCAGTGCATTTTTTTACTGGCCTTTGTAGCCTAATCCCAAATAGTTTAATTTTATTATCTGAAAAAGAGATTAAAAATTTATTTTTAAATATAGTTGGAGAAGTAGGATCAATCTTACAGTTCATAACTGAACATTGGAGTGCAGAGCCTTCGATGGGCACTTGACCCACAACGGCATGACCAAGGGGGTAGAGTGGCACCTCTGGTGTCATATGGATAAGTAGCATCAAGCAGTATTGATTCTGTCTGCTTCCTCTTCTGAAGTGCTGTGTGCAGGAAGGATGCTTCCAGGAAATCTGGCCTTGCATTTCCCCAAAGCCACTGACACAGGTTTTGGTGTTAGGAATATGGGAATGAGGTTGGCAGCCCTGTTACTTGCAATGGCAAGCATTGTCAGAAATACATCATTTTTATTCTCCTTTGGGAATATCATAACTGCTGCCACATGGTCCCCACTTTCCCCATTGTTTCTCTGCATAATGAAAGGAGAGGAGACAGGCTTCACGAGGGCAAGGAGAACTCAACTGTGGCCTGACAAATCCATAAAACCCCATGTGAGGGCTACAAAATAATGCCATAGGATAAGGTAACTGCCCTCACTATGCTGGAGGGGTTTTCATCAGTTGCTGTTTCCCAAAGAGGGGCTGGATAATTTGGAGAGCTTCTCTATAGACACAAGTTCAAACAAACGGACAGGCATTCAGTCACAAGGAGTGTTTCCAGTTCTTAAGTGTAGAAGGTGATTAATGAGGCTTTCTTTGCTGAAATACTTTTTCAGAAGTGCATCAAAATCATCTCAGTTCACAGAAATATATGGCTTTGCTATAAGTGGAATATTTTAACAGAAATGAATTTTAACTAAAAATTTGTAACCTGTACTTAGACCAAACATGCTTTCAGTTATTTCTTTTTAGAATTACCAAACTCCTCAGGATGTTTTCTACCTAATACTTATATTCTTACCTAAGCTTTTTTTTTAACCTTATTGTAGAACACGCCTGCAGAAACTGCCCGTTACTCTGCTGTAATTACTGCCCAGACCTTCTACTTTGCTAGCAATCATTTTCTTTAATGAATCATAAAGATCTGTAAAATGAATTCATAATATTTATTCACTGTTAAGTCAGTGTGTTCTTGCAGGATTATGCAATCTGGAGAGCTTTATAAATACTTACAAATATTGTTGACAAGCTGGAGGCAGTCCAGCAGAGGGCCACTAGGATGTTTAGAGGGTGGGAGCACATGATGTACAAGGGGAAACTGAAGAAACCAGGTTTGTTTTCCATTACCTACGGGAGCTTTTATGGACAAGCCACTTTCTTCTGAGAGGTACACACAAAATGACAAGGGGCAGTGGTCACAAACTGCAGCAGAGATGACCCGTTTGAGCATAAGGAAAAAATTCTTCCTCTGTGAGTGGGGCAGGTTTTGCTGGAGAGGCCACGGGATCTCCGTCTTTGGTGATATTCAAAGCAGGACAGGGCAAGGCCCTCAGCAGTCTGATCTAACTTTGAAGATGGCCTTGCTTTGGCTGCGCGGTTGGACAGGATGACCCCCAGAGTTCCCTCGTAACCTAAATTATTCTCTTGTTCTCATAAATAAATGCATCACAAATAAGCACAACTTTGTGTGCTGCTTTGTACTTGCAAGTTCGCTGATGATAGGACTGTAGGCAGCGTTGCTAACACTTTATGTGATTATGATTGCCTAAGTCTTCCTACTGAAATGTTCCCAGTTGCCTGTAGCTCACCAGGGAATTGTCTTTTACTGTGTTTGTGAGATTTCGGTACTCACAGAAGAATTCTCAGTTTTGCATGTGTGCTCAGTAGAAACTTGCTTGCACTCAGTAACTAAAATATCCAAAGGCCCTGACATCACTGTTTGCTCCGATGAGCCTGCGTGTGCTGCCGACAGAGCACGTCTGAGCCCGCTCTGTCCTAGGGCTGCAGAGATGAAGCAGAGTTTCTCTGAGTGGCCGCAGCCAGCTGCTGCGGGCTGGGACATGGCCAACCTCTGGAAACGAGAGCAGGAAGCCTGTCTTGTGTGTGCGTTCAGTGACCCTCTTGTTGATGCCAAAGCAGTGTGGAGGAGGGAGTAGGTTGAAATGTAGTGGGGACAAGAACTAAACTGGGGGAAAGGGATATGGGCGAGGGTTGTATTTATGCAGCTGTGTAGACGTGAGCTGAAGGAGTCTCAGTGGCCCTGTAGATCCCCGTTGGCTTTAATTACCTGCTTGCATGCCTTTGGGGCTCCTTCCTGGAGTAACCCTTTCCATATTCCAAGAGAAGCTTCCTGAAAGTATTGAAATTTTGTTTGGATAGTCCTTTAGAATAAGCTTACCTGCGGTGCAATTGGATCCAGCCCTCTGTACAGCCTCTGCCTGTGTTATCTGCTGCTGGCTTGTTAACGCCATACACATATTCCCTGAGGGTGATCTGGCATTGTGTAACTTCAGGGCAGATGAGATAAGAAGCAGCCAGGGCCCAGTGTTTGGCTGACGGCAAGAGACATGCAGTCCTGCATCCAGGGGCGTGCTGCAGTGCAGGACAGCAGGTGTGATGGACATGCAGCCAAGGAGCTGGGTTGGACTGGTTTAGATGGGGCGGGAGAGAAGGCACCTGTACAGCAGCTTGCTTTGTGTTGGAGGACCACTGTGGCAAGAAAAGATTAGGGTTGTCTGAAAGAAAAAAGTGGGACTGAGCACAAGACCTTGAAGCACTGGATCCAGTGGTAAGGACAAGAAGTCAGAAGCAAATGACAGGTTTGTGATACTGAGACACAAAGGATCACACTGGCAAAGAAATGCACAGAAAAGCTCTGCATAAGCCTTACAGCCTGCTTTCTTCCAGAGCCTGAATTAGATCTGGATTTCTTCCTCTCATGGGTCTGCTGCTTCATACCGAAGAGATACAAATCTATCTGGCAAAGCGCATGTCTGAGCCAGCTATTGAGCACCAGCAATTAGGCCTTTCCCATCCAGGCAGTGTTGTTGCAGTTGGCATTCAGGAAGGTTGGCTCGTATTTATTACATATTTTCTTCTTATGTACATACGTCTTTTTTCCACTGCGCACTAGAGCTGTGGAAAGAAAACATAAATCTGCTGGTGACAGAAAACGTAAATCTGCTGGTGTCTGAGATTCATCTCGACACTGCACCAGGAGTGCACCAGTTTGGTCTCATTAAATGCAACAGATTAGCATTTTAAGGCATTAAATAGGGAACATTTTATTAGGTATCTTTTCTCAGTTTAATCTGAACAGGCCTGTACTACATTTTGCAGAAGGGTCCCATTGGGGAACTGTTTAGGTACACCCTGTTCAGCATGAGTAAGCATGGTAGAGCCAGTCCCACCCTCTGTTCATTTCATAATGAATTTGTGTCTTTTTTAGTGCAAGTGATAGGATTTAAATCGCTCAGGAGTCATTGTGATCCTGATGTTTTTAATTTATAAGAAAGCTTCCTAAAAAGCTGTTGAAATGTTAATATCTATTCAATGTATCTTTGATGTAAACTTAAAAGATGCTTTTCACAGAAGAAATTGCCATTGTCTGTGTCAACAAGAAGTTTCTCACCAGAGCGCCTGTGACAAAAAGTAAATCCATTTGTAAATTCTGTAACAAATGGCTAAATGCTGCAACAGCTGCATTATGCAAGGCTTTTAGAAAGGATTCTGTGGCAGCAGTTTGCAGGGAGATTTGCGGTATTTTAGGGATTTGATATCTTTTCATTTGTAATACTTGTAAGGTTCATTTGATGTGTTTGTTGTTGCAGTCTTTAAACATGTTTTGGTAAGTGCTCACTGTCACATAGCAGAGCTATAGTTCTCATGGGCTCTTCTGGACTTCAAATTGCAAAACAGAATTCACACAAATGTTCACCAAAATGTATTTTCTGACTTTTTAGGTAGTTGATTTCTGTCGTCTGACAGCAAAAGCTCAGTGTTCCCTGTGGAGCAGGCAGCACAATTGTCAGATGCACCCTAATTGTACTACTTTGAGATGCCAAGGTAGATCCCTTTGTAAATCTTCTTCTCCCCCTGCGGCGGACTGAGCTGAACTAGCCAGTTTCCACCTTCCCACTTCAGGAGGCTTGCCGGGAACTTTTGGCCCTGACCAGAAAACAGAACTGCACCCCGGGACCATGCCGGGGTCTGTCCCTCGGCAGCAGCCTGCTCTCCTGGGCATTCAGCAGCAGTGTGTCACACACTCCCATGTTCACCCATCACGGGCAATGTTGAAAATCAACTCAGAATTGCAGTCAAGAAGTGTGGGATATCAAAGAGAAAAGCAAAGAAAATAAGGGTAGAGGGAAAGCACCTTGAGGAAGGAGGCAGGGAATCCATTGGCGGAAGCAAAGAGCTCGGGGAGGGAAAGAGGGGACGAGAAGAGACAAAAAGGAGAAAAGGGAAAGTGCAAAAGGATTTCCGTCACTAGGTTAAGTGATAAAATCTGAGCGCCTCAGTGCTCTGAAACAGCATGAAAGGGAATTTGCTCTCTGATCTTCCCATCATGTGAATGTTATTCTCTTTTTGCAAACCGGACTTAAAAAATGCCAATGTTGCCTTTCCTTTGACTCTCACCTTCCTAGGACCCTGGCACCAAGTGTGCTTAGTTTCCACTGAAATGTATGAAAGTTAATTGTGCGCTTGGTTTAGGTTATTCCACTAATCACATTTTCTTACTAGTGTGCCCTTGGCCCTGCTGCACTATCACACACTGCTCACAAATAATACCACGCATTTGATTTTTCAGAGCATGAAAATGAGCGGTACTTTTGGCTCTTGTCGCAGTTTACAGACTTAAAAGCCATGATGGCCTCTTACCTTTGTTGAGCCCTCCTATTCATCTCTTCAACTGATTGTGGTATATCATCAGTGGTAGAGCATCAGTGATCAGTGGATCCCAAAAGCTATGCATCCTCTGCCTTATCTTCATGTGTAGTGTAGAAATCACAGAGAGAGTTAATGCTGCATGAACTGTTCTACAAGATTTACAAGGGGGTGGGGGGAAAGACCATAACCTGCAATAAATAAATCTTTTTCTATCTGTCTCTGGTACAATCTCAGCAGCAGAATAAGCACATGGCAAAAGTTCAGGAAATAGTCTGTTTCTTCAGTTTTCAAGTCACTGTTGCTTTTCACAGCTCTGCCTGGGGACCAAGCTAAAAACCACCATGAATGCTGTATGCATTCTGGTAACTGAGAAATTAATAGGTTTTTTGCACAAGGTCAGGAATATCAGTCTTACTGGTGCTAAATGACTACATGTTGAAGGGCTGTATTAAGCTGCCTTTCTTTACAGTTTGGAATATCCTCCCTTGCGACATTCTGCCTTCTTTTATAAAAAAAGAGTAAAGAAATAACTTTGCCCATGGACTGAACAGGGGATATAGCTGTAGTCTGTCCCTTGGCTACACTCCCAGACTGCTGCTTATATAGTAACTTGTAAGCGAGCCTGAGAGGTGTTATTTACAGACAGGAGACAGGGTAAGAGTTCAAGAGAAAAGGACAGGACTTAACACCTTTCTAAACCGTGAATTTCATGCTATCCTTGCCATACTCCTCTTTCTGAGCTCTCTGTATATACGTTATATCTAACACAGGTTTCCTTGCAGCAGTAAAATGGAATGGCAGTTTTTGTCACCGAGCTGTGAACTGACATGAACTTGCCCAGTATTTTTTGACTATATGTAGAAGAGAAAGTTTGTATCATGTTTGTGTTACATAGCAAGTCTTACTAGGTTTGTCACTTAAGGACCAGGGATGACAAAACTAGGCTGACTGATCAAATAAAGTCTAATTTATTTTTTAGTAGAAAAAATATTTTAAACCACCATTGGTTGATACTCATGTCTGTCTTCCTTGCAGGCTTCTCTTTTCAAAAGCATTGTAAAAGAATAATAGCTGTGCCAAGGAAGACATAAAATTCCTTTAGCCTTGTATCCTATCTCCTGTATCTTCAATGGTTGCTTACCAAATGCACAGTGAAGAACAGAAGAATGGAGCAAGCACTGAGTGTTCTGCCTTCCTCCAGTGATGTGTGTCTTGGGGTGGTTTGGAGCCAGAGGTGGTGCCTTGGTATTTATTACCTTTGAATATTTTTTCCTGTAAAGTTGATAATCATCGTCCTGAATATACAGATGTATAAACCTTTAGGATCCTAAATGCCATGTAATAAGGACTTTCACAGCTGAACTACAAGTTGAATGGAGAAATGTGTCCTTTTGTTCCTTTGAACCTGCTACTTACTTGTTGCATTAGCTGGCCCCTTTATTTTTTTTTTATTTCAAGAGACAGTGAATAATCAATCCCAGGTCATCTCTTCTGTTCTTTCTAGTTTTGTAGATCTCCCTACTAAGCTGTCTCTTTTCCAGACTGGAAAGTCCTACCTTATTTCATCACAAAAAAATCTGTTCTTTAGCTTTTTTGATAGCCTTCTCTGAAAATAGTTTAGGATAGGAAACAATTTTCCTTTCCAACTCTGCTAAAGGGGGAAAAAAGAGATGGGTTATGGTGTGCATGCATGCGTACAAACACTCCTGCCCTCCGCACCATGGCGGTTTCGTCTTTGGAGGTTAACTCCGTTGTGGGACTCACACAATGCAACTGGGAGAGGGGAGACCGGAGCATGGAGAGCCCCATCATGCAAATCTGCTGTCACTGCTGTCAAATGTGATGACAACTGCTTTGAAGAAGTTTACAGGCTTTCTGCAGTGATAGCGGGTAATGGCTCCTCGACTTACCTTCTGCAAGGCAGCATTAGAGATACTCCTTCTTTGTAGTGCTGCGTCTCTAGATGCTTAAGCAACTGACACTTTAATCTGCTCCCAAGTTAACATGGTTTGAAAAGGGCTTGGCACTTTTATGAGAAAAAGAATCCTGATTTGAGCTCAAAATATTTGCTGAGTGATTTCGAAAAGAAGAAAACTTGTAAAAACATATTTGATTTATAGTTTGGTGAGACATACCGGGCATGTTTGGGGGCCAGGTGAAGATTAATCTGTCAGCGTTTTGCCACTGTCGTAGGAATTTTGAACATGTGCCGCCATGTTCTGTGCCCTCAGGACTCAAAAGGGATCACTCCTGGGTTTGGTTTCCCAGCTCAGATAACAGCACAAACATCTCGCCAACAGACCAAGACCTACGCTGACCTACAATAGCATTATATAAGCAGTCACTTTAATAAAAGTAATAGGTCTGTCTGTGCCTCATGATAAAATTATGCCCCATGCAAGTGGTCAGTGCAAATTTAGGCACAGTGTGAAGCCCTCAGTATGGCCCTTAGTGGAGTTGGGACAGATTTCCACAAGATGATGGTGTGTTTCTAACTGAAAAGCTATTTTCAATATGAAGAACACCAAAGTACTTAGCATGAGCAAACAGCTTTCTCTAACCTGCTTAGGAATAGCTGAACTGTTTCGGATAGAGAATTCCATAAAAGACAGGCACCTGATACTGAGATTGTCACCTCAAATGAATAAATTATAGCAAGGGGTCAAGCAATTGAATACAAGATTTTGTAGTGGGGTGTGTAAGGAAGACTTAGCAGATGGCATTGTTAGCTCTGCTATTCATATATATTTTATTTCAACATGTTTCTAGCATCTTATATCTCTGTTCTGTTATGTGGATACTGTCTACCCACTCTACTCTCACTACTCTCACATCTTCCAACAATTTTTCTCTCTTATGCTAAGATAAGGTCCCAAAAACTACTAAAGTTTTTGAGTTTTGTTTTACAGTTACAGCTGCAGTCTCTTGACTACCATAATTTTCATTTTTTCTCCTTTGAAATGTTGTGATTTAATTTGGATGCTTACCTCAAGCTTAATCATCTGGAAATGAACCTGGAAATTGTATAAGGTGTACATCAGTATTTCCCATGTTCTTTGGTTCGTGGTTTTGTTGGAACAATTTATACTTTGAAATTCATCTTTTTAATGATAATTTGACATTTCCATTTATTCTTCCTGGTAGAACTAAAAAGTATAGTTAAAGAATAAAAAAACTTGAAAGAGTTTTTCAAATTTCAAACAAAGAAAAGCTGGGTAGTAAGCCTGTGTAAAACTTCATGCTATTGTTATTTCCTAAACTGGCTTGTTTATTCCTTTTTAATACACACATTTCTCAAATTTGTTGGAGCCAGAACTGCTGGGGCTGGTTATACTGTCAACACAGAGATGTTATCCAAAATTTCAGGTTCATTTAGTCGATATAAATTACTCTCCATAAGTCCATGCGTGGCAAGTGCAAACCATGCAAGCTGATTTCTTTTGTCTTTTGTGCTCATTCCTGTTGCTGGAGTCACACCACAAGTCAAGAGACCGAATGGATTTCTGCTTGAGTCTCTTTCTTACTCCATGCCATGTGCCCCCACATCATTTTTAAGCTGTGCAGAATCACTCGCACTCAGCTTTAGGCACCTCATAAGGAGCAAGGGTGGGGTTTTGTTTTGTTTTTTCCCCAAAATAAGTGCTTCATTGCCAGTGAAAGAATTGTGCTCATCTGTGCCTGCCTGCTCATTCCCAAACCTTCACTGCTGCCTCAAACGTGCTGGCACAGGATTTTTTGCAGTCGCAGGGGAAGCTGATTGGAGGAACCAATTTGGCTGGAAAATATTCCTTTTTCTCCCCCAGTGTTAGCTGTCAGCTGCTTCCCTTCCCTGGTCCAGTGTACCACCTGGTCATAGAGGCTCTCGGAGCAGGAGAGAGCGAGTGGCGCGGGAGCCTCCTTATTCCCATGGCAAGGCCAGCTGTGCAGGAGTTAAGGAACCTCAGTCAAGGAGGAGAGATCAGTATCTCCAGATGGCAGATCACAGCACCTCAGCTCCTTCCTTAGGGGCATCAATTAAGCTCTTTGAAGTTAGAAGGCAAGAATCCATGTCTTTGCACCCAGAAAGCATGCCAAGGAGCCCAGGGGGAAGAAAAGCCCACCCAGAGCAAGGAAGGCTTTGGGGCAACACTAGTGGCACGTGTCAGTAGCACCTGGGGAAGCGTTCAGTGGGGGTAGTTTTGACAACACTGTGCTGGGATTTTTAAAGAAGAGATGCCAGGCTTGTTTGTAGAGATCAGACGCAACAGATCACAGCATGGAAAGATTTCCCGTGCTCCCTTGCTTTGGTACTGCCAGGGAACCTGCAAAGAGGTTACCCAGCCTGTAGCTATTGTATATGCTATCACTCCTGCTTAATGCAAATCAGGTATTTTAGGATGTAATTTGATACACTGTTTAGGTTTCTTAGCTGTATCTTGATATGTTTAAGGAAATCCCTGATAGCATTGGATCCTTCATGGGCAAGGGACCAAACTGAGCAAGGTCAGTGTAAATGAGATTCTTGGGAGCCTGACATAATGATAAAACTGCATCAGACAGTTGCATCAAAACTCATTGCTGGTTCTTTAAGTGCGAAGAAGGGCTTTGTGAGCTGTGGATTGTAATTGCACCATTAATTTTATGTTTGCATTGCCCAAGAGCAGCGGTGTGTACTCAGAAATCCCTTGCAGAGCTGATCCTGGCCACATGCGCTGCAGCACCTGGAACATGGCTCCTGAGCACTGTCATCAGTTTCGTGACCCTTCACAGCTTGGTTGTCCTCTCTTCTCACAACTGTTGCTGTTTCTCTTCCACTGTAACATCTGGAGACTTTCACCAAGACAAAGTGTAAGAAGAGGGTGTCTGCGCATCTCTTTTTCCAAGTCTTGAAGCTGTAGCATCTCATGGCTGGCTGGTGAGAAAGGGCGCGGAGAGAGAAGTTATAAAATACAGAGGGATTTTCTGTGTCACCGGTGGGGCCTCTGTCTCTGTGGCAGTCCCTCTTTTTTATAATATTACTCTTCTATCTCAGGGAAGAAGGGTGATCTTAAGTATTGTAAGTTAAAGACCCATTACTGGATACATCTACTTGGAGACTTTTTTTTTTTTTTTTTGGTAAGCCAAGCTGACATGTATTTCAGCTCCCTGTTGTTTCACTAAGAAAGATTAATTTATTAAAGAGATCTGTGATTGCCTGGACACTGTCAGATGTGATCCATGTCTTTGCTTACCTTTTCAAAAGAAACAGCTCTAAGAGCAGCTGGAGGAAGAAAGATTTTCATGCTTCTTAAATTACCAACAGTTTTTTCCTATTTTGAAATTAAAACAGTAAGTATTATTTGTATTTTTATCATCTTGGGACTGACTCTGTGCTGTGCTAGGTCTACACTCGGTAGCTAATCATACATCCTAATACCATACCCTGTGCAGACATAGCAGAAGTTATTTGCATTTTATTTCTGGAGTAACTGTCAGAATGTGATGGCTCATGTCATTCACTACAGTGTTGTCTTGGTCACTGACATAAAGAAGCTGGCAGAAACACTGAAGTTCACCGTAAACTCTAAACTTTGCACATTTCGATGCCGACTTGATCCTTAAACAGCCCCTGTGCAGTTTGCATGTTCCCTCTGGAGACTGATCTTCATATGCGGTGCAGTACTGAGTGTTTCAGAGTAGGTGGATGCAATCAAGATAGCCTCTCTAGGCATAATTATTTTTTCCAGAGCATAACTGCATTCCCTGTTCTACCGTTACTTTTAGCCCAGCTATGAAAGGAGGCTGCTGGAAGTCACAGGAGGGGCCTTGCTCAGAGAATTCCAACTCAGCTTTGCAGGCCATGGGGCAAACCCTATAAGACTTGCCTAGTTCAAGCCAGCAGGATTGCAAGCTGAAGAAGAATTTGTCTCTCGAGATGCAAATAAGCATCCAAGATTGAAGTGCAGAGCTCAGCTTTCCTGAAGTTAGTCCAGCACTGTGACCAGCATTCAGTGCTAATGAACGTCTGCTGAGGAAGGGCTTTTTAGTGGAAATGGTGGTGTTCTTTTGGTAGAGCCTTTAATGCAGTGTTTTAGGAGACAAAATCATGCTTTCCACTGTCTCCAAGGTTCAACATTAACAGTTGATGTAAACCTGTCTGACTGTTCAGGATAGTTCTGCCCGCAAAATCAATGTTGAAGAGCAAACCTTATGGGCTTTTATTGATGAGTTCATTTCTTAAACATGACAGTAAGTGCAAGTAGGTCTGAAATGTTGCAACATGCTCTACAGACTGTTTGCTTTTACCATCTAGTATTTTCCTTCTGTCGTCAGCTTTTTGAGATCTAATCTTTTGCTGTAGCTTCTGCCTTTCTGTTGTGTTTCTTGAGTGTCAACATTCCACAGAAAGATTTTCTCTTTATCTGTTTTCATTAAAAAATAATTTTGTAGCTACCCAGAGTAGCAAAGATTGAATCTTCTGAAAGAACCAGCATTTGTTTCAGATTAGGGTTTTTTTGTCTGTTACTGACAGCTTGGCCTAGGCCAGTTCTTAAGGCAAACACCAATCTGTGCAGGTTTTACTTACTGACTTTTTGGGAAACCAGAATAAGTATTACCCATGGCTGTAATACAGAAGAATTGGTGTCACTTATTTCAGCTGAATAACCGCATGTGTGTATTTGCGCATGGGCTTACCGTTCATAGGCAGGTTATGTCGCTGAAATCTTACCTTCTTACCTTCGTACGTAGAATTATTTAGCCAATCTCCCGCTGTAGCTTCTGGCCTCTCTGATGATGAGTGAAGCACGCAGCCAAGTGCTCGTTTCACCAAGTGAGGCAGCGGGGAGCGCTGGCCTCACTCGCACCATCGCGTTTGTGTGGGGCTCTCTCATCGTCCAGACTTGGAAATGGCTTCACGTCTCCTACTCTTGAGATCAGCTTGGCACCCAGCAGCCCTTCCTCAGCTGGCTCGGAAGCATCCCCTGGCCCCTCTCTACTGCTCTGCCTGGGGTGGGATGGCAGTAACCGCTGCCCAGAGCTGCAGCGGGGTGTCTGGGGGCAGTCGGCCTCCATCCAAAGTAGGGGGGACGGGATGACTCCCCCCCTGCATGGGAAAGCAGAACACCCTTCTCGTGCGGGGACGGGCAGCTCCGACCCCGCCGTCAGGCAAAAGCAAACCTTTCATTGCAAATACAGCTCTTTGGGATGCAAAGAGTCACAAAATTTAGGTTCATTTTTAGTATCTGTTTAGCAGTTGCTTTCTACAGAGTGCATTTAAAAAGCAGCTTCCAAGTATAGGTGTCATTAGGATTTATAGTTCATGGCTTTGTTTTTTTGTCTTCTTTCTGCGTGCCTTTTCTTCCCTCTGCCTTTTTCTGCCTGCTTATTCTGGGCTGCTTGTACCTCAACATAACATCTGAAGTGACTGAAAATACAGGGATATTTAAAGGTTAGATGAGGGGTTCAGCACTATGAATCTCAAGGTAAAGATTCTGCAACTGTCTCTGACCAATTGTGTTGAAACGCGGGCCATAATGTATAATTCATCTCACCCTTCCAAACTTGCACTGGCCCTGCAGGGACATCAGGATTTACCATTTGCTTAAATAAACTGAGACAGTGTGATTTAGTGTATAATCAAGAATTGGATCTAAGTAAAAGGGTGGTATTTCACAAGGTCACTCTTGCTGCTGTAACAAAAGCAGCTGTCTGTACGGCAAAAGAATGGGAATAATTAAGACTTTCTGAACCCAATTAGAATTGCAAGAAACATAGTATACTGTGGGAGATATGCTAGGTTAGTCATCATAAAAATTAGGTTTTCCCTCTTCAGATATTACTTGATTGTTAAAATCTGATTGAACATGCCATTCATCTTTTATTTCAGCAGATTTTGTTTTATTTAACTACATTACTGATGATGAACCAAAATACATCCCCATGTGGGATGTGAAACAACGTTAAATGTAGTAGGAAATTATAGAATAACTTTCTACCCAAAATTAAACTGGATCTTGGTTTTGTCTCTCTCTTACACTTGTGTAAATCCATTTTACCTGCTGATGTTGATTCATACAATAGTAAAACCAGCACCAATTAGAGAGGAGTTTTTCCACCAAATTGGATCAATTTCCTGAAGTAAAACTTTATATCGTCACTGAGGGATGTTCTCACATGAATTATCTTCATAGCTATTTATATTTATTGTTTTCAAGACAAGACTAACCTTCTTGCATGCATCATGTTTTTCTGCTCACCTGCAGAGGGGGTGAATGAATCACTTAATACCACGTGCCAAAAATGTAGTTTTGGTCATTTTGTGTAATTACAGCTTGCGGTTGTTGCTGAGGAAATGGTGTGATTATAACTTTTTTTCTTGAGACCTGTCTGAGTAGCCAACTCTTTCTCTTACTGTCCAGGAGCATAGATGGAAACACAGTTGCTGAGACTGTAGTCAAGATACAGATATCTGGCTAAATGCACACAAGTGATCTGTGGGCTGTTGTAAACTCAATTTTCTCTTACTAAGGCATTGGAGATAAATCAACAGAACAACTGCTGGCTTAAATGGTGTGTTTGTTGATACAGAATAGCAGAGGGATACTCAGAGGAAAATGAAGAGAACAAGGAAAGTTGGGTCAGCAGCGAGGTAATGCACAATCACTGTGGGAGATGAGTTCTGCAGCACCTGCCTTCAGGCTTTCCAAAGCTACAGGTTCTCCAGAGCAGGAATGGTGTATCTAGTAGTAGTATCTAGTGTCAATCTATACCACATATATCAGTGATTAATACCTGCCTCTAGAAATCTGAATGTAAATGGAGCTTCCTGACTGACTGTCAATGCAGTGTCTGACACATTAAAGCAAATTGTTGGTGCCAGGATTTTCTGAGTAATCATTTTGGCGTTGGCAGCTGTTCTTCCCTCCCACTTTCTAAGCTCAGTTGGGGTTCACATAATGAACCTCTCTTCTTCCCGTTTTCCCACTGCAAAAAACAGAGAAATGCCTATGTCACAATAATTTTAGGGAGATTATGTGTGATTGTTTGAATGATAGCTTGAATGAAGACGTGTACAAAGCTCTTAGTGTGTTGTGTGTTGAATGTCCAGAACCTGTTGACTTTAAGCACGTATTGGAAAGCTCCTAGAGGAGAAGGAAGTGATATTATAGATGGTATGTAAGAGCATCTTCTGACTGACCTATGGTTTTTTGATTGTTTTAAAGATTCATTAGGTGTACTGTTGTTGACAGTGCCTATTAATATTTTGTTAATTTAAATAAACCGTGAAAACTGTCTTGCTTCTGCATGAATGTCACTCTCCTTGGCATAGTATCTAAAGTCCATGCTTTTGTCAGAAGTAGAGTCGTCTTAGGCATGCTAAAGACTAATATAACAGCAATTCTAGAGACCTAGGTTGGTCTTTAGTTAACTTGAATGTTTGGTTTTTGTTTTGTCCAGCCAGGAAATGGCTACGTTTTCAAATGAAAAAAAATCAGGGCTTCCCTCTAAAGTCCTTCTGCGGTTATTTGAAAAGATTAGTTTATGAAAAGACATTGGAGGAAGATGGGAAACAAGCCAAGTGAGAAAAGCCCATTTTTCAATAGTGCTCATACTTCAAATATATCTGTGGAGCCTATATTTCAAGTACTGAGAAGAAAAGCCCCCACCACCTCTGTCTGTGACTGTTCCTTAATGAAGCTCTGAAGCCCAGGTCTGACAGCACTGGGTTTACAAAGAGGGAATGGCTGTTAGAGAAAGTCAAGTTCAGCAGAGGATACATAAAACTTAAATCACTTTTGGCAGTCTGTCAGAAAAAAAAAAAAAAAGATTTCCTTTATAAATCTGTCCACTGTGCATTTGAATATGATTGTTTTGTCCAAATCTCTTCTGCAATAGTAAAATAAGGATGAGTCTGGAGGCTTACTTCAGGCCACTCAGAGCTCTACAGATGATCAGAAGATTCTTTTAGGCTCATAGCCAGATCACAGAAATAAAAGCTGAAGGAAAATATGTATTATTCTGTTAAGCTCAACTCCCTTCTGAGTCATGAGTGCTCCCCATTTGCGTGTTCTCTAGTGCTTTGCTCATCCCAGCGCTGAATTGTCAATACTTTGGGGGGGTGGGGGCTGTTCTTTATAAATC
>JANXJC010000078.1:67692732-67707699 GCA_027564655.1 Leptodon cayanensis | reverse complement strand
TATTGCCAAAAATAGTTAAATACCTCAATCAAACTCAGAATGTCATTTTGGTACTTTACTGGTCACACAAGTGTTATACGCCGGTCAGAAGATGTCTTTCAGTTTCTATTTAACTTTCCTTATGTCAGTGTTTTGTTTGTTTTTCTCAAAGTTTAATAAATGTATTGTCTTTGATCTGTCCTGATACAATGTGTTTTATTGGAGATAATTTTTTTAACGGAAAATAGCGAGTTTATTAGGAGAAATCAAGTCTTTCTCATTGAATAAGGTAGAATGCAGCTTTCCTTAGCATAGAAGCAAAGTCTAATGAGATCAGTGTTTTCACTGATTGATATGTGTATAGTTAAAAATAGAAGCACAGACCTAAATTTATAGATGGAGATAGGACATGCTGTACGCAGAACTGGCCAAGACATGTGTTACCAATTTAGCAGACCAGTTTACCTTTGGCTGGAACAGCCTGTGTTTGCAAATAATTAAGCTACACTAGTTCAAGATTTACACCTACAGTTAAATCCACAAATCAGGTATTCTGACAAACCTCGATAGTCACTTGTAGTGATAGTTAAAACCTAGCAGTGTATGACCTCAGAAATGTCAAATAGTCTGTCTCTATGGAAAATGCCATTTCTTGAAGGTCTCCCAGTGTGTAACTTGGTAATGTACTACTGCCTCTCTTCTCCCTCTAGAGGTAGGGAGGGAGCTGTTGGAGGAATCCAGCTAGACAAGGGTAAACTCTTTCCTCCCAGGGGAATCAGTGTGTGATCAGTTCCTCTACACAGACATCTGGTGCCATTTAAGGTATGTAATCGGGCTTCCAGGTGCTGGTCCAGAACAGCACAGGTCTTCTGTAGATTCTGTCTTACCTGAAGGCCTGAACGATGGTAGATGCCCAAGTTTTGTCAGCTGAATTGATCCCCAGTGGAAGAAAGCAGCTCCAGGAATGTAAACATCTTTGTGTCAGGTGGGTCTAAGTTACCATTATAGTTAATAGTCTAAAGAGCCACTTAGCTGACCAGATATAGGTGTCTGCTTTAGGTGAGCTGATTAGGGCTCTCCACTCTTCAGACTAGAATGTGAGCATGAACATCTTGCTCACATTCAGACACCAAATATATTTGTTAATTAAGGCATCTTGATGTTGATGTGAATTTCACTTTAGCTGAACCATGGGACAAGGTAAGCCACAGAGGGTCCGTGGTGTTCTGTCATGGTTTATACTGTCTGTAGGAACAACTTTGTAGAACTCAATGCAAATGAACTATCATGATGAGTAAATATGCTTGCTTACACCTCCTGCTTGAATAACTAAGCTTCAGAAGGCTTGTGCCTTTCATAAGGCTCTAAAAATACCTGAGCTCCAGTGGGAGTTGGAGGATTCACAGCTGGACTTAAGAAACAGCAGTGAAGACAGTGGCTCACCATGTGAGGCCAGCTCCCATTACTCCCACCTGTGCCAGTTCCAGTGCTCTCTGCCATGACCTTCCATGAGCTGATCCAACTTCCTAAAACCTGAGAAAATCATGAAAGTGAAAGTATCAGAAGTTATCTTCTGTTGATTAATGAGGTAAACTGATTGAGCAAAGTCCCTGACGAGCACCAGGGGAGAAAGATGGGATGACATGGCCAAAAGCAAAAGAGGGAGGAGCTAGAGTGATCTTCCCAGGAATATCTTCTTGGCAAGAACAGCTCCCTCATGCAGCTCACTCATGCAGAAAAGAAACAGGAGGAGTACACAGCTCAAGTAGTTGTGTGTTTGCAGGGACACAATGTAATGACCTCTTTTAGTGGTAACTATCACCTAGGTCAGCTTAAAGGGATCGTGAAAAGCCAGCTTGAGCACCTTCCCACCTCCAGCAGCAGTGCAGCTCAAGTAATCACAGGTCTAATGACTGCAGTCTGTGTACAGTTCACATGTGGGTGTTTAGAACAGAAGTCCCAAGTGTCAGACTTGCAGTTGTCTCTGAAATTTACGTTTTATACTGGCAGTCCGCTGTTTTCCTACAGAACATAGCAACCTATTATTTCAAGATATGATGCACTTCCCAGATACAGAAAAGCTTATATTACACAGTTGCAAAGCAACTTCTTTATTTACCTTCACCTTTTCTTCAAAGTGGGGGAAAATATATCTGTGCTCTACAGAAAGAGCCTCTGGACCAGGAATTTTTTATCTTCTCCCTTACTCACATTGAGAAATAATGCTACATATTGTCCCAAAGCCAGACATATGAGTCAATGTAAAAGTGACAGAATTCATTCTTTTAGACATGCCTACTAAAATTGTACTTTCCAAGTTTAATCAATGGCTAAAATATACGAAGGGAAAAGAAACGGACATCAGAGGTGGACACTGTAAGCAAGCAGTATTTTGATGGTAAACCCAGTAACTTTCACTGCATTGAAGCATTTGGCATGCAAACTGGCCACACTTGTTCCCATTCTTGGAATGACATTTTACTCATACAATGCCTGGCAGAGGCTAGTCTATATGAATATCTGTATTTGGAAACCATGCTGGTTCCCAGAAGCAAGGAGGACCCAAATTGCTGGCTGGCTTTTGGTGTCATCCAGAAGGACACCTCAGTTTGGAAGAGTTTGGTTTTGAGCCTCTTTTATCCATCAAAGACAATGTGCATTTCCAAGGCTTCAAGTTACTGTTGCAAGAGGCTGAAACCGCATCATCTGTACCAGTTCCCCTTAAGAAATAATTTTGTCAAATGTAAGGGCTTACACTTCTATTCTTTACTACTTTAGCTGAAGTATTTTTCCTGACTTATGATATAGGAGGTGAGATCAGCAGATTAGGACAGCTGTTCACTCTTTCTGAATGAAAATTAACATTATCAAAGGTATGTTTTGTATTTCAAAATAGAAGGAGTATTAAAGAAGAAATGAGTGTTCTATAGACTTCCCATGTTTTTTAGAAATGCTTCAAGTTAATGACGGTTATCTCTGTTGGGAAACTCTGCTGTCATTCACAGCTTAGTATATGCAACTATGTATGCATCAGCACAGTTGTAACAATGGGACATAATGCTCTGGTTCAAAGAGAAACTTAAAACCATATGACATGTAGACACAGGCAACCTTTTTTTCCTGCACTGAGATATGCTATCTCAGGGGTCATTACCAGACACTCTATAAAAGACTGCCTGACTCAGATTGCCTGATTTGAGAGGAAAAGGGAGAAAAAGCTTAGAGCATGTTGTTATTTTCATTAAAGAAGCAATGCAAACTTGGGGGGTGGGCAAAGAGGTAAACACTACAGAATATTACTTTTTCATTACCCATTTTTTCAGTTCTAATTCAGAATATCCTAGTTCACCAAGATGGTAGAATTGGTAAGAATTTAACTGGCTTTTATAGCCAATTGACTTTGAGGAGATAACCAGTAGCTGTACTTCTCTCTTGGAACTCCCTCTGTTTAAATGTAATTTTACAGTTGTCATGTCCTGATTTCTCAGGACAACAACTCAGGTTTGTTGATTCCCAGGTCAGGATTAAGGTGAAATGACACCAGGGGTCTTTTCACTCACAAAACTCAACTTTTATTTGCTCACAACAAGAATTGGCATGCTCGCAGCAAAAACTGGTATGCTCACAACAAAAATTACTATGAAACTACATCAGTAAACTGCGTAACGTGCTAACCATACATCACCAAACATATACTGCAGGCCTTGCTTATTTGGGAATCAGTTCAGGGAATACAATAAGGAGATCCCTCCTGTTGAGTCACGAGGTTCAGAGCAGACTCCCTTGCATTCTAGACTCCTCCTCAGAGAAGGGCCCAGGGGCGGCTGGATCCACTCCTAGTCCCAGACTTGGTCAACGGTTTATGTCTAAAGGGATGAAGTGTAGGGATTTCGGAAAAAGAGAGAGAGAGAAAAAGAGAAAGATTTCACTGGTCCCGAGTCCAGCGATGGTCCAGTCAGCCGAGGGGTCCAGTTCCAGTGGGCGCACGCATGTTGAGTCTTCAGTTTGTGTCCTTTTAGCATCCTTGCCCCTCCTTCAGGCGGGCACTCGAACTCATTCAGCTAATTAGGTGTCATGCGCGGTTTGTGCTTTCAGAACGTTCAGGAGATGGGTCGGTGGGCTTGGGGGTTGTTTAGGGAGTAACTTCTCCTTCCCCGAAGACATGACCACTGTTTGATCTTTGGCCATGCACGGTGAGCTGCCCCGGTGAGCTGCCCCGCTCAACATATCAGAACAGGGAGCTGTGCACCCTCTGGCCTGCCCTCCCCATCCCCTTGCTGATGTCCAGTGCTGATCGGCTTCTTTTCACCTATGGTTCCTTGCTAGGCAGGGTTCATTGTTATGTAGAGTTCGTCCTTAGGCAGAACTTGCCCCACCACAATGTTTCAGTCTCTCACAACAGTGCAAATTCTTCCTTCTGACTAATTGTTCATGGTTTAACCCCAGCCAAAAACTAAGCACCACACAGCCCCTCACTTTACAAGTTGTCTTCCTGCTTCCTAGTGTCGTAAATGATGCTTTAGACACAAGGATTCCTTTCTCCCAAGACTACCCCCAACCGTTTAACTTCCATAAAAGAACTGCTAATAGTCAATGGAGGGAAGGGTAAATAACAAAAGAAAACAAACAAAATACTGTCCAAATGGACTCCTTCGGATAGGATCAACTAGACAAGATTTGATAATCTCTGGAAAATGTAGTCCCTAATAAAGCAGTATGTTTTATTGTGTATTAGATGTATTTAAGAAAATATGCTCCTTGCTAATCTGACACATATGCACGTGTGTGGTTCAAACACTTGCTACCACTTGATTTTTTTAGGAGTACAAGAAAACTACGTCAGAAGTTCAGCATTACTTTAAAAGTACAAGGATCCAGAATTACAAATGAATTATAAGAATATAATTGTTATAAGTTGTGCTTAAAATTGAAATTATAACAGTTTGACCCATGAGTATGTCAACAGAAAGATAAATCTGATGTAAATAGGAAAGCAAAGGAATACAGGCTAGGTTACTTAGGAAGCCAGTGGAAGCAATAAAAGTACTTCTCTTGACTTCATCCTTCTTTCTCTATTGCTCTTTACCCTTAAGGTTCATCAGTGTTCTTTGTCATATCCTATTTAAACTGCATAGAATACCTATCTGTTAAATGCTTCCAAGCAAAGAACGTTTTTTTGTAGGCTAGCACCATGGCTTGAAGGACAGAGCTTTAGCATGGTTGGAATGCTGACATGGCTGCAGTATAAATAATAAATAGTAATTCGTAATGTAAAAATCTTTTGAGGAGAAAACTATTCTAGTGACTTCAAGTTTTATAGAGGCAAATCATCAAAATCAACAATCTATTTTTGCATAATTATGTTCTCTCTGAAACTGACTCCAAGTGGATGATGTTGATCAGGGATGTCAAGAGAGTCTACCAGGCCTCATACAGTCCACTATTATCTGCTGTTGTTGTTTCACATGGGCACCAGTGATAGAGCCAGGAGCAGTCTGAGGAGTATCAAGAAGTATTACAGGTCCCTGGGAGTGGCAGTAAGGGACTCTGGAGGTAGTTTTTTCATCAGTCCGCCCAGTCAAAGGGAAGGGGTTTGAAAGGGCCAGTCAAATCTGGCGAATCAACAAATGGTTATGGGATTGGTGCCACAGCCAGGGGTTTGGCTACTTAGACCATGGGACTCACTTTGAGAAACCTGGTCCACTGGGGGCTGATGGGGTCCATCTGTCAGAGAAGAAGAGCATCTTAGGTCACAGGCCTGCCAAGCTGGTGAACAGGGCTTTAAACTAAAGTTGCTGGGGGAGGGGAACCTCAATCCATTCTGGTCCTACCAGTTCGATGCCAGTGCCAGCAATAGATGCCCAGAGCCTGAATCACAGGTCAGCAGGAGAGCACCTGAAAAGGAGCACAAAGGAATTCCAGCCACTCCACCCAGTAAGTCAGCTCGGGGGCCCAACTTAAATGCCTCTATGCAAACACATGCAGCATGGGGAATAAACACGAGGAATTAGAGACATGTGCACGCCTGCAGGACTACGGTCTTATTAGCATCACGGAGACGTAGTGGGATGGCTTCTATGACTGGAGTGTTGGAATGGAAGGATACAGGCTCTTTAAGAAGGAGAGGCAGGGGAGACAAGGAGGGGGTGTCACCCTCTATGTCAATGACCAGCCAGCGTGCATGGAGCTCTGCCTGGAAATGGATGAGGATCTGACTGAGAGCTTATGGGTCAGGATTAAAGGGAGGGCAGGGACAGGTGACATTATAGTACGGGTCTGCTACAGGCCACCCGACCAGGAAGACCGAGCGGACGAGGCCCTCTACAGACAGATAGAAGCAGCCTCACTTTCACAAGCCCTGGTCCTTGTGGCTGACTTCAACCACTCTTGTATCTGTGGGAGGGACAACCCAGCAGGACATAAGCAATCCAGGAGGTTCCTGGAATACGTTGATGATAACTTCCTTCTCCAAGTGATAGAGGAGCCAGTGAGGATAGGTGCTATGCTGGACCTTGTTCTCATGAACAAGGAGGGGTGGTAAGGAATGTGAAGCTCTAGTGCAGCCTTGGCTGCAGTGACCATGAAATGGTGGAGTTCAAGATCCTCAGGGCAGCGAGGCAGGTGCATAGCAAGCTCACTTCCCTGGACTTCAGGAGAGCAGACTTCGGCCTCTTCAGGGATCTGCTTGGTAGAGTACCATGGGATAAAGCCCTGGAGGGAAGAGGGGCCCAAGAAAGCTGGTTAATATTCAAGGGTCACATACTCCAAGCACAGCAGCGATGCATCCCAACAAAGAGGAAGTCAGGCAAAATGCCAGGAGGCCTGCATGGATAAACAAGGAACTTCTGGGCAAACTCAAACATAAAAAGGAAGCCTACAGAAGGTGGAAGCAAGGACAGATAGCCTGGGAGGAATACAGAGAAATTGTCCATGCA
Organism: Leptodon cayanensis; assembly: GCA_027564655.1. Taxonomy (NCBI): domain Eukaryota; kingdom Metazoa; phylum Chordata; class Aves; order Accipitriformes; family Accipitridae; genus Leptodon; species Leptodon cayanensis. The sequence goes on along the minus strand of JANXJC010000078.1, from coordinate 67,700,785 downwards.
GCCAAGGATAAGGTTAGGAAAGCTAAAGCCCTGCTAGAATTAACTCTGGCAGGGATGTCAAGGGCAACAAGAAAAGCTTCTATAGGTACATTGGTGATAAAAGGAAGACTAGGTAAATGTGGGCCTTCTCCAGAAGGAAACAGGAGACCTGGTTACCCAGGACATGGAGAAGGCCAAGGTACTCAGGTACTTTCTTGCCTCAGTCTTCACCAGCAAGTGCTTCAGCCACACCACCCAAGTCACAGAAGGCAAAGGCAGAGACTGTGAGAATGAAAAACTGCCCACTGTAGGAGAAGATCAGGTTTGAGACCATCTAAGGAACTTGAAGTCCATGGGACCTGATGGGATGCATCCGTGGGTCCTGAGGGAACTGGCGGATGAAGTGGCTAAGCTACTATCCATCATATATGAGAAGTCATGGCAGTCCAGGGAAGTTCCCACTGGCTAGAAAAGGGGAAACATAACCCCCATTTTTAAAAAGGGAAAAAAGGAAGACCCAGGGAACTACGGGCCAGTCAGTCTCACCTCTGTGCCCAGCAAGATCATGGAGCAGACAATCCTGGAAACTATGCTAAGGCACATGGAAAATAAGGAGGTGACTGGTGACAGCCAATGTGGCTTCCGTAAGGGCAAATCATGCCTGACAAATTTGGTGGTTTTCTACGACGGCACTACAGCATTGGTGAATAAGGGAAGAGCAACTGACATCATGTGCCTGGACTTGTGCGAAGCATTTGACACTGTCGCGCATGACATCCTTGTCTCTAAATTGCAGAGACATGGATTTGACAGATGGACCACTGGGCGGATAAGGAATTGGCTGGGTGGTCGCACTCAAAGAGTTGCAGTCAATGGCTCAATGTCCAAGTGGAGACCAGTAATGAGTGGTATTCCTCAGGGCTTGGTATTGGGACCGATGCTGTTTAACATCTTTGTCAGCAGTACAGAGAGTGAGATTGAGTGCACCCTCAGCAAGCTTGTCGACAGCACCAAGCTGTGTGGTGTGACTGACACACTGGAGGGAAGGGATGCCATCCAGAGGGACCTTGGCAGACTTGAGAGGTGGGCCTGTGTGAACCTCATGAAGTTCAACAAGGCCAAGTTCAAGGTCCTGCACATGGGTTGGGGCAATCACAAGCACAAATACAGGCTGGGCAATGAAGGGATTGAGAGCAGTCCTGCGGAGAAGGACTTGGAACTGTTGACTGATGAGAAGCTCATGACTCGACAACGTGTGCTCACAGCCCAGAAAGCCAACTGTAACCTAGGCTGCATCAGAAGAAGCATGACCAGCAGGTCCAGGAAGATGATTCTCCTCCTCTACTCCACTCGCGTGAGACCCACCTGGAATACTGCATCCAACTCTGGGGCCCACAGCAAAAGAAGGACATGGACCTGTTGGAGTGAGTCTAGAGAAGAGCCACAAAGATGATCAGAGGGCTGGAGCACGTCTCCGGTGAAGACAGGCTGAGAGAGTTCGGGTTGTTCAGCCTGGAGAAGGCAATGCTCTGGGCAGACCTTATAGCAGCCTCCCCGTACCCAAAGGGGGGCCTACAAAGAAGCTGGAGAGGGACTTTTGACAAGGGCGTGTAGTGCTAGGACAAGGGGTAATGCTTTAAACTGAAAGAGGGTACATTTAGGTTAGAGGTAAGCTCTTCACTGTGAGGGTGGTGAGGCCCTGGAACAGGTTGCCCAGAGAAGCTGTAGATACCCCATCCCTGGAAGTGTTCAGGGCCAGGTTGGATTGGGGTTTGAGCGACCTGGTCTAGTGGAAGGTGTCCCTGCCCATGGCAGGGGGGTTGGAACTAGATGGTCTTTAAGGTCCCTTCAAACCCAAATCATATGATTCTATGATTCTATGTTGCTAAATGGGGGGAAATCACTGCAGCAACCCCAAAGTAAGCAAAGGGCGATTCTTGCTCTATACAGAAGTGAACTGGCAAGCACAGGACTAGATAAATCGCAGTCTCCAGTTTCTGACAATGAAATCAGCCAAGACATCCATACAATCAATTAAGCCTAAAGCTTCAAAATCAGTCTGATTAGAATTCTTCAACTGAATAAGAAAGAAATTTAATGAATTATTATATCTACACATAAACCTCCTTTAGAGTTTCTAAAGGAAAAGCAAGCCATTCATTTTGCAAAGACTCACATGCTAAATTTCAGGCATGTGAGTACTATTGACTTTGATGACACTTGTCATATATGTGGTACTTGAAGGATCTGAATCTGTAGTCAGATTCTATAGCATATCAAGCATATTAAAGGAGTAATAGCACTGACCCTATTATATTACATTTATGGCAGATATGCACTCTGATGTCCTAGACTTTAAAATAAACAGTCTGTACAGGAAGCTCTTATTATTCTGCAAAGAATGGGGTAATTTCCTGGAGGGAACAGCACTGTGACCTCTGTATGTGATTGATAGCAAGGAGCCAACATGATATTGCCAGTGTCCAGACAAAAGCAGAGTATTACCTGGGAGAGACTCCAGCACCTTTTTATCCAAGACTTTCGGCTATCTCGAAGAGAAAAAACAAAGAAGATTTGAATATCATAAACCAAATTATTTAGGAACAGTGACGTTGCAATGTGCTAAAGTAACACAGACTCTCCAAAATGCTCTCTGGGGCTACATCTCTCTCTCTCTTTCTCTCTGTATAAGGACTTTGGGTCCCTAGCTTTAGATACTCTCACAATACCTTACTTCAATACCCTTGAACAGCTGTATGATGAAAACCTATCTTTAGAAATCTTGGTAATAAATACAGGGGGGGCTATTTAGCGATTTCTTCCTCTAGAGCAGCGAGTTAGAGAATCCCAATCCCCTCTTAAATCGACCCAGCAGGAATGTGATTTTAGTGGATTCAGGCTACATCTGTGCTCTATTTAGGAACTGGTTCCAGCTCACTGTCAATGTGACTGGGACTAAGTTTTAGTTTTTTGGGTGGGGTCCAGTGCACTGGCACCTCAGAGGAGATAAGCCCCCATTACTTCTTGTTATGGCTTGCTGTCTCCCCAGATGGACTGTGTGAGCTTAACTTCTGGACCTGGGTCCACAAACATGCAACTCACAATGCACTCTCTTGGCAATAAGCAACCATACAAGGCTGTCAAGGTGCAAACAGTGCTGCAGTGCATCTCTTTGGAATGTGCTGCAACTGAAGTACAGTGCAAGCACAGCCCACAGCTTACTGAGGCCAGGATGTTTGCTTCACAGACTCTGTAATCACAGTGTGTGAAAAAATGATCCAGGAAGAAATGAAAAGACTTAATTAAAAGATTTAACTCACTTCATTTTTATTTTGGAAATACAATATTTATTTATCTTACAGGGCATTATCATTTAAGGCTTACCTTCTGTGAAGTTACTCTGGAACTGGTTTACAACATTTTATCCCTGAGTATAAATCTGTTGTGCTGATGCTCTTTTCCCAGGACATGAGTAAGTCCTTCTGGTGTAGTTTGACCCACTTTGAATGAACAAAGTGCTCTTATTTTGGAGTAAGAGTGGCCCTACTTGCAATTGTTCAAGAATAGCAAAATTTTCTGAATTGTCTCTAATTGGAGACGATTTTCAAATGCAGGCAGTCTGTTTAGATATTTCACAGAGGTATCATGAAGAAGATACCCATTCTGAGGAGTGGTGCTCTAGCTGCCATGCCAAGTTCTACATGTGCTCAGATAAATATGCAGCCTGACAATCTCTGGGTATGTTGGAAGTGCCTCTCTGGAGCAACATGACCTTTCTGTCATTGCAGGGAATGATGTGACAACACTGATATTCCAGTATTCAAATATCTCCATTCCACTTTGATGTGCACAAAAAGAAACCAAACTAGCAACATATAAATGCACAGAAATATCTGAGCAGCATTTTCACCAGGAATACAGGGATGGACTTCAGGTATTTCACTGCATATCATGCCGCAACTATTGAAATTCTGTGGATGCGGCTCAAATATTCTAAGACCTTCCTTTCTCCCAGTGTATGCAATTCTGTGTGCTCAAATATGGGGTAAATTTATACACCTGGGATGTGATTAGGATTAGGAGAGGGTTCCCGGCATGCGGCTGCACCTCTGAGTGCAGAATCTCACATGGGCTGCAGGCTCCAGACGATGCACAGTTCTGCATTTTCTTCCATCCCTGACTTCAGCATCATCTGCTCAGCAAATCACAGGTCAGGCCAATGAAATTAATTCGGTGCACAGAATAACAGAGCAGGAAGAAACTGCTATGCTATACTGCTTAGAGACAAGAGACACATGGAATATACCCCTGGGGGAAAGTAAGGCAGAAGCTGACTGTGAGTCTCGTGCTCAGCATGTGAGACTTGAGGGGATGACTTAGGTGGCAGTAGGGACACCCACAGACAACAGGCACTGTGGAAATATCAGTATTGGGAGCTTGGATGTTAGCCAGAATTTTCCACAGTTGGTGATTTTGGGTGCCTAACACGAATCTTGTTGGTTACTGTGGCAGCAGTTTCCAATGCCTTCTTTTAAGTTGGGTCCCTCAAACTATTTCACCCTCAGGCACACTCTAGCATACCAAGACACTCTAAAAATCTTTAAACCAATACTTCCTTTAACTTATTTAACTTTCAGTTTATTTCTAAATTATTAGCTACTTGTGACTGCAACAAGTGATCAGAGAACTGCTAGGGGAAAAATGTCTCATTGTGTGTCTGTACACCAGCTGATTCATATCAACTCCCTCCCTGTGGTGAAAAGCAAGTTAAAAAACCATAAATATTTGATAGATGTTTTTTGGGTTTAGTGAGTTCAAAAGCAGTTCAAATCTATCAGCTGAAAAGAAGGATCTTGATACTGGCTCAGCAGCAATTCTTTTCAACTTTCTTTCAGTCAAAAGACTGAAAGATGCTTCAATTCAAGTGCACAATTCAACCACATGTTGATTATACTCAGAGTTGCCCCTCTTTTTTTATATGAATGTAGCAGTAATTAAGTTATTTGCTCTCAATAATTTATGTTTTTACAAAATCTGTGTCTCTAATTCTGAAAAAAACCATAAGATTTTAAACATTTTTTTGTTAGTTAAACTTGTAATTGCATTTATTGTCTTGCAAATAGCTTGTGCTGATTAAAAGAAGGATAATGTGCAGCTGTATCAGTGCATCCTTATGCTATACTGTGCAAGGTTTGAATATGTGAGGAATGAAGGTTATATTCTAAAAAGAGGTTTCCCAGGTAACTTGATTACTTAAATCCTCATGATTCAGATTCATGACAAAATTTAAAATAATTTAGCACAGAATTTAGTGTATAGCACATATGCAGGTCAAATTTAAACTACTCCTTTCATAAGAATTATAAAAAAAAAAGGACATTTCTTTAAATTGCCACAAAATTTAAGATTAAGCCAGCTGAATTTCAAAGGTAATTCACTGTGAATACTATCAGTCTTACAGGAGAAAGTTCTAAGCAACTGCTGTTTCTAGATTCATTTGTTTAGGAAACTTCTATAAAACCCTTTCATAAAAGACAAGTTGGATTTGATTTGAAGTAGAGAAAAAGGCTTGGTTTTGTTCTTGGGGAGTAGCCCTTATACGTTCACGTTTGTGGAACATGTCTCCCCTGACATCAGGCTGTGGAATTGTCTTCATAATTCAAGTCTGTGGAGAAGATATGAAAGATGCCACACAAAAATGATATCCCTTTATCAACAGAAAACTATCAGTTAAGAAATACAGCCCTCAGTCCCTCTCTACCTACCTCGGTTCCTTGATTATCACTCCTAAGAACAAGCAGACTCTATTTTACTGTTATCACTTTGCAGAGAGTAGTATTAAATAATTTAATAAATACAGTAGGTGTTTCTGGGTTGTCACCACTTTTCAGAGCTTGGTGAAGTGTGCTTCTGGGACAATATCAGCCTTTCACACTCACAGCTCTTGTCTCCCACCAGTTTGCCAAACTATGGAGGAATTTACTTTGAGGCTCCAAAACTAGTGTTGTTCAACTTTTTTGATGGAGCATATGGCTTGATTGATTTCAGCCTTCAGAAAAAGACTGAATGCCCTTTTTCTTTCCCATTGGGTGACTGATTCTGCATGCTGTCATGTGCAGGGCCAGTGTTCCCAGAGATACTAGACTCCTTGCACAAGGACACACAGAAATATTGCAAGTGTGCATTCAATGGGCCAACAGGTGCTTCAGAAACCTCCAGATGTTGGGCAAAGACATATGGAAAGTGCTGCATCTAGGAGGGAACACAGTATGCGTCAGTGCAGGTCAGGGACTGACTGGTTTGGGAGCAGCTCTGCAAAAGGCACCCGAGCTCTTGGTGGACCAGTGAACCTGGATTCATCAGTATGCCCATGCAGTGGTAAAGGCTAACCACATATTAGGCTACGTTGAGGACAAGTGCTCATTTTCCCCTGTCCAGGATTTGTGGGTCTGAATCTGAAGCAGGGTGTCCAGTTTTAAGCCTCCAGTATGTGAGATGTAAACCAGAGAGAGTCCAGCAAAGGGCCACTAAGACAGTTAAGAGGCTGGAGTATCTGCTGAGGGACCTTGGCCAGTAACGCCTGGACTGGTATCTGCAAGCAGTTCCACAGTACAGACAGGCAGGACTTTCTGCCTGACCCTGGACCAGCTGTGACCTCCCTGTTGGGAAGGGTAGACTTAGCGAATGTCATGCTGGAGGGGGAGTGAGCTAGCATGGGAGAAAAATCTAATCTCTAATCAATACCCCTCTATTCAGATTCATGGTGTTTTGTTGTTTGCTCTGTGTCACCTGTTGAACACCTCTGCTATATGCTTACCTACATTCTTCATTTGTAGTTTCATCCTCCTGAGGGAACTGAGGGCAGCCTGTGTGCAAACGTCCTCTGGCCTGAGATTTAAGTGCAAGCTCTAGCTATAATATCACTTTCTGCAACTGGCTGAAGAATATTTCTTTACTCTTGTACATACGGAAAATAATTTATCCAGAACCACTGGTGCTAAAATGGCACAAAAGACAAACTAAATCACAGACTAAAGCGTCAATCACCTTGCAATGACACCAGTAATTATTTCCGTACATCCTTCTAACAGCGGCTCCAGCTATTCTCTTTAGCTGCAATACTCATCCTACCACACAAATCAATTTTGGTACCCACCAGATTAAAAGAAGAGGCAGCATATCCCACATCTATAAGCCTTTGAAAAGCATGCTGATTTTCTCATAGGCTTTTCTATAAGTGCATCTGCTTGCTGCCATATCTGACAAGGCAGTAAAATCGATTAGTCGAAGCAGTTTGGGCAAAGAGTGTAGAGATGGTGCCTGGCCGGCGTCAGCGGCTGATGTGGATCAGCAGTGCCATCCAGTGGGACACGAAGGGAAGCACAACTGCCCTCCGAAGCTGCGGGGACGCGAAGGGTGCCCACTGCCGCCCCCGCCCGCAGCCTCGGTGACCACCCGGGGCCACCCCGCTAGAAGAAACTGCGAGACACCGAGCAAGTTACGGGGATGCTGCCAGGGTGCTGCCTCCTTTGTCCTGCTGCCAGCCTGGCAGGTACCCTCACGTACTGCTTTGGAGCTGGCAGCAGGCGTTTTTGTTCTTCTGAGTTTCAAAGACTTGAAAATTACCATCCCCGCAGCTGCTTTCTTTTGGGGAAAGCTGCTCAGGGGAAGCCTCAGTAACTGAGTTTTCTCATAAATCACATGTATTGTCATGTTAACCTTTTACTTATTTTGTGACCACTGTTTAGGTAAACATCCTGCCTCAGTGGGCAGGAAAATTATTTTCTTTCGAACAGTGTTAGAATCCTTAATCCCAAGGAGAGCAAGATTTCTAGGATCCAGATCCTGATGTTTTATTTCTCACAAACCCATCCCAGTTGCATTTACTGTGATAAATACAAAACCAAATAGATTTTTAAAAATTTGTTTAATATTAAAAAGTTTTAAAATACATTTTAGTGACCGGTATTTTTCCGAAGAGCTTTGGGTTGGTGTATGGCAAGGCCACCGTTGCCTCCGTGGGGACGCCCACGTAACGCTGGCACCTACCGATTGCTGGGCTAAGATCGCGGCG
>JANXJC010000078.1:67671352-67684637 GCA_027564655.1 Leptodon cayanensis | reverse complement strand
AAAGAAGTTACATTTAAAGACCTGTAAATATTGAATGACTGGGAAAATAATTCAGTTATGTCATTTTGATTCCTGCTTAGTAGTTGTTCACTTACATGATCTATTCCCACCTAACTTTACTGTGTTTCTGTCTGGAAATCCATTCAGTTTCTGGGTAGTGCACACATTCTAACTTCTGGTTCTCATTGCAATTTTTTTTTATTTGTAAAAAGACAGTTCATACATTACCCCATAGAAGTGATGATTTTGTCTGGAATACATGGTTTATCTGGTATTGGAATTTTTGTTTCATGGAGCCTGATGTTCAGAGATAGTTTCAATATTTTCAGAAGCATTCATACTGTGTCTTTCAGATCCACCTTGCAAATGTATGTTAAAGATTCTATAAGTAGAATATCTACTAAAAATAGGAATTGCGTTAATAATCTGGAATTATATGGATGCTTTTCAAAATACTGTCTTTTTAACTCCTATGGTAAGGTTTATGTGCTGCAGTCATCACTGATATTATTGCAAACTGTTGATAAGAAAATGTGTAAGTTGGAGCCTGAGCAGTTAAGTATTAGAGCATCTACACAGGTAAAAGGTCTAGATCCTGCATTAATGTGTGCCTGGTAAAATCTCATTTACTTAAGTAACATTTTTAAAGTTAATCAAGCATAAGAAAATTTCATCTGTTTCCTCTAAAATATGCACAGTACAGAATGAGTAATTGTTTCAATTGACTGAACTTCCTACTTTTTAAAGGGTGGACAGGAAGACCAGTCTGTTTTAGCAGCATATCTAAAGAGAAATTGGTCATATGTTTTAAAAGCATCCTATCTGCAGACCACTAATATATTTAGGTAAAATTGCATCGTTGTTTCTATGGAAGTGGATTCAGGTTTATTTTTTAATTGCAGCAAAAAATTCCAAATTCAACTATATCATCTAACAGTTTGGTAGATTTTGCTTGAGCTTTCTGACATCCATTGCGTTTTTTAGAAATGCAAGATCTTAGGTTGGTTGAAGTTTAGCTTCACATGCAAAAATAGTTTTAATTTTTAAAAAAGTGTTCTTTGTCCTGCTTACATTTGTGCATCTGACATCTTTTGACATAATAGTATGAATGAGAAATAAATGAATTCATAGATCTATTTTTTATATATACAGTGATCACTGGATTACATGGTCCAGAAATAAATGAATCACAGCCATGAAGAAATTATGAAGAAAATCAGCATGGTGAACCTTGATAAACTTTTAGATAACTTCTCAGAGATAGAAAAGGTAAGTAAAGAAGGTAAAAAATGTTGAAACTGCTATCTATAAATCTTTTGTGACATTTTAATAAGCTTTTCAAGTGAAAATTTCTTCTAAGTGGTATCAGTTTATTCTGATTAATATGCCATGTAATACCAACTTTGGAAAGTGTTTGTATTGACTGTATCTCGGCGTGATATGAGTGACTTCTTTGAAGTCTGAGAAGCCATTGTGTCTATGCTAGAATTTCAATGGTGCAGAGGCCAATTTTGGCTTCTCAGGAAAAGCACGGAAGTGTCCCTTGGTATCAGATGCTGCTATTGGAGATAAAAATTTTACACAGCTTTGCTGGACTATCCTTTCAGAAATTGTTCCTTGTTCTAGAAAAATGTCATCGCCATAGCAGGAGAATCTGTTCTTTTATTTCATATGTATTGAGCTCCCTTTATTTTACGTATATGTCAGTTCTTAAAAGATTGATCCACTGAGGAAAATCGGTACTGTATTTCTTGTTAGACCCATGCTGGTCAGCTCTCTGGTGATTTCCTGATCAGTAAATCCATACTAGAGATAGTATAAAAGGGGCACCTGAAATTAATTTAGCATTTTGCATGTAAAAAACTTATACCAATTCCTATTCACACCCATTACTCAGTGGTGCTCAGCAAGGGCATTGACAGCCTCATATGCAAAGCAGTAGAAAGAACCTTGCCAAGGATTGATCCAGACTGTGGACTACAGAATTGAGAAGAAGCCGGTTTATAACTAGTAATGTAAGTCGGCATTCTTAGTTCTGCAGGGTAAACTTGCAATAGCACAAACTCTCAAGTCTAGCATTGTTCTTCTCTATAGCGGAATTTCCGGATTGGCAAATAATACAGAGTTTTGACTGCAGTGTTGTGAAATTTTTAAATTTTATATTAATTTAAAACTCAAGATTTAAAACTTAAAAGGTATTAATATAACTTTAGCCTTTTTGCAATTTTCTAGAACATATCAGAAATTAGTGAAGCAAATAAACTACTGGTTCTTCAGCTGGAAAAATGTAACAGGTTGTTAACTTTAAGCCAGTCAAAGGAGGAATCAGTAAAAGAAGGTAAGTTATTTTTTAAAAACTGTATGGTTTTTGCATATATTCAAGAAGTTCTGAGAAATATTGCCATTATTTTCAGTCATATAAAGTACAAAAATAAAATAGCAAGGATCTAAGATACTGTGTGAAAAACAGTAATGCTTAATCTTGGGTCATGTAATGGAATCCATCTCATTTGCATAAACCAGGTAACTTTAATCCACAAACATATCTTGAGAACTGCATTAAAGTAACTATTTTCCAGTTGATATTAATATCTATCACTTTAAGAGATTTTTGAGTGCATGCAGTACCTATGAAAGAAAAACTTTCCTTTTTTATTTTCTTTCATTTTTTTCCTCTTCATCTTTTTTCTTTTGATTATGTTATCTCCTTTTCCAAGGAGGCAGTGTGTTGGCAGGGAAAGAGGGAGAGGTTCACGTGAGCTTGGTACACCTGATGATGTTATTGTGCCCAAATGTTTACCTTTCCCATCCCTACAGTCCTCTTGAGCTTCTAGTCAACTGCCACAGTTTACAAAGGCAGCTTTTTTAAGCAAACTAACAGCAGTAGTTTTACTTAAAGTGCTAGCCTGTGACTTACATTAATCCATAAGCAGCTCACATGTGTGTGTGGAACAACAGGGTCAACATTTGCAAAAAGTAAGGTCAGCACTGACACTATAATGCCGCCAGCTGAGCTGTAGTTCCGTTGGTATCAATATGACAAATGTTTCGGTTTGCCTAGTCGCCAGAAACATTTTGCCCAATGAGAAATGAGCCAGATGCATTCCTGAATGCACATTTTGCTGCCTTCTGAAATGTCAAAGCTTGCCTGTAATTGGAGATGGCGTATCAGACTGGTGGGGCTGGTGCTCCGAGATAGCATAAAGAATTATATTTCTTAGTTGCTTAGATTTGGTTTGTTTAGGGACAGTCTGATAGCCCAATTTGGGGTTTGGAATATATTCTCCCTGTACCATGCTGACTGGTATACTGAAGTTTTAGTATTCCTCTTTGAATTTTGCTCACTTAAATTAATTCTGAAAGGACCTTGGGTATTGGTGGAAACTCAGTGTCTTGTTCTACCTAGGCATTTGTTTAACTTCTATAACTAAAAAGCTGTCCAAAGTGATTATACTTTTTATCTGTGTGAGATTTAATCTCTGAAGAGGTCAGATTAAACAATGTCCCAGCCCGTTTTGTGTTTATAATGTCACTGTCAAGATTTTATCTCAGTGACATTTCCAACTCAGTTATAAAGTGTAAGGAATAGCATATAATCTTTCAAGGTTGAGTTCAATTAAGCTGATACCACTGTTGTAAGTTTATTCCATAGGCTGTACTTGTGTTACTGTCAGCTTTAATGTGATCAGTTTTGGTCGTATTTCTTTTACTTTGTATAGCAGATGTCAATATGGTGCTAAATTGTTGTGAATGGTAATAATAGTTAATATTAAGAGGATTCAAACTGTTCAGTGGAAGCTAAATAATGAAATTGCATTTACTATTTTACAGGTGGGAATTATAAGGCTCTACATCATAATAAAAAAGTTGCCAAATAAAGGAGGAATTAAAGAGAAAATTATTAAATTAAGACCTTTTTTTAATTCTAGAACTATATATTTTCAGATGGGTATTTGAAAAGAGAAATAATATCTAGTACTTAGCATAGATTTGTAGTTGCTTATTCTTCTGTAGTTTGCAGAGTTCCTGAAAGGTCCATCTTTTTGTAGAACTTTGTTCTCTGACAAGTAAACTTGCTAAAAGTTAGGAAACAGGGTAGGAATAAACTTAGTTTCACGCTGGAGTGAGATTGCCAGTTGGTTTCACTCAGATCTTCTCTGGGACTTAAATAATTTAGCATAATCAGAAATTAATTGGAAAAGCTATTGAGTGAGTGAAGTTTGCTAATGATGCTAATCTATTCAGTTATACCAAGAATCTCATGATACAGAGTGACAAGTGATAAAGGGGGAGATGAAAACCCATACCAGCATAGGTAGGCATTTTATATAAATGCTGGTTGGCCCTAGTTGGCTACGTCTCACGAAAGAGATCATGGTGTCCTTCTGGACAGTTCGCTGAAAATAGCAGCGTCAAAAAAGCAAACACAGTGATAGGCATGATTATGGAGGAAAGAGAGAAACAAACATCGTGTCCCTGTAAAGTCTGTGATTTTCATGTAACGTTCTGGTCCCCGTGTTTCAAAACAGACATACCGGAACTAGAAAAGGTAACAGAGAACGTGGCAAGGTTTGGTATTGTCAGGGAGGAGCAAGTGACAGGGAATCAGGAACCACTCATGTAACAAAGCCCACAGAGGTAGGGGCTTCACCAGCTGAGACTTGCTCCCACTGTACCAACACAGGGCTGGCCCAGTGAGGGCGGTCAGGGTCAGCCAAAAGTCCACATTACCAAACAAGTATGTAGTGATGGAACAGGTCCAAGGTCAAGACAGGAGGCTGAGTCAGGATCGGGTTCAGAAATGGTAACGAGGGCCAGACATGATCTAGTGATCTCTAGCAGATCCCTAGTGATGAGGCAGATCTGAAATCAAGCCAGGAAGTCACTGCCTAGGTCATGACCAGGGTCTAGATCTGCATAGTATGTAGCTGCAACACAGCTGCAGCATAGCTCAAGGTAGGCCAAGGGCAAAGCCTCAGCTTAAAAGCAGCTCCCAAGGGAAGGAGGGGCAGCCGTTTCTGAGTCTTCTTCCGGCTTTCTTCAAACGGCTTTTTTTTCAAGATCACCAGCTGTACTATTTCTAAGTTGGCCTTGAGCCCAGCCAAACACCGAGGAGGTGGGTGGGGGGGAATGCACTTTGGGCCCTCACAGGTTTTGTCACAATTTTGGAACATCTGAAGAAAGACTTAAGTTGACTGGAAACTTTTCAGCCTAAGGAGAAAGAATAGAGCTGATATGACTCATAGCTGTAAAATTATGAATGGCATCGAGAAAGTGACTAGGGAATGAATATTCACTATTTAATGTAATAAGAGAACTAGATGGAAATCAAACTTGTGGATTGATTTAAAGCAAACAGAAGGAGGAACTTTTCCATACTTTACAAAATAAAGTTGTTAAATCAATTCCACAGAAGCTTGTGGATAACAGAAGTATAGACTAGTCCAAAAAGATTAGAAAAATTCTTGTAACAAAACTTAACAAATTTGTTAAACATAAAGACAGTAACTCTAACTCAGGTCTCCCTCATTTTTGTGTTTTGGAAGCTGAGAGGATATATTAAGGGTAGTGTTTATCCAGCTTTTTTTCCTCTTTCCTGAAGTATCTTCTACTGGGTATTGTGAATTGGGATAGTGAACTAGATGGAACTTTGGTCAAACTCATTAGAGCCATTTGTTTCTCTGTTAAGCACAAATGACAATGCAGGACTGTCATTCAGAAACAGATGAAAAGGCTTCATTATTGACAAAAACAAAAAGGAAGAGGTTTGTACAGAATAGATTTTTAAAAAGGAAAGGAAAAGGTGGACAAAAAGAAGAAATTATTCTTACCATAAAACTTAGGGGATAAAAGATAGCAGAGCAAGTGAAAGAGACAACTCAAGAAATCAGAGCAGCTGGGATGACTGCAACAAGGACTGTGGAAGTAGAATGGACTGAAAACAGATGAAAGTCAAAAGACAGATTTGAACTTTGTAAATAGCAGTGCCTCACTTCAATGAGATAAGAGTGAAATGATTTAAGGAGATAGTTATGCTGATATAACTGAAAAGGATGACCTCTGGAGCTGTTTTGAAACACATGGTAGAAAAAAAAAGGGGGGGGATGGCAGAAGTCCAAGTAAAAATACCAGAGCAATCAGTGTGAAACGTGAACTAAAGTTTTAGCTGCAGGGATAGTCAGGAAAAAACAAATCTCAATAATATTGAAGTCATAGTAGTTGTACAAATTAGTATGGATATAGATAGGAGGGAGAATTGTTGAAAGACAAGGATTCTGGTCAATGAGTAAGAGAGATTGCAAAGCTGTTAGTAGCAGTAAGGAAAAAAGTGAAAAGTGGGAACTTGGAACAACATGGGACATCCAAGAGATGGTTCTGAAAGCTACTTGATGATAAGGAAGTAAAAGGTAAATGAGAGATGCCAAAGGGATAGAATGTATTTAGAAATTAAGACAGTTATCATGGCTGTTCTGTTAGGTTAATGTGCTTACCAGTAAGGTAAACACTTCAAGTATCACGGAATGAAGTGCTTCTAAGTTTATATTTTTCAACTGTACTCATTAATGGTGATGAGAAATCAAAGTATCACAAAACATCTTGGGCAGCAAATTGCCATAATCCACAGTGGTTGCTGTCAGAAGAACCTTCAGGTAAACAGTTACCATGTTACTGGAATCAGCAGTGACTGTAACATTAAAAGTATTTCAAAAGGACATTATGGTTGGTGTAGTGATTATAAATTATAGTAAGTATATAATGTTTCTAAAGCATGTTGCTTTTTCTTTTTGAAATGGATAGAAATGGTCTTTGCACCTTTATCAAATTCACCTGCAACACTGACCCTTCAGAAGGGATAATAGCATACTGTGTATTCAGAATCAGAGCACTAAGAGTGTTGTGTCTAATAGTTCAATTCTTTGCAAAACCTTTGACTTGAAAGGCAAAGCACTGTGGGATTAAAAAAACACTCTTTATTATTGATGGGGTTATAGAAGGATCCTGTGCAGAGCTGGAGAAGTTGCAAGGGACCAAATGTAACATTGATACTTCCATTCTTACTCTGGCAACAGTTATCCTAACAGACTCTAGTTGCGAGAATGGCTTTTATACAGTGATACTGCCAACTGTGGCTTGGAAAAATATATTTCTCCTAGCCTTATGTCCCAGGCTGTTTCCCAGAACCCAGCTCAGCCACATTTCCTGAAAGTACCATTTGAAGTGTTAGTCCAAAGGCAACTGAAATTGCTGGGTTTGAACTGCTGCGTCAATTTCTTGATGAACATACAATCTTAATGTATGTTTTCAACATACATCTCTCTACATTCTCAAGTTGAAGAGCATTCTCATATTCATCCTGTTAAAAATTTAACACAAAATCAAATGAATTTACAGGATAGGTAAACAACTCAGCCTTAGAATGTAAGGCTTATCGGTAGACCACAAAGCAATTCACAGAACAGCTAAGGAAAAAACACAAGAGACCACATGCTGGTGAATGGCTTACATATGATTCCAAATAAACATGCTGCTTACAGCAGAGGAGTGGAGAGAAAGAGCACTATGGAAGGAAAGGCTGTTGTTCTGCCTACCCTGAAGGGTTTGTGGCTGCTAGTGGTTGTGGGGTGGAGGAAGTAGAATTTTATCCTGGCTGAAGAACTCCTTGTTAGTATGAGAAACAGAAATAGGAATAGCATCTCAGGCCCCAAGAAATGTCCAACAAGTATAAGTGAGAACCTGAGGGCTCCTTGATATCCTTGATTGCCAGAAGTCTCTCTCTAGGACTGTTTAAGGTAAAAGAAGACTGGGAATTCTGAAGGAAATGCAAAGGAAGAAAGAAGACTTCTAAAACTCAAGGGAGAGGGGAGAGTGAAACACTTGAACCAAAGATAAGGTGGGAAAAGATGAGCAACTAGGCAAGTGTATACATGTTCTGAAAGGTCATAAATAATCTTATTTTTGTCTTGATGTGTTCTTTGCTAAACGATGGTGAGATTCAGGACCACAGTTTTTGTTTAGCGTAAATCATTGCAGATCCACTTAAGACAGATGCAAGTCCGGCATTCTTGTTTTCTGTTCCTAAACCTTTTCTGTGGTGACTAGGTGGACTCTTGTGGTGTAGACTACAATTCTGAACTAAAATCTACTGTAGTTTTTAAAAAGAAAGCGATCAAATTATTGTCTATGGAACACTTTGTGGCTCTATTTAGCATCTTCAGGATGTCAAAGGTATTAAAGGAAAAAGTGGTTGAGGTAAGTGCACTATAAAAAAAGCCAATAATTTTAATTATAAATGCAGATGGAAGAAACTGCAATAAATTATACATATTAAACATGGAAAGAGAGCACTTAGGCTGTTCAGTCTTTCTGCATATAGGCAGTATTCTTTACAAGCAAGAAACCACACAAAATCCTATAACAGATGCTATGCCAGTGATACACAGAGCTGCAACCATTTAGCAAAATTTTGCTTTTTCTTCCTTAATGTAGGCAAGCAAAACTGGTGGGTTCCCAGTAATTTTTTCCTGTTACAGCTGTAATTACATAAAGGATTTGCCAGGATACATCCTTTAAAGATAAGAAAGATAAGCAGATATTCTTGGGACTGGAGAAAAGGGTGGCTTGCACTTAAATAGCTGTGATTGATTCATTTTAAGACTAGCTGCTGTCCTACTGTTTACTCAAATGCATAGATGTCTTTCCAATTTGTGCATGAATTGTAAACATTTGGGTTTATTTCCATACATTTTTAAACAGGAGAAAATTTGTAGTAGAACTAGTTGGTACAAACGGGCATGCTAACCTAGTGCTTCCGACTTTGAATAGAATTTTTCCGCAAATGCTTTTCATCCAGTACAGGAACTGAGGGCAGGCAACGTTTCTGTGCTGTTCGTGCTCCCTCTACTGTTTATTTGGAAGCATGGAAGGGAAGAATACAGTTGGCTAACTTAACTCGGCTGCATGAAAAGAGGACTTGATGGAAGGATAGACTAAAGGTCGAAAAGATTGAGTGGAAAACTGAATCTCTGAGCTGGGATCTAAATTCATCTTCCTGACTCCAATTATTTGTAATGTAGTCTTAATTATATGACCTAAAATTTTCAACAGAGCTTTGGTCTTACGAGATAAGTAACTTATTTAGCATACTTTATCTGTTGCGGAAATTAAAAGCGACTTAAGAAATGCAGTGGTACTCTGGAAACAGAAAGAAAGGTTTTCAGGGTAAGCAACCTCAGTTTTAGTGTCCCCTGTATTCCCAGTCTTTGAATGTTTTGTGACTTTACTGATAAGGTTACAAGGAACATAAGGGATAAAAATAGTATTTAATGAAAACCAAATGTTACATTATAGGCAGTCCATATGGTGTTCAAATACTAAAAATACAATTTAAAAAAATAAAATTATGAAATACAAATATGTAAACTGATAACAAGTTGCGTGTATATAGATACACACACACATAATAATTTTGTTTAAAGCGAGATATTAGGGGTATAGTAGAATATTCTGAATCTCTCCAAGTTTATGTTGCGCCACAAGATAAATGTTAATACGCACTAAAAAGGGGGTGAGAAACTGCAATGAGTGGGTAGTGTTGGTCTTGTTAAAAAGAATCTTGGCAAAAATGCTGTCAGGAAAGTAAACCTCAATTTCATTAATTATATCAAATTGCTGGAATGCTGACATGGAAAACTTCCATTATTGCCCAGAAAACAATAACAACCTTGTTTTCTGGCTAGAAACAAAAATGGAATAGTTTTATGAAATTTTTCATATTGCTTGATAAAATTGTTTATAATCTATCATCAAACTAAAAGCTAAAATTAAGCCGTAACCATGTAATAATAATCTGAGTTATTTCTATAGTCAGTAAGAAGACTTAGACGGATATTTAATCAAGATGATTACAAAATACTTGAGAAAAGTTTATAAACAAAATATAAAATTAAAACTGTGAAGAAATTATTCAAAAATACTGGATTTTTCATTTCTTTTAGAATGTACTACTCTACAGAATGTGATAAAAGGTCTAACACAAACCATTGAAAACCAGTGTAATGTGAAAGGTAAAAGCAAAAATGTTCTTATATGTACTGTACTGTAATTTAGAATGAGCAGTTACTTCCTTTTTTTGTTTGTACTTACTGTTTTTTTAGAGAGAGAAACTCACTGGCAGCCAAACAGAAAGGAAAAATAATGTATCTTACATCAATCATGTGCAGATTTTGGTGGTCTGTATGCTTAATGAATATCTATTGCTATTACCCTACTTAGAATTCACATGTAAAAGAAGTTCTGCCTCAGTGAGGTTTTTTTAATCAATAGTTGGGTTTTAAATTTATTTCAGCGTAGCACAGGCAATTTTACAAAAAGTGAGAAAATATCATTCAATTGTTGGACTGTAGTCTGTTAAAGCATTTATGCATAGTTTTTATCACTTTGTTAAACCAAAGAGTCTTAATCCTCAGTGTAATGTTATTAGAATTTAGCTGTTATCCATAAATATTTGACAATTACTTACTGCTATTTTAAAACAAAATTTATAAATATTTGTTCTGTCTTTATACCACAGTTTAGCTGTACACCATGTAGTTAATTTTATACCTGTTGTGTGGTCAAGGCATATTAGCATAAACATTAATACGCCTCTAAAATTTGGACGTATATGGCCGCTTTTAATACTCAGAGTGACTTTTAATAATCACACAAAAAAGCATTATCTGCTTTTTCTAAATTCTGGGTTTGAGATACTACTTTGCAGTTTTGGCGAAATAAGTACTTAAGAAGTTGCATGTTCCAATCCGAAACTCTTGTAGCCATGATAACAATCCTTTATTTTCTGAGCCAAAGAACTCTGCATCTAGATGTTGTTGAATGCATCAGTTATCAAAAGGCAAAAGACAGTTCAAAGTAGTAATATCAGGCAAGTATTATGATTAAACTATGAATTTTATTGTTAAAAAAATGGAGACTGAGATTATGTAGTTCTGTAAATGATGATTATCATGTCTACAAAAAAAGTTTCTTAAAGTTCAGACAAGTCAAAAAATGAAAGTAATTTCCTTATTCTGCTTTCATGTTAATAATTCTGTCAAAATATATTTTTTAGTCTATCATACAGTTTTTTATTTACATAGATGAAAATGATAGACTGAAGGGTACCATTCACATCTTGGAAGAGAAATTAAAGGCTTGTGAACTGGTAAGTTACAAATGATCATTCTTTAGGTGGAGGAATAATATTTTATCTCTATTGTAGCAGTTCATATGTCTTTATATTCTTGGGTTTGCTACTGATACCATTATCCTTGCGCTTTTCCTAACATTTATCATGTGTAAAAAGAGACAAGTTGTTCTCATGACAGTATCAATACGAGAATGCCTTCGACTAAGAGGTCGAAACTACTGAGCGCTGAGAACTCTGACTCAATTTAAGATGCACTTTTTATTTTGAGCTGTATTTAGCTTTAAATTCAACTTTACCTTCTAAAATCTAATCCCATGTATTAAAACACATTTTTGTGTGGAAGTAAGGTTTTGATATTCACAATCCCTGCTGTCCTGCCAGAGAATTGAGAACTGTCTGAATTTTGTCTATAGTTTCTTTAGGAGTAAATGCTCAAAATAAATTCCATTTACTATCTCTCTACTTTTTATCTACACCACTCATTTTTGGAAAGGAGGTAATACCAGCAGGGCTAGTCACAAGCTGTGTTTGTTCTCTGTGCTAAGATTGCAGATCTGTTACCTGTATAGGCTTAGGAATCTCACTGCCAGTTTTCTTTGCCTGTGTTTGTACTATCTATGAATTAAAATAAAATTTTTATACCAATAGAGCTGTTATCTTGATGGTTTGAGAATAAAATAAGTAATGCCTTCTGAATGACATGAGAAAACTATGGTTCTATACATTACATACATGTATGGACGTAGTGGAACTTCCTAGTGTTGTTCTGAAGCACTTATTTGACTACGTCCATTATATACTGTTACCACCAATCAGTAACTGCCTTTGTGAGTGCCTCCGAGCATTGCTCTGGTGAGCGGCTACCTACCTTGTCAGAAGGCTCTGACAAGGGCTTTGGAGTAAGCACCTCTACATTGGCAGCTACAGCCAATTCCTTGCTAATTCTGGAGTAGTTATTGGAGCAAATTTACAACAGGCGTGGTCAAACTCTTCACTTGAGTATCAGTG
The DNA here is from genome assembly GCA_027564655.1 of Leptodon cayanensis. Taxonomy (NCBI): domain Eukaryota; kingdom Metazoa; phylum Chordata; class Aves; order Accipitriformes; family Accipitridae; genus Leptodon; species Leptodon cayanensis. Next base: position 67,672,444 of record JANXJC010000078.1, on the reverse strand, counting down.
CCACCAGCATCACTACTGCTGAAATCACTGATGTTTCTACTGTTGCCAGTATGAAGTGGTGGAATCCTTGGTATAAGCAATATTAACAAAATGCATACTTTAAATACGATTTTTGTTATACAATCTTACAGTCAAAAATCCACAAAAGTAAAACTGTAGTCACTTAACTAGCTGCAGCATTGTATCAGATCCTGGATTGGGGAAAGGAATATTACCTCTCCATTTGCCTGTTCTCCTAGTAAGTACAATTTCTAATTTTATATTAACTGATAGCTGTAATACAATGAAATCTGCTACATTTTTCATCTGTGGACTTCAGCCAGATTGTGTTAGAAGTAATTGGGCATTTTGAATTTATTACACAGGGGATAAAACAAGTATATTTTTACATCAATGCTGTGCTTTGCAGAAGGCTAAAAGCACAGATACCTCAAGATTTTTATGAAGCTTTTTACATTCGCAGGAATGTAAAGATCAGATTGAGAAACTTATGATAGAAATTAAAAACAAAGAGGAAGACCACAAATTAGAAATAACACAGTTGAATTGCGATATAAGAAAAAAAAGTAAGTTCTCTGAAGACTGAATGCTATAGCTTTGGGTAAAACATGTTGTAACTTGTAGGAGCTATACTTCATCTAGGATAAGTACAAGTTCCACTTCCTAGTGGGAACATATGAAAGCTAGAAGTGGACAGTGTTTAACTGAATTTTGTCTTTGCTCAAGAGAGTAGACAGTGGCAATGAGGCAATAGTACAGCAACACAGGATGAGCAGAAATTCCCAAATAGGTAGAACAGACACTGGGTACTTGGACCTAAAAATCTGAAGGAATGAAATTTTGGGTTAAACGTTGACTGGAAAATTGCTTTGAACTATAAGCTAGACTGCTGTTAAGAGTGTTCCAGCTATGTTCAGGAGAGCAGGACATTGTTTTCACAAACAAATAATACTGCAACAAGAAAAGACCGATTTCAGTATTAATTTTTTCCATTACTGGCATAGCCTTGAAGAGTGATCTGGACAGGCTGGATCGATGGGCCGAGGCCAATTGTATGAGGTTCAATAAGGCCAAGTGCCGGGTCCTGCACTT
>JANXJC010000078.1:67658908-67670818 GCA_027564655.1 Leptodon cayanensis | reverse complement strand
AAGTAAATTATTTTTAAAATTTTGCTAGTTTTTGAGCTATAAAAAAAACCAACAACTGTGTTTTCTGCTTATTTTTATACAATTTCTGAATGCTAGGAAGATACATTTTTTAATAAACTTCCAAGAGCTTAAAGACTTTTAATCCTGCAGAGATTTGAGTCCCAGAATTCAACGTATATTTCATAGCTCAGGTTTTAAGGCACTGTCATTACAGAAACAATTAGGGAAATACTTCGAAACTTTCACATATTAAAAAAGAAGTTAAGGTGTGAAAGTGTTCAGGCTGAGCTGTTCTTGGAACATGAGGGAAGGGCGATGGTTTCAGAGGTTTTTAGCATCCTCTGCATTTTTCCCTCCTGCAGACATGCAGCTGTGGAGCCTTCAAATATTTTTTTTTAGTAGTCATCCTGTTCATCTAAACGTATTTGGTTTATCATATTTCTACTATTTACTTTTTGCAATATTTTGAGGCATTTTTTTAAGAAACATAACTTTTAAAAATAAACTCAATAGCTTCACTATCCTAGGATTAAATAGTAGAAAAGCTTGCTATTGCTACTTTCAGGTACAAAATCCAATTTAAAAGAAGTTAAAATTATATTTGTATTATTTAACATACTTTTTTCCCTGTTGATTCTTAATGTTTTGTCTTTTCCCGATTCTTTCAGTTCAATGCTAAATTAGCAAGAGTTCAGAATAAAGCAACAAAATCATATTCAGATGCTTCTGTCTTGCCGCAAAGTATCTATCGAAGGGTATGTGCTTTAATAGCCTGTAGTCTGCAGATACTAAATACTGTTACAGCCTGTGTGACACAGCAGTTCCCTGGTGTTCTACTGTGTCTGTTCTGCAACAAGACTTGGGAATGTTTGAGTGTAGGGGGATTGAGTTTCATGCGTTAGGGGTCCATCCTACTCACTCTCCCACACATCCCTCCCACTTTTAGACAACTAATTTCATGTCTCTTTGCACTGATGTTGATATAGCTGGGGTTCACAACAACAAAAGCCCACATGTGAAGTGGTTTTAGTACAGTTTTAGTTAACCTGGGAACTTAAGATAGAACTGACATAAATGACTGTGATATAAATTATATATGTGCATTATTGGTTTTGTAGTCTTGGGACTTTGGGATGTCACAAAAATACGATTCTGGGGAAGTCATCTTTGTAATTTTGTGATACAAAATACTGAGAAAAATATCCTTATTAGAGTATTTCTCATTAGTAATAACATGTTGTATTGGTACATAATTCTATGTGATGTTTAACAATGGAGTCTATGCTTGCATTTTTTACAGAAGCTCCAGCATCTCCAGGAGGAGAAGAACAAGGAAATTGAAATTCTCCGGAACACCATAAGAGACTTAGAGCAACGTCTTAATAAAGGCCAGAACCTGCAATTCAAACGGAGGCGATTTTGAGTAGATCACATGAAGTATTTCAGTAGTAGATACAATGAGAAATAGAAACAGTGTATTTCAAGCTGTACACCTGAAAGTAAAAACAAGATATGAAGAAATATGGAATATTTTTTATTGCAAACTGTCTTGTCAAATATTCCAAAGGCATGCATTCTGTGTATATTCATGGCTACTTTCTTGCTAATCAGCATTCACAATAAAAAGATTCAGGTTTCATAGGAGTAATAATTTCCCTATTAAACCATCATTAATTATGGTGTACACTTTCAAAGCAGTTTTCCTTTCTTGAATATTCTCTTCTTCACCCAAGAATCCTTTGAACAACTATATTTTTACTTCAACTCAGTAAATCAAATGTTAGGAATGCTAAGCTACAGAGAAGTTACAGAAGTTTAAGTGGTATCTTATCTTACTAATCAGTAGAGATTTATCAAATTCAGCACTGTTATAAACACAGATAAACAACAAACCAAGATTAAATTTGTTCTGCTCCTCCCTCTTGTTGATACTGATACTGATTCTGCATGGAGAGTTGTTAAGACTGCTCACTTTAGGCACAATCTTACTGACTTAGTGGGATTTTACAAGCTGTAGTAGTATGTATTAATGGACCCTGATACCGTATCTAAGCCACAAAAGTTAAGTATATAAATCTGTTACTTTAAAATAATGCAATTACTGCTTGTATCTTACATTTGAGATAAAAAGTTATTTTGGCACGTTGCTTTGGAATAAGCTTTTCTGGCACATAATTTGTATCCCTAGGTTAGGAATAAAAAACTCCGACTTTTGAATATATTCCATCTTCTTAATAAAAAATGATTAAAGTATCTGTTTTGGTTATCTTCTATTCTTGATTGCAAAACATCAGACAGGAGCCCCTAGGTCATAGTTTATGCTCCTGCCCTCACAAATGCAAGCAGAATGTTAGAAGAGAAACAAGACAGACAAATTAATCAAGAATGCCGACACCTTCCCAGTGTAACTGAAAAACAAACTACAGGTCAATTAAATTCCTCTAAGTTACAAAGCTTTTCACTGATGGAATTTGACACGTATTGTGTAATTCTAAGAGCACTGCTCTAAAAGTCTACTTCTTTGCAATATTTTAACTCTACACACCTGTCTTAGTATAATATTTAATTGGGGGCAATAAAAACACTTCATCTGATAATTTTGCCACTCTCACAACTATATGAATTTAGGTAGTAGGGCTCCCTTGCATTTTTAAGGTGCTTAGTTTGTTTTTCAGGCTCAGTTTCTTGCCTTTTCCTGTCACTGTCAGGTGTCACTAGTTTCACTTGCTCCTGCTGCTGGTGACTGTCAGGCAGCAGTCAGCAGACGTCACTGTCAAGATTCAGTGATGTCCTCTGCTGACAGTTGGCCATGTCACCTGCAAGAATTTGGAAGTGCTCCACGACACTGTCAAGCGACAGAATTTCCTAGCTCTTCAAACAAAAGGTGTCGACAATGACAGCATCAGCTACTAGAAGTTGAGTCTGATGCTGTCTGCCAGTTTCAAGTTAACTGGTTTTTACAGCTGGTTTTCCCTTTTTTTCATAGCTTTTTATCTTGTGGAATTTCCACACTTTCTCCTGGAGGAACAGTGTCTACCTGTGCGTGACTACCTGTCTGATCATGTCTGTTATGGCCAAAGACTCTATGACGCCGACCGCTGTGAGGATGATGTCTCTGAGTTTCAGAAGGAGCTTCATGGTTCTCATTTTTGGAATGACGACTGCCCTCGCGATGGTGGTGCTGTTGTCTATGTCTGTGGAAGTTGTGGTGATGTGAATGTTGACCAGTTGGTTTGGGTTCTAGCTCTGCTAGCTTTTCCTCTGCTTTTTTAGTGATGTTTTCACATATACCACCAATATCAGGTTCCTGCAAAACAGAAGCTTGCTTTAAATAGAAGGCATTATATTTATATTAAACTAGTTGTAAAGTATCAGTTATCTTAACATTTTTGCAGAACCTGAAACCCAATTTTAAATTATTCGGGCTACTTCGCTGAAGAGAGATATGAATGTATCAAAAAGAACCTTGTTTTACAACACCACTGATAACTAGACAGGGCTCTTAATGTAAACTTTTAAGAATTACAATTCAAGTAATTGCTAATAAAAAGTATTCTTTTTCTAGGATCCCACGTCTGACCTGCCCGAGACCTACATTTAGCTGGAAAACTGTATGATGGGATCAAAAATTATTCTTCTCATTGAAGTTCATAACTACGTATGTACATTTCTTGATAATCCTTAAAAGCAGTTCTGATCTTTAGTTACATGTAAAACAAAGCTACCCTTCTTTTTTAACAGTAATAATAATTTGTCAGCTTGTATTATCACTTTTTTAAAGTAACTGTTGTATGCTGTGTTTAAATGTAAACTAAAAGGAATAGTAACTCAAAGCAGCTCAGATTTGCTTCCCAGGTGTTAAAAAAAATTACTATTTGTTGAAGTACCTGCCCATCCCCAAAAACTACAGTAGCTAATTGCTCACTAGCTGTACATAATAACTCCAGAAACAGAATTAGCCTCCAAGATTGCATTTAGATTTCTGAAAATTATTTGCATTTCTATCAAGGGCAGGAATTCAGATAAACAGTCTTATTATAAATTATAACTCACTTTGAAAAATGTTTAAAAGCTCTCTGTCAAGACACATGAAATGTGTAAATTCTAAATCATGTCTTTTTGGATTAATCACACTGGAATAGGTTTTTTTTAAGTAACAGTCAAATTCAATTTCCTTTCCTAGTATATACAGAATGAAACAAGAAAATACCGTGTAAGAGCAGTTTCCACACTTGTTTTCACAGTATGCAATCTTAATAGATTCTTCTACATATTGGAAAGACAGGAAGGAATAGGGCAGACCCAGGTGATACACTAGACGGCCGCATCTAAGGAGAGAAAGAACTTTGTGGCTCTCTCTATATATATAAACATATACCTAAAATTAAGTATCTTTTTTTATCATACCTTATTTCATTCATGTCAATCCACCCACACAGTACAGTCCCATGGAGAGTGTTTTTGTCCAAGGAATTTACAGTCAAAACCAGTATCTGCCTTACACAAGTTTGCCCACTCAACTGCATTGGTCGGTAGCGTAAAGCATGATTTCTGGCTGATGTAGTAACACTACTGTTTAAACTCTAGTTTAGTGGCATTTAGACTAGCAAAGGTACACTCATGACAGACCTATCTTGCTAATGTACCACAATGCATAGTGGTACAAATTGCCACATGGTTGTTGTATCCTTACAAATAATGTTTTTATGCAACGTAACATGTATTTTGACTGCAATGTGCATTGCGGTGCATCTGGATTACTGATTTAGTGTGTATGAGGGGATTTTTATGGTGCCTGTTTGCCCCATGTCTGTACTTGAATGTTCTGGTATGCACTTGACTACACAACCGGTGCATTTAAAGGAGATGGAGTAAATGCAGAACTCGTACACAAGGGCACCTCGTTAAGTACCCCACCTGCAATGTCAACACATGGTCCTCCAGCCTTAGCTCAGTATACGTCTGCAGTGCAGGTCTAGGACCAGCAATAGGCAAAGACTTCAATGCCAATAAAGGCACAATAAGGACGTACATTCCTAGAACCACAGATGGATCATGGCCAAACTAATGCCAAACCAATTCACAGTGTAGGTATACCCTATGTGTCAACAGCACAAAACTGTTCAACCTTTCAAATGCCGTGGGCCAGGCATCAGCTTTGGGGCCCCTCCACCGGCTACGTACAGCTTTGTTCTGTTTGTCATACAACAGCAGCCTCCCACAGTTAGGCGTATTTGCTGCTGTAACATGCAATCACTTTCTAAAGATCATTCCAGTGCTAGTTTCATCCCACAAGCCTAATTTAGCTAATTCATTCCATTCCATCATATTACCAAAAAAATGGAACTTTCTAATTGTTTATTAAACTTAATTATGCTTCAGTATGAACTGAGAATGTTCGTTACAGTAACATAATAGTAATTAAGATGGACATGTTGGAAGTGCAGGACTTGTCGAATAATTTCTATCACATCAAAACTGAAAAAATCAGGATTTCAGTTAAAGGGTTATTACTGGTTCTGGCAAAAGATACATGTCCCAGAATCCTATGATCAAAAAGCTATTTTCTTCCAAAGTTTTAAGTTTCACCTAAGGACTAATTTTTCCATATGGCTACATGATATTTTCAACAACCTCTGGTCAAAATGCTTTCATGAGAACTCGGATAGATTTTTTTCATTTGATTCTACTTTCACGTGCGTGGTTGTAATGAAGTTGTCTGAAAATAAAAACAGTGTAAGACCAGAATCATGCTATCAAATTCTACGCTCAGTTACATTACTCTAAATCCACAGTAATTATAAAGAAAAATTTATTTATCCCAAACTTATTTAAGCAAAAGCAGACACTTCTTTTGTAGCTTCCTTTTTCCAGTAAATGCAAGTACTTTACTTAGTGCACCTTCCCAGTAGATTATGATGTCTTGGTTGTGAGGTAATCAGGTTATTAGAAAATCAACAAAATAATATAGAGATTTACAAAGCATTACTCTAAATACATGCAAATATTTTCATGTGTTCTCCCCTAAACACAGACCTGTCGTAGATGAGAAAGTCATCTTTGTTTCCATTTAAGGTAGTCCAGACATCAGCTTGCTCTTCATCTTGCTGGTAGACAGTAATATTATCTGAAACACTTTCTTTCAGTAGGTGAAAGTCCCTCTGGGAATAAGTTCCCTTATGGTTGACAACCATATACCAGATATTGACCAGTCCTTCATTCTCTAACTTCACTCGCAGCTCCTCCAATCTAGTCGAAAACGTAAAGAAACAAGACCATAAATCATTAGAGAATCTTGAGATTTACGATGTTCAACCAAAGTTAATATGCTCCATCTTGCTGTTATTACAGTGAATGTTACTGTCTCCCAGTTTTAATGGCAACAATCTAACACTATTAAAACATTCTTGCCATTTGCTACCACTATAAACTATACTGTCACCAAACCAGACTCTACAATAGCTAATATGCCATGCGTCCTGTCCTTGTAAGTAGAATGCAGTACTAAGTAAAGCAGACATCTATTTTCAGGCTGAATTCAGTGTTATTTCAGTTCTTTCATGCTCTTCATGGTCTAAGACAGTTAGTTTATCTGATGTCTTTATTTAAATGCTGAGGTTTCGATCACATAGTTGGTTCAGGAATGCATACTGTTAATACAGCAGGAAGATGAATAATCAAGAAAGCAAACCTGCAGTAAAAGGCCGATAGCTCTCCCACTCATCTTGACATGGCTATTTTCTATAATAGCCAGAAAAGGGATATTACAGCAACTGAGTCAAAAGGATGGCTATAGAATGTGTGCATGACCTGTCTGGAAGTTATTCGTCTTTCCCTTCAGCATCCCATCACAAAAGTCATTCTCTGTTCTCTAGTACAGAAAGCTGCTTTTTTGCTGTATGATGTGGGGTTTTTTTCCTTTTCATTTGTATCCTTCCTATTAAATCCCTTTAGAAAACTTTTTTTTTTCCCCCATTTCAGGAAACAGTCTAGAGCTTAAAAGAGTCTTTAAGACCTTTCTAAAATGTACAGAATCAAACCCAACAACCTTGAAAACCAAACACAAAGGCCACTTTTTACTTTGCTGGAGCCAGAGATTTACCACCACTTTTTCAAATCTAGTTCTTAAAAAACTTGCAAAGACTACTGTAATATGAAGTTATGCAGCCTAGAGGGGGAAACTAAGATGTTATTACAGTGATAAAAATCAAGCTCTGAAACCGGTACTATGAATTTTTAAACCAAAATGATTTCATAATCACTAAGTGAATCCAAGATAAGGGCTGTATGCGATTCCTGTTTGGGTCAGCTCAAAATTATTTTCTTGCTGCTGTTACTGTCATGATACCTCATTATTTGTCCCAGGTCTTGTATGAAAAGGTAACAGTAACGATTCCCCTAAATGCTTCATCTATTTTTTGAAAGGCCAGTCTTTACCTTACCTTCTGGATTTTTTTATTTTTTTTTTTTTATCTAGGACCTCTGAACAGGGACTGGAAAGTACATTAAAAGCACATGTTTTGATTTGCCTTTTCCCCTACAGATCTTACGTAAGAAATGAGTGATCATGGATTTCTCTGTTTCAGGTGTTCTAGCCATGTCAGAAAATTATGATGTTTCTTTGCTTCAGCATCTTTGCTACATTAATCATCTGTTGCTAACTGAAGCATAGTCTCGAGGAACTGTTTCTGTTGGGTTTTCATGTGTTTTGGGTTTCATTAACATCAAGTTGATCATACTTTTATGTTGTAAATACAATCTGGAGAAGATGATCTGTCGGTCAGGACTATCGAGAGATAAAGAATCTGAGCCACTGGCATAGAACACACCTGCTAAGAGTTAACCTGGTCACTGGGACACACATGCCAGCTGGGATGGCAGCATTTGAGGAAGCTAGAGTTCACTGAGTGCATCTGTAGTTGGGCACATGTATTATCCTCAGATGGCACTAAAAAATTGCCCAGTCATGTTTTAACAAAAACTGGGAAAGAGATTTACACCTACCGGGAAGCCTGCAGCAGGCACAAGTATCAGCTAGCTTGGAGGAGAGCCACCACTGTCACTGAGCCCCTGGAGTTCAGCATTGGGTTCTCCTCCCCAATACGCCATTCTGGGGCCTCCTTGCAGTTCTGACTCTCTGTCCCTCCTCCTGGGAGGAGACAGAGAGCCAGAACTAGCCCCAGCCCTGCCCACATGGCTGGGCTTTATCTGAAAAGAGAGAAAATAAACAAAATGAGATTAATGCCTAAATGAAGTTCAGACTCTGAAATTCCCATAACAAAACAGCAGGATATAAGCCCCATTCAGTTTAAAAAAAAAAAAAAAAACAAAAAACAAACTGTAAGAAAATTTGAGCTACTTTGTTTACTGCTTGGTCATGTTTCTTTCATTTTGCAGTGGAGTTCCCCTATAATAAACAGGCAGTATTTTTTTGTTGTTGTATGTAAACAGCTGAAAAGTAAGTGTTCAGAATAACTGGATTTTCTTTTAATGCTACTAAACAGGCTACATTGTTCCTTCCTCTTTGTAATTTCTTCTTGACTGTTTTTAACACTTCAGTGATTTTAAAGTGGCCTAATTGTTTGTGTTTTGAAATCAGTTCTGCTGAGCCAGTTTATACCAGTTAGAATCTAGACAAGTTCACTCCAGATTCCAGAGTAATTCTACTGACTTAAAAGTACTTGCACCAACAGTGTATTTTGGTACACAGCAAGTATTACAGAACCTTGCAGAAATTAAAAAAAAAAAAGACTTAAATATTTTTAAAAGTCAGTCAGTCTGTAGTATTTGGGTCCCACTGAGAAAAATCTGTTAAGAACACAGGCACTATAAACAATTTTGCAAAAACAGGAGATGAAAACTGACTTTCAGGATTCCTCAGATCTTACAAGATCTCCTACCTATACTTAGTCCCTTTAATGTTTATGAAAATCAAAGCATACGAAGAATACTGTAATTATCTTTTCCTTTTATTCCATTAACACAATAATTTTGGCTTAATATGTTCAGAAAACACCCACTATTGAGAAATATGTAAAATTATAGAACTGTTCCCTGATTTGTACTAGGTTGTGGAATTGTATCATTTCACCACTCGCATTAAAGTCTGACAGTAAACAGAGAATGTTTTGGAAACACTAAATTCTGATAAATAACACATTTCATCGATCTTGTCATATTCTAAAAAAAATTAAAAAATCTTAATAATTTATCTTTTAAAACAAGACCCAGCTTCTGCAAAGCCAACATCATTTGTGAAATCCATCTGTCCCTAATGTTTCTTTCCTGCAGATCCACCAAAAGCTTTTTAGGTACAGTACTTTGAAGATTAATTAATCTGTGGTCCAACAGATATCAACAGGGTCATTTCTTTACTCTTTCCACACATGTGGAAAGCTGCCCACCTTTATATCCATTACAAACACATGAAACTCCTATGATATCTTGAGATCCTTCTATGCCTTTATAGCCTTCTGCAGCACTGGCATACAACGCCCAGCAACAGCTGTTTTGCCCTGTGAAGCAGATGAGAGCTACATTCTGAATTACACTTCTCTTCGCATTTCAACTTTCTAGTTGGTTTCCAACAGAAATTTCCACAGTCAGCCTTTTCAGACAAAAAAACAAGCAGACACTGTGCCAAATCTTAAGTCGTGAAGCTCTTTCACAGCAAAAACAGCACACTTACCCTTTCCTCCCCCCCCTCCTCAGCAGCTGCGCCTAACTCCGCTGCAGAAGAAAATACTGTGGGGAAAAGGGCTGTGGTATTTATATGGCTCTTGTTTATCTCACTTTGCAGATATGGTTCAAAGTTCAGGGGGCTTATTCTGAATGACCTTGCAAGCAAAGCAAACCCCTTCAGCAAAAGTAGCCAAAATATTTCTCCATTAACTAATTCCAAGTGGAAACCATTTACTGTGCAGAATAGTGAGGTATTTTTAATATAATAACTTTGAATATCAGGTTATGCAGTTTGTCAGTCACCCCAGTCAGCTGGAGGTAGTGGTAGAGTCAGAGGAGGGGCGTGGGCCAAAAAGTGATAGGGGGAAGGTACTGGATAATAACTTTGAATATCAGGTTATGCAGTTTGTCAGTCACCCCAGTCAGCTGGAGGTAGTGGTACAGTCAGAGGAGGGGCATGGGCCAAAAAGTGATAGGGGGAAGGTACTGGCTGTTACAAAAATGTTGAGCTGCGGTTTTTCTCTCATATGCTTTATCTGATATTTGCCTTAGAGAATGCTGTACCCTCTCTGAGGACATGTGCACTACGGAGCTCCTTTTGCTCAGCTGCTCTTGATTACGTCACTCAGCTTTAAAACTTAGTTCTGTAGAACCTGCCAGTTTATCAACTTCTGTTGCAGGTTAAAGCCCAGATCTTCAGCCATTTAAATCTATGTAGGTGCATGAAAGCCATGAAGCTCTACCAACTGGCAACAGCCACTTAACACTCTGTATTACAGTGTTATGTTTTAACACCATCATCACTGAGGTACCTGCAGACATTCATGTTAAACTGTTTCCCTACTCTCTTTCCTCAGTGAGAGAATTCTTTATGCATGGCGTGTTTTATTTTGACTCAGCAGTTTACTTGAGTTTGATTTCCTTCCATGTACATGTTATGTGTGTTTATGGAGAAATAAATGTTTTCAAACTTGGTGTGCCCTCAGAGTTTAAGGTGGTGAGATTTATATTGCTTAGTTCTATGGCTTGAGACTCTGTCTCACACGCAGATGAGCTTTATGCTTCTGGTTGCATGTGAGAAATGGAACTGCTGACCTTGCAGTTTATCCTGTAGAAGTCCTACACTCAAGTCAGTGGAAAGAAGGTCAGAGATCTGAAGTTTTATTCAATAGTCTTGGAGGACACGATGCAGAAAACAAACAGACATCAGACTGGGACTGAATTATTTTTTTAAAGGTGGAATGTGCTCACATTCCTTATATTGTTAGGGAAACACATCCTTGTATTATTTGCTGGGTTGGGACCAAGCCCTCACAACTGTGATGATGTCCTTTACTATTCCAAATGGCAGATTATTTGCTGGGCCTCCTGCCTCAGGATAGGGTGTTGATTTTCAGTGCTAATAAAGCCCTGCAAGGTTGGCTGGGAGTAATTATTTGGTATGCATCAGGTCTCTCAATTCCTAAATGAGCACTGAAGCAGCCAAAAAGAAATGAAGCAGGTACAGATCTATTAATAGGGAGAGGAATAAAATTGCAGCTCAGTAGTGACTGACAGTTGGTCTCTTGCTAATTATTGCCACACAGGTGGAGGTACTATCAAATAGAGAGCAATATTACATTCCCATTTCTTTTTCAGCTTTGTAGAGAGGGATGTGCACAAGTCTTTATTAACAAATGCTGAGCCTATAAGCTGTATGTCATACCACTGAGTGCTGCTGGGACTAGCAGCTCACAAGTACTGAAGAATAAAGGGTCCAGACACAGTAAACTGAGCTGAAGCAGCTAACTTATAAAACAGCTACCTTGCTATGGAAAGCACACTGAGGATGGAAATGTACAGTGGTCACTACTGAAAAGTTAGTGTTTCCTCCCATATAGTATGCAGACACCTGCAGACCCTTGGTTCACTTAGAGAGAGATGAGAATCAGCTGTTGTTAGCAATTATCACTGTGCCAATAAATACTATTTATTGTATTATTTATTATTATATTACATTATATTTATTATAACCTTTATAATATTAAGGAGAGCTTAACTACATTCATAGTATCTATGGGACCCGATGGGATCCGTCCAAGAGCACTGAGGGAACTGGCGGAGGTCCTTGCCAAACCACTCTCCATCATCTGTCAGCGATCCTGGTCAATGAGGGAGGTCCCAGAGGACTGGAGGCTTGCCAGTGTGACTCCCATTTACAAGAAGGGTCGGAGGGAGGATCCGGGGAAC
>JANXJC010000078.1:67642909-67655237 GCA_027564655.1 Leptodon cayanensis | reverse complement strand
AGGGGGGTTGTAGTGAGGTGAGTGCTGGTCTCTTCTGTCAGGTGGCTGGAGATAGGACAAGAGGAAATGGCCTCAAGCTGCGGCAGGGGAGATTTAGGTTAGATATTAGGAAAAATTTCTTTACTGAAAGGGTTGTCACACATTGGACCAGGCTGCCCAGGGAAGTGGTTGAGTCACCATCCCTGGAGGTATTCAAAAAGCACGTAGACGGAGTACTCCATAACATGGTTTAGGGGGCATGGATGATGGTTGGACTCTATGATCTTGAAGGTCTTTTCCAACCTAAATGATTCTATGATTCTGTAGTGCTAAGCCATAATCATCTTGCTTTATAACATTCACCTTACCTGAGATTATTCTGCCTCAAGAAAAAAGTTCCTCTGTCTTAAAGCTAGTGGTAGGGAATATTACAATGTTGGCTGTGGGTTTAGATAGATCTAATCTGTCTTTTTTAGAAATGTATAAACCCTAAGTGTGTTTAAACTTCAGTCTGAAGCATTACCCTTTCTGAGTGGAAAAAAATCCACTTCCACATTTTCTTCCTAGCAGTAGAATAAAGATGTTAATAATTGTTAAATTTACAGTCTAAGAGTCTGACCATGCCATTTCTTATATTAATCCTCCTTGAATTCACAGGCTTATGTAGCCCTTAGTCCATAGCTTCTAAAGAAATAATTGTCTTAAATCTTAATTTTGCTTTCCACTGCAAGTATTTTCTTAGTTGTTGAGTATGTTCCAATCTCACTGCAGGAGGCAGTTATGAACTCTAATTTGGACAAGTCTTCAGTTTCAAACAATAATTTTTGTAATAATCACCCTGTTTCTACTCACTCTCTTTCTTATTTGGGGGGAATAATGGTCCTGGTAGAAATAACTGCCCCTTCCCTTCTTACAGAACATAAACTGTGCCCTTTTTTGGTATGTTTCAAACTTTTCAAAGCATCACAGCACAGAAATGCAAGTGTCTTTGGAAATTAACTGATGTTTGTTATTTCTGTTATCTAGATTGGTAACATACATTTTTTAAAAAAAATCTCAAATGGATATGGAATTATGAGGCTGTCAATAATTATATTCTCGTAAAGTCTGCTGTAGTGATTTGCAACGTGCACATAATGAGAGGACAGAGGAAGAACACGGATCCAGCACAAATTCTATCATGAGACCTTAGGACTTCAGTGTCTGTTTTGCTCCTGTGACTGAAGGATGTCACAAACAGGGAATTCAAAGTCCACTGGCAGATCCTAAGTCTCTGCTGATTCTTCTCATGTCTTCTCATTTTATAACTGTGTAACTCTGTGAACTCAGTGGAGTTACTCATACTTTATAGGGGAATAAATTGCAACAAAAACAGGCTGTTGACGTTTAATTAATGCTTACATAAACAAATTTCCATTTGTTTATGAGGCTTTAAACTCTCGGTTACATGCTGTAAACAAAAGGTAATTTAAGTGAAGGCTAAGAAGATCTATTAAAGTAAAGTAAATTCAGCAAAATAATTTGAACCACAAGTTCATTAGTTAAAGTAACTCCAGGAAGAAGGATAGTGATGCAATATTGGTCTCGTGCTCCTCATGTGAGATCCAGAGCAGCATAAGATAACTAAATGCATACTTCTCAGAATTCAGAGGAAGCAACAAATGCTGACACCCTCTGATACAGGCCTGGAGATTGTTTCAGTGAATGAAGGAATAGCTGATACATGCAATTGTCTACTTAAAAACAAAATGAGACTTAAAGCAGCTCTGATCTAGCACATATATGGTTTGTTTTTCTCTTTGGAAATTCCATTATAATAATGAAGTATCTTTCTCTACTTGAACCTATCTGTAGCACACTAATTAGCAAGGATAGTCTTTTTTTATCAGACATGTCCTAAGTCATAATCATTGCAGAGATTACAAATGCAAACTGACCTTAGTTGCTGAATACCTACATGTATTCTGAGTTCCTTATTGGCTTTCTTTAGTTTCTGCATTTATCCTGCAATAATTCTATCATCCTGCAAGTTCCCCATGTGACCTCAGTGGGCCTAAAACCAATGGTCCTCTTATCGTTTGAAGAAAGGACAAATTATCTGACGATAACCCAAGATGTGGTTAAGAAAATCATAGCTGTATGACATCTTCTGAATTTTTTTTTATTTTTCAGTGTATTTAGTAATACTTGGCAGTCCTGTGACCTACAGAAGAAAACTGAATATTCTTTCAGTGTGGTGTGACTCTGCTTAGGCTCCTGATGTTGGGGGTAGTAAATCAGCAAGAAGCAAATGTAATCAAGCAATGTCCAAAGCAGGGTATCTGTAAAGATCTCCTGTATGGATCTCCTATCCCACACAGTGATCAGCGATCCCTCCTTCTACAGGAATTATGCAGTTGCACCAGGAATTCGGCAGGCAGCTTTAGGCTTTCCAGTACAGTGCACTGAGTCAACGCATAACTAAAGTGATTAAGGATCTGGACCAATGAATACAAAGTTAAACAAACCCCTTGATTTTTCTGTATTCAGACAGATCTCTTTAACAGATTAGGTCTTCAAGAGGGTATAACTGTAACCATAACTTCAGAAGTATCATCAGCAATACATACAATTCCTATTAAAGTCTTTATACCCAATAACTCTCCTTAGGAGATGTGGAGGAAAATGATTCATCAGCTAAATCCAAAGCAGTTCATTCCAGGTGACTTTAAAGGCTGCACAAGCAAGTTCTTGTTAATGATTTACAACAGGTCATGCAAACATAGTTCACTGCACTGAACCCTTGCCAGGGAATGGAAGTTATGACAGCACAGTACATGGGATTCAGTGACAATATACAGTGAACCTTACAGGAAGTTCAAGTCTGTTCTTTGCTAATCTGTTGTAAAATAAATGAAAACTGAAGTGAAAAGTGGGTCCAGCTAATGAATAAGAGGGATTTGTATGAAAAAATTCTCTTTCAAGAACTACTGAATTGTGATTTAAAAAATGGATGACATGTTTTTGGTTAAATTTCTTGTTGTGGCTCTACGTTGCTTTACTTTGCTGAGAGTACAGCAGTGGCTGCAAACGCCATGGTCTGCAAGAGATGTTGGGAGAACTTAGGGACAGATTCAGCCAGCTGAGTGCAAGATGGAGACTGGTTTACATGAAATGGAGTCTGGCAAACTAACATACTTATGGCTTCAAATACATGATATTGAAGGTTGATTGTTGATGATACTTCTTTTCAGATAGCATAGTCCTGGAAAGCTGAACTGTGAAAAAAATCTTGTGTGCCCTTCTTAGGGCAAGAGTACGTGAATTGCCACCAGAACCAGTGACGAAGGTATATATAACGGGCTAAATCAACCATTTTTTACTGTTCTGTCCATCTTGAAAATTCAAAAGCAGCTGCCATTTCAGCATCAAAGCACTCTAAGTAGCAAATTGCTTGTGAACTGCTGAAACATTTTGCAGACGAAATACAAAAGTAGATCAGTCTTAAGTGGCAGTTTTCACTTAACAAAATATACTTTGCTGCTGCAGCACACAGGAAGCTGAGATTGATAGCTATCTACTCCCACCATGAGTAAAAACTGTTTTCACAAAAAAGGTGCTTCCTAGTACCATAATGAACTCCAAACCTAAGTACCTCAAGTGGTCTCTGTAGATAAAGAAATATTGTAAAGCAATACTGACCTTCTGAGGACTGGTGGAAGAACTGAACTGTTTATTAAGTGTGTTCTATATAAAAGCAGAGGGACAGCTGTGCTGATTGTTGCTTCCAACAATCAAATCCCGAACAGACTGACTGCCTCCTTCTGTTTTTTGAATGCTGATAGAAGTCTGGAAGAGTCAGATCTTTACCTGATTTATATCAGGAAACATCATTTGATATGCGAGGAGGACTTAGAGCAGCTATCTTACAGTAACACCTTTCCTGTTGTTGTCAGTGCCATTATTTAAAGAGCCAGCAACAGTGACTAGCATTCAGCCCCTGCCTAGATTTGATTTCTGTTAATAAAGCAAGACTGGCTTACAAGTTGTGCCTTCAGCAGACAGTACTTTGTCAAACATTCAGCCGCTACAGTACCAGTTATTGATATATAGCTACTTGGTATCTGCAACCCACACTCAGAACGTAATGGGTATGCCTGTTGTCAGCTGGATGACTGCACGCCTGGAAGTGCTAAATGCTTATTGATTGACTAGACTGGAATAGCTTTAATACTATAGTATATAATGTAGCTGTCATAAATTCATACTAACTGGTGAAAAAAAAAAGACAGAAAGACCATTACTAGCTTCAGATTTCCAAGTACTTCCTATTCTCCTGAAGGGTTCACATTTTTGCTGAAAATGGTAATTATTAACTAACATACATTTCTTTTTGTGTGTTTTGGATCAAATACGTATAACAGAAGTCTCCAATCTTCTGGTATTACAGTCCTATATTTTATTTTCCACAGATGCAGTTCTTGAAGGTAGCAATGAAGGCAAAGTAAAATTTTGAATACAGAATATAATTTCTGTATTATGTTGACAATTGGCCAGCAAAGATTGGAGACCATTATATCTGACAAACTTGTTAGACCTACCTTGACACTGGCAGTCTTCCTATTTTTCCTACAGCTTTGGTCTCCTGGGTTTTGGCTGGTTGGAGGAAAAGTCAAAATCATAGTAGTGAACTGTAATAGCATTCCAGAATAAAGGGTGAAGAATGCAACACAGAGGAAATAACTCGGTGTTTGAAAGAAAGAGAAGTGAGAGTAGAGAAGATATGATGACATTTTGTCTGAGGACACCTTTGGAAGTCACCTGCACAAGACATTGCACTACTCCAAATCACTGCAAATAGCAAAGACATGAAAAAATCTGCCCTGCAAAATTCAAGCAGCCACTATTGGTTGCTTCTATGAAATTGCTGTTATTTCATATGTTCAGGTGTTCGGATGGAGCACTTGGCTTGTCTGAGAATTCACACTGAACAAGCTTCATATCATGTTCTCTAATTACAGGCAATAACAGCAATACCCACTTTTGAGTCTCCTCATCCCCTTCCGAAAGCACTGGCTCAACTTGTAGAACTTGAAAAGTGAGTGAGTCCTGGTCCGGACAAGAAACAGTCATCACACTATGCCTCAACAGCTCTCCAGTCAATAGAGGTTTTCTTGGCTGCTCATTTGTAAGGACTCTTGTGGAACTACAGGAGAGATGAGTCCCAGCTTGGCATTTTACATTAGTAAATCCTCGTCTCTAGCTGACCTCTATTTTAATTTTTTAATGACTGTCTCTTGGCAGGAAGACATGTTCAAAATATTACTCATGTATGCCTTGTATTATTTACATGTCAGGCATATAACAGTCTTAAGAACTGGCTTTAAGGAGGTGGTAGTATCCCCAGTAGAGCCCAGAGTTAGTGTCTCATGGTGGAACATGGAACATGGAACACAGCTGAGCAGGTCCCACACCTGCCTTTGACCATCAGTGTTTTATCCAGCCCTCTAAACTGCAAGATGAATTTCTCTGAACTTTTTTGTGTCAGCAAAAAAAAAAAAAAAAACCAAAGAAGAAGAAAAACAAAGTAGGTATTTGTGCTGATCCTGCACCATGATCATTGCCAGATTTCCTGTAAGAGCACAAGAAGAGGAAACAAAATATGAATGTGAAGTGAAAAAAACTTCTAGCACTTTAAAAATCATGGCAATAAAGCTGCAGAACATTCCTACCAACACAGCTAGTAGGCATTCAGAAGGAGAGCTAGAGCAGAAAACTAAATGCCTAAGTGATCCCATGGCTGCAATAACAGTAATAATTAACAATAAGTGCTTTTTAATTACATTGCCCTTTTTGCAAAGACTTCATGATGTCTTGCTGTAAATGTTTTTAAGTTAATGATAGAATTTTTGTTGATTCTTTAACACAGACATGTGCCCAAGGTAAGTTACAAAATACATAATTAAAGGATCATACAGGATTTCAGATATCTAGTCCTGAAGCCAAATGCAGGATTTCATTCTCCATTGTCCAGGCAAATCATTGTGCAGTCAGTGGCTCAGGAACTGTTTGAGGCTTACAGCGTGGATTGTGCATGAGGCTGGTCCTGAGAACTTAAATGACGGAACAGACAGAGGCTGGGTGCTCTTTCAGTAGGACATGTGCTTTGGTAGCTGCTCCATCGGTGTGTCTGCAAAGGGAGTACTTAAGTTGCTGTAACAATCAGCACAGTTATAGTCAATATGCCACATAGCACACATGGTCTTGCACAGATGGAAGATGCACTTGATGGATGGAAGGCTGTGCCAGAAAGAAAAAAGTTCTCGAAGGAAAAAAAATCTTCCCCTGGGTACTGGGAAGAATTATCTCTAGGTTGCCTAAATTTTCAACTTTTTATTGCTCATAATAGTATCTTAATTGCATGTGGAACCTTTGCCTGATTGTCTCCAGGTTCTGAAGGAAACTTTCATCTATAACGAACATTTTATGAACCTACCAGTCAGACATAATTTCTCCCAGCAATAATATGGTCTATAGGTCTACAGTTTTCTAGGAAGGTTTCATGGCCTGAAAGGAGGAGTAATCTAAAAGTAGCTGTTAATATTTCTGCATGTATAATACATGGAACTGCAGCACTGACAGGCGGCTAGGTCAAGACCTTTTCTGCCAGTTTAGCTTTAATTTTTTCCAGACTCTGTAGATTTCCATGGATTATTAAAGAGAGCTAGAAAAAACACCACATTGCATGTCGCGATGCGCTATGTTCACTGTTGCTTATCAAAAAAAACACAAAACAAAAACGTTTTTGCAAATCAGGTTACAGAAGATTTGCTTGTGAAAATCTGGGTTACCTCTGAAGAGGTAATATCTACATGCACGAAATCTTTATAAACAATGTGTATGTATGTTATTTCTACCCATGATGCACAGTGCATACCCATACAATAACGGCATGGTACATATTTATTGTAAAAATTAACACAGGTAGCTTTTTAACAGAGATTTTCCCTAAGAGGTTTCCCAGACTAGTACTGACCTAGCCAAGGCCTGTTGAATTTATATTCGGAGCTGGACTAGATGATCTTTAAAGGACCCTTCCAACCCATCCCATTCTATGATTCTGTAATTTTAAGATGCTATATTCTGGGATAAAATGAAAAAATAGCAAAGTACTTAACACCTACAGTTATTTAAGCAATAAGCCTCTATACAGTTCTTTTAGGCATGCTTCTCATAATTCTGCAGAATCCAAATCACTATGGTTTACGAAACTGATAGACACTAAGTCCTTAGACTTGCTTCTTCTTCCAGATATTTAAAATAACGTAAAACATTTGGACAAGAATGCTAGAATCCAACCACCCTCTCTTGCAGCGTTCATCAGATACTGATCTCCCCAGTTTCACTAGTCAGCTGATCTTTGTGGGGTCACAAAAATATGAAACTTGCACACAGCAGGTAAGATTTGGTGTGCAGCCTGTAAGGCAGCAGATAATACTGAGCAGATATAAAGGCACATCCTGTCCTAGCTGTGCATTTCCTCTTCAAATATAAAGATAACAAAAGAACAAGCTGACATCTTTGTGTCACAGGTGTAAGGTTTAAGGATTTTTAACCTCAGTTCACAATTCAGCACGCTGCAGTTTTCAAGCTTTGCATTTTAGTTACCGCTATTGTTTTGACTTTCATTAACTCCCTGTATCCTCCCTTCCCTCTTGAAATAGTAAAGAAAGAGACGAGGAGGATTAACAGAACAGCTCTCTGTCAGAGGCACAACCTACGTTTATTTTCCTTCAAAACTTTACAGACCGTCACTGGTATTGTTTCACTAGGCATACCTATCAAAGGGGCTCTACAGGAAGGTTTTTCTCTTGCGTAACAGCACACATCTGGCTTGCTCTAGGCATGACAGTAATGGCCTTGCATGCACAGAACAAGTCATTGTGCAATGGAGACATGCTGAGTCGTCTGATACAGAGAAGATTTCTTGCAAACGATTGGTATCACTACAGGGATGAGCAGTTGATTTCTTAAGACTTGTTTTAATGGAAGAGACTAGAAAAGGTCCTGTTGTAGCAATCTGAATTCTGCACCGCCTTGGGTGAATCATTTGGTCCTGGTGTGGGACAAGGTGGTGGGAGATCTGGATGTGTAATGACTGCACTAACCAGCTTTCAGAACTATTTGGGGAGCCAGACAGAACTCTCCAGGAAGCTGGGTGTAGTTCACAAGCTGCTAGGTGGATAGCCTCGCGCTAGAGAAGCTAATGGTCCCTTTTGGCCTTCATTTATAACCTGAATCAACTGCTTTTGGAAAACAGTTATCTACTCAATCCTGCACATAAGCACGCCTTCTGAATTCTTGGTTTCACATCTGCAGTTTAATTCCTTCATTTCTTCAGACAAGAGGGGTTTTCTTTATTAAAGAAGGGAAATGTATGATTCACACTTTTCTGTGATCAGTTTAGTATTCATTTTTGTCCATGTGCTACTTCACAGCCCTCCCTGGGACAGGCTACCAACAGTCTGGCTGTCTGTTCTCTGCCTTCCTCAACACTGCTGTGAGAAGCCCATAGCTGGAAGAGCACATCTACGCTCTGATGTTTTTCCTAAACTCAGCTGAATGTTTCATCCAGAAGGCTTATCAGGTTATCTTAATACAGATTTCTCCAGAGTGCTACCGTGGTGATTCTGGAAAAGGAAAAAAACACAGGGAATTTTTAGCCATACAAATGGCTAATACGGGTTGAACTAGAGATATGGATAAAGATCATGTGGATGTTTGCTTAACATTTTTTTCCTTGTGTAAATAAAATGCACCACAAAGCAGATTATTTTGAGACTTATAACTAAATTTTATTGTTTTGTAACATAACTCTCAGAAATCTTAGAGGCAGTGCTGGAAAACAACACACCCATCTCTAAGAGAGGAAAAGGAGAACGTGAAAAGTTATATAGCTCAATCAGTCTAATTTTATATTTGAAAAGCCATTAGGACAAATTATAAACCATTCATTTAAAAGCTCCCATCTAACCTGACAGCACAATTGGAAGGGTGAAGCCATAGGAAAAAAGCAAAGCAAGAAAGACTCTGGAAAATGCCACGGAAAAAAAAGCAAGTAAGTGGTCAGAAAAAAAACATAAATGAAAAATAAGCAAACCACCAACCTCCTCTGGATAGGCAGAAGGTGCTGGAATGGAAATTTTTAATTCTTGTGTTATATTTTGGTCCTATAGCGGTAACTTCAGCAATATTTCAATTTGAATTACAAAGTATTGGAGCTACAGTTCTTCAACCAAAAATTAGATCTATAATGGTTTAAAGAGAACCTTTGTATTTTTTAAAGGCAGGAGGCATCAACATTCCTAATGTACTGCAGTGTACAAGAAGACAAGAATGGGTGTGGCAGACAACTCCTAGACTGAAGACAACCGTCTGAACAGAGCTACTAACAAGAACAATAGTATTGTTACATTAGCAAGGCCATTAAGGAGTAACATGAGGAAATAAAAGGGACATAGATTTAAAAGGGACATAAATTTAAAACTTTTTAAAATTACATTACAAACCATCAGTGTTGATGAAATTTCTTGTATTACTGTATTATAAAACACTGTGCAGAGTCTTGGGAGTTTATGTGTCAGAGAGTACATAAAAATTAATTTGAACTTGATGGAATGTCTATTATTTATGTTTTGTTTCATGTTGTAGGATTTCTATGCTGAACAGCTCCATTAACTTCATAAGCATTTACTCTTTTAGTGGAGACTGACACGGCAAAAGCGGTCACGTAGATCTGACCCCAGAGAAAAGTGCCGGAGAAGTTCATAAACAAGTTCCTTCACAGGAATTACATGCGCAAGCTCATAAGAACATATAGCCATCACATGCGTCGCCTTTTCTGTTGCCATGACTGACAGGCTGTTGAAAGGATGACCATTGTGTCTGTTTTGACAAGTTATTGTACTGGTTTATGTGAATGAATACGTTTCCATCTGGTAACAACACAGGAAGCCTGGCTGACGAGGGATGCCCCTGAAGACTCTGGCCTAGAAAAGAAACCTGCGTTTCACACTGCCAGCGCTCAGGCAGGATAGCAGCGGTGCCGGTTGCAGCCAGTGCTGCTCACTTGTTATCTTCTCCCAAGGCGCCTCAGCCAAATGACCCAGCAGCTCTGCTGGAGCCATTAGGTGCACCTTGGCCGTTTTCTTCCTCAGCTGTGGGGACCTGGCGCTAGAGCTGGGCACCACCGAAGGGAACACCAGCCTTGCTGGGCAGTATTTCAGTGCAGCTTTTGACGCCGCTTCACGATGCCCATTTCGAGCACCCCTCAATTTAAACGGCAAAAGGAAAACACGCTGAGGGGGCTGGTTCAGCGAGGGGAGCTGAAGGGAATCCCAAAGTCTCGCCTCATGGCTGCGAGGGCTGGGGGTGCCCGCGTGTGGGCCCCACCACCCCCCGGCTTCCAGCACGTTCCGGCAGACGGGGGAAGGTGGTCCCTGGCACACAGTACAGCGCGGCCGCCGCTGAGGAGAGGCGGGCACGGCCCTCCAGCTGCCGGAGCGCTCCCGGGTGCTGCTGCTGTCCCCACTCGCAGCAGGGCCGGCCGAACCCCGCCGGCACTCGGTCACGACGCGGACTTCCACGGGCTTGGCGCGTCGCGCCTGAAACCGGGCAACGCGCCGTCTGCGGGTCTGGCAAACAACAGCAGCGTTTAATCTAGTCTGCCCGCTGGGCCTAACCGCACCTTCCCCGCCTCCACAGAAACCGCCCGCGCCCCTCCCGGCGGCGGAGCAGCCCGGGCCGCCCCCCGGCGGGCGCCAGCCGGCCGCGACGGCCGCTCCCGCCGCCCAACCCTCCTGCCGGGCACCGCTCCGGCGCGGGGCGGCACCGGGCTGACCCCCAGAGCCGCCGCCGCTTGCCGCGGCAGCCCCGTCCCCGCCCGAGCACAGCCGAGCTCCTCGCCGGCCCTGGGGGAGGCCGCCGGCCCGGCCCGCCCCCCAGGTCCGCTCGGCCCGAGAACTACGACTCCCAGAAGGCACCGCGCCGCCGAGCCGAGCCCCCGCACCGCCCCCGCCGCCTGCGCGCCCTGTCGTGTGAAAGGTGACCCTGCCTCACTTCCTCCCCGCGGTGCAGGCCGGGAATGCGAGTCGCGATTGGCCGGCGCCCGCCCCGCTTTCCAGCGTGCTGGGGAGCAGGAAGCGGTAACGGCGGAGCGGGCGCGGCGGGGCGAGGGGCTCCTCGCGGTGAGTACCTGGCGGAACCGCCTCCCCACCCCGCGGGGCGCCGCGCCGCCGGGGCGCGACCCGGCCGGGAATTGAAAAGGGATCGATTTAATGCGCGCTTTGATGACGTAACGCGGACTAACGAAGCGGCGGCGCTGCCAACCGCACAGCTCGGGACGCCACAGGCCCGGCCCCCTCCCCGGGGGCGCCCCCGCGGGACACTCGCGCCCGCCGGCGGCCGCCCGCACCGCTCTCGGCGCGCCCGTGCCTGGCGGGCAGTCGGCGCTGGCTAGGCCTTCCGCCTTCTCCCGCTCCTGGGACTCGGCGGGCGCTCATTGGCTCCTCCGCCTGGGGGGGCGGGCTCTGCCACCGCCTTACGATTGGCGGGGGCGTGGCGCTGACTGCCATCAGCCGTCGCCAATGGGGCTGAGGCCGGGGCGGGCGGGGGGACGCCGCGGCCGGCTCCGGGAGCCTCGGGCGGGAGCGGAGCGGGTCTGGGCGGTGGCGCCCCCTGGCGGCCGCGGAGAGAGGCCTCTCCTCTCCCCTGCCGCCCCTCGGCGCTGCGGCGCTGGGCCGGCGGCCCGGCGGGAGCGCGGCCTCGCCTCGCCGGTGGCGGCGGGGAGCGAGGGGCCGGCTCGCTCCCTCGCTCCGCGGTTGCCGCTGTCGGGGCGAGAATGCGCGGCAGAGCGCGGCAGCGGCGGTCGGCTGCGCGGGCCTGCCCGCCGAACGCCCCTCGGGTCGTCCCGACCCCCCCTGCTCCGGGGGCGGCTGCGGCGGGATGGCGGCGGTTTGGGCAGCGCTCGGCCTGCTCCCCCCGGGTCACCTGGGCTGCCGTGGCACCGCTCGGCCGGGCCCGCCTTCCTGCGCGATCCGTGTGGGCGAAGGAAAGAGGCGGCCGCTGCCTGAAACGCAAGGAGTTGGTGTTGCGGTCCGGGAGGACAGAGAGGGACAATAGAATGGCTTCACTGAGGTAGATCGAGAAAAACCCACCCGCCAGCGGTGCGCGTGTGACGTGAGATGCGGCCAGCGTTACCAAGTTGTGGTGGGTTGACCCTTGGCTAGAAGCCAAGGTGCCCACCAAAGCCGTTCTATCACTCCCCCCTCCTCAGCTGGACAGGGGAGAGAAAATATAACAAAGGGCTTGT
>JANXJC010000078.1:67581461-67599609 GCA_027564655.1 Leptodon cayanensis | reverse complement strand
TGAGTTTACACTTTGTCACTATGCACTTTTTAATAATCAAGATGGTGGGAGGGTGCCTTTCTCAGGAAAAAAGTCACCATCATGCCTTTGAGCTCAGGGGTGATGTATTCATCAGGTGGGAACTTGGCCTTTTACTGCCAGAGGCTCTGGCTGTGCCAAGGCTGCCATCCTGTCCAGCACCTGACAAAGTCACAGTTTGTCCTAAGAGAATGTGACCTTCTGGATTGCCAGCTGCACTTCGTTCAGATTTCAGGGCAACATTAAGCATTTCTCATCTCATTTTGTCTTGCTGGCCTCATGGTGCTAGCCTGCTCAGTTTGGAAAATCTGAACAGGCTGTTCTTCTGTGTCTGTTGTCTCTATTCACAAAAACTATCCTAGAAACCTTAGCAGATCTTATAACTTTATATTTTTAAATGTGCAGTCATTTGAACTGCAACTGACACTGTGATGTGTGTTGGTTTTAGTATTACACAAAAGTATCATTATAGTTTTAAAGGCAGCTTTTTTTCTCAGTATGTTTTCCTGCAAGCATACAATTTTATGTGCATACCACTCCACCAGCAGTTTAATTCTTAAGTGTCTTGACAAAAACCCCACCCAATGGATTTTCTAGTTTAGTTGTAATGATAAATGGAAAAAAATCTGTTGTGCTCAAGCAATTATCACCATTAAAGGAGTACAAATTTATATTTTGACTCTCTATATTTTCTTTCTCTTTTTTCTTTTTTTTTAAACACTAATTATGAGCTAGTTCCACCAATTGTTTTCCTGCTGTTTTTTTCCCGCTTTACAGAGTAAAATGAAACTGCAGAGTTTTTCTCCTTTCATTGAGTTCTGCTGCACTAAGCCTTTTCTTGTGTTGATAGAAGGCTGCTAGAAAGGGGTGGAGTGTTAAACAAATCCAGGATAGAATAGTCAGTGAGTGAAATTCTAGAAGCATTTTATTGTCATCTATTTAAAAATAGTTTGCTATTTCAGAACTTTAGTCTAATAGGAATAGCTTATAAACTCTTCTGTATGTCTCTGTTCTCAGATGCATTTCTGGATTCTAATCTGAAAATCTCTGGAAGATTTCTTCAAGGAGGAAGTTGAGGAAAGGTGAGGAACTGGAGTATCTTACCTATAGACTTTTGCATAAACTTGGGATTTTGGATCGTGTGATGTGAATGGTGGTTCTGAAAGTATAGACACCACATAACTGTCTGCATCAGGGGGAGTGGATGTTTGCAGGGAAGATTATGGCTTAAAGATGTTCTGAAATTGGTTTGCTCTACTTTTGTGTACCTTGGCTTTTTGCTTCATTAGTCAACCTACGCTTCCTGAAACCATGGAACGTAATTCGTATCTGTGTAGTAACATAGTTGGACTTAATTTCCATTTTTGCAAGTTTGTCAAAATCTGGTCCCCAAACTTGAGCATTGAATGTATTATTTTGTTAAAATGTTAACAAGTATCATCTGTCTTAGCTTTTGAGATGTTTTGTGGTCTTCTCTGTGGTGAATTTTATGATCTTTTGTATGGCGGTTCAAATCCTGCCACATGATATATAGTTAGCAGTTCCAAAAATCTTTGGAACAACAGTTCCTCTTCCAGCAGATTTAATTAGAAAAATTAAATGGAGAGAACACTGACTGGTTTCCTAATGCTGCTGGATACTCAGGTTTGCGCTGTTCTTTCTAATGGAATGTAGTTTATGCAAGTCTTCAGTTTGACAAAAATAATCATAGTCTGTGTTCCTGTACAGATACTCAACAAATCTCAATAAGATTAACTAATGAAATTAAATACTAGCCAAATTTATTAGCACTAATATTCATTGAAGTCAGGAAAGCTTTTGCTGTCCAAATGTGATATGATATGAAAAGCAGGATGGTTTTAGGGATTTGGGATGTAGCAACATTTTAGCACGACCCTGACTTCCAGTGAGTCAGTAGCGAGCTCTGTATTGCTCAGACCTCTGAGGTGTTCCTCTTCCGCAGTTTCCTGGCCAGAGGAGTACTGGTCTGTGCCTGCCCTCAAACACTGGTAGCCTTGCCTGCCCTCAAACCCTGGCTTCCCTGCTGATCCTTGCAGCAGGACAAGGCAGTTGCCTACATGTGTTGGGGTACAAGCTCCTCAGCAAACACCACTGTATTTGGATATTTGATTTGAGAGACAATATTATGAACTTTTGGGGGCTCCAAAACCAGGCAAGTTTAAGAGAAAAAAAGAGGCTTATTTTACTAGGATGCATGTCAAAGCATTTAGCTGCAATACTGAGGCCAAGGCTGCAAAAGAAGAGTAAAATCTAGAGTTGTGCTCCATCTTGTTTGGGTTGATATCCCTCACTTAGGATCCTTAATGTGTGCCACAGCAGCTGAATCTGAGAGAACAGTTCCATTCACAGTAGGCTGTCTTGAATGTTGCTTGCTGCAATTGTACCGTTTCTTTAGATCTCAGTTTCAAAAACACCAGTCCTAATTTCACATCTGCTCTCACTCCAGTGGAAGGGGAGTTTTTAATGGGCAATATTTCTTTGCTATGCAGAGATTAGTACCTGTCGTAGTTTAACCCCAGCCAGCAGCTAAGCACCACACAGCTGCTTGCTCGCTCCTGCCCCTGCGGTGGGATGGGGAAGAGAATTGTAAAAAAAAAGTAAAATTCGTGGGTTGAGATAAAGGCAATTTAATAGGACAGAAAAGGAAGGGGAAATAATAATAATAGTCGTAGTAGTAGTAGTAGTAGTAGTAGTAGTAATAATAATAATAATATACACAGCAAGTGGTACTCAATACAATTGCTCACCACTCACTGAACAATGCCCAGCCAATCCCTGAGCTGTGGTGCCCCCCAGCAACTCCCCCCAGTTTATAAACTGGGCATGACATAATATGACATGGAATATGCCTTCGCATCGTTTGGGTCAGCTGTCCCAGCTGTGTCCCCTCCCAGCTTCTTGTGCACCCCCAGCCTCCACTGGCAGGGCAGTATGAAAAGCTGAAAAGTCCTTGACTTAGTATAAACACTGCTTAGCAACAACTAAAACATCAGTGTTATCAACATTATTCTCATCCTAAATCCAAAACACAGCAGTATACCAGCTACTGAGAAGAAAATTAACTTTATTCCAGCCGAAACCAGGACAGTAACTTATGACGTGTAGGATGTCAAATAAGATCAGATTGCTTCCTGCTAAGCTTCTTGCCAAGCCTTGAAGACTTACTATGCATTAAGCAGTTTCCAGAGGTTAGCTGAAGCTTGAGTGATTCTGGCGAGCTTGTGCTTATTCCCCTGCATGGCTCTGTGCCTGCAAAGGCCGGGCAGGACGTACAGATGGCAGACCTGGAAGCAGGGCACTGCCTGGTGCAGAGATTTCTCAGTATGTGGTATCCGAATACAGGTCCAGAGGCAGGAGCTGGTGTGAGGAGTGGGTGGTCTGCATGGTGAGAGGACCATGTTGGTCTGTGAAGGCGGCATGCTCATATATCGCTAGAGAAATATGGCTAGGACCATTTTGCATTTCAGTGTTATTTTCTGATGGGTTCTAGAGACCGCCAGTCTAATTGTCAATTAGATAAAAAGTACAAATATGTGTCTTTCTAGATTTATTTCTCTAAATGTTCTGAAAGTTCTCAGTACTGCAGTCACTTTGGGACCTGTAAAATTGGCAAGGACAGAGCAGTTGCAATGACAGTTTCAGAGGATAGTTCTTCAGCATTTGTAAAACCAAGCAGACAGTCTTTATGGCATTGCTCTGTTTCTCCATGGCTCCTGCCGCTTTTACATGGGTATTGTATGTCTACATCTATGCCTTCTTTTAGTCAGGCTCAGTAATACAATTACTGTAATGCAGTGGCTTGTTAATGCTGATTCAGGATAAATCTTGAGTGTCTCAGACATTACTCTGAAAAACTGGAAATGCCAGGCAGTATAAAGTACATTTCAAGATGCAGTGCAGGATTTGTATCTTTCCAAATACCTCCCTGGAAAATAATAGCAACTACTTATCTTCTGCCCAGATCCATTTAAAATTTACCTTATGAATACTGACCTTTTTACTACTCAGTACTTTTGAACAGCGCATATATATTGATGCAGCTAAACTTGATTACCTTGCAAGAGGTAACCAGTTATTTGTATTTGCTAGGGCCCATGTTATAGACAATATAAGCCAGACCATTTTCTGTCGTCCTTTGTATGGAAACACTTTTTAGGTTTCTCTTTCCTGCAAGTAACAGCAAGGTGATTTTATTGCAGGTCAGCTGCTTAGCAATGCATATCTGCTTAAATATGCAGTCATTGTCTTGAAATAAGTAAAGACTGATATCCTCCGTGATTTCAGTGGGAATCAAAGCATTGCCTACTTCTTACTTCTTGTTCTATAGCTTGCTTTTTACAGATATTTTATTTTCACTGAAAGCCTATGAGTCAAATTAATTTTTAGCGAAGTAATTGAATTAGATGTAAATTTTGTCCTGTTATTTAAAAGGCTAATAAAGACTTTGTTGCATCTCTGTTGCCTCAGAATACATGTTTAATGGAAGCTGGTTTTACCTTGGAAGAACAATTGCGTGGCAAATTGACCAATTTGCATTATACCTCAGGGAAGGAAATAAAAGGGACTGGCCAGGTTAAAGCTTTGAGAGGGTAAATTTTATTTCAAAATACAGTCAGACTTCAAATTAACCCCTCCCATGTATTTCAAAGACCTGGGAAATCAATGGGTAATAATAATAAATTCTTTTTTTGCCTGTGCTTTTAATGCAAGTTTCTGTGCAATTCAAAGACTAATTAATCCTTTCTCTAGCTGTTTTGATCATGCAATGATGCAAAAGGATGAAAGGGATTTCCCCCCCTCCCATGTTTTAGTTTCTACTTCACAGGTCTTGATGTATTAGCTTAGTATAGTTCATGTTATGTTGACTGTTGTGCATTTATTTTCTTTTCAGTATAGGCCAGACACTCTGCAGACTGTGGATTTGATGTTAGACTCCACCAGCGGGGCTGCACCCAACCTGTGTTGGCGTCAGCTCAGCTGGGACTGGGGGGGTTACATCTCAACACTGCGGGCTCTGCGCAGCCTGTCCTCCTTGATGCTCTTGTCCAAGAGCTTATTCGAGCCCGTCAGCACGTAACACTCAGAGAGGTGGAAAGGTGAGTCTGTGCTGCACCCCGATACCAGTGTCGCATGAACTGCCTGTCAGTAGCCCCGCAGGACTCCTCTAAGCTGCTGCTTTCATGCAGATGCTGGTACAGGTATTGCCTGGCAGATGAGTGTACTTGTGCAGGCCCAGCCTGGTGGTCCACCTGCTAGGTGGCCCTGTCTGGGTCAGGTTGTAGCGCTCCTTGGACACAGCCAGTGACTGCCTATTAGCGATCACGGTGAGATCTTTTAGGGGTGGATCACAGATTAGGGCATACCTGTGGGTTTTTCCTCTGTCTCTTCTCTCTGCTCTTGGCAAGAAGGAAGTTGGACTAAATGAATGTGGCACTTGCTTGGAGCTATAATCTTCTGCCACAGTGACCTGTGCTGAGTGGTGCTCTCCATGCTTCTGCCTGTCTCTGGTCAGCAGCTCTCGGAGAGGGCGGGTCAGGTAAAATCCTTGAGTGTGAGCTCAGGTTCCATCAGGGAAATATGTGTGTTTGTCTTTAGGGGTCCATCCCTGAATGGATGTGTGATCAACCCAAAAGATGAGGATTTTAGTCTTTCTGATGAGGTTGGGGGGCACGCTTGATCAAGCATCTGCCTGTATTCTGCTTCAGTATGCAGGGCTCAGGCTTATTAATCTTCTAAATAGGTTGCAAAGTCCATTGTCTTCTCCTCTTAGTTACACTTGTAGACTAAGTTGTGGGCTAGAGTTAGTGTGTTCCAGGGTGGGGTTTTTTTGGTTGGCTTTTTTTTCCTTTTTATGCCAGGATTTCTTATTTTCTTGGTTTGGCGTCAAGCATGTAGAATGGGCCTTTTGTTGTGGTGAAGAAGTCGGTACAATACAACCATTTGTTACCTCTTCCTGCTTCTGCTCTTAGTGCTGTGACCATCATGTGAGGTTTTGTACGGAAGCCGTTGAAGGTGTTTGTGTTCTGTTTCACCAAGTAACGTGCAGCAGGAAAAATAATAGAGTCCACGATCTTTAATACTATATTTTTATTAGCCTTCTGTTTCACTTTGTCATCTTGTACGCAGTCTTGCATCTGTGGTCTGTCTAAGATGTGCATTGAGGACAGCAGATTGCTTTGACTTGACTCTAGTTGATGTGCTGGCACAGCTTGCCACAAGTGACTGGGGTTACCCTCTGTCCGCATGTTGTTGCGTGGCAGCACTGGGAGGTCCACGGAAGAAGTGAAGGTGACTGCCGTCTAGGTGCTGTGACAGACCACCAGAAGATCTGCTCTTACAGTGTGACCCATAGGTAGTCACTTACATGCGGGCACCATTGTGCCTTGTCACAACCTAAAATGTGCTAAATGAGGTGATGGAAGGAGTGAGTGATGTAACTCACTACAATGTATGTTACAGTCATTCTCTTACGATATTGTGGCATATATCTTGTATTAAACAAATAAGCTTTCATTTAACTGAAACATCAAATAGCGCTTATGCATAGTCTGTTGTTCAGGGCCTGGCCCCTTTTCACTGTCCTAAGCAACTCTTATCTCCATCTGGTACAACACTCGTGTGGTTGTAGTTGCATGGTTACAGAAGTGTGTACAGTGTTGTTTTACATTGGCTTAGCCAGGGCTGCTGCATATGTTGATATTCCGTGTGAGGAAAAACAAGGTCGTGTTTTAGGCAGGGATATCTATAAGGTTAAGAATGATGTTGATCATGTCTGTTTTTCATCAAACAATAACTGGCAAACTGAATGCTATGGTAACTAACAGTAGTAATTCTGGGACGTACTGAAATGGGTGGCATGTGGGCCTGGGTAGAGAGAGCAAGTAGTTGTTTCTGGAGGCTCTCCACAGTCAGTGCACTGTTCATATTTCCTCCTACCTGAGTTGGGAACATACAGGTCTGCATTCAGCCTGTAATTGTCCTATATTGTGTGTTTGGAATCTTTTTTTTTAACAACTCATACGAATCTCTGGGCTGTGTATTTCATATAGTCACTCTGTTTTCTGGCATTCACAGAAATAAAACTGAGAGTGCTCCTTACTCAAATAAAAAAAATGTGCTCAGGGCAAACCTTGAGCAAACATTGATTTCCTTTGGCACAACAGCATTACTTGAGCAAAAGTACGAAAGTGGAGCTATTACTTTCCTTGTGTCTGTGAATGTTGCATGTGGCTGCACAGGAGAACTTTTGTGTCATGTTTGGTCTGTGGTACAGGTCTTGTGGACTGTTCTGCTGGGCTCTCATCTTTTATAAAAGATAGGTCTTCTAAACATAGGAATATACTAGGTTGTTGGTATTTCAAAGCTATGGTTAAAAAAAAGGGGTCAATATTGTTCTTACGGATGACAGGTTAAAACAGAAAACAACTATGGGCCAGAATTCAGGCTATCCTGAATTTCCTGCACGAAATCATCCTTTCCCCAAATGAAGAAGGAGAACAAACAGAGAAGGTAAGGTTTGGGTTTAGGTGGGTTTTTGGCTTGCTTGGGGAGGGGTTGTCCTTCCACATAGATTTTTCTTCCTTGGTATCAAATAATAAAGTTAGAGGGAACATTTGGTGCTAAGTGAGGCTGGTTTGATGGGACAGTACTGAAGACTTTGTTCAGATGCTACTCAGTCTCTCCCCTACTACCAGTTTCAGGATTATGGCCAATAGTTGTTGCACACATACAGTATTTGTCAGGGGTTTGACTCTATTTAGATCCAGAGAATAACATATGATTATTTATTATTATTTTAACACTTTTTCTGTCAACCATGAAAACGGCCCTTTTCTTCAAACAGGAGTAAAGCAAAAAGAGTAACAAGCATTCAAAGGCATCATGGAATGAGTACATTCTCCCTCCATTCCAGCTATAAACTGTGTCAGCTGTAAGTTTGCAGCATGCACAGTAAGAAGCATCCCTGTCTCAGAGAAGCGACAGGGAGAAGTGACAGGCCCTCCTGTACCCTTGGGGGAAGAAGCCAGACTCTCTGCCTCTCCCCGGGCAGAGCTGTCAGTGACATGGCCACAGGACAGAGAGGTGAAACAACTTGCAAAATCACTCATACGTGTCTCAGGGCAAGGAGCAGCTTCCCAGAGGCTGGGTCTGTCGCCTCGGCCTCTCTAGAAGCAGATGAGTGCTTCTGTGCCACTCCAGTTCCCATTTAATGAAATCATCACCAGCTGCCTTTTCTTTGCCCTTATGTGGTGCCTTTGGCCTCTCCTCCTCTTGCTCACGCAGGAGATAGGGGTTTAGAGGGCTGCTCCACCTGGCAGCATCACATGCTCTCTTCTAGTGCGGCACCTTAGGTGACTGTCTACCTTCCCTAAGCTCCAGGACTTGAGTTACTGGTCTAATTCTCTCCCTCTCAGTCTGGTGAATCCGTACACGACGGCAGTGAGGTGTCTCCCATCATTCGTCAGTCGGGTGTTGCTGCAGGCTGAGAGCAGGGGAGGTGAGCATTGCCACCGCCTGCACTATCTCCGAGCTTTCATGCGCAGCTCACCCACCCTCGGGCATGCGTCTGCATGATTAGCAGTTGCTGATCAACTCCTCTGTTTTTCAAGGTTAAACAAGACAACTAAAGAAGAAAAAAATGGTGTACTGCTTTAAAGGTAAGTGATTGCTCGCGTATTTAAAATAAGGACTTTGTCTGTGCTGCCAAACAAATAAGAGTTAAATTGGTGAAATGGTATGTGGTGTGCTGTCATTTAGTGAAGCGTATAGCTGTTACATAAAGGTTTTAATGACTTTCTTCATCTGTCTGCTTAGGAACACCATGCGTCTCACAAAATTTTGAGAAGGCTCAAGGCGTTAAAGAAAGCTCATCTAAATAAAGGAGGGTTAACGTGACATTGCAGTTACTTAATCCTGTATTGTCCTGCCATGTGACTGCAGGGATACTGAAGCACAGCGTTTCTTTTGCCTGGTGCACAGATTATGCTTTTCCTGTCATCTTCCAGGATCAGTTGCTTTGTTAAAGCTGCCATGAGGAGGAAACAGAGGAGCAACAAACTTTTTACAGCAAGGCTTCGAGGCACAATGACATTTCCAAGGCAGAGTCACAAGCGTACAGGCTGAAAAATGAATCAAAGGCAAACCCTACGTTCAGCTCTTGGACTGGTACCAGAATGAAGGAGAACTATGCTCTTAAAGTCAGCTATTCAAAATGAACTGGAAGCATCTGGATTTATTCAGAGAAGTTAATCAGCTATTTGTTTGACCTTTATCTATCAAGTTAGTTTTCAAAGCAGCAAGCTAAAGCCTGAAAATTCGTGTCAAATGTTTTGCATGTGTCAAATGAACTGTATAGACAGTGAGCAACTCGGCGCTATCTTGCACAAAGGTTACAGTTTTAATTGCAAAGCCTCTTTTACCTTGTAGATGAAGATCCTGACATACTAAATCTGTTAGCAAGAGATGGATGTAAACAGCTTCCAGTTTTATCTCTGATTTTTGAACAGAACTGCAATATGTAGATACACCAGATTTGCTTTTGAAGTAATTTCCAAACTAATCCTTGGACTTTCAGTAAGCTGCTTTTTTTGCTAAGTTTGTCACCGTGTCCATTATGTGCAGGATTGCGTATCCATACAGAACTATTTCATCTAAACTCCTTATCGGGACATCTTTTTAAATGGGGAAGTAATTACCCTATAAACTATGACAACAGGATATGTGAATGGAGGAAGTCTTGGAAAACACCGCTATTCCAGGTGGCATCGTGAGGACAGCGGAGAAGACGATGGGCACCCAGAGTGCTGTGGAGGAGATAAAGAGGGCAGGCAGCACAGCTTGACCCCATTTGAGAAACTAATGCAGGATATGTCCCAGAATGAAAAAGTGGTCAAAGAATTAACCCTGGGAAAGAGAATTGGCTTCTATCGAGTCAGAGGAGAAATAGGAAGTGGGAATTTCTCACAAGTGAAGCTTGGAATTCATTCCCTAACCAAAGGTAGGCACTGCTGTGTGGGTCACCTGTGTGCTGAGCGCCCTGGTTCTGTATGTATACAAATGGCCCTATTTGGGAAGAAAGATGCTGTGTGAATCTTAAATACACATATCGTTTGTATGTGTCTTTTTTTTGTTGTTGAGTGAATCTACAGGCAGGGCCACAGATAAATGCTTAAGTTTGGATTAGGCTTGAAAGAAACCAGAAACATTTATTTTTTCCAAATTTAAGCCTGCCTGTGCCTAAGGGCTGCTTTAACTGGGTGTGGATTGTTTGGTTTTGCTTGTTTCAGAAAAGCATCTCTGTTCTACTTGGCCCACAGCAAGTTATTTCTTCTTTTCTGTGATTTTTTTTTTCTTCAAGAGGAAGCTGTCTTGTGCTTACTGTTGGAGGAAATGCTGCTCCTGTACTGGGAACAGGAGGAATTCTAATGAAAGGAAGTTATAAATTTGATGTGGATGAACCTTTTACCTGTTGAACATACTTAGGAGATGAGTTGCTTTAGCATTTGAACAGAGCTGATTGAAAAATTTTGAACTTCAGTGAATAGAGTAAGCTGGACGAACTAAATACCAAAACCATAGTTCTTTTTCTTGAAAACGTTCTTTTTCACCAGAAGTCTCTCAAATTTTCTTTTGCGTTTTAGTAGCAGCTTTTTTGGTTAAAAAGTTCACCAGGCAAGGAGTTCACTTCTCGATACTAAGTTTGCAACTATCATGAGGAAGGGAGGATGAAGGATAAACATCTTTTGACTCATCCCTGCCTGTGACTTTACCTGTCCTCATAAAATACAGTATGTGGATAGGAGGATAGGAACATGCACACATGTGTACACACATGCGCTCATGCATACATGCATACACACACACACCACCACCACCACCTACAAAGAGAATTCTGTTTTTTCCAGTAGATGCACATCATTGTGTTGGTAATGATGTCCCTGCACAGTACTACTGAGTACAAGTCTTTTTTTTGCTGATTATGTAAACACAAAGGCTTCATTACTAGTGCTGTTTGGGTCCCTGTGGCAGGGGGAGGTATATGTGGTAGGGGGCTGTTCAGCTCTCCAGCTGTTGTCATAGTGTTAAGGTCTAAGTACTTCCTTTCTCCTTACATGTCACCCTATATTAAAAAAGGAGACAATTTTGTTCTTTACTAAGATGAGCTTTTGTAACAATTACATGTGTGTGCTGTTCTGTAGCCCTTGTGATATATTGCAGCAGGATACATGAAAGAAGTTTTCTAGAGGCAGAGAGGGAAAAACTGCAGGATGATACTGGATGAAGAACTTTGTTTCTCTCACAAAGGCTGCCTTGGCTGCTTAGAGGATGCAGGAAAATCTTTGGTGCTATGATGTGTACTAGGTTATTCAGGAGCATTGCCCAATTCATTAACCTGAATTTTGGCAGATATTTTCTCCAGAGACCTGTGGAGTTGCTTTCTAACAACTGTTAGGTTCCTAAGCTCTGTGTAACCTTTATTTTACATACCTTCCAGCTGGCAAATGTAGTGTGTGAGTACAGCTGAATAGATGCAATTAAGAGCATCCAAAATAGACTGGCTTTTTACCAGCTGTAAAACGTAAAACATCAATTGCAAAGGCAGGAATGTCCCAGCACCTAGTTTGCCTTTTTTAAAGCAATTTTAACTTGGTTCTGTTTGTATTTTGTTTCCTTTTGCCATCATACCATAGACCACTTCTTCCTAAAATTATTTCTCAACCTTTTCCTAACTGCTTTTATTAAGATTTCAGCTAGCTCGTCTCAAACCTCAGCATACACTGCATATAGTCAATCAAAATCTCTTGCTACTCAGTTTTAGTATTTTGGTAAACAAGCTACCTGCTAAACATGCCCTTCTGTTCAGCACTGCTGGCATGCAAGGGTAATACAGGATTTGTAAACCAAGCTTTTTTTGGAAGCAGAAGGAACAAATTTAAAAAAAAAAGGGAGGGTGTCAGTTTTTTTACACTTTAGGTGGGCTGGTTTTCTTTGCATATCATGCATATGCAACTGCAATGATACAGATTTAAAGGAGCTCAGTTCTGATTTATGGTGGTGTGGGAACAGGATCAGGCCCTTCAGCTCTAAACCTTTTTTTAAAAAAAAAAGCTTTGCAGGAAAACTCACCAGGAGGAATAGTAAATGCCAGCAAAAGGGAAGGAAAGGAATTTAACCTGGAATATTATTTTTTTTAAAGCCCAGATGCCCCCAACTTTTCTAAATCAAGATGTAACAATGCAATTACATAGTTAAGATTGTAAGAATTGTTATCCCTGTAGTATCTAAGCATTTAGTTCTGCAAATGTTACCTCCTGTGAGCTGATGCTCTTTCCTCTTGGTTTAGGTGATCAATACCCTGCCAACGTGACAAGGGTTTTAGTCTTTCACCCCTAGGTCAGCAGTCAGAGCTCTGCCAGGATCAGCGTGCTGTTACCGTTCAATAGCTGCATTTCCTCCTGATTCACCATGCCACCATCAGCGCCACATGGGACTTGGTACCCGCTTTCCTATGGGCCTCACTAGAAAGCACAGAGCAGCTCAGAGAGAAGCAGTGTGGGGAAGACTGCCCTATACTCAGCACGGGCTCCTTCTGAAAACAGGCACATCAAGGGATAATTCAGCACCTTTCAAAAGAATCACATTTTCTTGGAGTATCTGCTGCCCTTCAGTAGGGAGATCAATTTATGCATGTATGTTACTAAGAAAGGTAAATATATGAAACATGGAGTCTCTTGATCTGTACAGATGTATGCATATGTATCCTTAACACTTCCTTTAGGTATGTTGGAATACTGAACTTGAGTTAAATAACTTTATAATATTAAGTAAAAACATTTTGCATGCTTTTATACCAGAACACATGTACAAATGTAATAGCCTTCTCACTCTTCTCTTAAAGCAACAAGTAAACAATACTTTTTTTTTTACTCCCACATACTAGAAACCAAAGTGAAGCTTTTTTTCTGAAAGATTTGATAAAAGCAATTAATTGTTAAGAAATCTGTGAATGCTTGACTAAGATATTCTTGGGGAGAAAAACCTTCTTCCCAGGAATAAACAGTTGTTTTTATTGCCATGGTCCAGTTTGATTTTGCTGTCCTGACAAGTTATACAAAGCCACTGTAAACCTATTTTAACCAGACTAATCCCTCAAATACCAGCTGTATTCAACAGAGTGAAGACAAAAGCTATAACCTACCAATTAATACAGGAACATAAGGGCAATTGTGATTGACCTATTCATACTGCTCCAAGCTATCCTGGTGATGTGGTGCAGCTACAGCTGTGTATCTGTGTTTTGTGGCCCTTGGCTTCACTGTAGATATGCTACAGAAACATGCAGACTTTAACAGCAGCTTTGCATTACTAGGACAGTCTAAGACAGCTAGATTTGCTGTCTTACAGGATCCCTGCAACTTACTCCACTGTTTTTTCCCTTGCTCTGAACAAAATCTGTGTGATGTGGATTCATGGCCCACTGTGGCATACAGACATAAAAATGTACTTTCCCTGTATTCTGTACAGTACCAAGAACTACTCATACATGAACGTGTTGAAAAAACTGGCACAGCTATCCTGAGAAAGACAAAACCTCTACAACACTTGATTTTGTTAACTGAAAATTTGTGGGGGTATGGGATAAGAACTTAGGGAAGAGTTCTGTAAGTTGCACCAACTAAAAAACACCTCCCCATTATAAACTTGCAGGGTTATAGCCAGAGCCCCTAAATTACCCCCAAGTTTGTCTGTCTGCTATGAAACAAAGCGCCTAAATTTGACACCTCCATCAGTTTGCAAGTACCAGGCTCAGGCCTAGCTCATCGGAAGAGCGCTGAGCTAACAACGGAAGAGAAAGCACAGACTTTCCTCACCAGCATTAGACACCGACAGCAGATGACATAACTGTGGCCACCAGACACGTATTAGCCTGGCAGCAGTGGAGCACACTAAGACAGCAGATGATTTGATTAGCCCTTGCAATACCCTACCAGCCTTTAGCCATGTCAGCAGTGAGCAGGATGCCGTAGATGGAAAGTGGCATGGGTGTGCATGAAAGATTGCAGGGTTTAGTAGGCCTCTGCGGCTTAGCTTACACTGATCAGAGGGGAAATTTTATTGCACTTCTGTAACCAAGGATTGTTGTAAATAAATAGTATTACCATTTGCGCCTACTGCATTAACAACATGGAAAAGCATTTTTCTTTTCAGAGAAAGTTGCAATTAAGATTTTGGACAAGACAAAACTAGACCAGAAGACTCAACGTTTGCTATCTCGTGAGATATCCAGCATGGAAAAACTGCACCACCCAAATATCATCAGACTATATGAAGTGGTAGAGACACTCTCAAAACTGCACCTGGTGATGGAGTATGCAGGAGGTGGGGAGCTCTTCACTAAAATCAGTACAGAAGGGAAGTTGCTAGAAACAGAGTGTAAAATAATCTTCTCCCAGATTGTGTCTGCTGTGAAGCACATGGTAAGTTGCTCTTTTTCTACAGGCATGTTGCCCCACACTACTCTAGCAGATTTTGTGGATGTATCTTTTGGTTTTCAACTAGTAGGTTTACTGTTACCAAGATTTCAGGCCCACATTTCTGAGGAGCAAAACACCTAGAGAAGCGCTGCCCTAAAGGTATCTGAGAGAGCTTTCACATCCACGTCAAGTTAGTGCCTCTCTGCTGACAGCTTTTGGGAGGGGACTGAACACTGGGTTCACCTGTGGCGAACACCAACAGCGTTCTCCTGTCTGCTTTAAGTTGCTGTAGGCACCAGCTAACAAAGCTTCATTTCTTCCCTTCATCTATTTCAAAACATAGGATCAGTCACTCTTCTCTGGAACACTTTCTTCTAGCAGAAAAGCTTGTTAGGTGTTGCAAACATCCAGCTTCCTTATTAATGAATGTGGGACACTGGCACTTAAGACAGTTAATTCCTGGTCCTTGCTTTGGCACAAATCTGTGAAGTTAACAGCCAGCAATTCACTTCCCCTTGCCTAATCTTCAGTATTGCAACTGGATTTAGGATGATGCTATTTATGCAGAGCCCAAAGCATCTTATAAAGGCAGAAAAGGAGCAATTAACTACTTCAGTACCATCTCCTCTGAACCTTTCATAGTAACTAGAGCTACTTCAAACCACAGCATAAGAACACGAAAAGACTGTTCTGCAAGTTTGAGAAGTAAAAGTAGTATTTGTTAAAGCTGGCTCAGGGTGCCCTCCAGTGGCTCAAACTCTCCTGCCACGCAACGGTCTCGGGCGAAGCCAAAGCAAGAATGTTCCCAGGTCAGACATCTACAAACTGCATTGCAATCTACTCATGACATATATAAACAGTATGCATTTTTTATATATTTTGATACAATGATCATATGTCCTGTAAGTAATGGATTAGCTTCAACACCTTTTCCACAGGACAGGTACTCTGCAGCTACTGGAACTTACTTTACATTTCAAGATAGCCTCTATTTCTCAGCATTAAACCCAGACTACCAAGCTGGCCAGCCTCTTCGCTTGTACACACACAGTTCTGCAAAACATTTTACTTTTGCTAAGCCATCAAATCCAGGCTACTTAAATCCCATCTCACTGCTACCAGTCCACAAGGAGGACTGAAGATCTCTGCCTGTTACTGATAACAGTTTAAAAATCTTAGGATGCCGAAGGGCTTCCTTATTGCCTCCAGATACACATACACCTTGTTACTTCAAAGGGTAGGGCAGAGAGTGCTCGAACACATCCATTCCTCCTAGTTATTTCAAAGATGAAGCTAAACCCTTACCTAATCAAGACAGGTGTATCTCCACTAAGCAGAGCAAATTCTGTTTGAGTCCTTGGCTAGTATTGCCATTTCCAAGGGAAAAAAAAATTACAAGTTGCAGCATATGTATTTATTTTAGATTTCTAAAACTAGAAGACACCACTGAACTTGGTGTCCTGCAACAACATGAAATACCACAAGGCACAAGTCTGTGGTCCTTTTCTCCTGCCACCACCAGTTCCTCATAGTACATCACACCACACCACAGAATTTTAGCAACTTTCTTACTTTATCTGTGATTATGTTTACTTGGTGAACTAAGTGCTTTCGCTTCTTAAGTCCACAAGCTTACAATATATACAAAAATTTAACTGGTTAAAAAGAAGTTATTTATGTTACTTACATCATTACAGAAATGTAGTAACTGCAAAAGCAAGTGTTCTGAGCCCTGAAAAAAACAGATTTTGCACATGAAGATACCTAGTCTTGTAGGATTAGCCACGATGCCATCACAAAACTGCTTCATTAAAATAGCTGATATTAGTTAACAAGTTGAGACTGCTATTCTTAAAAAAAAAACATCATCCTTCCCGTCTTCTCCACCTGCTCCATTGCTTTTGTATCAGTAGAGAATTAAGTTAAATTTGTTTACATAATTTAACTTTTCAGTTACACTGCAATACTTAGTTCTGACTTTGTCCAAGGTAATACCCTGTCTCTTGTGTGGTAATTAATCAATGGTAAGAGCTAGTCACTTGAGAACTTCCCTGTGAACAAGCTAACACCAAATTTTCCTTTTATTCTACAGCATGAGAATAATATCATTCACCGGGACTTGAAAGCAGAAAATGTCTTCTACACCAGTAATACCTGTGTTAAGGTGGGAGACTTTGGATTCAGCACAATAAGTAAAAGAGATGAAACTTTAAATACTTTCTGTGGCTCTCCTCCCTATGCTGCCCCTGAACTCTTCCGAGATGAAAACTACGTTGGCATTTACGTAGACATCTGGGCACTAGGAATCCTGTTATACTTTATGACGACAGGTATCATGCCATTTCGGGCAGATACGGTGGCCAAACTGAAAAAGTGCATTCTTGAGGGGACATACAGTTTGCCTCCCTGCCTCTCAGAAACTTGCCAGAAACTGATAAAAGGAGTCCTTCAGCCAGTACCAACAGAACGATACTCTGTCAAACTTATTATGAACAGTGAATGGATGCAAGGAATACAGTACCCCAAACCTTTACAGCCATTTAAACTGGATCCAAAGTATTTATCAGACATCAGTACTCTCAAAGAGGAAGAAATTGAAGTGAAAAATATTCTGGAAGATCTGGGAATCACAGAAGAGCACATTCAAAATAACCGGGGAAGAGATGCGCGCAGCTCAATAACAGGGGTCTACAGAATTGTTTTGCACAAGGTACAGAAGAAAAGGGCACTTGAATGTGTTCCTATCATGTCCCACCCAGACCTCAAAGAACAAGACTTGAGGAGAGGAATCTGTTCTTACAGCGGGACGAAGCACACATCCAAGCTGTGTTCTATTTTATAAATTGCACTGCAGGCTTTATACTTGGCACATTTAACAAAGGGTTTTATTCACTTTCCACAAGTTCTGGTGTTACATTTTTTGTAATTTTTGAATAAACCAAAAATGCCTCATCTCTCCTTTGCATTTCTCAAGTCACAGCAAAGCACTCAAATAGAGGTCTCATGCATTTGTTTGTCCCTTGCTCCAGAGAGAGAGACATGGTGTAGCCAGTGCAAGAACCCCAGTAAGTGAAACAGGTACAGGATCATTAGTGGAGGTGATCTTTTAGTAAAGGTCGAATAGTATTGCATTTAACACACTTGGGAGATTCTCAGTACAGGCACTTAACAGCTAACTTCTTGAAAAGCTGTACCTCAGCTTGACTCAATTTTACCACTGCAAACCAGGACAGTTTATGCAGAGAACTAAATTTAAGCAGAAACCTAAATTTAAGCAGAAACCAAAACATAATCTAAAGAACTGCAAATTCTTCTTTAAAACTTCTTCAGCAAATTAAACATGATAAAATGTGTATCAGAGCCTCTTTTTTTTTTTAATTTAAAGAAACAGCAATGCTGTTGTTGACCACAGTTCCTAATTTGTCACAGTTCAGAAAAGCAAATTAGGATATGCTGCTTTAACCATGCATGTGTGGTTGCAATTCCTAGCGCATAACTGGTTGGGCTACCACCTACTAACCTCCGACACCTCCCATTACTCACACCATTCTGATGGTCTAGAACTGCTTGGACTCCAGTTGCACTAAAGAAAGATTTAAGCGTACTCCAAAACTCACGTAGTTTTAAATTCTTGC
>JANXJC010000078.1:67571352-67581361 GCA_027564655.1 Leptodon cayanensis | reverse complement strand
ACTCCAAAACTCACGTAGTTTTAAATTCTTGCTTTAGCACTAGGTATCATGAATGCAACCTGTAACAAAATCCACTTATATATATTGAGCATTACAGGCTTGTACTAACTCCTGCCATACTACTTTGGCAACAAAGGCTGGCACAAAGCCGATTGTGATACTCTTGACCACTGCAAGTTGAAAGTTGGATAGCCTGACAACTCCAGTTGTTCTGAGCATTACCAAGATGTAGATAAGCAATTAAAGCTGAAAATCTGAGTATTTTATACTTTAGTCTTCAACACCATCAGCTCCAATGCAAATGGCGGAAAAGTGCAGTAGCTGTCCTCTGAACAGGCACAGCTGACATGCCTAAGCTAAGAGCCTATACGATTTTAGTTAAGGCAAGTAAACTAATAAAAGGTTTAGAGAGGTACAGCTAGTGCTTTCAAATTTAAGGGTAGGGTGCCTTATCTATTATGGGGACTGATGAGATGATCAGTTGACTTTAAAAGGAGTAATTAATGCAAATGAGCAACAGAATGACTCTGAAAAGCCACCCATGGGAATCTGCACTCAGTGAGGCTCAGGTAAGTACAAAGCAAGAACGAATCCCCCTTCACAGTTTTTCTGAGGGTGACAAAACAATACCATCTTTCCTAAGACAGTAATAAAGATGAATTGTATTCCATAAGCTGGGAATGAATTGCTCCACCATGGAGAGTCTCTGTATGAAAGCATTTAAGTTATCTTGAAACACAGCCCTGAAATAATGGTTTTGCACCAGCCTAAGCAACCCTTTCTTTCCATTTTTGGAATGGAATGAT
Organism: Leptodon cayanensis; assembly: GCA_027564655.1. NCBI lineage: Eukaryota > Metazoa > Chordata > Aves > Accipitriformes > Accipitridae > Leptodon > Leptodon cayanensis. The sequence goes on along the minus strand of JANXJC010000078.1, from coordinate 67,580,555 downwards.
ATTAAGAAGAAAGATGCGGAAGGTCCACACAGCTTGTGAACCCACAACTTTGGGTTTTCACAGGGCCAGTTTCCTCTTTCTTTCCTGTTAAAGAAAAAAAAAAAAAAAAGCATCCTGAAAACCCAACAAGTCAGCACTACTCCAACAGGTTTCAAATATCTCAAACTTTATTTTAATAAAGGATCAGCCCCACAGACTGTGAGGTCCCTGTGGTTAACTTTGTGCCAGTAGCTCACTTTGTGGCTTGTCCACTGCCAGCAATGGACTTTGTTCAATGGCAATTTGTTTTTCTGGTGTTAAGACAAGTTTCACGAGGGCAACCTAAACCAAAATACTTGCAAACACTATCATCATGCATCATTGCTCCATCATTTTCAGCAGAACAAACAGATTAGTATTCATCAATTTATAATAAACAACTATTTTACCAAGGCTTGACTGTACAAATACAGCAAATTATCAAATCCTAGTGAGTGACAGATAGTACAAACACTTCATTACACACACACACAAAAAAATGTAATTTAACAGACAAATCATTTTTTGCTACTTTATATTAGATAATGTAGCTTTGTAGAATCAGCAAAGAAATAAATTCAAGAAAACTTCATTCTGTACATTAGCTCAATTTAAGTATATATTACAAGCTTACAAGGCTCATCTCATAGTTCATTTCCAATCTGGGCTTTAAAAATCTACCAGAATGGACTCCCCATTAGCATTGTATATCTACTACTTGCAAAATGGATAGCTTCTAAGCTTGCATGTTGGGAAAGAAAAAAAAGACAAGACCCCACTCCTACAATATTACCAATAGTGAGAAGGACTTCAAAGTACAAAGCCAAATTCAAAGTTAGAAATAGTCTTTCAGAAATGTATTATATAAAAGATTAGCAAGAGGCCAGAGCTCCAGACAAAGTGATCCTCCTCTCTTCCTCCATTTGCCAGTTAAGACAGCTCCATAAAATCTACAAATTTATTTGACAATTCTGCTGCCTTAGATACTTCTATTTAACAATCCTGAAAGGAGCCAAATCAATGAACCCACTTCTTTAGAAGAAAAAAAATTACTACCTCCCTTCTTTTTCCTCTTTCCTCCCAGGCTGCTGTGATTTATAATGCAGGTATAAAACACATAATATGGATGTTAGGAGGAATTACATAATAACTAACACAGTGGGTCACAGTTTCTTGGAAGAAAAGCACCTGTCAGTCTAGCCGTTCTTGATGCAGTCACTTTGACAGGGGAGAGAGATGCTATTCCAGCAATGAACATTACTTGGTTCTATACCTTTCCCAAAGCAATGGGGTGATGGGAAGTAGACTGGGAGAAGAAAGAGAAGGTGATAAAGGGAAAGAGAAGAAGTGCAGTATTCAGAAGATTGCTTACTGTGAAGGCACTGAGAACCCTAACATTAAAAAGCTTGGACTATTTTGCCGCAGACTTGAGTACAAGTAGAAGTTAACAGTATAGGTTTCAAGTCATTTTACATGGAAAGAGCAAGCAGAAGATTCTTTTTTTTTTCCTATGTACAAAGACCTTGTAATAGACTACAACTACTGCTCAGCAATTAAAAAAATTCAGACATGTTAAGGAATCCACACAGGCCCTGGCAAGTCCCTCCATCTCCAGTATATTCATGATTTTAGTGTTCTGAAAAATACTATAAATATCACCATACCGTATTACGACAAATCTTTTCAAGGAGCTTAAACAGTTTTTCCGTGCTCCAGTAAAGTACTATTGTACACTGAAGCTTCAGCACTACTGCAATCCTTTTTCTCTCTCTCTCTCTCACCCTACCCTCACACCTTGTTTCATTCCCCACCTCACAGAGGTATCTTAATGCTCCCCATTGGAAATGGCAACAGTAACGCCTTCAGATTCTGTTGTTGCAGGGATTCTTGGCACTTTCTTAGCAGGGCTTGGGATGTGCTAAGAAGAAGGGAAAAAAAACATTAAATACAGTTGTCTAGTTCACAGACATTCATACTTCACGGCTAGTCCAACTCTCAAACAACATTCATGCTACACTGGACAGCTGGGTCTTAAGTCAATCATATCAGTCATGCTTCATGCAAACTGATTATGTGAAAAGAGCCAGTTTGTTCTTGTTTCATTCTTGAGCAGCTTCATTCTTGTCATGATGAAAGGTACTTTTTAAAACCCCATGTTCAATTTTTTACTTCTGGCTTGTATGTTACATACGTTAACGAAGTATTTAATATAATTTGTTAAATCACCTTCTCTTTTAACATACATGCACATGCTAAGACAAACACGTGAACCGTTCCACTATTTATATCAAACTTTAAAACTGAGTGTTCACCTCATGAACAACGCCTGGGTGGACAACTTCAACTCCTGCCTCCAGAGGTCCATCACCCATGAGTGGGCGCCGCGCGTAAGTTCTCCTGTGCTTCTCATCCACACGCACAAGGTACCATGTTCCCTCGAACAGATCTTCTACCGAACATTGCGGAATATAGTTGGCTGTAAAAAAGCCAGTAACACACTGTTAGTTGGCTCCTGGTAAGAGTTTTACGCAATGCAGGTCTTTGCAGTTTGGATGCAGTAAGACACAAAAAACAAGTCTGCACTTTCGTTTCAGCCACGCTGGGCCAATGAACACAAGCTATTCAGAAGTAGAAAGGGCCGGACATTTCCTTCATTCTAGACCCTACTCATTTGAAGTCAGGTGAATTAAGTGATGAGCATTTTGCTGTAAGACTAGGAATGATTTATAGATATGAACTTCTTACCCAAATGATGTGTTTCCTGTCTAATCTTCATGTTTTCAGCAAAGACATCAGGTGCAATACATTTTCTTGAGTCAAGCCTTGTTCTGAGATCAGAAAGGCTGGCAGTTATTTTGTCCAGTCCAGAACCTACAATATAAAACCATCATGTAACGTAGCACCAATGCTGAGAGCTGCGTGCTGGCATGTTAACATTTCAAGCTCATTCAACATATTTTGCATTACAGAAGCTAAACTTTTAGTCATTTAAAAATATTCCAAATTACTCAATCAACATGTTAACAGAGTTTGAAGAGTATTATTTATTTGCCCAAGGAGACACTTTAACATGCCCTGGAGCTGGAACATCTTCAGTTTAGCATTTCTGTCATTCACCATTGCTCTCCAGGTTTACTTATGCTGTTGGGAAACGTAACAAGGCACGTACAGGTGAGCTGTGCAAGGGAGTTAAAATTAACATCTCTTCCTTTCACTCACCAGGAGTGGCATCCTGGGTAACTCTGATGGAATACAGCGTAGCAGCAAAACCAGAGCCATATGAGAACACACTGATTCTCTGTCCTGCGAGCTGCTCTGGGGAGTACCTGCAAATCAAGCAACAGTTGGCTTAATTCTCACTTTAAACAAGGTGCCAATTTTAAATAACTAGAAAGTGCAGCTAGCTTAGAAAAAGCAGCCAGCAAATTATACTGACTACAATACATATTTAGCATGCTATGTGCGTAAATGATTACTTTTAAAAACACAGTTTCAAACACTGCTGTTAGGTGGTGAGTTCCAAAGCTGCCTAAGCAAAATAGAGCAAAGAAATGCCCAGAATATGATTATCTAGAAGGCAGCCAGTTTTCATTAAGTGACCTAAAGCCTAAAATGAACAACCACATATTGGAAGGCAAAGTCAGAATAAAGACAAAAGGACCCAAGAAGAATGATTTCATTTAAACTTAACATGATTTTGTAAAAAGTCTGTCATTGAAAAAAAAAAAAAAAAAAAGGTTAAGTACATACTAATTTAATGTGGCTTTGCTTATTACAGCGAAACAGAGAAGGCATTCTGATTCTCTTTTCCACTGCAGTGGGACTGGGGTTTTTGGGGGTTTTTTTTAGGAGCGAGGGTGCGCAGGGAGAAGGTTGAGACTGGGAAATGACAGCACCCTATAAATAAGATCCTACTTTGGAAGGCAGCAAGCAGCTGTTTCAGATCAGCTGCTGACATAGAAATGTTGAATCTGCTTGTCACTTGAACTGATTGTGTGTGCAGAATAATTTTTTAACTTTAGTCTTTCTGCCTAAGGTAATCTAATCTAGTAGGAAAAGGTTTGCTAGATGGTGCTTTTACAAAAGGCTTTCTGAAACAAAAACCTTTTATGACCTTGCATATAGAAAGCTAAGACTTTTTTTTCAATTTTATGCTTACTGGGCTAGAAGAGAAGCAAGGCAACCATAGACTGAAGGGGTATACATATTTCCATTCTGATTGGATATGAGTAACGAAGCTTTGGTTTTCTGATCGAAGAGCTCTGCACTGGCTTTCATAAAAGCTTTTTCCATATCCCTTTCAAAATATGTATCTTCAAGTTTTACATCTCTATTAAAAAAAAGGTTCAGAAACAGTTACTAAAATGGCAGCAAGGAAAAACACCTTGGATGTTTAACAAATTAAGGCTATCTGAATAAGGAAGACAGCAGCCATTCTCACCTGAAAGCTTCCAAACCACTGAAAACACCATTTGCTATTTCCAGGTTCTGGTCACTGAGAAAGTCATTCAGCAATAGTCTAGCCACAGATTTCTGTACCAGTTTACAGTAGGGAGAATGAAAGATCATGAATCCAAAGTCATTCAAGGTGAAATGCCTGTCTGTCCCCTCTGGAAGCGGCAGAAATGTTGTGTTACAGCTTATGTTTAGTACTCACTTCAAGTATTAAAATAAAATAGGGGGATGGCAGGATACCAGTCATCATAACACATCAGCATACAAAAGACAACCGTAAGACTAACTATTGCTGGCAAGTTCATTTAACACACTGCTGCTACTTCTATTTAAAAATTAGTTTCTTACTGATCTTGTGCACCAGCTAGCAATGTTTTCCCTTTTTCTTCTAGAAGAAAGTTATAAGCTTAACAGAATTGCCGTATTTCTACCCAGCATTTTGAAATAAGACAGTCTACTTCATCTAACTACTTATGCTTCTTAATACAGGTGAAGCAATTACTAAACATATGGGGGTAAAAAAAAAAAATCAGTATCCTTATATAACATGTAAATATTAACCTCAATATCTTAAGAGCCTTGGTAGAGGAGGGAACAACACACTTAAGCAAGACATTATACATTACACCAACAAAAGCTTGTAGAGACTACTGTTTGTTGACTATCAGGTACTTAGCCACACCAGAACAGAAATAAGACATTTCTTTATGGGAGAGTGCAAACATTTCAATTGTCTCAGAACACACAAACACAAGAGGGACCACGTACTACTCTTTAGATTGAATGCTAAAACTTGAAAATACATTGTCTGTGTAGCTACACATTCCAATATTTGCCAGATCTTGCAATATCATGTGAGGCTACATACCCTTTTGCCACTGGGCATGGATTTTGTTGCGATAGACAGCATAGCAGCGATCTAATGCACGGAGGTAGCACTGTATAGATAGTTTACCATCAACTACAGGATATTCAGAGACCATATCTGGTTTATAGAAGTCATATGCATGCTGCATGTGGGTTCCACGCAATCCTGATGGAGAGAAATTGACAAAAGTTGAAAATTACTTTATTCAGCTACTTTGAGTCAGTCTGAACACATTGCTTAACATATGGAAAACAAGCAATATTTGGCCTCAGTCAAGCAGGTTTTCATAGTGCTTCAGGCCCTTTAAGGTAATGTTTCACACAGTTCTCAATCACCTGTTACTCAAGTACGGTAGGACTGAGCATGACAAACACAAGTAACAAATGATTTTCATCATTTCACCTTGAAAGTAGAGCACTGTGTTATTCAGCTCTAGTCTACTCTATCAATTTTATTGGAGAATCCCCAAGGAAAAAACAGATAGAAGCATCTCTAGTTGTTTCTTGCTGCCTCCTATAACAGGACTTGGCCAAGTTAGCCCAGAGCAAGAGGAGACAAAGTACAATTTCTGACATTAGTGGGAGTTAAGCCAGCCTTCCAGCAACCCACAAAAACAGAGGACGGGCTTCAGAACAGATCCAGTATCTGGCTGAACAGTATTTGTCTCCTCATAGGACTAACCTCTCTCAAAAATTAATGGAGCATTTGGACCAACTAGCATAGCGACAGCACCAGCTCCACCTGTTGGCCTGGCATTTCCAGTGGCATACACAGCTATGTCTCCAGCAACAACAAGTGCATAACGTCCTGTGAAAAACACAGAAATAAGTATGAAAAGTAGCCAAGAATCTAGCACATTTTAATATCCATCAGCAATTGTTATACTTTAGTTACAGAGGAGATGACTTCAGGATTAAGGGGCTCTTCAATCCTGGCATCCACCAAAATTTACAGGAAAAGACCAGTGATGATTATCCGTGTCATTATTTTTTGCATGTAACTGAACTAGTGGCAAATGCCCAGAGCATTTAAGAAAAATACTTCAGAAGCATACAAGAGTTTACCCTCTGGGTTTTATATGGTTAAACACAGACACTGTATTTTTGAGTAGTCTGCCTTGCAATTAGAGACTGACACAACTTTTCAAGAAAATACCCTGAACTTACCATCCCAAGAACTGGACTCAATCCAATTAATAGCATTTAAAAGAGCAGCAGTGCCTCCATAGCATGCATTCATGGTGTCAATTCCTTCTACATCCGTATTACCAGATTCTTCAAAAAGTTGCATCAGGACAGTCTTTACAGATTTTGATTTATCAATTATTGTCTCCGTTCCAACTTCTAATCTCCCGATACAATCATAGGAAAGGCTGTTCCTCTCCATGAGCTTCTGAACCACAGTCAAACAGAGAGAATTGATATCCTCCCGGTCAGAGCAGAATCCCATCTTTGACTGGCCTAACCCAATGGTGTATTTGCCAGCATTCACACCATCATACTTCTCCAGCTCTGTCTGGTCAACATACTGAGAGGGAAAATATATTTCCAGTGCAACAATTCCCACATCTTTGGGCCAGCAGGATTCAGTATTCACTGGAAGAGACCCAGGCATCGTGGTAAATCTTTAAGAAAAAAAGAAAACCACAAAACCCAGCCGATTTATTTGCATCCATTTTTAGAGACCTACTTCATACATACTTTAATTTTCTGTAGATTTATAGAAAAGGTTAAGTTTTAGGTATTCTACAAGTTCATTTGCAAAAGGCAAGCCTTTGCCTCCAGGTGAAATTTTGGTCTGAGCATACTGTAAACATCATTAGAAGTTTTATAACATTTTATGTTAAGATCTTTTAAGCAAAAGTACAATTTCAGCCCTGGAGATGAATATACATAGCTTAAGCCCAAGTTATTTCACTGAAGCAAAACACATGCTTAACAAATGTTAAGTGTTTGAGAAATTAGTCTTAATATTCATTATTCTACTTCTGCTTATATGCAAAGTCTCAATTTTACACAACCAAGCTGGAAACACTGGTATTTTTTTGTTTTGTTTTTTTAAATGTTGCTAGTTGAGACATTAAGTTTAAAGTTTATACTTACCAGGAAATCTTAGCCTTAAAACAGGCCAGGACTTTTCAAAATTGTTTTTTATTTTTAAATTAAGTGGTCCAAGTTGCTTCATTTTGTTTATACTTGTAACAAAAATAGAAGGTTTTTTTGGTATTTTTGGTTGGGTTTTTTGTTTGTTCATTTGGGTTTTTTTTTTTTTTTTTTTTAGCATACTGTTTTGGCATTCCTGAACACTGGAACTCCTAACACCAGGCCTGGAGGAATATTTCACAGGCCGAGATAAACGCACAGGGATTCTTCCCGATAGACCAAATTTTCTTGTTTTAACCCTATAACTTTACTATCATTATACTCTAGGATATGGTATATCCTATTACTTTAACGCTATCTGTATTACACAGACAGGCACCATCATCCTGTACATTTGCTTACACCCTTACAGAATACTTGTCCCTTTTGTGCCCAGCTGTACATTGACCTTACCCAGCTTCTTCCATAAAATCACAAGCAGCTGTATAATGGAATAAAGCCTTTCTATGCAGGAATGATGACTTTACACAATGCATGTTAAAATAAGTGTTAGGAAAACATTAAAAGTGCCTTCTGCTACCTGTACAGTTAGATATCAAAGTCTTACATAAGACCTAAAGTAAGAGCACATGGCTTGCCATTCATTTTGATTGCCTCTAACAAAGTTTCAAACATACCTACAATGCTCTTAAAATAATCCATTTTAAAGTATTTATAGCATTTATTCATATTAAAACGTGTAAATTGCAGAAGGCTGCTATTTAAAACTGCTTACTGAAGCACTGCAGAACAGCCATATAGTGTATTGCCACAAGATTTCAAGCAAGAAAACCAATTTCGCATTATTTGTGTGTTCTGCTGCCACCCCACGCTAACCACTCACCCGAAAGCGCAGTGCCCGCAAACGCCTTCACTACAACGTCCGGATAAAACCGAGCGCCGCGGCTGACCAGAACTTTTTCCTAATCCATCCCGTTGCGAAGCCCCTCAGCTCAAACGATCGCGCCACAGGCTGCAGCGCCCGGCCGGGAGCCTGCCACCCCACTCCCCCCGCTGAACCAGCCCCGCAACGCTACTAAGGGCACCGAGGGCGCCCCTACGCCTCAAGATTACCCGTGACCCGGCCGGGGAGACTGGGAGAACCCACCGAGGTGGAGGTGTCACACCCCGCCCAGCTTCCGCCGGCTGCGACCCCAGCCCTTACACGTTGCGGAATCCCATTGCCGGCTCTCGGCGCGGGGGAGGGGCGCGCGCATGCACGCGACGGTGTCCAGCTCGGGCAGGCAGGCAGTACGTAGGCGTGGGAAGCTCGCCTCGCCTCGCCCCCCACCCCCAGGCGGGGCTTAACCGCAGCACTCCTGCCGTGCCGTGCCGGCCTGGCCCACCCCAGCCCACACCCCCGCGGGGCTGGGGGGGCCCAGAGCGTTCACCTGCGGACTCCCCCCATTCTAACGGGGTCCCTCGAGGTGAGGGCAACGTTGTTGTCTTAAGCGCCTTGCACAATAAACCCAGCAACACCAGCATATGGAGGCAACCCCAATAAAACTTGAAATAAAACCCACCAGCATCCAAAATTCCTGGTTTTAACAGTCCCTGACCACAGATTACCCCATCCTGCAGGCACCTCACCTCTATTAGCATTTAATTTTTAAAGTTTCTCAAATGCTTTTAAGTTGCACCTTTTTGCATACCATGGCAGTAAGGGCAAGTAGCTGCACTAAAAAAAAAAAAAAAAAAAAAAAAAAAAAAAAAAAAGAAAA
>JANXJC010000078.1:67540575-67563645 GCA_027564655.1 Leptodon cayanensis | reverse complement strand
ATGTCTCAGAGGTTCTAAAAATGCTGATAAAAGCACTAAGTTACTGACTAGGGACAGAAGAAAGCAATTAGACTTCACCCACCTGCCCCGGATCCTGCCGCCACCCTCGCTCCCCAGCTTCTTAAACCCACAGCGTGCCCAGCCGCATCTCCGGGCGTGACTGCTGCTTGGCAACTGGTCAGTGAGCTAGCGTATGGGCCTCCCGTGAGAGCTTCGGTAGCCTTTGGGCCCTGTGACGGTGTATATCCAGATAACCCATTGCTGCGCAGGTTACTGAGCGTCCCCAGAGGAGTCGTCCCTGCCAGTACGGGGAGTACAAACCTCTGTTGCAGATGGGAAACTGCTCGATAAAAATCGTGCGCAAATTTTGGAGCCTGGATGGTTTGGTTGTAAAACACTGCTCGAGTCAAAGAATATACTCCCGTAGCAGCTGGTGTCAGGCTCTGAGAGATCCGATTGCTACAGGTGGCAGGGGACACCGCCTTGCTCGCCTCACACAGCACCAGGGCGTTAAAACTGTGTTGTTTCCACCATCTTAGGGGCTGGTAAAAATAATGCAAAAGAAAGGGAAAAACTGTCATTGAAAGCGTTAACTCCTATCGTGTTTGTGCAACCTGTTTTGAACTTGTAACCATTCTGCTATCCTCTTATAAAAACACAGATTTGTCATATACCTCTTTGTAGTGCGAGGGTTGAGAAATACTACTGAGAAATTGACAAGTTTTGTTTGCACGTTATCCTGCACTCTTCCGATAAGCTTACCCCAGTCTGTGTACAAGCCAGTTCCATTTGTAATTCTGAAAAAACATGTTGACAAAATGCAGACTCAATAGCTGATGACATAGTTACATCATGTAGACACACTGCTAATCTTCTGTGCCTTCAGACCAAACAGACTTCCCGTTAGAAAAGTTGAACTTCTGCTCTGGGAATCTAAAATTTCAATTAATCCTCCTTTTCCCTTCCTACCACAAAAAAAAAAACAACAAAAACAAAACAACAAAAAACAACCGAAAACCCACCCAAAACCAGAACTCTGTGCTTGTTCTAGACTTCAAAATGGGTTCCTAACACCAGGCTCCCATTATATGCTTTGGTGGCAAAATGTTTCCTGACATCAGGATACTTGGACCGTTCTGGCTTTGGAGACGAACGGATGCACAGGAGGAGATGAAGCAGTCTTATTATCTCGTCGAATTTGCAGGAGTTCATGTTAGGGCTGCGAGTGCATGCTGAGACCTTGCAGCCCCTTCCCCGCTCCCTGAGGGCTTAGCCGCCGGCACGTGAGGCCAGCTGTGGTACCACGCGCTCACGTAGCCTGGGAGGGGGCTGCGGTGAAAAGAGCTGTGATGAGGAGCTATGAGGAGCCTCCTGGGTGGCCTCTTCACCCAGGAGCTGCGTTCAGACTCGGGCCCTTCCCTGAGCGGTGCCATGGGTGTGCCTAAGTCCCTTGCTGATCCTGACCCACAGACTTGACGTCCCAGCTTTGCCTCTGACCTGCTCATCGCTACGGACTTGTCTGGAAACCCGGGCTCTTGGCCGACCCTGCTTGCCGTCACTGGCCCTGCTCTGCTTTTTTGTTGGGGCACTGTGAGAGCGTACCCTTGTCGGCCCTTGAGGTCTCTGCCCTGCCTGCCTTGTTGTCACATTCAGCCCTTGGCTCACCCACCCTTACAGAACCGCCTGCCCTTGCTGCTCCTTGACAGCTTAAATTTGCTCGCCTGTAAGCCTGCACTTACATGGTGGTGGTTTTTTTTTCTGATAAATGTCGTATTGGCTTTCAAAATGGTAAAGGCAGAACTGGTTTTTGCAATTGTTTTTTTGGTGTGTAGTCAACAATAAATGCAGACGTGAATAGCAGTCTTCTTATCTTTATTACATCTTCACAGGTCTGATCAAAAAAAGGTGCCAAAATGACCAAGATTAGCCTGGGGAGATGATCCACATTATTGCTTTCTTTTCTATGGTGCAAGATGATGAATGATGTCCCATAGTCTTTGCCATTAACTTTCTGTGTTGTAGAAGATAGTCTGACATAGACATGCATGAAATCATTGCTATTAATTTAAAATCATGTATTTGCAAAAAAAAAAACAAACCAAAAAACCCACCACCAAATTAACCACTATAGCCAGTAAAATTATAACCGTGTTCTCCTGTTATGCCAGTACTGAAGCGTATTTAAAGATTACACCCTGCAGATGATAAAACTAAAAGGCAAAATGTGACAGACGGTTGCTGGATTTTCAGAATTTTAAAACTGAGGTTAAGGACACAGTGCAGTCCCAGTTTTTTAATAATTGGCTGAAGTTAAATTCAGGGACCACAATTTAATTTATGCTGCTAAAAGCAATGTATTTGTCTCCTCAGGATGTTTCTGGATCAAGATGCTAATTTAAATTTGCATCAAGTCCAGACGTCCTCCTCCTGGTGACTAGTTTGATGACTAATTCTTGCTAGCCTAAGTTCTACTGTTTCTTATTAATCAGTACAATTTATTTTATAGCATTGTCAATAGCATTATTCTTTTTATTCAGCTTTATGAGGCTCCTATCTGCTTTTCCTGTCATTGAGTGTATTGCAAGGGAATACTTACCAAAAAATTACTATTATTTCTTCACGAGAAAATATCTGCCTATACTGCTATTGCAATAGACTACAACTGTTTCTACGAATTTCTCAGAAAGATTGCAGTGATAGCATTAAAGTTGTTGGTGAACCTTGTTCCAAACCTCTTAGGTAATTAATTATAGTCCTCTAACCAAATTATGCTCCAGACATGTGATTGCCACTATTTCCAGCCCAGCTTGTGAGAATGCAGGTCATTTTCCTTTCATGGCTCCAGAGCTTAACCAATCCGTCCAGTGAGATTTTCAGTCGAGACTGTATTCGGTAATTTGGGCTAATGTACCAAAATGAATGCTGCACCTCGGTAACCTTAGAACCGGAAACCTGAGAAAGGAGGAGTCCATTTAATAGAGATGGTATTACTGAAGAAACTCAGCATCATTCAGAATAACCTTGGAGCAGAAACATGCTCAGATGCTGCTAGTGAGAGGACAAACACACTTCCTCTTTCTCCATTAAAATCCAGTCTGTTTTGATAAAAGAGGGGTTTGAATTTGAGTCTCTCTCACCATTTTTTGGCTGTGTGAAAGCAGGTGGGATTTCCTAATCCGGTACTGTTTTGAAAGAAAAGTGTTTACTATCTGATGACTCACCTTTATCAAATTTAGGGAGCTCGTTTTGTCTCAACACATTCTTTGCTTCTGTTTATCAATTCCTAAGCAACGCTGTGACTTTTTTTTCTAAAGCTTCCTAGAGAGATAGAGACCATCATATTAGGCTAAGTTAATAACTCTTAAAATAAATGAAACAGCCAGATGATTAAAGCTGTTTCTTAAAACCATTTAAGAGTGAATTTATTGGAATTTTCAAAAATATTAATTACAGGCCAAATTTGGATTTCAGTCAATGGGAGCTACATTTCTAAGTCACTGAAATACTCACTGGTGTTTTCAGATGCAGCCAGCTACATCTTTAGGGGCCTAAACCCACTGAAAAAAGACCTTTACCTAGCATTTTCAGGGAAACTAAAGTCATGTGCTGTAATAATCTCTTCCACAAAACAAGATGTTGAGATGGCTTTACTGAAAAAAGTATTGATTTTATTTTGTTGCCAAGTACAAAATAGCAAAGGTCAAAAATAATGCTCAGGTACAGAGAGTGTGAGGCCACCCAGGTGAAGGTTTGGAAACTGGAAGTTTTTTCTTTTACATATTTGTGTGTCAAATTTGAGGGATAAATGAAACTATACCAGACAGTAAATCTTTCAAGTGCTGTTTTGATACTTCATGTACCAATATCAGGGAAAAAAGTTTTTTGATTGAAGGACTAGTAGAAGTTATTTCTGATTGAATGACTAGCAGAAGTTATTTCTGATTCAATTCCCAAAATGAAGCATGGGTGGCAGCTGGGAGAGGACTTCTGTCATCTCATAATCTCTCCATTTGATCTACTGAATTGAGAGAACGTGATAGGAGATAACACATACTCTGAAGAACTGGGAGGTGTAAACAAAACTATCAAAGCCTGTCTTTTAAAGTAGGTCCAGTAAATGAAAATATTCCAATAGTATTTGAGCTGCAGATCTGGCTGGGTCTTATTTGTGACATTGTAACAATTCCAGTTATTAAAAGCTATAAAAATGCATTTAGATTGCGCTTTGCTGCTTTTGTACAGTATGTGTAAGAGGAGGAACTGCAGCAGTGTTACAATTTCAGATACGAAGCAGTAATAGTTGAACAGATAAGGATCTAAGATTTGGGGGCCAGGAAAGCTGGCTGTACGAGAAGAGCTCACCCCTAGGAAGCAGGTCCTGCTCTCCAAGCGGGGAGAGAACCGCAGCGGTGCTGCGTTCTTCCAGCCGGCAGAGGAGAGCTCTGCAAGCCAGGGCTGCACGCAGCTTCCCAGCAGCCCGAGCCTAAACCAGCCGGGACCCCTTCCCTTCGGTGGGGCGGTTCACAGGGGCCTCAGGCATGCTGTGTCAGCCTGGAAAGTTAGTTGCATGCTCTCATGCTGTGAAACGCTGAGTATCTCTGACAGAACAAGCGTGGAAATTAGGGTACACTCCACACTTCAGTCAATACTTAGGGTACGCTCTATACACTCAAAAGGCCACTGGCTGCATTGATGGAAAAGCTATGAGGAGCGGAGACGCCGTCATAAACCCACCCAGAAATCTGTGACTCAGGAGGGAAGCATGACGGTAAAATCTGGAATCCACAGAAGAACATGAGGAAGAAATTAAATAGAACTGCCAGAAGCAGCAAGATACTGATACCGTAATGTTCGGCAGTTTAGCATTCCTGGTGCTGTGCTGACCTGGGCCCAGAGGGATTGGGTTCTGTCTAATACCCATTTGCTATATCTGTGTGGCGTCCAGGCAGTGCAGCATCTGAGTGCAAATGACATGGTGGAAAACGTGTGCCATTTCAGCTTGCATCAGCCACGGTCACATCCCCTGCCTCCCCAGCATGCCGAACACGGCGTTCGGGAGGAAGAGCTGCTGTGCGTGTTCAGAGTCAGAGAGAGCAATCCCAGCTCTTGCTCCTGGCAGAAGGCTTCCCACATGTCATTTCAGCAGGCAGAGGATGGAGCTATGCCAATGTACACGGTGTACACAATATTCCATGGAAACTGGAATAAGCGTTGGATGAGTTCCTCATCCCTGTTAGGAGGGTGTTGGCTCATCAGAGAAGATAATTATGTTTCTTGTTTCCTCTTATCTGTTTTGGAAGGAGTCAGTCTCTTTCATCAGATATGCATCCGTGGGAGTATGCTACCTATTCTCTAGGGAGTATGCTACCTAGCATCTCTAGACCTTTCTCCAGATGTTCATCTTTATTTTATTTAGGGAACCTTTCAGCAGCTGCTTCTATCTACTCTCATCCGCTGTGCTTTCTCCCCATTTGCAGTTTGTAGTTAGACTTAACTATCACAAAAAAAAATACAAGAGACAACACCGAGGAGCTAATTTAAGTCAAATGCAATGAACAAAACCAAACAGTAATTAGTAAGGGAAGAGGAGGAAGAACAGAACTACGCTGCTATATTAAGTATTTTGGCTCACTAGGTAAATATTTGATTTATACATTCTATACTACTTACTCTTTTCAAGACCTCTCTTCTCCCTCATTTACTGCTTTCCATGTATGCGTCTGTGAGGAAAAAGTGCCTTTGACTGAGATGGCTTTGTGGAAATACTAAATTAGTTTGAAGCTTCCAAGGAAGGAGGGAGGGAATTGGAGACGGTGCCACATGGGAGAAGGAAATGCCGTGCAGTGGGAGGGAGGCTATGGAGTGGGCAGCTAGACTGGCATCATTGTTAGTCTTCAAAGAAAGGCCTTGACAGACACATGCAATCCTCAATGCTAATTACGAGAAATTCAGCAAGGAGGGTAGGAAGGACCCAGCTGAAGGATTTTTATAGGGGATTGAATGAACAAAAGCAATAGAGATTATCTTTATTACATAGCTTCGGATGCCACAATTTGAGCCCAATGAACAGGCTTGGAACAGCTGAGAGCAGAGATTGTTTGGAATAGGTGAAAGATACATGGTTTTGGTCAATTTAAACTGAACTTGTATCTGGAAAGGTATCTGTAAAATTAGGTAAGAAGAAAAAAAAGAGTTTAATGACTGGAAAAACAGAAACAAAACAGGCAACAGCACAAAGATGATTGCAGACAAGGAAGAATAAGGACCAAGAAACAGACTGGGAAAATGGAGCAATGAGAAGGAATTGCATACTGGCACGTTAAAACAGAAATCACAGGGGAGGTTGCCAGGAAAGCAGGGTGGGAGAGAAGAGGATTTAAGTCTACCTATAGATCTAGGAGGTACAGCGAGCACTTGCTATAAGACATTGTCAGGAACACCTTGTCATTTGGCTGGTAATCTGACCAGTATCATTCTTGTGTACAGGTGATGTTTTCTGCCAGTGCTTTCCCTAGCACATAGATATTTGAAAAGTCATTTTAGTGCTACAATTATCCATCATTGACAAAGTCTGGTATCTGTTTGCAGAGCCGTATGCCGCAGGTATCTTCGTCATGGGGCTTGCTTCATCATGTTACTGTTTCTTTTTAATAGTTTTGATTCTTCTCTGCTTTTTACTATGTTTTTTTTTTCTGGGAATCTTGTGCTTATTCTTCTTCATCCATTTTTTAACTTTTCTAATCCGTGGGCTCACACAGAACTTTCTGCCTTCTATGTAGAGACTGCCAGAGCAAAAATCGGTTGTCAGTTTCAAAGACAAAATGTAACCCCCCCAACTTTTTAAAATGATCATACTTCTCACTCACCTATGAAGACCACAAAGTTAGAATTGGTTAAGCTTAACTTATATTTTATACTATGTCTATTCACTTTTGTCTGGTTGCAAATATGTAAAAGTTAGGGTCTAAAGTTTACATGATTACACTTGTCTTCCAAAATCTGAAAAAAGCTTTACTACCTCAGTGGGTCTTAAAAGTGCCACAGTGCAAACCAGTACATTTCTATGGCCAATAAATAAGTAGACCACATTATTATTATTATTATTATTATTATTATTGTCACAATCATCATGCAAATGTCTAGAAATAAAAATGTCCAGGATTTCTTTGAAGTTTATCAACTTAATCCCAACAGAGTGATATTGTACCACCCCCCCCCCCAAAAAAAAAAAAAAAGAAATAGCTTATGTACAAAAGTAAAGCTGATTTAATGAGTTTAGGCAAGGTTTGTAGAGGATCAACAGTTGGAAAAAACAGAGAAGTCTTGAGGGGCATGAGTCATTCTTCAGTGCTGAAAATAAAGCAAGTGTCAAAGTTAGTGCAGGCTGAATAATGATCATTATTATTACTGAAAAGAAAATTCAATTTTAGCAGTCAGAAGTTTAAATAGCACAAGGAAGGACAGTTCTTAAATCACATACAATCTTGTTTTTCATTGAATTTGTGTTAGCATTCTAAGATTCTACTTGTTTAAATGGCGCCTCATGGGTTTTAACTTGACAGTACCCCTTTCACAGTGAACAACCCAAAACATCTCTTACATAATAGCTTCTAGGTGACACAGGCCATCTGCTTTCTGGATTTCAAACCTCTCCACTCTTCGGAGAATTCCTTTGGGAATTTCATCTGAAAGTTTCGTGCAACAGTTAAAGGCACCAGGAAACAAAGCTAAAAATAGTAATAACAATGTTAGAAACAACACAGATATGAAGGGGACAAGTCATAGCTTCACAGAATCACAGAATGGTTGAGGTTGGAAGGGACCTCTGGAGGTCATCTGGTCCAAGATGGTTACAACACCTTGATGAGAACTCCCTTGAGCCTTCTCTTCTCCGGCTAAACAGTCCCAGCCCTCTCAGCCTTTCCTCATAGGCAAGATGCTCCAGTCCATCATCTTTGTGGCCCTTTGCTAGACTCTCTCCAGTAAGGCCATGCCTCTCTTGTACTGGGGAGCCCAGAACTGGACCCAGCACTCCAGATGTGGCCTCACCAGTGCTGAGGAGAGGGGAAGGATCACCTCCCTTGAACCTGTGAGCGGTACCCCCTGCTCCCAACCCCTGGTAATGCGGTTAGCATAACTAATGCCATTTTATGAGGCAAGCAGCCATTCTCCGTGACCGAGCGAGTCACATATTCATTCTCTTTCCCTCATTATCAGGCCCTGAAGGTCCTGTGAACCAAGTAGATGAACGAAACAGATTTCTTCTTTCCTTCTTTACTGGCCCTTAGCATGTACTGCTGCCTGGCATAATTCCTCCCCAGGTGCAGGACTTTTTGCATTTCCCCTTGTTGAACTTCATGAGATTCCTCTCTGCCTATTTCTACAGCCTGTTGAGGTCTATCTGTAAGGCAGCAAAACCATGTGGTGCATCAGCCACTCCTCCCAGTTTTTTATCATCTGTAAACTTCCTGAGGGCACATTGTGTCCCATTGTCCAGGTCATTAATGAAGATATTGAACACTACTGGCCCCCACGTTGACCTCTGGGGTGCACCGCTGGTGACTTGCTTCCAACTGGACTTTGTGCCACTGATCACAACCCTCTGGACCCGGTTGTTTGGCCAGTTTTCAGTCCACCTCACTATTGACTCATCTAACCTGATGATTAAAAGCATTAAAAAATCATTGAAGCATGATTTCCCCTTCATAAATCCATGCTGACCACTCCTGATCACTGTCTTGTCCTTCAGATCTTTGGAAATGCTTTCCAGGAGGATTTTCTCCATCACCTTTCCAGGGATTGAGGTGACATTGACCAGCCTATAGTTCCCTGCATCTTCCTCTTGCTCTTCTTGAAGAGAGGAGTGATATTTGCTCTCTTCCAGTCTTCAGGAACCTCTCTCAGTTGCCATGACTGTTCAAAGATAGTTGACAGTGGCCTCACGATGACATGAGGCAGCCTCCTCAGCACTGGTGGGTCGTACATCCCATCTGTCCCCGTGGCCTTACGTAGGTCCAATGTATTCAAGTGCTCCTGTGGTGGTGGATTTCTTTCCCCCTCTCCAGGCTGATTTATGAACTCGGGAAGGTTCACCAGGGCTTAGCGTAATTGTAATGCGTCGGGCGGTTAAGCGACCCTTGACTGTGCCAGGAACTCACACAGCTGAGACAGGGAGATCCGCTGTGCGTCTCAAGGACTCCTGCTGCCCGGCGGAGGCTGGGGGACGGGAGCAGAGATAGCCAGTTCTCATAGCAACCTACAGCCAGTTCTTTCTCATAACAACCTTGACACGTTACAGTCTCTCAGGTTGAGCATCTCAGCCTTATCCATGTAATTTGTCACCAGTTGCCCTGCCCCATTCAGCAGCGGGTTCACATATTCCCTCCTCTTTCTTTTGCTATTTATGTACTTGTGGAATCCTTCTTGTTGCACGTCACATCCCTTGCTAGATTCAACTCCAGCTTAGCCTTTGCTTTCCTTACCCTGTTCCTACATGATCAGACAGCAACTCTACACTCCACCTGGGTCACCTGCCCCTGCTTCCACCCCTTCATTCCACACTTTATTTGTATGTTCGAGTTCAGTTAGGAGCTCTGTGCTCATCCACGCAGGCCTCCTGCCACTTTGTTTGGTTTTGTGTTTGTTGGGACAGACCTTTCTAGAGCTTGGAGGAGGTGACCCTTGAATATCAAGCTCTCCTCAACCCCTCTTCTCTCCAGGGTCATATTCCATGGGATTCTTCCAAGCAGGTCTCTGAAGAGGTTGTAAATCTGCTCTCCTGAAATCCAGGGCTGTGATCTTGTTTTTTGCCCTGCTCCCTTCTCCTAGGATACTGAAGTCCACCACCTTATGGACACTGCAGCCAATGCTGCCTCTGACTTTCATGTCCCTGACCAGTTCTTCCTTGTTTGCAAGTATCTATCTGGTCTAGCTGAGGGCTTTTCATTGCTGGTTCCTTGATTACTTGTGCCAGAAGATGTCCTCAATGCACTCAAAAAATCTTGTAGGTTGCTTGAGTGCTGCTGTATTGTCCTTGCAGCGGGTATCAGGGTGGTTAAAGTCCGCCATGAGACCAGGGCCTCTGAATGTGAGGCTTTTTCCAGCTCTTTGAAGAAGGCCTTGTCTACTTCCTGGTCAGCAGGTCTATAGCAGACACCCACTACAATGTCACCCATACTGGTCTGCCCACTAATCCTGACCCATAAGCTCTCAGCTGGCTTACCATCCATCCCCAGGCAGAGCTCCATGCATTCCTGTTGCTCTCCTGCATAAAGGGCACCTCCCTTTCCTCACCTTCCAGCCTGTTCTCCCTAAAAGCCCATATCCCTCCACTGCAGCACACCAGTCACCTGAGCCATCTCACCATGTCTTTGTGATCCCCGTGAGGTCCCAGCCCTGTACCTGCAGACAGACTTCTGACTCCTGTTTGCTCCCCATGCTGGATGCAATAGTGGAAGGGCATTTCAGAGAGTTGTCAAGGGCTGGTTATCTTTACAGCTTATGGGATGAGACTCCATCCTTTCAGCTCCTCCCACAAGACAGATAGGTGTTTTTGTTGTTTAACGAACAATTTCTTTCACTTCTCCTTCTGCATACATATGTAAAGGCTTGTTACAGTAAAATAAAAATAATAATAAAAAAGATTTAAGAAGTGTTTTATTTGTGGAAGAAGATCACCAGCATTAACGACACAGGAAGTGTCAGGAGTATAATTTAAAAGCTCTGCCTTGTGAGGTTGAATCAGGCCCATTATCTTTTGTCTTTGAAATTATTAATGCTGTTGCTGGGTTTTGTGTTTTCTTTTGCCCCAATGGCTCCCATGGCTAAATGTGTCTCCACTAGGGAATGATCTCCCGCAGATTTTTTCCTGCTTGCTAATAACATCTTGAAAATAAAAAGTCATTGAACCTTAAAAAGCAGACTATAACTAAAGATTTTTTTTATGACAAATACTAACATTTTGTTGTTTGATTTTCTTTTGCTCCAGCGCAGGAGTAGATCTTCTAAAAAAGATTCCCTCTGTCAGCTCAAGGGCAAGCAAAGCTCTGTGGCACAGGGATTTATCTAGGGTGTGAGGGTCTCAGGACAAAACCCACACTTCCAAGTGCGCACAGCAAGGACATCTGTGTCCCAGTCCCTGACCTCATCTGGGAGAAGTGGGGAACAGAGTCTTCTTCCAATTTGCTTTATTATTTTTTTTTCTAGCCTATAAATCATGCTGTTCCTTCAGTAATCATTTAGCCTTAGAGTGCAAGAGTCATAGAGCAAGAAAAAAGAAGCAGGAGAATCAATGTCAGTTCCTGTAAGCAGGAGATGAGAAGTCTGTTTACAAATTTTCCTGTAAGCAAGAAGATTGTGTGCTCTGTTCCTTACAAGAGTGCTCGCTGAGCACTGGAATAACAGATGTCGGCAAAGCTGTAGCAGTAAGCTCATGCAGCTGGCAATGTATCAGGAGTTACCGAAGACCAGTCACACTATCCGCTGCAGCTTGCAGGGGGCTTCTGTACCAGTGGGGTTACAGACGCCTGGGATTTCACAGTCGGGCAGGAGGGTGAAAGAAAGCAGCTGACCTATCAGTTGCCTCCTCAGCAACGCAGAGAGGAGGGCTATAAATAATCATATGGTGCAGAAGGATTAATTAAGTGTTGAGTGTTACCTATATTATTTCCCCATTGTCCTTTGTTTTTCTCTCTTCGACAGCATACTACTTCTGAAGCCAATTAATGGATGTTTGCAGATGGGAATTCAGCTCATTGAGCACCACTAAGTTTAATTTTTTCTGAGGGCTCAAGACAGCGTTGGTGACACTGAAGTATGAACTTCTGTTGCCACCAGTCAGCTCCTGGCGGAAAGACTATGTGGGATAAACACTCAAGAAAGGGTAATTATACCTTGAACTCTACCTGAGGTTGCTGGCTATGCTTTTTGGAGACATCTAGTCCTGTGCTTCTTTGGGGTCTAGTAAACTAAAATACTTGGCAAGGCCAGCACTACCAGCCTCCCATGGAATGGCTGGATATTACAGAAGGTCTTAGGGTGAGCCAGCTGTCTCCTGAACTCTTCCTCAGTTGGTTTCTCTGGTGCCCGGCTACCATCTCTTGCCCTCATCCCACTTTATGTACTCAGAAACCTCACTCGCTTTGCTCCTCAGATCTGAACGATCTGTATTGCACTTCATAGTGCAGTATAGTGCACTATATAGCACTATGTTTGTCATTTGTACACTTTATAACTGAAAAGTAAGAAATTATTATTGATGCACTTTTATAGCTTTATAAGCAAAAATATACACAAGCTCATATAAGGAAAATAAAGTAAAATTCTTGATGCATCCAGGTGGGCTCATGAGTATCACACTGGCCACTCATGACAGACTGCCCTTTTGCAAAGAACTTAGCCAACAGGAATTGCGTTTTTCAGAAACTTATTTATAACTGCACCTTTAGATACCACTTATATAACTAGACTACTGGTTTTAGAGTGAATTCAATTACCTGATGCTCGGTCAATCTTTGAATTGGAGCATTGAGCCACTGACATCTAACTCATGCAGCTCTACAAAAAGGTGTGCCTCTGAACATGAGACTGTGCAACAAACTGCATGTGAAACTGGTGAATACACCAAAAGAAAGCAGATTGAAATTTTGTATAAAATGCGAATGAGGTGGTCCTTATGTTCTTGCTAAAGAGTCAAAAGCATTTCTTATGGAGATTGAGAGCCTGCTGGTAACTTTTTGTTGGAGGTGTGTGCCTGGGGAGGATATCTTGCTTTCATGGGTTTGTATGCGTGTTTGCTGTGAGGAATTCTTATCTGCACTGTTTTTTTGATGAAAAAAAGGTGTCACTTTTAAATAATTTTTTTGTTGCTGTTCTGTGCATGAAAGTACAGCTACGATATGGAAAATAGAAATCAATTATCTTTGAATCACAGATGAATACGTGGCATCAGGGTCTTTTCATCAAACAACATGGAAGTGTCATCAGCAACCTTGTGTTGACAGAGGCACTTGTGACAACTGGTACCTTTTTACATGGGAGTCAGTTTTAAAAGCAATTTTTTTTTTCCCCTGACTGTGAAGAACAATCAGGGCAGTGAGCCAAGGAGTTCCTGTATTTCCCCAGAGCCCCAGGAGAAGGGCTACTGCTCTCCTGGAGCACTGAGCCATCCCTGCAGCTCCGTTGCCCAGTCCATTATTACCATAACTGTGCTCTAATCCCACAAGTTCAAAGGAGCCAGGAGGTAATAAGCAAAGCTAATGATTTCAGCCCAACCCAATACCAGATGCTGTTTGTGGTTTCAGCAATTAGATCAGGCTTGGTAGTAATCATTGGTCTAAACAGTGGTTAAAAGGAAAGAACTGTGGTTTTCCACAAGGATGTTGGCATGGCCTTTTGGATGCCACTTATCAGTCAAAGAGATTTTTTCAGTGCTGCCCATTTCGTTTGTCTCTACAGCTCAACGGCACAATCAGAAATCCACAGCTGCTTATCCAAAAACTTTTTAGGCCTGTTGTCTGACATTAAGCCTCTTTAATCAGAAAGCTAAAGGAGCTGCTGAAAGGATCAACAAGCTCAGCAATGGATCTTGAGACAGGTCCACTCAGCGATTGCTCTGTCATTAGTTCAGCAGGTGGTATTATCTGTTTTGGTATTTATTCCCTGGGAACTCTCACCAGGGAAAGACCTATTGCTTTTTAAAGGTTTTGTTTCATATTTTTGGGTGGCATCTAAATACTTCGATCTTGCAGAAAAGTCCACTGGAGCAACTTAAGCACCCCTGCAGAGGGCAAGCAAAATATTAACTGGAAAAA
The DNA here is from genome assembly GCA_027564655.1 of Leptodon cayanensis. Taxonomy (NCBI): domain Eukaryota; kingdom Metazoa; phylum Chordata; class Aves; order Accipitriformes; family Accipitridae; genus Leptodon; species Leptodon cayanensis. The sequence continues at coordinate 67,549,834 of JANXJC010000078.1, read as the reverse complement.
TACCTTCACTCACCCCACCTTTTCTCTCAAGGATGCCTAAAAAGGACCTCCTTTCCAGATGCATGTGGCTTGTGGATAGAACAGTGCTGATCTTTTAATTATACTGGATTTATTTAACATGCTATGTATAGATTTATCAATTTCAAAAGAGGTGGAGAGAAAAGAAAGCTTTGCCTTTCTAGTGAGAATAAGTTGTTTAGCACATTTGAAAAAAACCCACTTGATTTTTTTCTTAAAAAAAAAGAAAAAAGAAGATCCCTGAAATTCTGAATTATTTTGAAACAGTGCTTGTTGTTCAAGGAATGTAGCACAAGAACTTAATTCAAACTTCCCATGGTGGTTTGTTTCCTTGGAAGCCTGTCAAATCTTGGTGGCACAATAGTGAGTCACTTTCTTAGGGCTGAAAGGATCAAAAGTAGTTGGCAACTAGAGATTACTGTTTTCACCTGCATTCAGCTAAGCCTGTTAGAAGCTCTTTTAGTAAATTGTTGCTTCTAAATGGAAAAGAGCCCCAAAGTCTGTGAGACTCGGTGAGTTTGAATTGATGTGATTGGAGTGCTAGAGAATGAAGGACAGTGAAAACAACGGCTCTGACGGAACAAGACCTTTGTGAGTACTGCTCATTATATCTGGCTTTATACTTCTGTTGATCAGTATCAACTCTCTTTGACTGCTGAAAGTTTCTTTTTCCATTCTCTTTTTCCATTTCCTGTCTGCTGCCTGGCCAAACTCAGTCCACAGAAACTTTTCTCAACCTTTCTGCTTTGCTTTTTTCATCATCATTCTCAAACTTGAGAGCCACATGCTAAACAGCTGAGGAAGGCCATGTCACCTCGGGTTCAGGTAAGAGACATTGAAAGCAGTTATTGCTGCCTGCTCAGTTTCTGGGGCAACAAAGAACATTTCCTTCCTTCTTCAGTTTTAGGCTTATATTCTTTGATTTGCCCACCCATTTAGGGAAACTCTAGTGCCTGATGAAGAGCCCTCAGCTGGCACACAGTGGGAGTAGCTGGTGGCTGTTCTGCAGCTCTCTGGCTGCAGATTTTAGGCAGGTAGGACTGGGCTAATGTCTCAGTATGGGTAGGGCAGACCACTGGCAAGGAGAAACACAGCAGTCATTGGTTCAGTCAGGCGCTTCTGCAGAAAATTTAACATGGCAGGGCAGGTCTTTGCCTCATGAAGGCGGGGAGGGGGGGCAGATAGAGAAGAAAGAGGAGATGAAGCCACTTGGAAATAGATGGGAACTGATGGAGCCATTGCATTCCCCACCCCAGTGCTTGCTCTTAACTATGCTTGGTTTCGTTTTGGCCTCTTTTGACTAAACACAATAGGAAAAGCTGGGCTTTAGGCGAGAACAGTGGGAAAGCCATTTTTGGTCCCCGCGTCCATTTCTCTCTGCTCCAGACCCCATCCAGCTGCCTTACGCTGGCCTTGTGCAGCTCTTTTCCAGACAGGTTTCACTTCAGCAGTTAAGTGTTTTGACCTGGCCTTTGGTGGTTCCAGCTGAATCCTGCTGGCGGCACAGAGGAGCCTGTCAGCGCTGCTGGCAGAGCACTTAGCTGGCTTTTGTGAACTGGCTGTGAGCCATGGACTGCTAAGTAAAAGGCCATGCTGTAGGTGTTCTTCTCTGTAACCAAAAACCCAGAAAGATGGTTCTTGCACTTACACAAAGGGAGCCCAGCAAAGGTGCATATAGTAACTAAGCAGAATGGGTTCCCCCGACACACTGTGTGGTCTGAGGGACAGCTTCTTTTGCACAGTGAGGTCCATAAACCTGAGGCACTTTCTGTACCTATGCTGAAATGGTAGACCTGCTGCTAATGTGCCTCAAGTTCACCAGGAACTGATGCAGCTCTGCACCGATTGCACAACTTTGGCACACCTGGGGCTATTAGCAGCAGGCATTAGTGTTTCCTAATGGAATTCTTTTGTGGTTACAAAGTAGGCTTTGTACATCTGGAAAAAAACCCTTTGCATTGATTAATCGGCTTAATGTCTTGCATAGTCAGAACATAATATGTACTGAAATGCTCTGGTCTCAATACAGCCATTTCTATAGACGAGTTTCAGCTCTCAATCCGGTGTTCTTGGCTTGTGAACATAGAATCCAGCCTCTGCCCTTGGAAGGAAATTTACTATTACATCACCTACACTTTATATTAACTACTGTAAGGCAGCTCATTTAGTACTCCTTTGCTCATGAAGCTACCAGAAATTGTTCCTCTCATCTAAAATAAACTTGAGGCTATTTTAAGAGTTCAGTACCTCAAAGCAGGTCTTTTCATCTTAACCTAAAGCAAGTCAATAACTATTTCATTATGCAGAGGGCTCTGATCCTGGTTGGCTGGTGAACAAAGCAGTATGCTAGAATCCTTGGCAAATGTAGCATAGCTGTACTTCTTAAAAACAGGGAGGTTGCTTAACAGCTGGAGATGAGACAGGAACTCAAACGCTGAAAAATGCTCTAATGCACCCTACTATTTTGGCTGCATGGTAATACACACAGTTAGAGCATAATTCTGAGAAAGAGAAAAACACAAGATAGAAAGGATTCTAAGCTATACCTTCTGAAGTGGTGGAAATAACCATAAATAAAGTATAAATCATAATATATAAATATATAAATCATACTATATCATTTTGTTGCCAAGAGTAAATACAAATGAAGTTACGCACTGATGCTTTTCCTGTTCTGCTATGAGGACTGCTGTTAATATGGACATTTTCAAGGGTGGAAGACTGACTGGAGATGGACAGATGAGTATGTCATATAAGTCATGGTTTTCAAATGGGTCTTTGTCTATCAAATCCCTATCAGTTTGCAAGCCGTCTGTCCCCATACAACATCCTTGGTGCTCTGGAGTACAGAGCATCAAGGAAATGCGGGCTGAAAATTGGCAAAACAGCATGTAATATTGATGTGGTCAAACAAACACTAGTATCCAATACCTTATCAGAAGGTGAAATTCCTGCTATTCCTAGCAAAAACCAACCACATAATGTCTTGCACATTAAGATGCAAAAAGAAGCTGTCATATGAACATACATTTTTTTTTTTTTTCTATAAAGCAATGCAATTTGGTAAGAGGGAACCCATCTCCCACGCTGCACAGATCACCTTGACTTTGACGAGACCAGCATTACTGGAATAACTTGACTAGGATAACTCCAGCTAACTCCTTTGGGAACACCTAGACAGTGTTATTTAGTTGTTATTCCTACCCTGTAGCATTCAACACTTGTTTTGGATCCTTTTACTGTATAGGAATTACCAAATTTCTCTGTTCCTATCTTCAAGATAAAATACATGCAGGAGCTTCTGAAAGAGAACTTCTTTCTTCTCAAATTGAAATTCAAACAAACACCTTTGAAATAAGTTCCCTTGTCCAACCTGCTGCATACTGTGTCATGCAGTGCTGCCAATTTCACTGCAGATGTGCCAGCATCTGGCACTCTGTAAATCCCTGGCACTAAGATGGGATGATGGAAGATTACCAGGGTTTTTTTAAAGTAAAATTGCAAAAACTTCTTTTGAATTATATTATGGGTAAAAAAAAAAAAAATCCCAATCACACACTACAAAATAATCTTGATCTAATTTTCTGGCACTGCCTGGCAGGGCTGCGTTCCTGCATGCGGCTGGGTATAATTTGGCCACCAGATGGCTTTCCTGGCCTCTGTCCACAGCTACCAATTCACATCCACATGCAAAGGAAACTTTTGCAAGTGTGCATGTACCAGCCCAAATCTTACTTGTGTGTCTGTACCGTGACCCTGAAATTGATGCATGCATAATGGCCAGCCTAAGAAGCGTAAGCCTAGCTAGGGTTAACCTCAAATCTACTTCAGATCAGGGTAGGGCGTGCCTGTACCCAGACAGCCGCATTCAGTTCTGCCCATTTTTATTGTGTGTTCTGAGATTTGAATATCGTTGCTAAGTATGGAGCATGTTTGCATGAGGAAAGTTAGGTGGTAAAGGTATTTCCCCCATGCCAGATGGTTCAGTATAAAAGAACGTCTTTACTTTGACCTGCACGTGTACGTGCCAGTCCTATTGTGCAAGACTTTGCTGACTGGCCAGATCATAAATCTAATAGAAAAGCATTTGCAGAGCCTTCCCACACCAGCAGGTGCAGTGGCCATTTTAATAGGATAAAATTTTAAGGCAGATTTTGTCCATGCATTGTCTAAATCCTCAATGAACTCCACAATTCCTACTCCTACTGAAGTAAGTGAAGCTTGAGAAAGGAACATCTCAAAGGCTGAAGTGCTACAGAATTTGACTTATCTTCCCTATGAACACAGCTTATTTTACAGTAGAAAATTACAAAGAAAAACTAAGAATTCAAGCACAGCACTGGCTAATATGTTTTGAAAATTTTTTAATTTTGATGAAAATGCAAGAAGACAAAAGCAAGTGTTATTAGATATCCTGAGTCCTCCAGACATGCTGCATCAAACACTGAGGAAAGCTGCATGCAAAACCACTTTTCTGCTGAGAAAAATCTGTTTATGTGAAGTTGGTCATAAAAAGTTTTTTGAAATCTTTGCCAACCAGGGCAATTTAACTTTGAAGGAAAAAGACCAAGTGATTTTCTAAACATATTCCCTCTCAAGAAGCTTGAAAAGGAAGAAGTTGCAGCTGAACTGGAGAGATCCCTTTAAACAAATAGTGACATTTTATTAGGTGCTCCCTCAGGAAATCATTGCTTTAAAGGTCTTATGCCTTCAGCAGTTAAAAATCTTCCAGCTACGATGTTCTCAATAACGTTTGCTATGACAAATCACCCACTCGGCTTTTCCTTGCTTAAGCCATTTTACAGAATCATAAAGTCCCCACATCTGTTGTGGAAATGCTCAGGGGAAGCCCCGACTCCACTGAAACTAATGCCAATTGTTTTGTGCAGTTTAAGACAGCCAGGTTTCACCTTTTAAATCTTCCCGTGCTACAGCACAGACCTTTAAGCTATCATCTGCGGTCCCGTGCAGAGCTGCAAAAGCTCAAGCAGACACAGTTCCAGGTAGACACCCTTGGGGTCTTCTTTTTCTTCTACTTTTAGGAGATTGAACTACAGAAACAGATAAAGTACAGTTTTACTTACTCTCAGACGTCTGACTGACCGCCACTGCTAGAAGAGCCAAAACGGTGACCAAGCTCACATCCATTCCTGCGAGGAGCACAGCTCCAGCGCCGACGGCGAGCGGCAGGAGCCAACACCTGACCCTATCTGCCGGCTGCTGGCCACGAACGTGACTCAAAGCCCCACCCTGAGCAGCAGCTCGACGTTGGCTCCGTCCTGTGTGGCACTATGGACTTCGGCGGGATTCCTCTTCCCACCTGCAGATGCGTGGTTAAGCGTTTTGCTGGGTGGGAAAATAGGCTATTTTTTCACATTGTACCCCAAGATCGTACTGCCTTACAGCTGGGTCCTCCCAGCCCTCCTCACTGCTGAGGCTCTTCAACAACAGAAACGCCGAGGGTAGAAATACTTCAGAAACAAATATTTGCAGGATTAAGGCAGAGATAAAAAAAACCCTCCGCGATTAGGTATCATCTCCGTGAAATCTAAACATGCAGCGTTGTGGGCCAAACCTGCTATAGTACAAACAGGCACAACCTCAAGAAGACCCTATCCTTGCACTAGCTTTGCATTTGACCTGTGCATTTTCAGCCTGTAAGGAGCCTGAGCAAGGGCCATGTTATTTAGCACATCTTACTCCCTTGCTCCTTGTTTGCACACTGGCAATGCAGCAGCCACGTTGCTCGTGAAAGAGACTCTGCGATGTTTTCGGTGAAAGACAGATGGAGAGAAACCACAGCTGGTGTATCTCCCTCCAGTTTTTTCCTGATTCTTGTTTGTGCAGCCCATTTCAATAATTTAGTGTGATATCAGAGAAACACTCAATCTGAACAAACATGTAGCTTTCGGTGGGGAAAAAAAATTAAAAGATGCATATTTGGAGGCTGATAATCTCTGTAACGCTTCTGTGAGCGCCATAGGAAAAGTCTTCTTCTGACCCATGCAGGCGATGGGGAAAATTGTCTCTGGGGAAGATAACTCCTCAAATTTCACTGGTTCAAATCTTCTAAAACCCCAAAAGATTACTGTGCAGTCTCTGTCTGAATTGAACACCATGGCTGTATGGGTAGCAAGCAGTTGTCATGTTTTGCTGCACTCCACCACTGCCATTGCAGTGAAGGCTGTCTGCTTTGACCTTTTCCAGAGCTGAACTAGAAAAATCAGTCTGGGAAGTTCCCAGACTGTTCAACCAAGCTCATCTTTGCTCTGGCTCATTACAGCCATTCTTACCATTCCTGAATTTCCAGAACACAAGATAGAAGAAACTGCTAACCTCAAGGACGTTAATCTACACTTACACTGTCCCAACATCAGTTTTGCAATTCCATCTAATAATAAATTAATATAGCACAATCAAACGTTCTGGCTATCACAGTTTTACTTTATAGCTCTTGGTTTCTGCTCGACACTGTTATCTACCAGGATAAGAGAATGGGGCAAATACAGAGTACTACACTTTCAAATTAAAGTCTACTGTTAAGAGGAGAAAAAAGTAATAGATAATGATGTGTGCTGTTTAAAGTATGATTTCAGGGAAGTCATTTATGTTGAAATCAACAAGCTGATTCATTGTCACCATTTAATTACAGTGAAAAATGTGTGTTCTAAAAGCTAACCCACCACCGCCAAAGCTACGACAGCTCACAACACCTTTATTAACGTGAACTTAGATAAGGACAAAAGTATTGGCAGCATTAATGTCCTTCAAAGTAGCACGAAGAGGAACAAGCCAGATTAAATGAAATACAGTGAGGCAGGTGTTACTGGAGTAACATGTTAAAGAAACATCTTCAGTCAGTATTAGATTTTGTATTCCAGTGTCTGCTTGACACTGCAAAATGGGGTGCTTTGTGTCCTTGCAGATAATTAACAAGTTTGTTCTGACAAATGCTTTGCATGGGATCCCCAGATAAAGTGTTAAAGGTTTACAGATTCCAGAAGTCTCACCGCAGTAGGAGTATGAAGTATGGGGAGCTGTAGCAGTGATGGGGATGGGGGAAGAACCAAAACACTCCCTGTTTTTTAAGACTGGTTCCTGCAGTGACAAGTCCAAAGTGTTCCCAGGTGGTTGTTCAGACACACACATGCATGTTCTCGAAAACACATTAAAAAACAGATTAAATACAGATATCTGCAGGTGTTCCTTTCTTTGCTGCTGGCAACAAGCTACAGCATACTGAATAAAACTTACTTCTTCAGTCACATCACGCAGTTTGAGCTCATGTTTTACATCTTATGTTCCTTTGGAGTTCATGGTGTCATAATGTCTGTTTACTTCAATGGGAAAGGGGAGCATGTCAGACCCGGAACATACTTTCCACTTTATGGAGGCAATATAATATGTCAACAATTTAAAATGCTAAACCTATTAGATCAGGACAAAATGTAAACTGAGGGAACAACGCTGTTTTATGAGACTGAGAAATTAAAAATAAAACTAAAGCCAGGGAACAATGGCAAATATTGTGCTATGGCTATACACGAATGCACAGGCAGCCATCCAGCTTACAAAGGAAGAACAAGTCAGCCAGAAATTCTTTTCCAAGAACTGCACTGACATAGTTGACAGTGGCATTAGTTAAAAGTACAGCTAAAGGAAAGTGAAGACTTTTATTGACATATTGACTTGGATTGCATTCGAAACTCAAATGAAGGTGCAAACCTGCACGCAGAAAGTGTTGCAAATGATAAGGTAAGTAGTCTTTCTTCTATCCTGACAAACAAAGTGAATCCTTGTTTTAATCCTTTTTGAAGTTCTACCTTTTATTTGCGAATGTAGGACTGCTGGAAAGGCTAAAACTGACAGCTCTTTTGATCTGAGCTTTAATTTTTGAGCAGAGGTCAGTGATTGTAACTTCTACGTTAATATGCATTGTAATATAATGCCTTCAGTCATATATACCCTTTCTCCAGTTACTAATGCAGAGGCAAGAGTTAACTGTCCTTCTTTAACACATTCCTTGCCCCCAGACAATATTCTTTTGCAACAGGAATGCTGATTACTGAAGAAGACTAAAACCACTGACTCAGGTTGTTAAAGCAGGATAATTCATGTTAAAACAACTTTGGACCATTGCTGTCTCCAGCAAGGCTTAAATTGACAAAGGCTTCTGACATACTGATAGATGCAATAGGTTTATCTGTTACTTCAGTACTTCCTGTTGCTCTGTAAATTATCATAATAATCAACTCACAACAAAAAAAAAATCTATTTTTTTTTCCTTAGACTGGCTTAAATCATGAATGGACAGAGGTCGTAATTTACCATTGTACTTTGGACTTCCTTGAAATGTCTCCAACTGTTTGTGTGGGTACCAAAATGCCAAACTGTGACCTTTCCAGATGTCCCCTATTCTAGACTGCATCAGCTGGTCCTGTGCCTACAATAAACCCCCAGACTTTAAAATTCTCTGCATAACTCTCATTCAGCATTCTGCATACCAGAAATTTATCTGTGGGTAGTTTCCTGTCGGGGTGGGGGGAAGAGTCCAGAAGAAAAATTTGATCTGTGAACATTTTAAATGGTTAATGCACTTGCTAAGAAACCAGCCAGCCAGATTCAGTCCTCTGCCAGAGAGGGAGGGTATAGATACACCCGCTTCGCAGGAAAGCTCCCCCGGACAGCCAGCTAGGGCCTCAGGGGGTGTATTTTACATTCAGCCCTACATCTTACTGATACATAAAACAGAGAACAAACATGAGGAGGGACTGGAGTGCCCACTTCCCTCCCGTCAGGTGAATGTCCCCACAAAGAGATAATGGTCTTGCACTCCTGCGGAGCTCAGCCTCCCCAGGACCCCCGCACTCCCCGCTGCGCAGAGTTGTAGCCCTTGCAGCAGGAGTTGAAAGGCTTGTCCTAGCCAGTGCTGTTGCCTGGCACTTAGGGCACGGACTTCCCACTCCCTGACCGTTACGTTATGATAGAGTAGGATGAAAGTTGAGTTTGTTGGAAGAATGTAGATTTTCATCCTGAAGAAGAGTTTTTGGGCATTACACACGAAGAAAAGAAAGGTGCCAGCTCTGGCTGCAGTGCCAAAATTGCAGAGAAATATCTAGTATTTTCTACTGGGCATTTCAATAAAATTTTCATTATGGGTATTTTGATTCCACCTGAAGCACCTCCCCTGCCCCCCCCAATCAAACACCCACCCCCAGCCAAGAGCCAGGCAATTTACCAG
>JANXJC010000078.1:67528987-67540475 GCA_027564655.1 Leptodon cayanensis | reverse complement strand
TTACCTGGAGGTGCTTTTACTGGATTTTAGCTCTTACTGCGGTAGTAGCTATCACCACCAATGGAAACAGCACAGAGAAAGCCCTTGCCACTAGTACACAGCAAAAGGGATCGTTCCTCACAGGGCAGTGCTTTGGAGGCCAAACCACAAGAGGAGGAGAGGATGCTGCAGCACAGGTGCTAACAGAGACGAGAAGCTGACTGGCATTGAAAAGAGAAGTGAAAATGTCTCTGAAGTGAGAACTAAGAGGAATATTGAGGCTGGTAAAGTTCTGTGACTCCCTTCCTCTGTGCAGGCAAGAAACAGGGACTGCAGGGAAGATGGGCATGAAAATGCTGCAGGTTAGAGAATGAGAGGCAGACACCCAGAAACCCATTAGTGAAGAAGCAAGGAGTACCATTTGATAGAAAGCTGTGTTAGCATCATGTTGCAGATGTTGAACCATTCTGGGAAGTCACCCCTAAGCAGAGCCCCAGGATTCACCTCAAGGACTTTCTTCAAGACTGCCAAGGAGTACATTATTGCTTGTGAACTGGAAAGCTTGGCTTCCAATGGTGTGTTCCCATCATTTGAGATAGCCAAATTATAACCCCTTCTGGATCTTCAATATGGCATTTAAAAGCTGACATACTATTACGCAGCTTTAGAAAAAGGACCTAATGCACTGAGGAAGTAAGCAAAAGGAGAAACTGAAGACCCTTCCCTTCTCAATCTCTGTTTTTAAAAAATCAATCATATTTTAGAGGAGGACCACAAGAGGTGTGCTGAGAGGATCTGCAGGTGCTGAAGAGAAAGAATGGAAGATGTTTTCCATGGTTGGAAGAAAAAAAAGAAAGAGGAGAAAACAGGATGAAAAAAACATCAGGAGAAAACATGATGCTGAGATACACAAGCAGGAAATAAGTACATTGGGATTTGTGTTTCTTAGTAGAACAAAGACCAGTAATTCTGCATGCTTCCTTATTATTTAAAAACTAAAAATATTTTCTTGACTACATAGCTTAGTCATTCTTACAAGCCAACAAAGAAATGTGATGTTTACAGCAGTTGTCCACACAGTCTCTTCCCAAATCTACCTCCCGAAAGACTTCTCATGACAAAGTTGAGTGCCAAAGACTAGGTTCCCCTAAGTTTTGGATGGATTTTTTTGTCCTAGGCCTTAAATGACTTTTTGAATGAGGAAGTGAGTCTGTTATTTTGTTTCCAAAAGCTAAAAAGCAAAATGGGGGATGGACAGAAGGTCTAGTCAAAAACATATAATCCATGAAAGCTCATGCCCTATAGAGGCAATATCTGACCACACAGATCGGTGGTCTGGTTCAGCATAATGCTTTCTTTCTAACCTGCTTCTCCTGAGTTCTAAAAAGCTTGAAGTTGGCTTTCAGGACAATGTGTATTCTGAGCATCTATTCTGATCTCCTTATCTTTTCAAATACAACATTGTATGTATAGCAGGATAGCAAAACGTGACAAATGTTCAATGGAAACTTGTTAAATCAAGTTAAAAAAAAGGTTGGTGCTCTTTTCTACCAACATAAATACATGCACAAAAGTTCTGGTCTTACACTTTGGCTGAAAACATGTTTATGGTCACAAGAGACTTACACAGGGACAAGCGCAAACATAACCGCTGCACGAGGTTATACTAACACAAGGCTCTGTGGAGTACATGTAGCACATTACATCAATGCATGAGGATCAACAGCCTTGCACCAATTTCACAGGGAACAAACATGATTCTCCCTCTTTCCTGACGCAAATCCATTGACTGTTACAGTGGCTTGTGAAGTCATTATTAACCCTGAACTATGATCACTTGCTGCCCTTGTTTATACCAGGAAATTAAATTTTGTCCTATAAACCATCATGCCCATGCATTACATTTTCATTATTTAGCTAGCTCTGAGATTTTTATACAATTTCATATGATCTCACATCTGCTAGATAAGAGGTAGTCCCTTGACAGCTCTGAGGCTAGTCTCACATAGTATACTTGGTTTTTCATTCACAGAGTTGAATTCACATTTTCTTTATGCCCAGCATACATATGGAAGATGGGGAAGGGGAAACAGACTTCAAGACTTCTTTTACACTTCTTATAGCCTGCTGTGCTGGTTTTGGCTGGGGTAGAGTTAGTTTTCTTCATAGTAGCTAGTATGGGGCCTTGTTTTGGATTTGTGCTAAAAACAGTGTTGATAATACAGAGGTATTTTTGTTATTGCCGAGCAGTGCTTGCAAAGAGCCAGGGCCTTTTCTGCTCCTCACCTCACCCCACCAGCGAGCAGGCTGGGGGGGGCACAAGTGGTTGGGAGGGGACACAGCTGGGACAGCTGACCCCAACTGACCAGAGGGGTATTCCAGACCAGAGGATGTCATGCTCAGCATATACAGCTGGGGGAAGAAGAGGGAAAGGGGGGGATATTCAGAGTGACGGTGTTTGTCTTCCCAAGTAACCGTTACGTGTGATGGAGCCCTGCTTTCCTGGAGATGGCTGAACATCTGCCTGCCGATGGGAAGCAGTGGATGAATTCCTTGGTCTGCTTTGCTTGCATGCACGGCTTTTGCTTTACCTACTAAACCGTCTTTGTCTCAACCCACGAGTTTTACTTTTTTTTTTTAAATTCTCTCCCCCATCCTGCCAGTGGGAGGGAGTGAGTGAGTGGCTGTGTGGTGCTTAGTTGCCGGCTGGGGCTAAACCACAACCTAAGAGGTAAGAAGGTGGCTCTAACGAAGGATCTTTCCTTTCTGAACAGGGCCCATGGCCCACTGACTGCAAAGGAAGAGGGGTGTGTTTTCACACTGGGTCCTTGCGTAAATTTCCTATCAACGTCCATCCTGTTTCAGGAGCTGCCAGGTGGCTTGGCAAAAGTGGGGAAACTCACCATGTAAGGAGCGTTCATCCAGAACTGCTTCTTCCCTATGCATTTTTGGTTTTTTTAGTTCCTTTTTCCCAGAGGGGTACAAAGGAACTTCAGTATACAACTCAGTCATGTGTTACGATGAAACACAGTAGGCAGGACTGCAGCTGGGTTAATTTCTACTGCTTTATTTGTTGAATATCTGATATGCCCTGCTTTTGAAAAAAACCATATTTTACCAACAATGGGACACATATATAGTAAATTTCTGAACAGTAAAATGATGCATGAGTTGGATATAGATCCTCCCTGTCCTCCTCCATGATGTCACTATCTGTGGAAAATCTACTTCAGACTTTTTTTTCAAAGAGAATTAAAAAAAAAAAGTGTAGGGCTATTCTTGGCAGCTCTCTTTTTGGAATACCAGATGCATGAGTTTCACAAGTCCAAGGGGTATGGGAAATGCCACATTTTGAAAAAAGAGGTAATAATTTGCACCTTTAGTTCTAATTTGCATTTATAAAGTCTGTTACTTGAAGTTAAACAAGATCAGAATCACTTCCTCTATTTTCATATTTTTATATTTACATGTTATCTACATGATATAAAATAGATTATTTCTATTGTAAGACTACTTGGGCAGGGACTGTCTTACTGTTACACAACAGCTAACATAATGAGTGACTGAAACCTTTCTGCACTACCAAGAACAAATAAATTATTAATAAGAATGTTGTTAAGAATATGCCTGCTTCTGTAGTTCTCACTCACTAATACTGGAAAGAGCTTTGGTTGCTGGATTTGGCCTGCTTTTCTTTTGAATTCCACTTAAAGTAATGTGATCACCAAATAGTCCTCATTTGCATTAGAGGTTACACTGTGAAACTTGCACAGTGAACCACGCTCATCTCTCAGCTAATAGATCGAGGCTGCACAGATGTAACAGAGTAAAATTCGATCCAGGAAAATACAGAGGAACAAATCTGCACTCAGATCTCTTTTATGTTTATGTTTATCACTCAAAGTTGGGCAAGTCAATATTCCCTTTTGTTTCACCTTGTCTACATTCAGGTGCCACTGACTGTATGTTGACAGTTAAAGATGGGCCACCCTGGTTTGTCTACTCCTTCAGGGACCCAGTCTTTGGGTTGCAATAAAAAACAAATGAATAAGAGACAAACCTTTGCAGTAAGTGCTGACTGTCCTTCCCAGGGGTGGTGCCATGCCCTCCAGAGGACATTATGCAAACTCTCTCCCCACTGCCTTTTTTTCAAATTCCATCAAATACTTGGATGGAAGAAGAGTCCTGCACATTTGAATTTATTGACTAACTTGAGGCAGGGAGGTGATTTACTTTGGCAAGTGAATTTCGTATCTCAGTTCCTCATCGCTATTCCAAAACTGGTTTCCTGGTGTTGGAAAGTTGTTTGCAACAACCTGCTCTCTTTTTGTAGTTTTAAAACCCAAACTATTTCATCATGTTAGGTCAGCCACCAAGAAGTGACTGATACATATAATTTAACCATGACGCTCTGAGCTAGTAAATACAGTTTGAAACAAGCTCCTCTCTAGAGCAGTCTTTTTCTTGAAAAACTACATTTCATCCTAACATTCCCCAGTCAGCTCTACTTCTTCAGCTTTGAAGAATTTATCTTTGAACACACTTATCTGGCCCAGCTTTCCCACTTGTTCACATAAGACAATAAAAGTTTTTTTTTTTTCCTTTCCTGTAAACTAATTAGGGACCTAGTTAGATTGGGTAATGCTTATAAAGCACTTTGGAGATAAATGTGAAATGCTACCACTGGGAGAGTCATGGAGATAGGAATACTAGAGGTAAGAAAACAAGTGTCAGTTAAGAAGTTTCACTTTGATAAATTATGAAGGGATATAACATTTGATAGCATTAAAATGTATTTTATGCATGTCACAGAATACCTCTGTTCAAATGTTTTATTTTGAAGGCCTAGCAGTTACCTCCTCCAGAAGGTTGGTAAACCATTTTCTCCTGTATGTACCTCTGCAAGTGCTTTCCTTCTCCATGAAGTAGACTATTCAATTATTCTCAAAGGCCTGCAAGTATGGGTTACTTTGGGATAGAAAGTAAGCAGAAATAGCAAATACCTTTTGTAAACATGACAGGGGAGTGTTTTCAAACAATGTCTTCAACACAAAGTATTCTGGTGCATTTTTTTTCCTCAAGTCTGTATACAGTACAAATTTTGAAAATTTCAGTAGAAGGTGTTCTCATTACACAGAGAAAATCAATGTTTGTTACCTCTGTAGATGTAATTATATGAGTGTGCCAATTAAGCTGGAATCTCAACTGAAAACTAAAGCTTTTATCTCGATCAATAAAGTAACTCCTGCCAGGGAAACTGGAGTGATAACCTGGCATAAGGAAATACCACCAGCACCAGGGAAAGAGCGTGTTCTTTAACTTCAACCAGTACTACTCCTTTTGAGACATGCTTCCTCCCTGGGTCAGTATCACATACGATCAACAACTCAGAAACGGAGCATTCTGCTATAATTATGCAACTCACCTTCACCTGTGCACTTGAAACCTTTCATGTAAGCTTAGAGTATGTGTACACTATGTGGCAATGCGAATAAACTCGCTAAAAGGCCAGTCCTTCTGGAGGCTAGGGAGGTAGAATAACCGGATAAAGAAAAAACCTAGAGCAAAGCAACGTTGTCTTCAATGCTTTGTTTTTCAATACCCTATTTTATGCTATCATTTACTTTCTTCCAGAGGAGAGGCAGCAAATTGTGTAAGCAGTTTGGACACATTCTGATAAAATGCTCAGTGTATGCCTAGTCGGAAGCATTTTCCGTCTTTCACTGAATACCTTTTCTAACCATGAAGGTGAATGTTTGTGAATGTGTGCCAAAAGCAAAAAAGTTGTACTCAACGTTTCCAAACCTTTTTATCTGTTCACTATAAAGAGGGAAAATGCTCACACTCTTGATGACTAAGAAGACACTGCCTATTTTGCAGAGCTAATCCAGGCAACAGAGATCCAAAGAAACGTGCCAACATTCATCCCTTTGAAATGGACAGCAAGAATATACTTTCTTGTAAATCAAGTCACAGTCAAACTGGTTTTCTTATCTGAAATGAGTTTCCAAGAAATTTGATCATTCAACAAGACTTCCAGTGGCATAAATTCATTGGGAAAAAAACCCTCTTTTTTTGAAACCCAGGATTTTAACGAAATCAGGTTTTAACACCCACGGAAACTGCTGAAGCACGGAGCCCCACACACCACATACTGAAGGCATGGTTTTCCTCAACTAACACTGCAGCACTCAGCCTTTGCACTGAGTGTGCAGATGGCAGCAGCAAGTACAACCCATATGTCCCTGGTAGTGCTGGAGAGTAGTATCAGAGGTTTCTAACTGCAATAAATATTTATCATGACAGTAACAGGTGCTCAGCTTTTATAGATTGCCATTAAGAGAGACTGACAGTACCTAGTACAAGCTTCACTGTAGGATACGCAAGTAGAGCCTCTTCTAAGTCAACTTTCAAGGGAGAAAGAAATGCAATCTTTCAAATTTCCTGTCTCTAGTCCAAGTACCATATACTGGAGCTAGAGCAAACTATTTTTTTCAAAGAAATGTAAACTGAAGCAAAGACTTAGCACTGAAAATTTCAGCCACGATAAATATACTAACTGCAATTGTTAAATCTTAGCTTAAATTGTTAAAGAGAAACTCCTGGCTTTGGACAGATTTTGATTTTGAGAAAGAAAATCATCTAATTTTGCAGTAAAGGTTTGTTCTGCATTTTAAAAGTTACAATTTATTTTAAAAAGCTGATCATCCCCCTACTGAAATACGTCAGTCTAGAAGTGATGTTAAGTGCTTTATGAGAACTGACTTTAGTTGTTTCCTCTTTCATGTTTTGCCCCATGTCAGAGAATCTCCTGGATAAAATACTCCTTGAAAAGATGGTTTCCTCCTCCAGCAATAGGAAATCATGAATGAAAAGCCCATCTACAATCCCAATTTTAGTCAGCTATCATCTAGTCAGCACAGTCTGTGGTGACTAGAATGCAATTCAGTACACCAGAAGTAGACATCTTTTTTTAGGAAGAGATAAATCAAATTTTAACCACCACGGAACAGACTGACTAGCTACACACTGAATATAAAGGGATGGTTCGCTATGAGATAGGTGTCTACCATTTAGTCTACTGACCCCAGCTGAGGTATCTAGGTCAGGTACATTGAAGCAGAAGCATACTTTTCACCCATCCTGAGGTAAGTCAAGCACCAGGAGAGTGCATGAAACACTGCTGTCTCTGTAGCCATGTAAAATTACTAGAAATACCACTTGGTCAATATTTACATAGACATGTAAAGCCAAGGTGCATAATGCAAGAGCATGTCAAATTGTTTTTACTTTAGGGAAAAATTTATAAATACATCATGTGCATATGTTTTTATGATATGAAGTTGTAAGTGCATTTGCTTTGCTTATTTGTGTTTGATGTACAAGGCATACAGAACATTCAACCAAAAGATGCTGACAAATCACTCAAACTTTCATATTAACAAAACCTGCCTAGAAGAAAGGAAGCTCTATCTCTCCACAGAATAATGAAACAAAAATTATTTGTGCTAAAAGGTTTTGCTAGCTAAAGTATTCCACACCAGAACTCCCCAAGCCCCAATCATGCTTCCACAGTAAGACTAGGAAGTAATTGAGTGCTTGTGTCTGTACATTACAGTTAAATGAACAAAAATACATACATGATTTTGTTGAAAATATAAAGCCTTATTATTTGAATCTTACAGTGTTCATTTGGACCAGAAACACTGTATTTTTAGAGCAGTCATCACAAAATTTACTTCTAAATTGTTGGCAGAAATATATAAAAAGAAGTTGGTTTTGTTTGACTATGAGCAATTTAAATTGAAATGCGAAAGTGAAACTGGCAGCATTATAACCTTGTAAATTCCTTATGCCATTGTTATGCCTGTTATCCTTAGTTTCATTTCTTTACCAGTTCCTGTACCAGAACTCACAGCTATCAGTTTCTTTGGCTCATCTGTAAAAATTGTTGTGAAGGAGTGGACAGCAAGCACATCAAGGGAACTACCCCACATCAGTCCAGGAATGCTTACTCAATGTTACACAATTTTAAAGGGGAAAAACAACTAAGATCAAAGTAAGATTCAACTCCCTTGGCAACATGAGGAAGGTTCCAGGGACATTAGTAACATTTCTTGGACAAAGGAATTGTTTCTGTGGTGGATATGGCAACAGCATACAGCCTGACTCAGTCAATTACTCCTGCAACAGTTTCATTATACAAATCCATTTTCACACAGATTGTTCACACATATTTACTAATACAAATGTTTTCAATTAGTTTTGATTAAACAAATCTGTTTTTACAAACTGCCTAGAAATGTACTTATCATTTCCACCAAAAGGAATACAGTATCATTTGTTTTCTAATTTTCAATATTCTGAAGATTTCCTTAACACTGCATTAAAATGTTTTTGCTAAGTAGTAGCATACCTGGGTTTCCTAGTCATTGAGACAAACACTCCTCCTTATCCCAGGAAAATTCAATAAAAAATTAGGTTAAGCAAATGGAAAATGATTATACGAACATAGAAGGAAAGATCAGTGCGTGATACACACACATATATAAATGCAAGTACTATTTATCTTTAAGAGTGGGTTTATGTTATAAGTAACAGAAAACAGTTCTACAAAACAGCATTGGAATTTGTAATTCAATGTAGAGGGTGTAAAATTTGGGGAATTTTAAGAAAGAACTGAAGGCACCAATTTATTATTTTGAGGAAAAGTGTTAGTACTGTTTTTTTTTGTAATGGATGCAAAGGATACTTTAACCTGACAGCTATTTGTTTCAATGCAAGGTCTGCCTGTAGCAGGGAAACAAAACCTAGTTTGTGGACTCAAAATTACCAGTTGATCAAAGCCCATGATGTGTAACACTTGCAATACAAAACTTCTTCTTCCCTGAATAAATTTGCACAATTGACAAAATTTAGACTGGCTCAATTACTTAAACAGAAATGTACTCTTCTGGTGCATTTAATCATTTAGCTTCATACTGACAGCAGCTGATGGAATAAAAATATTTGTGTTCAAAATTAACTATATACTAACATTTCCTTTAGACTGAGTTTTAACCCATTCCCCCTCTCTCTCTTTCTGCAACTTTATTTCCATTAGCAAGGGAAATGTTCTTCTCATAATAAGCTAATACCAACAGCCTGGCTGTTAAAATTATTTTAGTTTAATTCAAACTCATCAGCATTATCCTTGGAGCATGGCATCAATTATGAATAATTCACTTATCAATAACCAATTAAAGGCACATAATACAATATATTTCAATGTAGAAAAAAGTGGTACCAGTAGCGTGAAAATACAGATTACCTTTTAAACTAGAATATAAACTGATAGGAAATGTCTTCACTCTTTCTGTTAAGGCCATTAGGGAATGAGGAGAAATTTTATCTTATTACTAGAGAACTGGGGAGAAGAAACATTCCAACATTTTTCTTTTAACTTGGCAATTATTAGTACCTACTTTTTATGACAGCAAGCCATTAAAGCAGGGGAAAAAGCAGCACAGTTCTAACAAAAAACTAAGTCAGAAAAACCCCACGCTTTCTTCAACTTTGTAACTACAACTTGAAAATACAGGGAAAAAGTTTAACATGGTAAATGAAATATTTGAAATAACTAATATTTTAGTGATATTACCATACACAGCACAAAATTATTACCTTGAGTTTATTAACAATTTTTTGTGTAATTCACATGCTTTTTGTACTTCACACTTACTCTTCATTGTAATGAATGCAGTAAAGCACAAATTCATTATATTTTTTACTATCTCGGTTTATTTTTGCCATGGTTTTGCTACATGTAGCAGGTATCAATGCATAGTTGGAAATATCAACGAATTTCAAATCCACATGAAATACTGGTAAGGAATTGTTCGGCAATTAATTTGTAATAGGCAGGTGTATCTCCAAGGTAACATGGGCTGAAACAAATATTTAACTTCTCCTTTGTTCTCTAACCTGGCTACCCACAAATTACAGCATTACATGTAACGTGTCAGTTTACCTTGAAGAGTTGTCAATGGCTTGAGCTAAAGCTGCCTAAATGTCAGGAAGAGGTGTGAGACTGCCATGTCTGTTTGGAGGGAGAGAGAAAGCAGTCATGTGTCACAAGCGCTTGCTAGATTTCTCAGTGGTGTTCACCTATTGGTGTGGTAGAACTGGTATAAGAACATAGGCAGAAAAATAGTATTTTGAAATACAGCTGAAAACTATTGTAAAAAACCCCACAAAAATCACTAGAAATACAGAGAATGAAAATAAATGTTTTTAAACTACTGAAGATGCACCCATTAACTGATCCTTAGACATAGCTAGAAAAGTACAGTACCAATTTTAAGGACTGTTGGTGGACATATAGTTACCAAAAAATGCTACAGCTACAATCTAAAAATGAGAAAGTGTAATTCTCCACTTTGTTCCTTATGCATTTCCCTTTGCAACAAATCTGGATAAAGCACAAAATATTATACCATGAAACAAGAATACAGAAAATTTTCCACACAGATTTAAGTGTTCACTTCTGGCACAAAATATATTCATTACTGGCATTTCATAGCCTATAGTTTAAAATACAGGTTAGAAGTAAATGAACAAGCAACGCCCCTCCTCTACTAAACCATCATGCCTTTGGATAAAAGACAGTTCCTGCTCTGAGGGCTCTAAAGCAAGATATTTCTGATGTTGTTTCTGGGAAACTTTTACATACTATAAAAGACAGAAATCCCCAGTATGAGGATAATCCTTTAAGGAATGTTCTGCTCTTCCAATCTTCTTTCCAAGAAAAAACCTTTTATTCAGTTTATAATAAAGGCTAAACAGGCCCACTGTACTGTCAGACAAGTTTCCATAAGCATACATTTCCAACATGAAGAACAAACAGGGCAGAGACTATTCTTTTTGTGGGAAGGCACATTTTAAAAGCGTGAAACACTTCCTGTAATTAGCTTAGTATGCTGCAGAGAGCCTTTAGTACCTTGCAGCCATAGAAGGTCTCTGGTACCCATTCAGCCAGCTGTCCCAGTTAATATTTTCTATAATTTTTTTGTACTTTAAACTAATATACATTTACTAGCGTAAATGTAGTATGAACACATCACCTAATCTTTGCACCCTTTGATAACTTAAGTTTAGCACATGCTACCCTATATGTGCTCTTCCATAAAAATAATCCCTTTTGGCAGCTATTCATCACAAACTGGAGTAATTAAGGCCCCATCTCCTTAATGGGGAATGGAGTTCAATGAATAAAAAATTAACATTAACAGACATTTCTCAGCGTGCACACTGCAAACTAGACAAGATCTTAATTTTTACTTTGGGACTTTTTCTGAGAAATTTCTGTAAATGAAAACTGTTACTCTGAACAGTCCACAGTGCAAATTACTATGTTATGAACCTGCAACATAACATTCTTCCTTAAAGAATTTATTCATGAGGAAATTTCTATTTCCAAATAATGCATTTTATTTTACAATAATAAGGATAATATTGCACTTAATGGAAA
>JANXJC010000078.1:67451104-67469914 GCA_027564655.1 Leptodon cayanensis | reverse complement strand
GTTTTAGAAATTAATTTAGTCACATTTTCTCTCTTGGGTGCTGTATGATTTGTTTTGTGATCAACATAGTTTAGCTCTTTAGTTGGAAGAACATGCCAAATACTGTCACTATTTTAGAACACAGACTTTGAGTAATATCCTTACAATTCTGACATATACATAACAATGCATGTCTAGCATTTTGTTTCTTTGTTAATACATTATAAGAAAACCTACCAAATGACTGGCAAATGGTCCACAAAATTCCAAATTCCCAGAACCCCACGTTGTTTCCCATAGTACATTATGTATTCTCTACAGCTGTAGGGGCTTACTTCTACAAGGCGCTCTTTATGTACTTAAAAAACTGTAGAAAATGGTTTAAAAATAAACAGTATACTGCACAGAACTGGACAACTCCCCCTCCCCCAAACCCTCTGCAAATCTTTCTTTTTACTTCTAGAAAGTGAAAAACAGATTTCAAGGTCTACTTATGAACAGAAATCAGAGAGTCAGAGAATTATTTTCTTTCTTCATGCCAGAAGAACATTTTTATAGTGTCGTCTTAAATCAAACCATTGAAATAATCTAGTAAAAAATATATTTAAGTACACTAACAGCAGTTACTGAACTCACAGGTATGAGTCAAAGAAGTTTTAAGTGTACATATGCTTTTGTGTACATATCACAGATACAAGAAAATAATCTATAAACACAGGATTTCATGCTTCATGCATAAGCCAAGGACTCAACCTTAGAGAAGAAGTATCTCTAAAGGTCTGCATTTTTGATTGCTCATTTTGACGATTTCCACATCTTCCTGAAGGGTTTGAAAATAGCTCCTATTAGTGGCTGAATACTGAATTACATGGGTTATTGATACTGATCTGCTTCTGCTAGGTTGTAGCACTTCCTGTGTTGGTTAAGCATAATTACCTAGGGGTTTTGCCAGTCAAAAGAAAATACCAAAAGCTTCATTCCAAACGTGGTTTATGGTTCGTTCTTTTTATGAATTCCTACACTTCTTAAAAAATCTTTATACACTTCTCTTCTAATGATCTTGTCCTTTTTTGTTTATCTGTTTCTTGGACACACTTTATAATGAACATGTTCTAAAGTTCTTTTACTTTATTCCCGTCTCTTTAGAAAAACACCTCAAACTATATTCCATTTCAGTGTTTACCTAAGCACAACAAAAAAAATTAATGATGAACCACCTGACATGCAACTTTCTTCTTACCTCTAGGTTAAGGTAAAGTTCAGCTAAGAACAACACAAAGGCATGAAATTGTTTTCGAGTAGTCTCATCTCCTCTGGTAGCTTCATCTCTGTTTTCATACTCTGTTCGACACCTGTAAATATTAAAACAAAATCACATCATCTGTAGGCATCCCAACATATGTAACATGCTATTTATTTAACAGAACGCTAAGAACTTACAAACTGCATTAAAACTGTTAAATGCTGAATGCTTGGAAGTATGATTTGTGAATTAAATGAGGACTTCACAAAGACACCATGGATTTGCATCCTTTTAGATGACTACATATGATTACATGATTATGTTTTCAAGCACTGAGATATCTGAGACACAAAAATGAAACAGAGCAAATTACAGTATGTAAAAATTAAAAGACAGTTACACAGTTTATATATTAGAATATGGGTCCAGGAAGCTTAACGCAGGCAGCCAAATGTCCACAGAAATAAAGTAGATACACTCTCAAAGATGTTTTCCCCTTTTCAGGGTGCTGCCTACATTGTCTTAGATGCCTTCGCAGTTATTTGATAAACTATTTATCTCACCATTTTAAGTGACAGTAATGCGTAATTCATGACGACACCAAGCTGAGTGGTGCGGTTGATGCTCTAGAGGGAAGGGATGCCATCCAGAGGGACCTTGACAGGTACACCCACACAAACCTCATGAAGTGCAACAAGGCCAAGTGCATGTGGGTCGGGGCAATCCCAAGCACAAATACAGGCTGGGCAATGAGTGGATTGAGAGCAGTCCTGCAGAGAAGGACTTAGGGGTACTGGTGGATGAAAAACTGAGTGTGAGCTGGCAATGAGCGTTAGCTGCCCAGAAAGCCCACCCTACTCTGGGCCGCATCAAAAGCGGCATGTCAAGGGAGATGATTCTGCCCCTCTGCTCCACTCTTGTGAGACCCCACCTGGTGTACTGCGTTCAGCTCTGCAGCCCCCAACATAAGAAAGACATCCAGAGGAGGGCCACAACGATGACCAGCAGGCTGAGGCACCTCCCCTGTGAGGACAGGCTGAGAGAGGTTAGCCTGGAGAAGGGAAGGCTCTGGAGAGACCTTACAGCAGCCTTCCAGTGCCACAAGGGGGCCTACAGGAAAGATGGTGAGGGACCCTTTAACAGGGAGTGTAGTGACAGGATGAGGGGTAATGACTTTAAACTGAAAGAAGGTAGATTTACATTAGAGGTAAGTAAGAAGTTCTTCACTGAGGGTGGTGAGGCAGTGGAACAGGTTGTCCAGAGAAGCTGTGGATGCCCCCTCCCTGGAAGTGTTCCAGGCCAGGTTGGATGGGGCTTTGAGCAGCCTGGTCTAGCAGAAGGTGTCCCTGCTCATGGTAGGGGAGTTGGAACTAGATGATCTTTAAGGACCCTTCCAACTCAAACCATTCTATGAGTCTATAATTTAGATATACATACAAATACAGAGGATTAAGGTAACATGGCAGTGAGGCAATTTTTCTAGTATTCAACAACTGTGCCAAAAATATACAAGTTTACATAGCAGTTCAAAAACAGAATTAAAAAATATTTGAGATAAAAGGAAAGCCAGACAACTTCTAATGTATTCTCAATGGCTATGTAATGGATTAAGAAACACTGGAGAAACTGAAAAAAATCTAAGGAGCTGATATACAAAATGTAAGGTAGAAACTTGGGCTGAGAAACAGAAGAGGAGCTCTTGGTGGTAATACTGTTAGGTTGTTTATCCCCTTTCCCCCTATCCCCCAAATTCCATCCATATTAGCAATAAAAACATAAGCAACTTTGAATTCATGACTTCAGGGTGCTAAAATGTTATCTATTGGGTTGGCTTTAAAAACAAGGAAAAGATATTCCAACATTAACAAGGATTTCCTTCATGTTCAAGTAACATAGTTAAAAACTCAGAAGATAAAAGTGGTAATTTTGAAAGCAAAAAGGATTATCTGCTTTGGGACAAGGGAAAAAATAAATATTTTCAGCTTCTCCATAAGGTACCACTCCTGATAGAAGAGCATCATAATGCATTGCTGTTTGAGTTCATCATACTTTTGCTCCTAAACATCGGTGGACTAAGTTAAGCTTTTAAAATAAGAAGCAAGCCTGAAGCTTAGAAAACCAGGAGTCCTTAAAGAAAAAAAATGGTAATTTCTAAAGAATTCTGAAGTACTAAAGTGTACCACTCCTTCAAATGTCATGCAGTAAGATTTGAATGGAAATATATCCATTTAAAAAATGTTGTATTTTTGTCAACTACAAAGTCTAATCATTATTAAACCGTACAGCCCTAGAACTCTGTAGTGACTGAAAATTGAAGAAATTTATCCTTCTGTATTTTATGCATCTACTTCATGAAGTCAGTTATCCATTAACAAATAAACCTTACACAGCAAATCCAGCTGGAAAAGTAATTAAAGAAAAAAACACAATAAAGTAAGTCCTGGCAAGAGTCAAAGGACAAGGACAGTACACATACGCATTTAGTATACTTTTAAAGTTGACTGGCTTTCAAATTTACCCTGTAATTTGTGATCAGTCTAAGCTACTCAGTTCAAAAGAGCCTACAGAACTCTGAATTGAGTTTTGATACTTAAAATTAAAATATTTTAAAATATATGTATTCAATATCCAGTATGTACCTGTGCTTTAATAATCTTCAATCTAAACTTCTATTTTTAATATATACCTCTTTGCACACGACATTAAGAGTTACATACAAAATAAGAAGACATGTAACATGAGAAAGTTACAAGCTTAAAATGAGATGCTGATACTGACCTTTGAAGCAACAACTGTCGGAAGTTCCCACTTTGTGGGCTAATGGTTAGATGGTGAGATAGATAGTTACACAACCGTGCTCCCATGTAGGAAAAATTTGGGACAGATGTAGCCTTCCAAAAATAAAAGTGGAAAAATAATTATTCATAAAACTCATGATTAGGCTATCAGGAAATAAGTTTAAAAGCTTTTTTGAAAACTGTGTTTAACAACAGTTGATTAGACAACTGAAGAGCAGAAGATTGATAATTACAAAAATTAACAAGACAAATAATCTCATCAACACTTTGCTATATGCATTTTAGCACTTTAAAAGTTCATTATACTGTGATTTTGTGGCTTTAAGAACCACCACAACCACCATTATGCCATGTGTTCTCCATTGTGACCTACAACCAAAGCGTGTCTGAAAGTCACCTACAAACTGTTTATACAAAAAAAATCAAGAGTTTTAATTAAGTTAAAATTAAGACACTTTTTCAGGGACACACACTCCCTCAACGACCAATGAGTACTTTAAAACAAAAATATGAGAAAGTCTCCTTCATTCAGTCTAAGAGCAATTTATCCCAGAATCTATTTCTGGCAATAGTGAATGCCCAGGGAAAGAGTACAAGAACATGGCAAGTAAAGATAAATACCTTCTCCTGTACGTGCTCCAGCAATCTGCAGAATAGCAAACTCTTGATTCAGAGGTTAAAACTGTATCATTATACTGAATAGCTCTTGATGGGTCCTTTTTTCTAAAACAAGTCCTGTTAGTGTTGAACATTTACACTTTTGTCATCTAAAACCAGGTGGAAGCAATGAAATTCCTCAAAATTTGAAAAATGTTTGAAAAAAAACATCTTGCCATGACCATGCCAATGCATTATAGCTAGTTACCTTCCACAGGCAGAGAAAAATATACCCTCAATGTAACTGTACTATGTGCATAAAATCGCTGGAAAAAAACTGAAGTGTCTTTGGAAGATACAACAGGTTTAAGTAATTAAGATAATAAAATAGAATTAGTTTCCAGTAAGAGGCATGTGAAATAGCTAATGAGCTTTTTAGTGCTTTGGTTCAATCAGTTGCTTGGACTAGAAGAGGTGCCCCCTTTTTTATAAGGCAAAATACATCACTTAAATTACACTTCTCTTGCCTAACAAAAAACTCCAAACCAAACACACACAAAAATTCTTCAAACCTCATCTCTATTTTTTAAACATTATCTTCCCAATTAGTTGGTCAGTATTTGTAGTTCCATCAAATACTGACACAATTAAATTTTAGGTATTATGACCTGGCATAGCACACAGAGGCCAAAAGCACCTTACATCTTCTTAACAACCAATCATTACAGTGCAATATCATCTTCCCCGAACTGTTTTTGCGGGTAATCCCAGTTTATCTCTGACTCAAAAGTCAGAATCTAAGCGTGAAGGTTAATCTACCAATACATATCTTGAGAAATTTTAGTTGCTGTAACAGGAACAATCCACTGTATTAACTATACAACAGTCAAGATTCTTAAGCTATGAAGTCAGCATTCAACTTTTGGAAAACAAGAGAACTGGTACTTCACTCTGTTCAGAGACATAAATGGATTAGGAACAACAGGGGGAAGTACATAATTAATAGACAGGCTAAGATACCTGACACACAGATGAAGGGAAGACTGGGTTTCCTACATTTTAGTCTTTTCCCTTCACAAACCTAGCATCTGTAAATCTGCTCAGTCGGGTTAAATTAACATCACCAAAGCAGATGCTTATAAATACACTTCAGCAATTTTGTTTTGTGATAAGCCAGGAAACACAAATACCTGAGCCTCTGCTCAAGACACAAAAATAATAAGCATAGTTGACTTTACTCAACCACTATACCATCCTGACATACAACAAACTAAAATCAGATGCTTTTGGATACTAGCACAGCTTTTTTGTGCCATTTTATTTTTCATATAACTTCAGACTGATAACTTCAGACTTCGCAGCTCAGGAAGGCACAGCCAACCCTAAAAGTGGACTTGTTTTTAAATAGGAGGAGAGAGGAGAGGCAACATTAAAGATTTAGATTAAATGAGAGTCAATATATTTAACATATACGAAGTTAAAAACAGGATAAATTCTTCTTTTTTTCTTCCAATAAAATTATATGCAATATGTTAATCTTTTTTTAACTATCCTCCATGTGTTCAAATAAAGGATGGGAAAATGATGCTGCCAAACACAGCAGAGGTAATCTTAACATGTAATTAAGTGGTTCCAAATTAAATGTACATCAATTCTGTATGATAATAAGAAACCTGAGACTCTACAGTTCTATACAATGACCAACCAGTCATGCAGCTTCTACATATGCCAGATGAAAATATTCTGCAAATATCTGCGCTTAAAAGGTGAGTAAGAGTTTGCATTCTTCAAGGTAGAATTTGAAAGCAACCAACCCAGGAAAGTGAGACATCCAGTGTAATAAATAGCAAGCACAAGTGTGACTTCATTCTCTGCAGCAAGCCCAAAAGACAGTAAGAGCAGCTCATTTGCTAAGCAACACATAGTAAGCTGTTCTTTCCAATGGCTCCCCCAATTAGTACAGAGTTCAGTTCAAGGTCTCTGTCCTCATTTCCATGGCCATCAATGGGACTGGACCTAGTTACCATTAGACAAGCCTTCCTTTCCTTCCATTATGCTGTTCTGAAATAGGTATATTGCAAATGAAGAAGAAAGCCTGTCCATAAAGGAGCATTTCCCAAAGGGTGATGTGTACTGTAGGTATAAATTTAATTTTTTAAAATACCAAGGAATTAAAAGTATCTTAGTATTATGAAGATATTTTTTGCAGGACAGATTAAAAATGTACAACTCTGACATTGCTTAAGAGTTTCTTCAATCTCTACTATATAAATACAGCAATTCAAATACAACTCCCTTTAATTAAGTGCTGTAGTTTCAACTCTAATTTAATGTGACGCAGCAGATCCAAATACACAACAAAGAAAACAGGGAAATTTATCAACTATCCAGGTATCCCACACTTTAACTACCATTTCAATTTGTTGAGCAAAATATTTCCCTATATGTTTCAGTCTAAAGAGAAAAATTCAAACCATTAAAATGCTACGCAGATACAACTACATAACAAATAATACCATTATGCTTATCTTGGACACTAGGTAAGAGAAGCATTATACCCATGTTATAAAACAGAATACACAGGCTACCTGCTGATAGATGAGTTCAACAAGTTCTTGTAAAGCTTCATCTGCAGTGACCCAGCCATTCAGTGTTTCGGCAAACTGCTCTATTTCAGTTTCAAAAGAACCTGGTTGCTCGGTGAGGTGATTTAGGAAGTCTTGTACATACTCTGTCAAAGTCAGATAGCCATCATACCTCTCTTCAAAGGAAGAATCCTATAGCAGCGAAAGAATATACCAACTATTTAAGAGGAACCTAAAATAATGTTGTTACACTTACTATCTCCAGAAGTAACCACATAGCCCTTAAGTCTAGAGTCTCTGCATACTTGATAGTGATCTTTATTACACAGTTCACTTCAACATTTTTAGAGACCATAGACCTCAATGCATCAGAAAGCTCCAGTAGTCCTATCATCTTCAAGAACTAGGTAACATGTTTTTACAGAGATTAGGATCTCCCAGCAAAACACATGAAAAGACAAGCTAAAAAGAAATCAAACATTTTGTCAAGTTGGGTGCACGATTAACTAACAAACTAATCAGTAAGTGTATCTGTTAAGAATAAAACTACCAAACTGAGGCTCAACACCCATTCCTGATGTGCACAGAAACTGTGCTGCAGATATATGAACTGTAGAAGAAAAAATAATTGAAAATTTGGAACAAAGTATTTTGGGCTTACATAGTGTATAGTGCTCCAAAATATGCAGAAGGGGGAGAAATTACAGAAATACAATAAATACAGTGTAGTGTTCCCATGTAGAAAGTATAGACAGAAAACTCATTTTTTAAAGTCAGCAAATTTGTATCTCAGCAACAGATGAAAGATTACAAGGCATGAAATGAAACTATTCAAAAGGTATTGCATTAATTTGCAACTACTGAGGTTAAAAAACAGAGACTAAACACATCTGCTCCCTAAAGAAAGGACGAACTAGCACAATATCACTTTATCTATGTTTATGCTCCCGCTGATGGAACAGAAGGCTGCAAGTTTTGTCTATTCAGGAATGCATGTACATAACGGTATCTGAAGTCAATACTGTTCTGGATGATTACAATGCTAGTATATCAGGGGAATAGCAAAGGAAGCAGCACACTTTGTCATGTCACTAGTAATAACACAGTACAAATAATTCACTTTGTCACACTACACAAAAGATTGTGAAAAGCATCTCAAAGCTGTAAGAAGTGCAAGCAGGAGCCTGAAGAGGGACTGCTAAACAAATTACTTACAATTAGCAATTCAAGACATAAGGGTAACATACAGAATATCAGAATTCTCAACTGAACTACTATTTAACAAGAAAAAGGTTTAAGATATATCACTAATGAAAAATTAGGCTAAAAATGATAAAACACTTTTTCTTTACTCAGTGGACATAAATACATTGATAAGGTTTAGAATTATATTCCCCCTCTCCCCACCACCCCCTTCCTTAATGAGGGGATGTTGTTTACTTGGTCTTCAAAATGCCTCAGTCTCTACAGTAAAGCAACATGGATCTGTGAAAGATTTTTATCTGCATATGAACTGTGGAGAAAGACAGATACACATTGCTGAAAATCAAGTATTGATACTAATTTCATGACCTGTGGGGACCTGTGGGGAAAAAGCAGATTTTCCAGAATTCTTCAAAGACCCATCTCATAAGGGTATAAAACTTAAGCTAATGGAGGACACATCAATATAAGAAAAGAAAAACTAGAAAGATTTCCTATGATGTTTAATTAAGTAGAGTATTTGCCCAGTGAATAACACTAAAGATAAAGTTACTTAATGTTGCCCATCAGATATAGGAAAAAAATATGGGTTTACGGAAGTTGTGGCAAATTACTGCTCATACGGATAAAGCCTTCAACAACCCGATCTGAGTTGGTTTTGCTCTGAATTAGGGATTGCAGCAGAGGAACTTCAGAGGTTCTTTCCGACTTAAAGCATTCTAAGATTCTAATGGTTTGGAGCTTAGAAAGCCAAGAATAAAGGCTAACAGGCTTATGTTTAACTTGCTAAATAGTCTGTTTCTCTAAAGGAAATAAACTTTTAGTAGGCAATTTCAAATAACCCAGTAAAGGTTCTGTACAATAAACTTGAACTATTTTATTCCGCAGAACTATGACATTATTGTGCAACAACTGCAGCTTAATCACACACAGCTGAACTAGCATCTCTCCAGACAACCTGTCTCAAAAATCTCCAGCCAGGTTGCAGGGAATGCAGTTGCTGTAGTTAGTAAAAGAACCTGCTCTTTGACAGCCATCAGGTTGTTAAGAGATCCTCATTCAGAGAGGAAGGTATCTTCCTCTCGTACTCGCCTGATAAGAATTCAGTCTTGGAAGAGAATGTCCTTGTTTTGGAAGGGGCCCCAATACCATTTGGTATACTGGTGTCCCTGTATTCATACTCCTCTTCCCATTTTGTAATTAAAAGGCTAAACACGGAGGCTAAACTCTGTATCACGTTCATCTACCTGTACTAAATATGCAACTCTAAAAGCAGTCTAGGTTTTAGTAATTATGCCAGGGAACAGAACAAGTGGGAGAGAAAAATTAATAATTCAAGCATTATAATAAAGGTATATATTGCTAAATTAGTAACACACTTGATACTTTAAAAGCTAATTAAATTTAGTCCAGTAACTTCTAGACATAAACCACTTGCATTTCTCATTGGCAGGTTTTAAGATTTAACAGAGAAAATAGCACCAAGTACTGTTTTATCAGCCAAAGGAAAACAAAGCAAATCCCTCTTGTTTTTAAACAGCAGTTGGCTAACAGGAGGCTCTAAGTTTATACATCATTACAAATTTATGATTCAAAGCCATGAAAGTAAACTAGAAATATTCCATTATTTTCAATGATTTCTCAGTCAAGCTAGGGCTGTCTAATCCTTCTGTTTGATAGCTGTAGGATGGAATCCTGGATTATTCACAACAAAAGAGTCACCAATTTGAAGATTATAGATTTGCCTCTCTTTTACTAAGAGTCAGCTCATGAGTTTAAAGACTTAAGAACAAAAAGGCTAAAAAGGTACTAAAATTCCTCTGATTTACATAAAGATAAAAACCAGAAAGTCTATAGGAAAGATCCATGAGCCAAATCTGGTCTTGGGATCTGTTTCTATACATGTGCTAATTACCACTTTCCTATACCTGGTAAGCATCCACAACACTTCCACTTAGGAATTTATTCACTAATAATTTATCATTTGATTTGATTTCTCTTCAGACTTCTTAGGAACAAGCTTTTTTTAATCCCTTCAGATTATATGCACTCAACAAGTTTACAGTAAAGTTACTGCAAACTTTAATACAATGACTTTTGCATATACAAAATCACCTATCCATGCTGTGTGAGGTTAAGTGGCACCCTCATGCTTGGCTAAATGTATAAAACCAACACTGAGGCTGCTTAGCCTCCTTTTGGAAATTAACTGCAGTAAAAACCCAACCAAAACAAAACCAAAAACCAAAAAATGGGGGAGGGAAGTATTCCACTTAAGATAAGACAAATCTCCCTCCTAAAACCATGAAATGAGAACATCATTATGCCCTTCTGATGGAGCGACAGCCATATCACCATCATACACCCGTGCCAGAGAACAAGTTTGACATTTCTTACTGGCAATCCAAACCTAAATGTGGTCACCAATTCTACTGCAGACATCCACAACTTCCAATGTGATGGACAGCTGCATGCAAACAGAGAATTCCATGGAGGTCTTTCTTCCCCAAAGTCCTGGTAAAGTTCTTCCAAAAATTCTAGTATGTCTTGTATGCTGTACCCCTTAAACTATCTTCACGGATAACTGATATTTTTGACTATCAGAACTGGAAATTAACTAACATAATCATCAAATGTTATCTGGACACATATAGTAATTACAATAATGTACAATCAAACAAGAAATCAACACTTTATTTCTAAAACAATAAATGCTTAATAGCAAAACTACCATGTATTTTAATATGCGAGTTTTCAGATCTAAATATTGCAGGGAACACTATAAATGAAAGCTAAAAATTATTAATTTCAAGTCAGAAAAACAGAAGTTTCTCAAAAGTTTGTTTTGATTCAAATTTTAAAACTCATGGTCAAAATCTATATAATAGTAAAGCATGCTACATTTCTTATTTTTATTGCAAGTGAGCCCAGTTTATGAATTCAATTTAGTCATTAAACCCCCCCCAAACTTTGTAATAGTGAAGGATGAAAGTCTGAAACACCTCTATGCCTAGTATATTGTGATTAAAGGTCCCTGCAACATACCTCCAAATAAATGTTCTAGGTTTTGTTCGCATTTTAAGAGGCATTTTTATTAATAGATGAGTCACATTCACAGCATATTCCTACAACATAGCAACCAGCAACCGCCACATGTTATGTCTTTGCAAAACAGCTGAAAAGCAACACTGCTGGCCTCAAAACTTTGTAATTGCAAGTCTGCATTATGTATCCCTTTCCAAATGGCTTTTTTTTTTTTTGCTCTTGAAACCGAAATACTTTATTTATAGAAAACATGTAATATGTACCGGGGCAAAGTAGTTATTTTTCCCCTAGATTATGCACTCACTGAAGCACGCTCCTGTTGGCATTTTGTTAAGTTATATATTGGCTACATGGGCTTGTATTATCCCGGACAGTAACTCTACTCAGTAAGCTGCCAAAGCTGGTAACATTAAGATAATATCATTTTTACTGGTAAGGAAAAGACTGCAAAACACCAAGGCACCATAGTTAGCATTCTAATAAAGTACTTTTCTCTAAATTATTCAAAATCTATTTGTTTCAGTATAATTGTTTTTTAATCACTTAATTATATTTGTAAGAGTAACAGTTCCCACCTGTTTATATACAGTACCAGAGTTTGGCTGCTTGCATAACAAAAGCATATTTCAAGAATTCACACAGATGTTCCCTGGAGGAGAATTACTAAAGCAATAACATGGAAGACAACGGAGTAGAAAATAAGAAGTACCAACTTTTATCACACGATGCATCTAAAATATTGATCTGAGATCACCCTTAGTCTGGTGGGTAGGTAACTGCTAGGAATGAGCCTAACCCTATTTTTTTGCCCTTTGGTGATACACCACCACTGAAGGAATTAAAAGTACAATGAGTTAGGCAGTCATGGCCAATCATACCCACGGCACAGCAAATTCAGGAAAGGTAAAGCCTGCGCTCAGAGAAACTAAAGTTCAACTTTTCTCCCATACTTGCTTCAAAACCCTGTGAAACCTGCATAAAAGTGCAGCCAAGTCTTTACTTATAATGCAGCATAGATGTAACTACAACAGGGGCAGTCACCAGAACCACAGCTTACTCTGATGTTTGGGTTAATCAGTGCTTGGTGTAATCAACAAGGAATGTGGTTATCTGCAGCAAGCTTTAGCAAAATATTCCATGCTAAAGGCTCTCATGTACACTGCAATATTCACCAATTATCACTTAATATTCTGGCTGCGACTCTGGAGGTTACCATCAGAATTTTTGTAATCTCTTCAGCAAATGCAGCACTCAAGTTATCTAATATACAAGATCTCAAGAAAACATTGTTAATTTGAATATAAGTAAATTGGCATATACT
Organism: Leptodon cayanensis; assembly: GCA_027564655.1. Classification (NCBI taxonomy): domain Eukaryota; kingdom Metazoa; phylum Chordata; class Aves; order Accipitriformes; family Accipitridae; genus Leptodon; species Leptodon cayanensis. Next base: position 67,457,143 of record JANXJC010000078.1, on the reverse strand, counting down.
GAAAGGAGAACATAAACACTCACTGCGAGGTTCTGATTGAAGTTCTGGCTGTATCCTGATGGATAAAACTCAGGTGCTTTAACAGACAACTTTGATGTTACCACAGGAGCCACAGACACCCCAGGTTCAGCCATTGCTGGTCCAGAATCAGGAAGTGAAACTTGATCTTGTGATCCAGAGGGAATTCCTGTCTGTTGGAGGTCTTCTGAAAAGTTTTTGTTAACAGCTTTTTTTAGAAATGGCTAAACTTGTATGTATTCACACAGAGTACACACAGAATACATTATGTTTTGGACTTTAAATACACTTCTACTACAAATATACTTTCAAGTTTATGTCAAATATATTGTTTTTATTGTTTTTTTAAGTATGAATAAAGTTTTCACTTTAGCAAACTCTACCTAGATGTCTTTCTACATGACAGAAAGTAAACACAATGTTCATGTGAAAGTGACCAAAAAAAGGGAGAGGAAGGAAAAGAAAAAAAAAAAGCTCTCTCCCATGAAAACACATTTTCTAAAAGGGCTAACCTGAGAAACTAGTAAATCTGCTTACGGTATGCTTGCTCATCCTCTGGCTTTTTCACAGATTTCAGATACAAATGCAAGACTTAGAAGGTCAATAAATGGAAGACATCACTAATTTTTAACAACACTAGTTTTTAACATGATCCTCAAAGACACTTACCTATTATTGTTCTCCTACACTATTTTCCAAAAAATCCAATGAAACAGTGTTTTTAAAACCCTATTTTCCACATTTTCCAAATGTATCTTTACAGATTAGCTCCTAAGTTTCCTGAAAACAGAACCTGATACCTACCTGAAAAACCTAACCAACAAACAATGCTTTGTGTTACTGGTGGGTTGGGTTTATATTTTGGCAAACCTTTAGGCTGGAGTTCTTTGGTAAGGGGAAGGCTGAGACCACCTGTGGTCAGATTAACAGATGGATAAAAAGCACACACAGATGTGAGGATAGAGAAAGGGGGGAATGGACAGAGAGGTGTTGCGAGCTGCTGCAATACAACATCACACCCTTACCTGGGCACAGGCCCATAACCCAGATACATGACCCCTCTTCTGAAAAAAGGTGCAGGTGCCCCTACACAGCTCATCTCCCTGCAGTGCCAAGAGGAGCCAAGCAAGTGCCCAGGGTGCGCAGAGCGCTGGCCCTCAGGCTGCAGTGACCTCTCTACCTCTAGTTGCGGGGGTGGGAAAGAAGACACGTCCCCGCGGCCAGGCCAGAAGGAGGTGGGGGGGGAAGCCCCATGGCTCCAGTCTCAGTGGGACAGCAAAGCGGGGTCGGGGAGGGGGGAGTCAGAGCTACAAGCGAAGCAGGAGCAGAGCGGTGCGGGCTAACGAGGGGAGCGCGGCTGACTTCAGTGGGCTGCCCCCCGACACCGGGGGCCTCCAGAGGGGCGGGGAGGGGGCCGCTGCGCGGCGGCCCGTACCTGCGATGCTGGCGCCCAGCGGCGCCGTCTTCGGAGGCCGCAATGGTTCCTGCCGCGCGAAGAGGCCGCCCGTTTGGTGATGCTGCTCCTGGGCCAAGCCTGAGCTGTGGGAACCGCTGCCCCTCAGGCGGGCCCCGCCACCGCTCTCCAACGCGCCCGCGCCGCTGAAGTGAGCAGCGCCGCTGAAGGGAGCAACGCCGCTGAAGGGAGCAACGCGGCCGAAAGGAGCAGCGCCGCTGAAGGGAGCGGCGCCGCCGAAGGGAGCAGCGCCGCCGAAGGGAGCGGCGCATCCTCGGCCCCGGCTTCGGCCTCGGCCGGCACCAGGAGCTCGGTCGAAACTCTCCGACATGCTCAGAGCTGAGCGGCTCAAGCGCTCATGGGAGGGAGCCGGCGACCGGCGCGGAAGTCGCCTGGGGCCCAGGTGGGCGGAGCGCAGCCCGGCCACGCCCCACCGCGACCCGAGCCCTTCACTTTCAGTTTCACCCCCACCTTCACCGCCACGATGGTCGCGGCCCGCCGCGGCTGACAGCGCCCCCTCGCGGCTTGGCCGCGCCCGTCGCTATAGCAACTTCGGCGCAGGGCCGCCCGCCGGACAGCGCGGCCCGCCGGGCGGCCGCGGCCCCGCCCCCCGCCGCGGGAGCCCGGGCGGCCCCGCCCCAGGCAGGCTGTCCGCGAGAGCTGCCCCCCGCTGGCAAGGCCAGCTGGGCTGCCACGGGTTAAAGGCTTTCGCCCGGATTTCGGGCCGCGTTGCCAACGTCACGTAATCAGAACGGATGAGTCAGCGTTCCTCACCCCCACCCCCCCGACCCCAGCACGGGCTCGACTCTCAGCAGCCGACCAGCGTGGGGTTTGCTTGCGTCAGCAGCCGGTTCTGGGGCTGCCGGCCGTCCCCGAGTCACACCTTCCTCAAAAACCGCAAGAGCCTAGAAACGGCATTTTCAAAAAGTCACTATTCTCTTGCAATCGCTTCCCTACAGGAAGAAACAGCCTGAGGTGGCCATAACGAGACCCAGGCCGTAGCTACACTCAGTAGGAGACCTGTAGCTACGCATGCATCATGCTATGCTGTGCACATACAGCTGCTGCCGCAAGAAAGGGGTTTGCGTGGGAAAGCTGCAAGCTAAATTCTAAATTTAAGCCAACAACGTGACAATATTATTGTACTGTTAGGGCTATTCAACACAAATGTGTTTGTTCAGAATAATGCATTTTCATCTGTAATTTATGCATGACGTGAGAACAAAAGCTCTTCTGATTTAATTTTTAAGACCTTCCATGCCAACAGGAACTAACTGAAGGAGGCCGTCCATGTAACCCAGTTTGCTAATGTTATCGCATTAACTGCGAATGATTCAATTCACGTGCCCATTCACAATTTAATTCACCTATTTTTGTTCAGTTTCAGTCCAGAGCCTTGCTCTACTTGCTTTGCAAACTGCAGATCACCTTCCAAGGTGCAGGACGGTGACCGAGATCTGGGGTGCCCAGAACAACCTCAGCTGATCCTGCGGGAGATGTTTGTATTTGGTCTCCCTGAACAGCCAGGCCTGTGCTGGCCTCCCCACCTCTTCCTTCCACACCAAAGTCAAAGGCTTTTGTGGTGTTGGGTCAAACTCTGTTCATCATTCATGAGGGGGTGAAATATATGCAAATATGTATGAAACATCATAAAAAAAAATCACGACAGCACTGCCTTGTATTTAAAAAAAAATCCAACTGTATTGTAAAACAGTGCCTTTAGAAGTTATGTTCCTATTTGGATTATTGCTACATTTTACCATTTTTAATTATTAAGGAGGGGGGCGGAGTTAGGGTGTAAAATATTTGTTACTTCCCCAAGGCATGGATTGGACTGATTTTTGGTGAGAGACAAAGTTGATCAGACAGTAAAAGCAACACAGTTGAAATTAATTAGGCTCATGGGAAAACTGTTCCTAGGCGACCCTTACTGTAAGTGAAGACTGGTAAACTTAACAAATCTATACTCCGCAACTGAAATGAGAGCAAATATAGGAGACTTTGATGAGTCTTCAAAAAATTGGAAGACTTCCCTTTTGTAAACAATTGTCAAAACTAGATTTAAGCAGTATTACTAATCCTTTAAAGATCACAAATTAGCTACTAAAATAACTATATTAAAAATATTCAGTATTATCCTGTTATTTCAGCTCCAGTTTTAAAGCCTATATTGTGACCTCTGGTCACATCTGTAGACTTTACCTTATCTGGAGAAGAATGAAAAGCTTACATTAATGTGAAAAAGGAAGTTGAGATTCTCCATCACTGGTCTCAGGATCGTGAGGCTTTAAGAAAACCATCCCTATATAGTAGCATCACTTTTTAATATGCCAGTCTTTCAAGAAAGCAAATCTCATTCTTTAACATATACACCTCTGAGGAATTAAATGCCTCGGGTCATCATTATTGAACGAGAAAACTTTTCACCTCTGGTCATAAATGTGAGTCCTTTTCACTTAGCAGATGTTCTATATCATCTTAATTTAATGACTGTTTGACAACTACTTACCGTTTAGCGTGGAATGTGATCCCAGATCCATCTTTTCATTACAGATGCACTACCGAAGTTTGCATGAGAGCAGCTGTGTTTGGTTGGGAACCCAATTTCTCCTCCCAAGCGTAGACACCTAAAACAAAAAATAAAGAAAAAAAAAAAAAGAGTCTTTCAGACAATTAAATCCAAAATTACAATCCCAAATAATACCTACAACAGTCAACCCCTTTAGACAACACCTAAAATTCTGCTTAGAATGTTCTGGCCCAAGTGGCTGAACTCCTGTCAATTACTTCAATCCTCTGAGGCCAAACAGCAGAAAACCTGAGACAGCTAAGCTAGCAAGACATATCCTAAGCACGCAATGACTGGATTAAAACTTTCACCAAATACCCTTATGACCACTTACAAATAGCCACTAGAGGAGTTACCTACTTTGTCCTAAGCAGGTTACCTAATAGTCTAAAAGTTAATTCAGAAGCAGTACTGCACACACCTTCAGTGTCTGGTGCTGAGGAATCACAAACTCCAATGTTGTCACTATTCGGAACACAAGCACTTTTAAAATTTCTTTTCTTTTTATGCTGACAATGTATTTCTAAATAGAAAAATGGAGGAGGCTGGTTCTAGCTTTTAAAACTGCATATGTTATTAATAATTGGAATTGCGCTGACCCCTATCATATTGATGAGGCATGTTGTTACACTAGTCAATGGTTACTGAGCCCAAAACATAAAGCACATATATCAGCACATAAGCCGTTAACTCTAAACGGAATCTTCCCCACAGATTTATTTAAAAGCATGGTACCCTCCTGAACATCTAGTAGTAGGTTATCCTATTAATTACTCTGAGAGGCTCATGTTTTCAGTGCTTAACTTCACTTGTAGTCGTCATTCATCGGTTGTCAGCCTGGAAGCTGTGCGACACCTCCGGCAATGCATATTTTGCAAGAACAGTTACACAGACGTAAATAAATAAATAAATAAAAGGCCTAACTCATACCTAGAAACTAGAGATAATGTGAAATACGACAACATATCGATTCGTATGTTATTTATACAGTCGCCAGAGTTCCTTTTTCTGTTATCCCCCTGTACTGTATCTACCCCATACACCAGATCACTGCTTCGTTATACATTTCAAGAAATAAGGACAATAATAAAGAGGATACCACCTATCTGCTGCGGCGTTTGTCCCCGTGAAACAACCGCCTTTCAGGAAGCCTCTTCGCAAGCCGGCCGCCTCGACCTTCGCCTCCTCGCCCCGGTCACTGGCGGCCCGCCACGGCTGAGGGACGAAGGCGCCAGCGGCTGCTCGTGCCCGCCTGCTGCCAGCGCCCAGCACCTCAGGGCTCCCCCAACGCCTTCGACGGCTCCAGCCCTGACAGCGGTACCTCCGTCGCCGTCGGGAAAGCCCTCGCCAGAGCCGCGGCACCGGCCAAGAGCGCAGGACCGGCGGGTAAAGCCGCCCCTGAGGGAGCCGCCCGACCGCCCCTCAGCCGCGCGCGGGCGCCAGAGGCGCGGGCACGAGTGCGAGCCGCGAGCGCGAGCCGCCGGCGGCACGCAGGCGGCACGCAGGCGCCACGTGACGGACACCTCACCTCCCCCCCGCCGCCCCCTATCCAGATCGGAGACGGCGGCGCCGCGTGACTCCACAGCTCCGACCTCCGCGTTCCCCTCACTCCTTCCGGGTTGGCGGGCAGGCCCGGCCCGCTCCGCCCCCCGCCCCGCCCCGCCCCGCGCCGGGGACGGGACTACGGCGCCGCCTCGCCCCAAGGTCGGTCCCAAGCCCCGGCGGCGCGGCTGGTGGGTGCGGAGGGGAGCGGCGCGGCAGGCCGAGGGGGCTGTGCCCGGGGCCAGGGGCGGCGGCGGCGGCGGCACCTCCGCCTCCGCTTATTTCCCGGCGCGGGCGGGGGGTGGCTGTTGCGGAGGAGAAGGCTGCGGTGTCCCGTTCTCGCAGCGCCCGGGAGCGGCGGGTAGGAAGGAAGGAAGGAAGGATGGGCGGACGGACGGATGGATGGATGGGAGGGACCCTTTTAATTAAAAAAATAAAAACTTGAGGACCATATCAA
>JANXJC010000078.1:67407885-67430137 GCA_027564655.1 Leptodon cayanensis | reverse complement strand
GCTCAGTTTGTTTAAGTTTTTTTTTTATACTTTTGGAAACAGGAGTTCAGATGTGCCATAAGCAAATTCTGAAACTATTCCAATAATGAACAGAACCGTATAGCTTTGGGTTTGTGCTAAAGAAAACTTGTTTCTGAACTGATGATGAAAATTGGCTTGACTCAAGTTTAGCATTCATGGTGCAGATAAACCAAGGTCATAAAGTGGAGTAAAAGTTTTAATAGGTATCACATTTTAATTGGGCAAAATCACATCCTGTGCAACAGTTTCTCACAGTCAAGTGTTTTGACTTCAGTTAGGAACTGTGACTTACACACATTCTGGAAAAAACAGCCCTTTTGTGTAATAATCAGAAAGATTTTTTATAATGATTATGCAGTTTGTCTCCATTTCATGTATGCATATTGATGTTTTTCTTATTTTAAAGATGATGTATCTGGGCTCAGGCTTATGCTGTGTTGGTGCCCTGGCTGGTCTGTCCACACAAGGAACAGCTCGACTTGGAAATGCTTTGGGTATGATTGGTGTTGCAGGAGGTTTAGCAGCAACTCTTGGAGGCCTTAAACCCTCACCTGAATTGTTGGCACAGATGTCAGGTGCAATGGCACTTGGTGGTACTATAGGTAGGTGTATGATACTAAAAACTAACACTATATGCTTTATACATGCATTCATGAAAGCTGTATATACACCAAATACTGTACAGCTCACAGGTGAATTGACTAACTTACATTTATGGCTTGTGTATGTTATTTTGCAAATACGTGAACAAAGAATTGTAAGTCCCAGGGCTTTTTTATTAACGCATCAGGATGTGAAGAATGGGGAGACTGGTGGAAGAGCAGGAGCACATCATTTCTGTTGGGGAAACTTGGTATGCAGAGGTGAATGAACTTGCCGAAGTTCATGCTTCTGTTCATTTCCTGACTGAATGCTGCCAAATTCCCTTTTTCACACTGTGCTTTTGTCACAGAAAGTGTTGAATTTCTCAATATTTAGTGGGGCTTCTGAGAACGTGATATGCTTCAATCTTCTCCCTAATTTCCGTGATACCCTCATTGCACAAAATACACTTATGTAGCTTTTAGTTAAACACCATAGCAATTTTTAGTGTAGAACAAATCTTTCCATTGGAACAGGTGTGTGTGTGCATGTATTCATTGTACACTGAACCATGATACATTAATTTCTAGCTGCACAGATTGGTTGTGTTTTGTAAGAATTCACTTCCGTCTTCAATTCTCGATAGGTTTGACGATTGCTAAACGCATCCAGATTACAGATCTGCCTCAGCTAGTGGCTGCTTTCCATAGTTTGGTTGGTTTGGCTGCTGTGCTCACCTGTGTAGCAGAATACATGATTGAATATCCTCATTTCGCTACTGATCCAGCTGCAAACCTCACCAAGATTGTGGCATACCTTGGCACGTACATTGGTGGAGTGACTTTCAGTGGCTCTCTTATTGCTTATGGGAAACTGCAAGGTGAGACCTTCCATTCAGAACTAAGTATTTGTAAAAGTGTTTTGTTTTTTTTTTAAAAAAAAAACCAAACCAGGGGTTAGCCCGGCATTTAGACTGCTGTGTAATTGGAAAGAAACCTTGTATTTTGCATCAGGTAAAAATTTGTTGGTTTAATCCTTATAAGTGTACTTTTTTCTTTTTAATTCTGTGTAATTTGTGTACAGCTTTAGTTATGGAAGGTTTGTCTTCACTGCTTGGACATACTACTGCTATTAATTACCAAGTCATGTAAGCTTCCTTTAATTCATCTTATCCAGAAATAAGTGTTGATTTAGTGTTGTTAAGACACTGCCTGACACTGTTACTCTAATTGACTTTATTGAACTTTTATGGTCACAACTTTGTATTCCTGAGCAGACATTTTAATTGAAACCCTGGTGTTGCTGGACTTAACACCGCTAATATTTATGGGATTTTGTTCTTGGCATTGCAGGCTTCATTTAGGTGGGTAGCTTGCAGTATCAGTTGAGACTGCCTCACTTTAAACCATTCAGTTCACTATTTACCTGCTGTGCAGACTCCGTGCTCCATACCTCTCACTGTTTTAGTAAATACGCCTTCTAAATTAAATACTCACTAATTCCTGATTCTTATGTACCTGAAGGTTTCTTTATTGCATTTATTTTTGGTTTTGTAAGCACACAGCTTTTGACGGACTTGAGATAATACCTTTACTAAGAAGTTCCGGCTAAGAGCTTCCTATTACTAATCCTGTTACTAGCTTTGCAGTAGTTCCTTTGGGAAACATCTGTTTGCTTTCTTCAGTGTTTGAGACCAGCCATTGAAGGTGGAAGCATGACATGGATGGAAAGCTGTCTTCTCTAATAATCTTTTGAAGGATTTGTCAGTAGTATGTATTTGATGTATTTCTGCTAAGTAGTTGCTCATTTATTTCTTCCTGATTATTTTTTTCTCTTCTCCATCTTATCCTGTCCACCTATTCAGTGATTTGTGTGCATGTACCCAGTGAACTTCACTGCCTGTTTCAGCCTACTGTCCTGTTTTTGTTTATTTCCCCCCCTCTTGCATTTTCATATCAGCGTGACAGGAAATAATAAGCTTGTCTATACTATTGAACTAGAGGTAGCAGGTTACACACTTTGACTGCTAGTCCTGAAACCATCAGTTCATTCTTTCCCTTGAATTCAGCTAAATTTAAACGAGACAGTCGGTAAGTAATTACTTACACCAAAAGTGACAGATAAACTTGCATTATTTTTATTCTTTGCCATGTTGTTTGGAAAAAGAAAAAAGGCTAGGGTGAAAATAAATATGTAATTGTCTTTCTAAACTGAATCACACAAATACTGAACCCTGTTTTCCTTTCAAGTCTCTGCCTATGTGGGGAGCTGTGGGAAATCTGTGTGACTGAGGGTACTGGTGAAATTAAAGCATTTGAAAGCAGGAGTGTTTTATATTTGGGGTTAACTGCATAGTCATATTTTTTCAAGTACACGGCTTTTGAGAGACTGAGATAATACCTGTACTAAGAAGTTGCAGCTAAAAGCTTCCTATTACAGAGCATCATATACAACATGCAAAGACTTGGGGACAGAATGAAATTATGTTTGTTGGTTTAAAAAAAAAATAAAAAAAAGGCTTTTGAGGAGGAGGAGATTTTTGTGGTTATTCTGAAGCACTTCAGCGAGATTAGGAAGTAAAACGAGTATGAATAGGAGTACTTGAGAATCTAGAGTAAGTTTGCATATGTTGCAATCCTGAGTCAGCGCAAGGTCTCAGCTTCAACTAACTTGTTTTGTCTTCTGCCCCTCTCATTTTCTTTTTGAAAATTTTCTTTTGCTGAGGTATAGTCTTCTCAGAAGGCAAGATGCAGGCTCTCCTGCATGTATGTGTCAGTCTCTGAATATGCATTTGATTGCAGGTATCCTGAGTTCTGCACCACTGCTCTTGCCTGGTCGACATGCATTGAATGCAGGATTGCTGGCTGCCAGTGTTGGTGGAATGGTTCCGTACATGATTGATCCTAGTTACACTACAGGAATTACTTGCTTAGGTTCTGTGTCAGCTCTCTCAGCCATAATGGTAAGTTGGGGAATTGTAGGAGGTGAAACAAATTAAACAAGCAGTTTGTTCTTCAGCTTTGCAAGTTTCCTCTTAATGATTGTATTTTACCATCCTGAGTCACAATCATCATAGTGCCTGTATGCTAACTTGCAGTAGCAGTTAGCGAATGACTTCCTAAATTTAGCTGTAAACCAGAACTGTTCAAGAGAACAGGCATGTATGTATATACTTAACTTTTTGCAGCTATGACTTAATGGAGCCTTTTATATGACAAACTGATACTTTAAAAGACTTTTTTGTGAGTTTATCCTTAAAGTACTTAAGAACACTGGATCTACAGGTTATCATGATAACTTAGTAAGATTATCCCTGTGTGTAACTTCCCCCATTCACTCACCAGGTATTGCAAAATTTGCCCTGCGTATTACCATTGTGTAAACTGAGTCTTGCAAAGACTGCTCAGTATGAATCCTTTAATGGTATGAACAGTTCCATGGAGCTGGTAGGATATTTTTGTAAGTAAAAATACGTGACTAAGCACAGAATGAGGACAGTGGCGTGCCTTCCTGTCCTCTCTCAAAAGGCAGAATCCTAAGTCCAATCCTCAGGCCACAGCTTGATGCCTCCTACATTGAAAATATTTGAATAGGTTATTAAGTTACTTGATATTTATTTTTCATTGCTGCAGGCAGACTGTCTTCTCTGCGTGTTCTCCTTAGTTGTAGCTTACATTGAAGTATTTTCTTTTCTTTTCCAGGGTGTCACTTTAACAGCAGCTATTGGAGGTGCTGACATGCCTGTAGTTATTACTGTCCTGAACAGTTACTCTGGATGGGCTTTGTGTGCTGAGGGCTTCCTACTGAACAACAACTTGCTGACCATTGTTGGTGCACTTATTGGCTCCTCTGGGGCCATCCTCTCTTACATCATGTGTGTGGTAAGAAGTCAGCAGAAATTCTACTTGTTTTCTAAGTAAGGAAAAACCTTATGTAGTATGTTTGCTAGGAAAATAAGCAGTTGGAAGACCAAACTGGTAGGTGTTTACAGACTAGAAAATTCTTGATTGAAACTGTTGGACTAGATGTCAGTCATCTTTCTTTGGTTTGGAAAGACACATACCTCAAAACTGAGGAAAGCCTTTGCATTTACTTGGGCATAGAGTGTTTGAATCTGGGCTCAATTAGGTATGATTACTTATGCTCAGCTGTTTTTTTTAAGTCGTATCGCTCTGCAGTGTTGTTAAATTTAAGCTAAATTTAAATTTTATCAGCAGGAGATACTTTAAGTAGTGAGTTCCTTTAAAAAAAATGTTCAGTTCGATTAAAGTGTAATTTAAATTTATTTTTTGACGTGTAGAGGAAAGTGTGCTACTTTCTTCAGAGCAGTTACTTTGAAGTACCACGGGGTGGCAGCAGGCTTGCGTTAATGTGTTGCTGATCACTAATGTGTCTCAGAGCAAGCGAGCTTCAACTCTGTGTGTAAATCATATTGCATTATTAGTAATGGTTTCATTTTTCTCTGGAACATTTGTACAGAAGTCTCTTGTTTTCCCGTGTCTCTCTCATTTTTGTTTTCAAAGATAGAGAGGTAATGACTTAAAAAAACTGTTCATGGTGCAACAGCTGCCAACCTCCTGATTCTCTGTTGTGTAATTCTGTTTCACATCTGCTTTTGTGTTCTTGTGTTGTGATCATTGTTGCTGTTCTTTCCTGATGTTTTCCTATGGTGAGCCCTGGCTGTTGTCTTTTACTTCATCTCTGCTGATAAATAGTGTTGTTACCATGTCAAGAATGTCCAGTACCATTCATTTCCATCTCTTTTGAGAAACAATTTCAGCAAATCTTGAAGTATTGTTGTGCAGCTTCATGGAGGTGAGTTCAAATGAACAATCCCAAGTGTGAATTTTAAAGAATCTTGTTCTTTCTTGAACATTTTGTATTTCCTTATCAAAAGGAAATCAGATTATGTGGTTCATGGCACATCTTTTTGTATATAAACTTACGTAGTTATATACAGTCAGTGATTTAGTCCATATCAGTAGAAAGATGATGCTTATGGGCAACACAGCTATGAAAAGTGTGTTCTTTAAAGTTCAATTTCTTGTAAGTCTTGGTAAAAATATGATCTGTTTGGTACATATTTACCAGTGGGCATAGTCACTCTATACTTTCATTTTTCTTTTACTGTCCTCTTCCTTTTTTTATTTATTTTATTGCTAGCTCCTCTCAGCACTCAAGAGAGTTTTGAGATACTTTCATCTGTTGGTTGAGGAATCTAGGTGAATAGGAAGCCTCGGGAATCAATTAGCAAAATAGTTATGCAGTGACAGAGTGGCTTTCCTCTATGTATTTCTCAAATTTCAGGAAGTTTAGTTGTTGAGGTAGTATTCTAGAAATCTTGTGCTACTTTATGTAAGCTTAGACAATTAAAGTTTATCAGCCAGTAAAATAAAAATTATTTTGTGTAATTTCTGCACAATAAGTATAATAACTTGTTTCTAGCCCAGCATTTTTCTTTTCTGCTTTACTTCCTTTAATGGAAATCATTACTTTGAAAAGCATTGTTATAATCAGGGAATTCAGTATCATTGTCTTGAAGCTGCATTTCAGGACAAAAATTGCTCAAGAGTTTCAATAAACTCAGCATTTGGCTGCTAACCTGTGCTAATGAAGCAATGTTTTCCCCTTTCTCTCCCTCCCAGCCCCCTCCTCCAATATGACTTCCATCCAAAGCAGTATATTTATTGAAGCTTATCTAGTACAGATGAGAAGGTGTTTGTGGAAAGATCTTAATGGTTGAAACCTTCTTTTTACAACATTTCTAATTACTTTTTGTGATAAAACCGTAGCTTAATTATCCAAAGCCTATCCAGCTAATCTCTTAAATCTTGAGTTGATAAAATTGGCCAACATGTATTCAGATAAGCACTTAAGTTTTTGCATTCCTATCTGCTTGATTTTCCACCCATCCCTCTTTTGTGCCTATCAGTAGGGTGAGTTAAGGTCAAAGAATTTAACTTCGAAACAAAAAAGCAAAGGCCTTGACTGTTCAATCATCCTGTGAATTGTGACTTCTTTTTAAAACACTAATAAAACCTGTCATCTTCAGAACACTCCATTGTATTAGCATGTCCTTCTCCCTTTTTTTTTTTTTTTTTTTTTTCCTCTCCAGAGTGAGTACTTGATGATTGCAATGGTAGTTATTAGAATCAGTATGCTTAGGGATGGGGAGGATGCTTCAGGTCGAAGAGGAACCATTAATTAGGGTGATGAAACAGGGCAAGAGGAGGGACAAATTGTGTTAAGTCTTGTAAATTGTTTGCTGGTCTATCACCTGTACTAGCTGTCCAGTTTCTGCGGGCACAGTGGAAGAACTTGGAGTTCTCAGGGATCAAGTGTTTGGTTTTCCCTGGGTTGTAAGGTCCTGGCCAGTATCACCTGTGTATGTGCAGCACAGAGCGCTTTTTGCTGGTGGTTGGATTATCTGTGTGTGAATGGTAAAGTGGGCACTTTTATTCATGTTTGTGGTCCGTGGTGGTAAAGAAGGTGAAAGAGGCTATAGCAGAGTTTCCACGCTGTCCCTGTGCTGAGCAGGTCTTAGCTGCATTGGTTAATTGTTACCTGATGAGGTCTTGGCTCATTATGAAGCCTTCTGTACCACATCCTTTTTTGCCAGACTTCCCTCCTCTTTCCTTGCCTCTTTGGTGCGGAACCAGGCAAGGGTGCTTCAATCTCATGCTTCCTTTGTGTGGATTCTCAGATTTCTAATAATATTTGAACTTTTTTTTTGTTTCGGCCTGGTGTCACTGTTGTCTTCTGGTTTAGATATGCATAGAAAGTGCTTTGCTTCTTGTAAGCTTCGTGTGTGCAACATCCGGAGAGGGTATTCTTCTGTCTAGGCTGTCTTACCTGACACTTAACTGCTGTAATATACTAGGTAATCTGTTTTTCTGTTTGGCAGTTTAATATTGTGATACACATCAGAGGCAGTGTGTTCTTAGAGGACGTGAACTCTGCCTACTGCAGACAGTAGAAAGATGCTGATTTCACTGCATTTGTGCACCTTCCTTACAGTACCTGAAGCAGTGATGATTTATCAGGAAAAACAAAAGTTCTTCTAACATCTTCGTTGTGCTTATTTGCTAGATGATGAATTTCACAGAATGGCATATCTTCGTAGGCTATAGCAAAAAAACCTATGAAGTTTCATGATTTGAAATGTCTGTGGAAAATGGACACTTGGAAGCATACTTTTGTGGGGGTGTTTCCTCTTACTTGTATGTGTGCCTTTCCAGATCCATTCTTAAATTTTGCTGTGGTTTCTGAGCTAGCACAGCAGATGTATGACACACATGTTTAATTAAAAAAGCAATTTATCCTGTTCCTTTACTGCTTCTAAAGTTTTGTTTACTGCAATTACAAGTTTTGCCTATTTTCAGATATTGCCAGATACTGCTTTGGGACCACACTCACAAGGAGACATGCCGGTGAAAGCATTTAGCCAGTGGCTTTTCTTGGCTGTGTATCCAATAGAGCCAAATTTCCAGGATATGTTCTCCTCTTAAAACTGCTAGTCGTAAGATCTCTTGTTCCCCTTTGGTGCTCAGCCAGTTAGTTAATGGCCCCCTTCAGTTTGTTATAATTTGTTTTCAGTTAGCATTTGGTTAGTTTTGTGTGGCTGCTTAGCTTTGTTGTGTTCTTTCCTGTCTTGATGCTGTAGGAGCTTTGCTTCTGTACTACCTGTAAGAGCTATGTGGTTACCATGCTGTCATACAGGAGTTCTCTGCTTACATGTTGAATTGGTCAAGAACTTAAAAAAAATCTGCGAAAATTGTGTGTATGTGTATATATGTGTGTGTAAAACCAAAAAACAAACAAACAAACAAAATCTGTCATCATATATGCATTTATTTATATCCCTCCCTTTTAAGAACATAGAGAGCAATATTTGCTATTTGTGTTGTTTTGTTCTTTGTCTTGGGGAGATGCTGATGCTCTCTCTGTAACATGTGTAATGTAATGCATTAGGAGCTGATGTTTGGCTATTGTTGTGTTAATCTGTGTCTCTGTTTTAAGGAGCCTGTTTTAAGTTTTAAGTTGTAAGCAGGCAAAACCAGCAGATAAAGACTATTGTCAGGAAGGCTTTAATATTTTCAGAAGTTTTCTTTGTGGACATCTCTTCTCCTTTATTTTTGGATTTCATCTTCAGCTGACCAAAAACCTTTTGTCTTTCAGGCTATGAACCGTTCCCTTGCAAATGTGATTCTAGGGGGCTATGGCACCACATCAACAGCTGGTGGGAAGCCCATGGAAATTACTGGAACCCACACAGAAATCAATGTGGACAATGCAATTGAAATGATAAAGGAAGCCAATAATATTATTATTACTCCAGGTATGACACTCTTGACTCATACAGCGAGATGATCAGAGGATGTATTATTTGGGAAAAAAAAAATCCAAGCAAACAAAAACCCAAACCAAAAAACTGCAGCAGCATGTCATATGTTGACTGGATCTGTGGGATCTGGTTTTGTTCCCATGTCAGTCATCATTCCTCTGTGTAGACGTGTACCAGTTCATTTTTTCTTGTGTGTGTCTCTTCAAACTTTGTCCTATTTATTTAGATTTTAAATTCTTCAGGACAAAGACTGTCTTTTGTAAACTATGTTTATGGTTAATTTTGTGTACAGCTGTTGTGGTGTGAGTTTCCAAGCACTACCACAGTGCCCGTGGTACCAATAAAAAAATAATCTGTTCAGTTACTGAAAGAGGGGATTTTATTTACGCTTCTCATTTACTTGCTCAATTCTGCATTGTTGTATTAAAAAAAAAAAGGCAGAAAACCATCTAAAACTTAGTATACAATAAATACTGGAAACCAAAACCCTGCGTTGTCTTGAGCTATTATGTTGGCTGTAGCCTCATTGGTTCAATAGCACATTCCCTGTTAGGAGAGGTCAGGTAGGGAATAGCTCAAGACTTGTTTTTCTTCAACTGAATGGCACAACTACTGTGTTAAATTTATTTTAGTGTTAGAATGAGAAGAATGCTAAAAACCAAATTTGTCTTTCATTTTGCTTGAGCTTAAATGAAAACATCAGTGAGGTAGAGTTCTAATTTGGGAAGTTACCTTTGTTTCCAACAATGTTTGCAAACAGCTTCAAGGAGTTTGCCTCTTGCTCCTGTGGTCAAACCTTGAGGACACTGTCAATAATTTATACTCTCCATTTTCTTGCTGGGCATTGTTGCTCTGATGAATTAATTCAGACAGAAAGACTGAAAAGATTATTTGCTGCTAAAAGCCATATTCAACTATTAGATTTGCATTATGTGAAACCAAAATTTTGTTGAGGATAATGGTGTTGAAGCAACCTGATAGTAGCCTCTCTATCAATTTTTCAGTGTACCTATCTGAAATATTCTTTTCTGATAAAGGAACACATATTTTTGTGAAGCTGAAATAAGTTATTTGTGTAATTTGACTGGTCAAACCACTACACTGTTAGTGGTCAGCAGGCCAAAAAAAGGAGATAAATTACAGTGGTCAGGCTAGGAATATATGAGTATCTGATGTGTGTGTGTATTTTTGTTTGTTTGTTTATTTTTAATTATGAGAGCTTCTGTTTGTGTGGAAGGTACACTTATTGTCTGTAACTATTCCGCCTGCACTGAAACAGAAAAATAGCTTGAAATTTGGAAATTCTTTCAGGTTATGGTTTGTGTGCTGCAAAAGCTCAGTACCCCATAGCTGATCTGGTGAAGATGTTGAGAGAACAAGGGAAAAATGTCAGGTAAGTACTTTCCTTGATGAAAAGCATTACAGGTTGGGATTTTGGTGTGTTGTTTTTTTTTTTTTTCAATGCCATTAAAATGCCCTACAAGTCTTTGTTTTTGTTTAATTTTTCTTTCAGCAGTCATTTTTATGTTGATCTCTCTCTCAGAAATACTAGCTGGAGGAATGCTGTAGTCTTAATACCTTACAGTTGACTATCTAGAAATTTCATGCTCTAGTGTAAAAGATGCTTTACTCTCTTACACTCTTCTTAAATTTGGTTTTTGGAAGTAGCACCAGCAGTCGGAGAATAATTTTTTGTTGGTTTTTGTTTGGTTTTGTTTTATTTGGTGTTATGGTGAAGTTCAGTTAAAAAGAATGGCTTTAAAATTTAATACTTCTTTGTTGTAGTGTTGTCCAAAAAGTGGATTCGTCACCCAGTGCGTAATGAACCAATAATCACACACTCAGGAGAGGCATTATTTATTTCATATTTGCGCAAAGATGAGCGCTAGGTGGTAATTCCACAAAGCTAGCACTCTCTACAGTTAAACAAGCAAACAGCTTACACAGTTTCAGATTCATCCACTCAGTTTCCAAAGTTTTTTCCTATAATGATCATTGGTAGTCACTTATCTGCCACCATTTCTGTTGTGCTAAGGTTTTCTCCACTTTGAATTAAAGATACAGTGTTCTCTTATTCTACAGTGCATGCTCAAGGAGTGTGTTGTGGGGTAAGTCTTTCAGGTCTTGAATTGAGTTGGTGACTGTGATTTCCTCCTGCCACCTATACATTTCCCCCAGCTAGCACAGATGTCCACTGATGCGATGCCCATTATCAATTACTCAACTTTCGGTGCCTTCTGAGGCAGGATGTTCCCTTCTTATTGGTCTTTTAATTCTTCTTAGAGGTTCCTCAAGGCCTAATTACTTTAGGATGTCCTTTGTTAAAGAATGCTAGTTGTTTTGGTTTCTGATTACAAATGATTAAGCGTCTTTAGACCATCAGCTTAATATATGTACAAAGAACATCCTGCATGGAAAGAAACAGATCATTTCACATTTTTAGGTTAATCCTCAACAGTAGCAACAAAATCTTAATTTTTTGAAAGGTAAGTTAGCACTGTTAGATGTATGAGCTCTGCCTTTGGATACAGTAGTATTTTTTTCTACAAAACAAGCAGTGAAGTTTTTTGTAAAACAAAACTTTAATGTAGCTGTAGCTTTTTGTATTGTATTCAAGAGAACAGTTAGCAGCCTTTTCTAAAGGTGGCGAGGTTGGAGAGCTCTGAAAGCAACCACTTTGTGGAAGTATGTTACTGTGGGGAGTAATCACAACAGCTGACTTCAGTGCAGCAAAAATTGTTTTTCTTTATGCTTGTAGTCAATAGGGAGAGGGCACAGGCCTAACTTAAGTGCTTTGAATTGTCTCCTACAGAAACCTCCATTAAGGGGGATTGTTTACTAGGCTAAAATAGCTTTAATATTTTTTTTTAAGTCCTAATTTCCTAAGAAAATGGGCCCCCTCTGCTTGGGGAATAGTTGAGGATCCTAGGCAGGACATGAGAGCCTCCTGCAGTATGGAGAAGTGTTTGCTGGGGTCAGTCTGGTATGAAGTGGAAGAGTAGATCAGGTAGCAGCCTCTGCACTGAGAACATGGAACTTACTTGTTCTCTGGGATAACTGACTTGCATTAATGGAAGTAATGCTTACTACTACATAGCAACATTTGTATGTTAAAAAAAAATATATATGGACAGTAACATCCAATTCTGATTGGCATGTCTGAAACAATGCTGAGAAGAATTAACCACATTGTAATGTTAGATGCCCTTCTTAGGTTACAAATCCTACAGTCTACCTTGCCTTTTTACTCTTCTACTAACACTGTCTACACTCTGGAATAGCTAAAGGCATTCAGTGTGTGTTGATGAGAGGTGTCTTGCAGATGTTCAAGAGCTTCTGTTTTTGGACTGATGTGCAGCACAGTGTCTCTGTTAAAAGTAAATCTCCTTTCTGTTACATTACTTGAAATCCTCGTAAGTCAATCCGTGTGCTCTTATGTTAGCAGCAGGACTTCAGCTTCCACAGGATAGACTGCCCGATTTCCCTTTGCCTCTTCCAAGCATTAGGGCTGTGGTATCTTCTCTCATACCATGGTTTGAAGGCTTCTACAGTCTGATTTGTTCAGAAAGTAGCCAGTGAACATAGGAAGGTCTGAGGATGTAAACTTCTGTCACTATTTTAATGTAACCTGAATCTTCACAGAATCATGGAAGAGTTGAAGTTGGAGATCTCTGGAGATTGTCTAGTTCAGCCAGCCCCCTGGCTCAAACAAGAGTCAACTGGAGCAGGTTGCTTACTAACTTTTCCAGTTGGGCTTTGAATGTCATGTCTTCAGACCTCCCTGGGCAATCCGTTAAAATGTTCAGTCACCCTTGGAGTGAAACAGGTTTTTCCTGTATTTCAATTTGCCACCATTGCCTCTTGCCTGTTCACTGGATACCACTGAGAAGAATCTGGCGCTGTCTTCTTTACTCGCCTCCATCAGTATTTATACACAGTGGTAAGATTCCCTTGTGCCTTCTCTTCTGCAGGCTGAAGAATCCCAGCTCTCAGCCTCTTCTCTTGTGACAGGTACTTCAACCTGTTAAGCAACTTAGACCTACCCTTACTGGGTTCCCCTAATTTTTTGCTATTGCAAGCAAGACTGCTATTGGAGTTCTTTGAGTATTGCATGGAAGGATTGTTGGAGTGCATGTGGCCAGTCCCATAGATTTATTCTGCTGGAATGCTACTCCAAAAAGTAGAGATAATTTTATGTGCCAGTATTGGCCTCAAGTCCTTTCCTTCTACAGTTTTTCATAGACCTTATAGATACTGAAAGTACTAGAAAGCTAACATCATGCCTCCCTTGCTGATTGTTTGGGAAACTACTTCCTAATTCTGGTAACTTAGTATTTTAAAATTTGTCAAGGCTCAGTTTTCATTTTAAATAAGATCTTTGGACAGACGCTGGTTAGCTAGGCTCATTGTCTGATTTCCATGTCTTTATTTCAGTTAGATAGTGATTTTCCTTTGGAATCAGTACTGTGGCAATTAGTGCTTTTTGCTTTTGTTTTTCTTCTGCTATTTTTCCAAGCTTATTGAGAAATGACATGTAAGTTTTTGCAGTGTTTTACAGCATGTATTGTGATGGGTAACAGCAGAGTTTTTGCAGGGTTTAGCAGCAATTACTTGTTAGGGTTTACCCAGAATGTTGCAATTTTGCATATAAAATTGCTTTACAGATACATTTGTTCATGCATGTATGAGAAATGAGGGTGTGTGCTGGTGTATCTGCTTCCCGGAGCAGTTCTCTTCACACCTTATTTCTCCATGTTTAGCAAAAGCTCTGTATATGTCCAAATTACATTAAAAGTCTGAAGACCCGTTAGTTGTGCAACAAAAGAACCTTTCTTGGCTAATGCGATGACAGTGTCGCGTGCTTTTGTCTTTCCTGTCAGCGCTTCTATGGAAGTGAGCTTTATTTTTTATTAACCTTGGTGAAATAAAAAATTATTGGTTTTGCCTTTTATCTTGGCTTTGCAGGGGAGAAACGTGAGTGAATCCTTGAAATAACTGGCTTATATTTGAAATGAGTCAATTTCAGGAAGGGATCACTGCAGTGGTTACCTAGTATTTTAATGAAATAAATCTGTATTTACAGTTTGTGGTAGTTCAGGCCTTTCATCACTTTGTGGAGCTCCCACGGTGTTCATTGAGTGCAGCTGCTGTCCCTCTGGTTTCAGTAGGCCTGGAGTGCCTCGGGACCCTAGTACGCTCACTGTCCAGATGTAGTGACACTCTCACACATCCGCTGTGGAGGGGTGCCAGCATGGCCATACAATTGTCATCAATTTGTAATGCCCATACTGTGCCAAGAAAAATTGTGTCTGTCATATGTTTTTTTTTCTGCTTCATGGCTCACGATTGATCCAGAGGAGCTGTTGTTTTCATTTGCATTGCCTATAGCCATAACATTGCCAGTGAAGAGCACGGATTGTATAACATGATGCATAACCTTTGACTAAGGTTTAAATTTAGAAATATGGGAGAGTCTGGAAACTTCAGACTGTTTTAGTTATTAAATTCCATAGTTAACATCATTGGTTACTTGAGATGGTCTTGCAGCAGATCACATCTTCAGTGCATTAGTAGGATCATATAGAAAGCTGGGTATTGCTGAGCCTTTGTTATAGCTTTCCCTTGTTATGGATGGGTAAAACAACAAAACTTTTCATAGGCTAAATCCTGCTGTCCCCAGAATCCATTGGGCTTGGAGAGGAAATGCCTCTTCTAAACTGGTGGTGTATTTCTGCAAAGTTACAACTGGGTCAATTGTTGAAAGTTCTTGCCTTATCAAAGTTCTTTGGCCACATGCGGTGTTGTTTGTAGGCCCCTAGTTGTGAAATTGTTTTCTTCAATGTAACTAAATTATATTCTATACTAATTCTATATATAGATACAGAATTATTCTGTAGTATTATAGTATAGTTTAAAACTGTGTACATTCTCATATGTGCATAGATAATTGACGCTGTCTGTATCCACAGCAAGTTAACTATCTTAGCTTTTGCCACAGTATGACTTCCCTAAGACTTTTTCTATCAGTGTGTTTTGTTTTCCTGCATAGAAAGAAATTCTTGATAAGAATGTATTGCAGGGTGAAAGGACTCTCAAAATCGTGCTTTGTGTAGACTTTCTAAATCTAACTCATAATTAAATATGGTGGTTTTCTGGTAACTCTCATAGTTGAGAGAAATGCAGATTACCTCTTTAACAGCCTTTCAAATTAGTTGCTAATATGTTAATGTTTTGGTTCATTTTTTTTAACCTAATTTTTATAGGTGAATTTCTTGAAGGACTTGTCTTCTGATATTGGAGAATCTAATTACTTTTGAGCACATGGAAACACAGTTTTTTTCATTTTGGAAAATGTGATAGCATGCATTTAGTGTTGGACCTGTATTTTTGGATTTTTATTGTTACCTCCATGGCTGAGCTCTAATCAAATGTGTTTAGGGTTCTGGTTGGGTTTGTTTGTTTGTTTGTTTGTTTTTTTCCCCATTGTTCTGATTGCTTGTGAGTAATAGAACATGTGGATGGGTACCACTTACACATTTATCTACAAATTAATAAAACTGATTAACTTCAATTGTTTAATGATATTAATTTACAGTCATCATTCTTTGTTACTCCACAAGAAAATCTAGAAGAATTTTAAAGGATGAGCTGTTAAGAAGCTGTCCCAACCAGTCTTCACATACTGCATAGCTCAAGTGTGCATAAGATGGAGATTACTGTCACTGCTGAATGGCAGCATAAGAACAATGTGTGTTGATGCAAGTTTCTAGGAAGCTGAAGTAAGCTTACTAGGAAGACACTAAGTGTGTAACTCTGTCAGCTCTCAGTTTTTTTTCTTATCAAATTAACTGGGTGGGTTCTGAATTATTAATGCTGCAGATGAAAGAACAAGTGGGGTCCAACAGATCCGTTAGCTCAAGTACTGTATCGGTGTAGCTAGAGAGAACTAGCAAACCTTCCTGTACCTGATCCGCTTCTGCAAGGATGCAGCTATAGCTGTATGCTCCTGGGGTTGTATTTTAGGTATGCCATTGGTTCCATGTAGGTCAGCTCAGCTCTGGGTGACCTCACTAGGTCAGTTTGTGATGCTTTGTGGAGGCAGGCTATTAAAGTTCTTTCCTGCAGTTGGGTTCTTGGGAGGGTTATTGCATTGAGCTAAGGTCCATGCCATGTATTTGGATCCTGCCCCTGCTGTGATAAACCATAGTGGTTAGAAACAGAGCGAGCCAGTAGCAACCCTCACTTAAGTATGCTTAATTTAACTAATTTAATTCAGTTTAAATTTAACTGACCTGACCCCAGCAGAGCCACTAAGCTTAGTTCATGCTGAAGTACTGTTTTTGGTGATATGTTGTTGCCTCAGGGACGACACTAGGCTAAGCTGGCTATGTGCTTTAATGCTAGTAATCTACATAGTCACCTATAATGTGTGATGAGAGCATTATACTGTGATACTCACAAATTGTGCTACACTGCAGCTGTGGTTATATGGCAGGATTCAAGCTGTGGAATATATAAATGATACACTTCTCAGTTAATTTTGTTTCTGTTTTTTTTTTTGTTTGGGTTTTTTTCTCTCCTGTTACCTTGATTAACAGATTACTGTTTGTAATGCAAGCAGAGGTGGAGAGGTGTAAAAACACAAGTAAAGTGAATGAGGTGGGAGGGAACAGGGGTGAGGCAAAACCCTTGGGGCAAATTATTCTCTGCATATACAGCATCTAAAGTGATGAGTAAGCTAAGTTAGGCACCGGCCAGATGTTACTTACTTAACATCACTCTGTCCAGCTTTGGCATAATGACAGGAATCCTATTTTTACATGGAGTAAGTGATCTTGAAGCACTTCTGTATTGGGTTAGGTAAGTGCTAGCACTTTCAGTATTGATTACAAGAATGTTATCTGGCCAGTTGTAATAAAGATAAATGCTGACTTTATGAACTGTATAAAAAGTAATTTCCATTCTGAAATTTTTCAGTAATTTTTCATGCAATAGTTGTCTCTGTCTTTTTCATACTACTATAATTAACTTCATACTACTTTAAGTAACTCACACCCCCCGAATTTAAGTGCTTTCTGTGCTGAAAGTGCTGTCCTTGATAAGACAACTGTCAGGAGTTTAGGTTTTTAGTTTAAATTTAAAAGAAAATATTGTACTCTTTGTATTACAAGAAAAGGTTCACAATATGAACTAATTTTTCAGTATGCTGTATTGTCTTGCTAAAGTTAAAAAGTATCCAAAAGAGGCTAATTAAAAAGGCTGAATAACCTTGTCTGGTACATGCTGTTTAGGTGTGAAGTCTTAGTAGCAAGGAGGTGTATGCTCACTTGAGTGTATTTGACAATTGGAGGTGACAGACAGGCAAGCCAATGTTAGATGGTCAGGGTCAAGAGAAAAAATTCGTGGTGGATTCTGTGTTTCAGTGAGCTACCAGAATAATGTTCCAAGTCAGACACAGCATGATTGTAGATCTTTGTTATGGGTAAGGTACTCGTAAACTGGAAACTTAATGTCAGAAAGAAAGTCAGAAAGAGTGCAAGATTTCTGATTGATTTAAAAACCAACCAACCTAACGGAGTTCTTGCATAACTGATATTAAAAGCATATAAAGAAACTTGGCAATTATTCACTTTAAACCACTTTTACCATAAAACATGTCTCTCTTCTAAAATAATTTGTGTGTTGAATTTTTGAATATGAATGGGGTTCATATTTTGAACATCTGGGAGAGCATATGTGACAAAATGTTTCTGCTGTAATGCACATAGCTTTGAAGAACTGCTGCTGTTGTGAGTCAGGAGCAAGATACACAGCTTTTATTAGACATGTTGTGAGCCATCAAGGATTTTAGCTATCTCTTTTTCATGCTTATCTGAATTCTGTTTCTATTGGACAAGGCTAATTTCGCTCCAGATATATGTAGATCTTATCTTGTGAAATAATGAAAGCCGTAGACAAGCACATACTTTTAATGATTGTTTTTGACATGCTCACACATCCAGTTTCAAGAGGTACTGGCAAGCTGCTGTCATATTTGGTTAACAGGATCTTAGAAGCAGACTTCTGGGAGTCACTTCAGTATTTGTCCAGAAAGCTTTTGTATGAGCAGCTTTTTCAAACTTTGTGAATATGCAGTATGTGGTTTCAAGCAGAGTCTGTCAGAAGTCACTAACTTCTGATGGTTCATGCCATAACTCTTCCTGAATGAAGACAATTTGTCCCTTTCTTTTCTTTCTTTGCCTCTTGCCAGGAATGGTGAAGGCAAAGGTGAAATTCATTCTCTTGGCAGCTTAAATTTTGGCTTTCCAGCCCTTGAAATAAGATTGTATGTGTATATAGTATTTAATAGAAACCTCACGAGTATTTTGTTTTGTGTATTGCCAAAGCAGCTTTGGTCACAAAGACACTCAAATAATTTTATTAGAAACAAAAGAGAATTTTGTTGGAAAATCTATTTCCACTGCCAGAAGAGTGATGGGTTTTCTGAAGTGTACTTCAGAATAAGAGTTCTCCTACTGGGCTGTAAGTGATTGAATTTGGTACGCTTAAGGACTAGCTGCAGTACTATAACTGGTTTATATTACTGAGCGAGTAGTGTGAAACGTAAGCTGTTAATGTTTTGTCCTGTGTATTTGCTCTCTTTTTTCCTGATTCTAGGTGTTATCCTTTGCAACAGGATCCCAAATGTTTACTTGCTGAATACAATCTATTCTTTTTGTTTCTTTAAAAGCATTCCTTTTAAAGCTAGCTTTTATCCTGCTGTTCGACCTAGAGATTAAAACTGTAGTATATCTAATATTATGTGGATTAATCACATGTCCTTAATTTTGTTGCTGGAGTTCCAGTTGTCTCATCTTGCATTGTCTTATTGTTGTCTTGCTGATGGAGCACTCGGTTGCCCTTTTAAGGATGTATTTGTACAGTGTTAAAATTCACAAGTGATCTGTGTTGAATGGACTGTGACTTGTGGACCATCAGTGATGTTACCCACTTCCATCACAGGGAGTTGAAAATAGAAATATGTGACAATCCATCTGTCGTGGCAAGTTGATTTATCAGTCTTTCCCTCCTTTATGAAGAAGTCTGAAGTCCCTTTATTGCATGCCTGACTCACTTGAATTTCTGCTCAGAAATATCTGTTCAGAAATTGAAGAATTTACAGTTTTCTCTTGGGTATTTTCTGTCTCTTCCAAAGTACATGTAGGCTTCCTTACTAAACATTTAACTTCAGCCATATACAACATTCATCGGAGGCATTTCTAGTGTGCTAGAGTCAGCATAACATTTGGTGATAGCTCCAGAGCTGGAAAGACAGGAAATGCACAGGACGGTAGACATTGATATGCCTCGTTTGTTCAGGGCCAGTGGGTGAGGAGAAGAGTACAATCTGCCCACAAGAAATAGATTTGCTTCTAACCAAAATATGTCTTTGGGAGTTGCAGCTAAACCAGTTTAACACCTCCGTTCTGAGTTTTGTCTGGTTTTTACTCTTACGGAACTGCATGTGTGCCTTAACACCCCCTGCTGTAACCCTGTGTGTCAGTCTGAATTTTCAGTTACTCATAAGCAGTGTATTTTCCCTAAGTTGGTTTTGAGCTATTCTGAAAACATTCTTAAAATGTTATGCTTAAACCATTATAGCTTCTTAGCTCTCCACCTTCCCACTCTCCCTCTTATCTTTTTCTCTCCTAAGATCAATCATGAGAAGACAGTGGCATGTTAATCTAATTCAGCAAAGTGTTGTCTTGTGCTTGAAGTAGTCCCCGATAATTTTTCTGTTGGATTGGAGTGTTAGACTGTGATAACCATGCATACTCTAGCGATACCTGAGTCAATAAGGTCATTTGCCAAGGGCATTTCTAGGTCTAGGAGTGGTTTTGTTTCAGGAAGGCTGTGCAGCCTTTTGGCCTTTTCATGAAGAGTGTTGTGGCCAGTTCATTTGCTCTGTGGTGCTTTTACTTTTCAGTGATGGAAAGGACCTGCAAAGCATGTTAATGTGGGTGTTGGTTTTGCAGCAAAAGGGCTTATTCATAAAAAACCAAAGGTATCTGTCACAAGGTTTTAAATATGGTACTGCTTGGCAAGCGGATGTGTATGCTTGCTGTGTGTCATGTGGCTTGGGCTGATGATTGTAGCCAGGCAGAATGGTAAAATAGTCCTATGGCTTCAAAAGTCGTTGAAGAAAAGCTTGTTGGTATAAGCTGTTGCTGGGTGGAAAATTTACTCTTTTGGTCCATCTTGCAGTGATGTGTTCCCAGGCATCTCTGGCCACAAGTTCCTTCTGTGTTGTCACTGGAAGTGTCCAGCAGGCTCTCCAAAGCCACTATGCAGGTGCAACAACTTTCTGAAAGAGTCTTTTTAGGATGGAATGATTGAAAAGTGTTCTCCTAGCTTCTTTAGTTTTACTGGGAAATGAACATACTCTTTTGCATACCTGTTGTGTCAGTCATACTTTTAACTTTGCAGAAAAGGAACAGCTGCTCTCCAGGTGAAGAGTCAAGTCTATGGACCTTGTTCCCTTTCCTACGCACTCAGTTCCCTGCAACACTGGAAAAGTAATTATGATATTGTTAAGGCTTAGCTATTTCATTTTATAATTCATATGTGTGCTTATACTTAAGAACTTCTCAGCCTTGTAGGTCACAAGTGGCAATTTTACGGTATAAAATAGAGTGGTCAGTACTTATTAATGGTGTTGGATTTTCTTTCCTGTTAGGTTTGGTATTCACCCTGTGGCTGGCCGTATGCCTGGTCAGCTGAACGTACTCCTAGCAGAAGCTGGTGTTCCCTATGATATTGTACTGGAAATGGATGAGATCAATGAAGACTTCCCAGGTTAGCCTACAAGTGATAAGTTTCTAGTAGATTGGGTTTGATCTTGTCAATTTTTATTTGATTCTGTTTTTACATCACACAAGGATTTTAAATATAGAAAATCTCAGTCAGGCCATTCAGTTTCTCTTTGTGCCTGTCGTGATACCACTGTAGAGGAGCAGGCATCTTTCTCTTGCAATCTGAGTGCTCTCCCAGCTGCTGGTAAGTGAGCACAGGGGAATGAATACAAGAAATAACCTGACTCAGAAGCAGAAACATGAGAAGCAGAGAGTACAGATGGGTAAAGCAAAGGGAGATGTTGAATGCAGGAGTAAAGAAAAGAATAGATACTGAAGGGAGGTTAAATAGGCCTGTGAAACTTTTTTCCTCCAGAACCAAGAGAACAGTTGGTTGTGGTTCGGGTTGGTTTTTTTTTTTAATTGCTTGTAGCTGTGAGATAAATGACAAATTTTGTTCTTTCTGTTACTGGTCCATACAGGAAAACTACTTCTTTAGGTCAGGTGTTGTGGATGACTTGACCCTGTCATGTCTTGCAAACCAGTATAGCATTGTGCAGACAACTTCTTTACAACTTTCTTACATGTTCATTTAAAAATCAGAAAGTTGCTGGTAAAAGGTTTTTCGAAAGAATATTCAAAGGAGAAGCCAGGCACAAAGAAAATTGAAAGTGATGGTAGTATGTGTGTGTGAAACCACATTTAAATATCAAAGACTTTAACTTTTGTGTGGCAGAGTGGTCTAACAAGTCCCTTGGAATGGTGTTGTGGATGCTTGCAATTTGCTGGCAGTATTTGGTAGCACACTTGGACTCTCATGTATAACTTGCCTGATAAGTTTGTAAAATGTTTATGAATAAAGTCCCCATAAATGTGTGTAGAGTGCTTACCATAAAGGGTGGTTCTGCCTCTAAACATCAGATTTAATGCAAAAATGTGCATCAGCCTCATTGTTCAGGTTTCAGATAATTTTTCATCAGTTTTATTTTGTCTTGCTGCAGAAACTGACTTGGTCCTTGTAATTGGTGCAAATGATACAGTTAATTCAGCAGCTCAGGAAGATCCAAACTCTATCATAGCTGGAATGCCAGTTCTTGAGGTCTGGAAGTCCAAACAGGTGAGATTACCAGAGTTGTGTTAGCACCTACCTTAGGTAACACATTTTTAAAAACCATGGTTTATAGGATAAGCTAAGAAGATCTCCTATTCTGGTTTCCATGAGAAGCTTTTCTGCAAGTTGCCCAAGAAAACAGTCAGTACTTAGCAAGTGTGATGCACTGTTAATGATTTTATAATCATCAGCAAGTGCTTTAGTGAGACTAATGATGACTGCCAGTAGAAAAGACCAATGAAAGTGCTTCTACTAAAAAAAAGTGATTAGAATAAATGATTTTATTATCATCAGCAAGTGCTTTAGTGAGACTAATGATGACTGCCAGTAGAAAAGACCAATGAAAGTGCTTCTACTAAAAAA
>JANXJC010000078.1:67394170-67407785 GCA_027564655.1 Leptodon cayanensis | reverse complement strand
AAGTGATTAGAATAAATGATTTTCTGCTCACATCTGCAGCCCTGAAGCATTTCTGTACAAATACCTGCTTTTTTAAAGTTTATAGGAAATTCAACTGGCAACTTTAGTATCGAGGTGGAAATACAAAAATGAATAATATGCTTAAAAAACCCCAACCAAACAATGAGTGGCTGGTTTGAGTAGAGAGCTTAGTCTGTCCAGATTGAACTGACTGTTTAGTTACCTCACCAGTTTTTCTTTTTGGAAGCAACATTGTCTGATCAAAAGTACATATACTTGAGTTTCCTTGATGTGAAATCTTTGATGTCTTGTTCTGAACCCAGTCGTAGCCTCAGTTTGACTGTGGGTTAGCCACTCAAGTACTCAGTCATAGGCATAGACATTTATCAGTGTTCTGTGCATAGCTGTGTGTTGCAATTTGAGAAATAAACATGTACACTGTTAAAGTTGGTAAAGCTTCACAGTTTCTTTGCTGAAGGTGCTCTGGTTAACTAATTTAATAGCTAAAACTGGCTGAAATTTATTTTAAGATTTATTAAAAAAAAAAAATTCCATGTATGAAGTAATACAGAGTAATAGGCTGGAGAAATACCAGAGAGCATTGCATCAAGTATTGATGTAAATGCTCATCTGAATTGTGTTGCTATCAGGGAATTGGGTCCTTAAAATAATGAAAAAATAAAAAAGCCTGAAAACCCCTCTATGTTACAATTATTAGTGCCCATCTTGCTTTGACTTTATTACATGGAATAAAGTAAAAGCATATACATGTGTAGTGTCCACAGTCTATTCAACTGACATGTAATATTGTGTTTAACAGTAAAATATTTCTGAAACTGGTCTGGATATCAATTTGTCGGCTATATTAAAATTTAAAACATAGTTTTGTAGCAGTGAGCACCCTATTTTGGCCAGGGATCTCTCTTCCTCTCCCTTTGTTTGTGGAGGTTGGTTTTGTGTTATCTTTGAGGGGGTGGTTGGTTTTTGCTGTTTCAAACATGAGCTCTTTATGTGCAGGTCATTGTAATGAAGAGATCTTTGGGAGTCGGTTATGCAGCGGTGGACAATCCAATCTTCTACAAACCCAATACTGCCATGTTGTTGGGAGATGCTAAGAAGACTTGTGATGCCCTGCAGGCCAAAGTCAGGGAATCGTATCAAAGCTAAATAGTGATTTATATTCCTCTTATAGTTGCAACTACAGTTTTGTCACAGAGGTCATGGAAAATAAGAGTTAGAAGAATCTCTTACTGTCATAATGCAGCCAGCATTTGGAGAAGACTGCATTGACTCCTAGGAGATGTAGTTCAGTCGGGGAATGTAAGCTTTTATGAGAGGATGGGCCTATTAGCCCCTCAAATTAAATCTCCTATGAGGCAATGCATTAAGGAACAAAAATGTGCTTTTTAAGGTTAACATTGAGCTCTTAAAAGAAGAACTAATAACTTGTGGTCATCTTTAAGTAGTTGCTGCTTTATTCCTCCTTATTCTCTGTACTTCTGTCATTGAAATTCACTAAAAAATACTGTGCCAAAATTGTATTCTGTCCTATCATCAAAGCTGTTCTTTGGCCAGTGTGGACAAAACAACTATTTATTTCTTCAAAACTTAAAATTACGAACAGATGCAAGCAGATGCAAATAGATGCTTACATGATTTGAGATTCTAAATGTAATATTCTGTTTCTTTTGTGGATTGTATGGATGCTGTGAATCAGAACATTTTAGGAAAGTTACTTTTCTTTAAAACACAGTTCCACTTTTTTGTAGTGCCCACTTACATTACATAAAATGAAACACAGGATTTCAGGGACCTACCAAGTGATCTTCAAGCCTGACAAGGAAATGTACACGTACTTGCACTGCTGAACTGTTTTAAGCAGCTGCTAAATTCTCCATCTTTTCCAGTTGTTGCCTTTTTAAGTGTCTGAGGAAAAATATGGTCCAGTTCTGGACAGGCAGAACATCTTGCATACCTGATCTGTTCACAGAATTTGGACTACAGTGTTTCAGTTCATGTTCACTTAGACTTTTAATTGTATTTGCTACTTTAAAATCTAGTGATGCTTTCTTAATTAACATTTTTGTGATGCTGGGAAAGGCACTTTTGAACATATTTAAGATGCTGGAGTTCATAAGGATTTTTCTAAATAAGTAAGCTATTGTTTGGACAGCACAGAAACGTACCAAACTTAAAATCCAGTATTTTGATTATTTGACTTCTCCCTAATCTAATTAAAAGCACCATTAAATTCCCATAATAAGTTCAGCAAAGAATTAAACTAGATTATGACATAGATTGCTGGTTCTTTTATTATGTTAAGTGCATTTGAGTGGAACTCAAATATTTGCCTAATGAAATGAATTTATCGTGTTTCCGTAATGATGTAGCAACTCTCTATGGTGACGAAGGCTAAATAGAAATAGCTGTACTTGAATTAAAAAACATTCATATCTGGGGAAGACAAACTATTATGAAGTAAGTCTTGAAATTAATCCATCTTGATTCTTAGAACAAACTTTTTATTACACCATGTATAGAGACCTCATATGAAATATAGTATTTCTACTTAGCTACCTCTGTTTTTATGTGAAGATCACTTAAAACACAGACTTTGAACAGGTAATTCATTAAGGAGTGTAACAATGTATGAAAAGCTACCCTTTTTGCAAATCTCTTTTATATAATTTGAAATAAAAATTATCATGTAAGCATAATATGTTGTACGCTGCAGGAAAAGACTTGTAATTAAATTTTAATTTAAAACATCGTGGCAGCTATATTTGAATGTAGCATGTATGGCCTCTTGATTTCATTGTATTCAACTTTTCTTTTAGGTTTGCAAAAAATAGGAGGGAAATGCGAGAAGGGGAAAGACAAGGAAATAATCCTGTCTCTCTCTCTCTCTCTCTTTCCCTCCCAACTAAGCAAAAAAGGGGATTTGAAGGGATTTTACATCCCAAAGCATTAATTTTTGTCTCGTCCAAAAAAGGGGATTTGAAGGGATTTAACATCCTAAAGCATTAATTTTTGTCTTGTCAAACTTGAAGTATCAAACCGCGGTATGCAACATGTCTGCTTCTAAGTAGGTAATATAAGACTTAGCTTTTCTTAAAAAACAAACAACAACAACAAAAAAAACACAACAAAAAATGGGGATACGAAACACTTTTTTTTTTTTTCTTTGTATTTGGAAAAAAACCCATACTGTTACGTTGGATCAGAGGTGTTATCTTTAAAACTGTACTTTACCATGGAACACCAGGTAATATTGAAATGCTAATAAAAAGTCGATTATGTTTTCTTTATTGATAACTGTCTCTTTTCTCTCTTTTCGTGTTTCCCGAGTAGGTAAGTAGTCTGAGATTCTTTCTGGGAATTAGAAGATCAAAATGCCACCAAACGATATTGAGGTTGAAGAACGTAATGAGAAGGAATCATAGTGTGAAATATGCATATTTATTTTCTTTTTTTAATTTGAATGTTTCTTTAAAATATGCATTCCAGGTATGACTGACGTTACCTGACCGCAGCAACTTCACTATGAGCTTTTCTAGTAAATGAAGAGGGTTAGACAACTTCTGAGTGCAGTTGATCCCAACATGTGTTGCCTTTTAGACTTAAAAAACCCCCAAAACCAACCAACCAACCAAACCCCCGAACTGTAAGAACTAACTTGGCCAAATAGTTAATTTTGTATTGGCTGAAGTGAATCCTATCGTTTTGAGCTTGGTACCATATAAGTTTGTTTCAGTTCTAAGTTATTTAGGTCTACAAGATGGTCAAGTTGTTTGTTGTCATGATTTCAGTTTCCACCTTCAAAGTGAATGATAAATGAATAGTTTTAGCCATCTGATAGTTTGTTCATTTGTATCATTGCACAAGTCTGACAAGCAACTTTCATGTTTTCTTCAAGCTTTGGTCAAGCTGAGACTTGAGGTCTCTTTCAGAGGCTGCAGTCTGGTGTTGATTCATGAGGTAATCTCTTTTCCTTCTTGATCGAGCAGCCCACCTGGGAAGCATATACCTACAGTACATGGATTTGTAGTCTGACAAATGGTGAAGCCATAGACTATGTCCTTTTGTGGATCTGACTGCTAGTTTGAGTATTTTACTCTCGCTACCCCATCTCCAGGTGCTTATTACCACCCAAGAGGTATTTACTCTAGCCTACCTCAAGCAGGCTATGAAAATCTTCTGATCAGATCGTGGTCCATGGCTGTGAGACACCTTGCATCTTTGTTTTTAATACAAGTTGTTGCTCTACTGAAGTTAGAGGAATTTAGTTTGGAAGGATCCTCTAGAGATAATTTGGTCCAGCCCCCTGCTGAAAACAGATCCAGTTGCAGATGGCTGCAACTTAGGTGCATTACCTAGCCTAATCCTGTTACTGTGCCCCTCTGAGAAGAGTCTGTTCTCACCACTGCCATGGAGAACAACAGAAAGATTCTGCCCTTTTCCTTCTAAGGTTGACAAACCCCGTTCTTTCTCTTTCAACTTGTATGTCGTGTGTCAGTGATGGCTCCCAGTTTGGCTCGTTTCAGTATGTCAGTGGTTTCTTGTGCTGGACACACTAATCCAGATGCAATCTCACAGGTACAAAGTGCAGGGGAATCATCACTTCCCTCACCTGCGGGCTGTATGCTTACTGATGCAGCCCAATATGCAGTTGGCCTTTGCTGTAAGGTTGTGCTGCTTTTTTCATGTTTCCAGTGGCATCATCTTCTTGTTTTCCACAGAGCTGTTTTCTAGCTAGTCACTCCCCACTTTGTACTGTTGTATGGTGTTATTCCATCCTGAGTAATGGACTTCATGTTTGCTGTGGAACTTAATGAGTTTCCTGTCAACCTTTTCCTTAGCCTGCTGAGGTCCTTCTGGCAGCCAGGCACTCCAATATATAATTTGTTCCTGCAGTTTGCTAAAATCGTGAGCTTGCTGTGAGTGCTTTCCTTCCAATTGTCCAGGTCAGTAATGAGGTCATTAAAGAGTGTTGACTTCAGTACTGACCCCCTCATGAATGTTGCTGGTACTTCACCATTAGCTGGACTTCATACTGTGATCACAGCC
This sequence comes from Leptodon cayanensis, assembly GCA_027564655.1. Classification (NCBI taxonomy): domain Eukaryota; kingdom Metazoa; phylum Chordata; class Aves; order Accipitriformes; family Accipitridae; genus Leptodon; species Leptodon cayanensis. The sequence continues at coordinate 67,402,718 of JANXJC010000078.1, read as the reverse complement.
ATTTGAGTCTGGTCAATACTTCGCATCTGCAAACCGAATGTCACTTATGTGTCCAGATGCTGTGGGAAACCTTGTCAAAGGCCTTGCTAAAAATCAAGGTATGCAACATCCATTGCTCCTCCTGTGTCCACAGGGTCAGCCATCTCACTGTAGAAGGCAGGCAGGTTGATCAGGCCTGATTTTCTCATGTAAAATCTTGCTGCCTGTTCCTACTTGCCTTGTCTTTCATGAAGTTCCCAGGGAGTTGGCTATGTAACCTCCCCAGGGTCAAGGTTAGGCTGCCTGGCCCATTGTTTCCCTGTCCTCCCCCTTGCCCTTCTTGAGCCAGCGAAGACTTACTCAGATCAGAGATTAAATTCTAGCTTTGTAAAAGGTGTGATTTCTAGTAAATAACACTGTTTACTTTCTGTCCTGAGAAGTATGAAGTTTTGTGCTGGTAAATTGGCTTTGTAACTTAGTGAAAGTAGGGGAATTTCACTGATTACAAAATTATGAGTTTGCGGTTATGTGATCTATAAAGGCATCAATCTATTTCTCAAACCCTTTCTTTAGTCTGGAATTTTAGAAACCGTATCATAATCTAATGAGTCATACATATCCTGCTATGTTGGTTCCTTGTAGCAAGCATGTAATTCTGGTCCATTCAAATAGGGAAATTGGGGACTGAACCTACTTTTGTATTTCAGTTTGAATAAAAAGCTGGCTTTTGGAGTGAATCACAGGTGGCTTTTTTGGTTGTGTCATGTCGTGTTACCCCCCACCCCGGCCCTTGCTGAGTTTTGGTTTGTGTTGCAGAGCAGTCTTAGAGCACACAAACTTGGATTCTTTTGAAACTAAGTGAGAAGATGTGTTGGAGCCATGAATGAATATTCAGTCTCTAGGACCAGATTAAAGGTAGTCCACAGTAAACACCCTACAAACATAGAGGAGTGGATTTCATATTCTCAGCACCAAGTGCCTTGTTTGCCAGGTTTGATTCTATTGTGCCAAAATAATTGCTAAGGTAGACTTCTGTATCGCCAGACCATAAGAGAGAATGAGAGGGTGTAATTAACTTTGTTCCATTCTAAGGCTTAATTATTTGTCATAAGGTAACTTAAAATTTAAATTCAAAAAACCACCCCAGAACAAAAAAGCTTTTTACTCCACTAGCAGGTGTATGCTTTTGTGTAAGCTTTCAAATAATGCAGGAAAACTCTACAGGAAGGAATTTGCATACTGGGAGATGTGGGCACTCTGTTCTGTACCTAGGCAGTGCAGTTCAAATGCTCATTTCCTAAGACTTGCAATGACTACTGTTCCAACAATATTACTAGTGTGGGGTGGTTTTAAAAAAAAAAAAGAAATTATAAATGCTAATGACTTGCATAATCTAACTGCTCTGTAGCTGCCCAGAGGATATATTACATTAACTGTGATACATGGCTCTTCCTGAGAGGAAGATATGTACTGACACCTTTTCATAAATGGGCTTAGTAATATTTGAAGATCCAGGTTCCCAAAAGGTGATGTTTTGAAGTAGCAAAACCAGTCCTAAAACATTAATTTAAGGTATTACTTGAGAAATGAAGGGACTAGTTTATAGCTATTGTTCCAGAGTGATCATCGTAATGACTTCTAAGAAAAGCACTTTTTCTCCACTTGCAAAAATAATGAGAAATATTAGCTAATGAAGAGTGAACAGAAAAAAGTGTTAGAGGAAACAACTTAACTATTCTGCTTTCTCTATTTCACTTTTGCCTGGAGACAGATTTTCTCTGAAAATGAGGGGAAATCGTACTCTTCAACTGAACATATGCATAGGTGATTTGTGTTCTTCCCTTAATGACAGTTGGTCAATTGTATTTTTCCCCATATACTCCAAGACTGCATGTAGCCCTGTAGATCACTGAAACCTGGCATTCCACAGTCCAATTTTCTGCATAGCATGTATAAATTATAAATACCTAGTTTCACTTACCTATTAGAAAAATGGCTTTCTGAATGCTACATTGCTGATTTTTAAAATCGCACCACTTGACACTTTTTTGAACTTTGTAGGTTGTACTTCTGCACAGCAGTTTCAGTTAGACAAGGATATGGAAAATGACTATTAAACCTTATTTACCAACTACAGCAGTCTTTGGAATATTATGTCTGTTGCATGTTTTGAAAATGGGGTCAAAGTGGGTCAGACAGGATGGGGAAGAAATTGTATGTCAGAGAAGTAAAGTAGTCATGCTGCCAAGGTCAGACCTTTACTTCAGATGTAAATACAGCTTTGAAAATAAGGTTATACATGATGCAGTTGTTATGTGCTGAATATGATGTTTACTAACAGTGTTGCGTTTTGCAATTAGGTGTGAGACCAGGAAAAGGCCCTGTGTGTCTCTTGACCTTCTTTTCCTGTCCCTTGTTGACAAAACCCATAAAACTGTTTATTATCCAAACCTTTCCCTACTAAAGGAAGGAAGCAACAAAGGAACTGGAGGACAAAAGGACTGAGGGGTCTTCACACTCAGTAAGAAGTGTCTTCTGAAAGAAGATTGCGGTTGAACTCTAGCACAGCATGAAATTAAGTTATTCTATTACATGGTCAGTCTAACCCATAATTTAAAAAATCCCTAGCAGAATGGAAACTAACAACTAGTGAACATAAAAAGCTCAAGCAGATGTTAAAGCTGTCGCATGCAGTAATAACTAGCAGTTGTCCATTCTCCCTATTAAAATATTACAGATGTGGATAGGAAAAACCATTTGGTCTTCTGATTTTACATTCTCAGAAGCTCATTGTTGTCATAGGCCATGGTACAATGAACTGAAGTTTTCAAGTGTTTTATGGTGGATTTGTTAATGTGCGGACACAACACAAGAAGTTGGCTCTTCTCCAATTTGTAGGCACATCCACAATCCTTACTTTTCATCAGCATTCTGTCCCCAAATGTATCCACTGAATGTTAGTTTAGTGAACCATATAATATGAAGTGATCTAATTCTATTTGAATTTTAAAATCAGAGAAGTGTAATCAACATAGTACAATGTGCTAAGTATTGCTATAATTTTATGTTACATTCCTGATGTAACACTGACTTCTTTCTTCAAAGGTTTAGAAATACTGTAAACCACACTTTCTACCTGGTTAATTTGATCTATGAACGGTGTTAGAGTTACCCATGGAGCTGCCGAATTTTGTCTGTAGACCTCAGAACCATTTTTTTCTGCAGAGTGATGGAGCAAGAGGTATCTGTTGCCTTTTTACCTACTCGTTCCTCTTTTGGTTTGTGTGAAATCATTATGACATTTGGTATTTAAATGCTAACTCTTGCTGAGGGATCTAATTTCTGTTTTCCTTCTCCGGAGGTAGTCCATTTTTTTGTGGAGTTAATCTTACATGAAACCATACGGTAGCCCCATCTTACTGTCCTGTATCTATAACTCTGTTACCAAGCTAGAAAAGAGAGGCAGCTTCCCATCTCTGCTGTAGACTGGCCATTGCGGTTGGTCCTAAAATGCTACTCTGCTGCTCTAACATTTGTTTTCAAATACAAACCTGCTCATTTTTCTTTACTGTGAGGGTGGTGAGGCCCTGGAACAGGTTGTCCAGAGAAGCTGTGGATGCCCCATCCCTGGAAGTGTTCCCGGCCAGGCTGGATGGGGCTTTGAGCAACCTGGTCTAGTGGAGGGTGTCCCTGCCCATGGCAGGGAGGTTGGAACTAGATGATCTTTAAGATCCTTTCAAACCCAAACCATTCTATGATTCATTTTCTCTTTAAGGTAGCTGTAAATCCCTTATGTTCATTAAAGACCTGAATAGGGTGAATATGGCCTGAGTAGGAGATTATATGAATGAGAAACTTCAGTTTTAGTTTGGAAACATACCATAGTGTATTACCTTGAGATTACCATAGTCCTCACGTTAGACGCATGTTGCAATTCCTCAGATTTATTAAAATGGATTTCAGTAGAAGCTTGAGTAAAACAATGTTGGGATGAAGCAGAGGTGACAGTGAAGACCAAAATACAGTTTGAAGAGCTCAACATAACAAATGGTGTAGCACTGGAGGTAAAAAGACTTGTGTTGGTTGTCCTGTAGGTGTGCTGGGTTGGCCTCTCTTATGAGTTGCAGTACCCCACTGGATAAGAAGGAGGGATCTGAAGTTTTAGGTCCTTTGTTGATGATGTGAAAAGTGAGAAAATTTTCAAGAGGGGTTGAGTTTGACTTTTGTAATAATCAATTATCTTTCATTCTATTCAGAGACCAGTTCTGCGGCTCTGGGCTGAACAGTTAAATTTCAGTGTTTGATCAAGTGTGATACCCTTCCATCTCAGAAAAGGTACAATGACTTACGAACAGCAACCATTTTTAAAATAAAATAAGTAGTAGTCTTAGCAACACATTGTTTCTGTGGATGCATTCTTCTCAAAATAATTGTCTTTAAAATTGTCAGCTCTTAAAAAGAAAAAGAAAGCTGGATCTGCTACGAGCCAGAACCTGGAACACATAGTCTCCAGACTTCTGTGTTGGTTTTGTTTGTTAGGTGGTATTCTACCATTAGTTTTCAATGAACACATAGCAAAGCATTCCATGAATAAGATAACTTCTCACTGCAAATAGCTGTAAAAGCATTTTAGCCTACTTATCTCAGTAATTCAGAAATAAGTTCTAGTATTTGGAAGATAAGTCTCTGAGAAGATGTTTTGTTAGAATTGTTCCTGCAGGCAATGTTGGTTTTTTTTTTTTTTTTTTTTTTTTTTTCCTCAAAAAAGCATGTTGGTGAGGCGCAAAAGTCAGTATTTGAGCCTTAGTGTTCAACCAGTATCTTTTTTATTTTATCTTCAAAATATACCAGTTTGACTCTTAGCCAGACCTACCTAATATATATTAGGTTAGGACAGGGAAGTAGCTCAGGTTTTGATCAGTTTGACATTAAGTTTACAATACCTGAAGACTTATGTTCTTTGCAGGAAATACCTAAGCATTCTGCCAGAGTTTAAATTCATTAATATTTTCCCATTTCCAAGCAGAGGTAATATCAACTCCCTTTTGTCTATTTAGCTCCAGAAATTGCTTCCCTCATGGCTTTTACTTTTAAGAATAGTTGTAGCTGGTTTGGGAATTACTCTGATGAACTTGCACTATAACTTTTATTGGGTTCACTTTGTGGGTGAAAATTAGTTCTGGGTTTTATTCTTGATTGTCTTCCTTTTGTGTTGGAGGAGGTGGCCACGGTTAATAGGAATGGAAGCATGGAAAAGAATGACCATTGTTTGTAAGCATTAAATTGTGTTGAATACAAAGATAATAGGAAGGGAACAGAGGCAAATAGGAGTTGGTCATCTAAAGCAGCTTTTTTTTTTGTGAAAATTTTAGGTTTTGTATATTAAAGTTTCATCAGAATAAAGACACAAGAAGATAGTTTATCCAGCCTACATCTGATGCTGTATCCACAAACTTCAATTCTCCTAATAGGAATTATTTGTGATTTATGTCCGTATTCACAAGTTGTCAAAATAGAGGCATTTAAGAAATTTAAATGTTGAGATTTTTATCTTTGAAATATGAAATTATTGTTTTCTGATTAAAGTATAGATAAAACAAACCATTATTCCCTTACTGGATTGTATTTCTTGTGCAGAAAATATTTTGGGGGAGCCCAAGATAAGGGATGGTTGAAAAGAAAAGCCCCTTAAAGAATGGTATGGTTCAGACCTTTGTGTCCCAGGGAAGGTTTGATACTCTGAGAAGGGGAGTCCCAGTTTGGACGCTACTGCCTAATTGCACATTTAGAGATTTTTTGGAAAGCTTGTTCCAGAAATATCAAAGTTAACTCTCTTTGGCTTAGCTTGTGTTCCCATTACCACTGAGAAATAATCCTTGTGCAGAATGTATAATGGAGCAGCTATGACATCGTCTTCTGAAAAAGAGTTTTCCTTCTTGGGGAGTTGGTTGTTGCTATTGTTTGGTGGTCTGTTGTTGTCATAACAGACTAAAAATGAAAGGGAGAATTGACATCTTCTATTAGGCAACTGACGTAGTTGGAAGAGAATAGACACATTTTTCAGACCTCATTTTCTTTTTCTAGTTGGAAATGGCCTTGTACTCAGCTTTGAAGGGTGCGTTAGCCTGAAAACTTGTCTGGTTCTTTTCCCAGCTATATTGTTTGGTCTTACATTATTTCTTCTTACAAAACTTGTTTTCTGCGGTATATCAGAGAAACCTGTACCTTCTAACATTTCTTACTGCTATGGGATCAAAAATTATTAAATATTACTGTGGTATTAAAGCTATCTGGTATATTTTTCTGACATTTATTCTTAAATGACTTTGCCCATTTTTCTTTTTCTCTAGCAGCAATATTTGTTAACCTTCTCATTTTAAATCCTATAATCTTGAAAATTCTTAGATGAGAATTTAAAATAGAATGCACATGCTAATAGTATCACAGCAAAAATATGAAGCATCTTACTGTAAGTAAGCTATAGCAAATAAAAGAAGTTGTGCATGCATAGTGAACAGGTGTAGAGGATATTTCAAGGTAGGAAAAAAGGGCAAAATTTTTAAAATACTGTATTGTGTTTTCTAGAATTTGATGTCTTTCAGACCAGAGTACTTGATTTGAATATTTTATCAAATACTTCTTTAAAATTATCTGAAGTACTTCAGTTTGTTATAGAATCACATAGTTACAGCATTCTCTTATTACTTAACTGTATTCCAGTCTGTATCTTGCTCATTGATAATAAAATAATATAAAGTAAAATAAATGCCTGCTATCCCAAAGCTGTTTGGTAATCATGTAATGTATTCATTATAGCAGTTTTCATGACACAAATGGTCAGTGGCTGCTTTTGATGGGATCCAACCTTCTTTTCTGTGCTGTGTCCTTTTTCAGTGAGTTCTGGTATTGGTGGTAGGAGCAACAGTAAGGTCTGGCATAGTCCCTGGTGCTGTGACTGAACCTTATGCTTGAGACTGTCATAGGAGATCTCCCATTTTCTTCCAGAGTGTCTAGGTTGGAGATCTGCCCAGCCTCATCTTCCCTGGTATATAAATTCTGCTACTGTGAAGTTACTGTGAGGAGTGTTCAGTAAAAACAGATTAAGGAGACGATTTCCTACGTCTTTATGTAACATTATCTATTCCAAGTCAGTTAGTATGGAAATGCTTGATTTTTGAGCTCATAAAAATGAGAATGAATGTAATTTATAAGGATGAAAGTACCTTTGGATATCACATATTTGTAACAATATTACCCAGGCAAAGTGTCTGATGCTGCTTCTGTGTTCCCTTTCCCAGTCCTAGCAGAGTCTTGCTGGGGTTTTTCAGAAACAATTTATAAATATGCCTACTCAATTCAGCTGTTAATATGTGCTTTTTGAGAGTATTCTATGCAGCACTTTGAGATTTTATGTGTATCACAGACAGGTAACAAATTTCGTTGGAGTACCTTTAGGGAAATCAATTTTAGTTTTGCTTTTTTGAAGATTAAAACAAGCTGCAACATAAATGGCTTTGCAATCAAATGACACTGGAGACCTGAACATCAAAATCCTCATTTAAATGTGATCTGGGCTTCCTGTCCACCTCCCTAAACCTTGTGTCATTCTCCCTCGTGATTTTTTTGGTGAGGATCCTGAAGAGTTCTCCTCAGACAGAAAAACGGGTTGATTTGCTATGGACACTTGGAGTGAACAGGGAGCAGAAGAAGGGAGGGAGAAAGATGGATGCTGGAGCACCTGGCTTGAAAGTTGACTAGTAATTGACTGTACCCGCCACGGGGTGTCGCTTGTTCCACATAAATATATGTAAGAACTTCATAGTCTGACATCAGAGAAAGGAGTTTGTGTGTCTGTGATGAACAGGGAAATGGTGCCTAGATGAGCACTGGCAGCAGAATTTTTCTTTCTCTACCTTGTGCTTTTTCATCTGAAAATCAAGAGAGGTTAATTTGAAGCCACATCTTGTTACCTTGGAGCACAAGATGCTTGTAGCTGACTTTTGCCTATGTTACCCTATAATGCTTATTAAGTGGAGTTTGCATGTTGGCTTTTCCTATAATGTGTAACCAAGAGAGAGCCATCGGGAAGGTCCTATTTCTGCCACTACTATGCTGATGCCCATCCACTCTGTAGCATTAACATTGACTTGCATCATAAGTTTGAGTCAACAGAAATGTGGTTTTCACAACAGTCCTTTTGATCTTCTGTGCATTTGTAAGCTTGTCTTAAAGACGAAAATGTGGGCATGGAGAAAAGACAGAAACGGACAAAACCCAAGATGAAGTATTCTCTTTTTGAGGTAGTGACCATTCACTGCAGAATATCTAGCTAAGGAAATTAATGTCTTGAAAAAGTACCTGGGCAACATCAACACCAGTCAAATTCTAATTGTCCTTCAGTGTGTTGACATACGTAGTTACACTTGATCTGGACATGGGTTGTGCAAACAGAATTGTGCCTATATGTACAGCCTGTCTGTTATGTCAGTCCTAAGGGCTGCATCTGACAGCATTATCAAAGCTGGAATAAAAGAAGAAGGGTTTTCTCTTGACTAAGCCACAGAGAACT
>JANXJC010000078.1:67379171-67390015 GCA_027564655.1 Leptodon cayanensis | reverse complement strand
GTTCAGCCGTCAACAAAGCAGTGGAAACGGATCCTAACTGATTGAGGAGCTGATAGCTATGCACAGTTTACATGAATTTTTCCAGGACTCCACTTTAGAAAAACTGCACTAACACTTACATGTTTTTATTTTCCCTTATGTATAAGCTGTGACCTTTTTATCATGGCCCCAAGTTTATACAAGCCAAAGTGCTAGTAGGGGATAAACTGTAGGTGTTACGAAAAGTACTCTGCTAAACAGGAGTGCTGCAAGTTTTGTCAGAGAAAATGAAGTTTTACCACATCCATGTTAGAAGGCCAGACCAGAACAGGATTTAGGACCTCAGGCTTGATGCGAATGTGGGACTTTTTGATCTATGAAGCACACCAAGCCTTGATTGTTTCCCTTGTTTTGGGTCCCCATCTAACAATGTCGAGAGGCCTGTTATGCTTAAAGCTAGTCTCCTAACATTTGTTGTGCCAAGAATTCTGTTGTTGCCTGCCAATGAATTCTTTAAATAAGATTTTCTTTAAAACCTACCCTCCCAAGCTGAAAAAAACCCAAAAGCACCAGCTCCTACTGAACAGAGTTTATAACACTTCTGTACATTCCTTTAGCTTGGTGGCATATCAAAGGGTTAGCAGGAAGATGTGGAGGTAGGGATGCATTCAGAGTTAGGGAGCATCCTCTGCCCTAACAGCTGAAGGTGTTGCTAATTCTCTCACAACACCTGGTCTGGACTCTTTGTTCTTTTGTCCCTCATTTAAAGATGCAGAATGAGCAACAGGGAACTGAATTCAAAAGCAGTCCAAGCCATATCTTAAATAACCCCCGTTTAGCTGCTATCTAATACTAGAAGTGCCTAATCTCATAAAAGACTGCATTTTTTTGATATAAAAATCTAAGCTTATCTTTCTTTCTTTTTTCTTTTTTTTTTCTTTTGTTCAATCAGTGTGAAAATCAACACCGATCTCCATATGAAGGTCTTGAGCCTGAGCTGAGTGATGCCTGTTTCCCTGGGATACCAGTCCACTGGGGATTCTCCTAGGACACTTAACCCCAGGGGCCAAATGAAACTGGATTCCTCTGGAAATACAGTTCTACAGATGCTTTATTTTAAAACAGGATTGTCACACAAAATATCAGCAAATAGCCTGTATAAAATAACCTGCCGCACAGAGCACAGGCTCTGGAAGTAGAGGGTGTAAGCCATGAGGAGACATCTTTGTACTCCGAGGACTAAGACTTGTCTCTAAGGAATTCCCTAAACCATGGACTTAAAGTCTTACACTTCTATTTTTAATTAATCTTGACTCTTTAACAGTACCAGACACAGACTTTTAGAAAAGGGGTGGACAAGTTTGAGTTGCGAGGAGGGAACTGGATCCTTTCCTCCTTTGGTGAATGTAGCACTGTAATCACATTTATTGCTTCCGCTGACCACATTTGGAGATACTCCAAACTGATTCTGCAAAAGTAAACATCTATAAGGCATACCCTGAGAAAGGGCAAAACCTCTCAAGGGACCAGGCTAGAGAAACACCAGTCTGGAAGCCTGACTTTAAATTTTTAAGTACTTTCTAGCCATACAGGTGCCTACAAATATAAATCCATCCAAAGGTAGGCTGGATTTAGTCCATAAAAATCTTCTTTGAAGATCTAAGCTGTAGCCATTTGCCCAAGGTAGCTCAGCGTGGGGTGCAGCAGCCGAAAGGGGTTCCTTACGCTATGTCCTCCGCGGATGCCTTGCGCTAGGACCCTATAGCTCTGCAACCATTCTTCTTTAATACCTCGCTGTGCAGGGCTCCAGGCAGGAGGTTTGTTTATTGCTGCTGGTTGCCTAAAGGGCTGACGTTCATTTCCTCCCAGAGGAACAGAGCCCTCCTGCCAATTTGGATGGTTGCAGTGGGTGCTGAAGGCAATTTCTGAGGCTGCAGTGCATGACCAAGGAAAGCACCTCGAGCTGCCCCTGCTACCCATCCTTTCAGGGGGCAGAGCTCTGGCCACGATGAGCGGTCACAATAAAGCTGTTATTGCTGGACTAACATCCCATGGGTGCATTGCTTCCACCAAGAATTCTCAATAAAACCCAAGCAGCATTTTTTTTAAGCTCATAACTCCTTAGATATTCCCAATTGCAAATCTTTAAAATACTTTGCATATCGCTAGGATTAAGCGTTATTTTATTTGAGTCACCCATGCCTCGGAGGTTAGCAGTTACAGGTTTGCTTTTACTCCTGATAGTGCCTTACTTTATTGAAAAACTGTTTTGTTTTCTTGCTAGCAAGTTCCTCTTCTATTGGAACTGATGTATCATGTCATTCACAAAAGACTTGTAACATTATTTTTGTGACATATGTCATTCACCTAACCTTTATAGGTTTTAGGTGTGGAGAGTAATACTATCTTGATAAGCTGCATTTTCTAAACACCTTATGGAATTTGTACTTTCTTATGTTGTTCTATGTTTTAAAAGAAAGCTAAAAATAGAAGTTAAATGTGCAACACAGGTTTTATGCAGTAAGTTCAAATGGAGATGTTTCCTGTAACAAATATGTGTCATTTTATAAACATATTTCCTTTTTTTCTGGAGAAGAATTTGGTCAGTATTTCCTGTATTTTAATACTCTTTATGTGTTTGTTATGGTCAGTCGTAGGAAAAGTAGCTAGACCTTTGGCTAGTGGAAATAGAAGATATATTACTGTTTTCATTACCAATTGTAACTTAAGTGTTAGGACAGAGGCACGTATTTTCTTTTAAAGGGCTACTGGTTACCAGGTTGTAAGTGCTGTAATAAAAACTAATATCTATATGGTGTGTGATTAGTATAAGATAAAGCATTAAAAATGAAAATTCCAAAAATATTTTAGCATTTTTTTTTCCTTGCATGCTTCTTTGCCTAGGTAGTGAGAGCAGGCCAGTGTGTTAGACTTCTTAAAAATCTATTTGGTTTCCCTTACTAGCTTTTATAGAGGAAGACATTTCTTAGAGATGCAACAACTTTAGGGGCCTCTTAAAATATGAACTGCTCTTTTTGCTGAGACAGTTTAAAATAATCTTAAATTTTGTATTAACTTTACTTTTTTGTTTAAGAAGTTTTTATTAAATCCAGAATTTAGGCCTAAGTTATCCTGACACCGTCCCTTTAAGAAAATGTCAGCATATAGTAAGCACTCTGGATACACTTTAAATTTTATTATTGTAGAGGGGTTTGGGGGGGGATGTTGTACAATTCAGTGCAAAGGGGAAGAAAACCTAACAAATTCTTGGGTACTGTCCAATTCCTGAGCTAAGCCATGAACTCCATATTTGGCTTGAAATAAGGAATTTTCTCCTCAACAGCTGTCCCTGGAGTCAACATAAACTGTTCTAAAATATTTAGTTACAAGCAGGGAGATACTACAGGAGGCACTAAAACAAACTGTTGTGAAGCACTGGCCATTGTAAGGGAGCCCTGATTTGTAGGCTGTACTGTACATTGCATAATGGTGCAGCTATTCCCCTGCATGTTTTCAGCGTGGCATGTTACGTAATGAGAGGTCTTCTGAGACACCTAAGTAGTTCTTTTGGGAGGAATGACACAGAGATCAATAAAGCTGTTTGTTAGGAAGGAATGCAGATCCAGGCATGGTGATAGAAGCTGAATTACCTTTCCTTTACTCCTTGGAAGACGTTTAAAAAGAACATGGTGTTCACCTCTTTGCCTATCTTTGTATTTCTTAAAGACTTACTGCTCTAATAAATCATGATTTTTTGAAACAATACTTCCTGACAATGGAAGAAAGCCAAAACCCCCTTAAAACCTAACTGGAGCATTAGAAATAAAAGTACCCTTTGAGTAAAATTTTACCATTTTGAATGAACTAGACATTCAATCAAAGTCTCAAAATGCTACTTAAAATGAATCCTTAAGAAACACATTACTTTTCTTTAATTTATAAATCATCATAAAAGCAGGATAAAAAATTCTTTGTAAAACGCTGCTTGACTCCTCAGCTGCTGAACTGAAATCCTATGCTAATCTAGTGTATGCCACTGAATCATGAACTGAGACTGATTATACCTACTCCAGGTTGTGTATTTATACTGCTACAAAAGCAGCAACCTTACTGTATACTTAAAAAATGTATAAAAGAGAGATCATGCAAATAAAGAATGTCAGGTAGATATAAACCAGAACTGGCTGGAGTAAGGGGGTTGTAGAGCTGTATCTTCTCTTACGGAACGTTTTGCAATCCGCTAAGAACCCTGTGTATTTTATTATTGTCATGGATGATGCCTGTTGTTGAAATCTGAAGTATTGATGTAGAAGGTTTGGTTGTAACTTCTACAAAAAAAGTACTACCAGACTGCATCACAGGACAGAACGGTCTTTGTGAGATTTCTGCCTTCAAGGGCAGTTCAAAAGCATGCAATAAAATGGGTTTATTTTACACTGAAATGCAACAATTAGCAAGAGCTGTTTTGGGGTTGAATGTGGTACAACGTCAAGAGGTTGAAACTAGAGTCTTTAGCTCACAGGTATTAAGATTACTGGCAGTGAACTCTTTCATATTTTGGATGTTGGTAGTTTCAAATGTGATTAACCTCATTCAGCTAAAGTAAAACTGGGGGACTGTTTATACTGTTACTAGAAGGAGCACAACACAAAAACCTGAAGCTTAGCATTTACTCAGTTGAGAACAGAGAAGGTATGGGGACAGAGAATAGGAAGAGGATGGATATTTAAAGGATAGTGAAAGAAAAAAAGACAGAAAATGTAAATACATAAACATATGCAATATTTAAGAATGCAAATAACTGTGGGTTCTGGAAAGATGACGATTTTTCTTGTATTGCCCGTAGTGTTTGGTGACTGAGTTGTTCAGAATAACAACTAAATTGTATATTTTCTAAACTGAGGCAAGACTTGGTATTAGCTTTCTGTATAAAACTGCTGTTTTCATCAGTAGAACTATTGCCATGAATGAAAGACAGTATCATCTTAAAATTATACCTAGACATAGGAACCAATTTTTTACATAAATTGGGTCATATACTTTGAGCTGTAATAAATTTCTAATGAAAAGAAACCATTTTCAAGGGACAGTGTTCAAGAACAGTTTTTTCTAAAGCCATGGCACTGGTGCAGCCTGGATACTCATCTCTTTCCAGTAGCCAACTGGCATATTCCTCTAGCAGGCTAGTAGAGAGCCCACACTAATGTTAAGTGTATTTTATTGAACCTCTTTTGAACACCATTTAACTTATTCTTCAGGTAGAGTGTCAGAGGTTGGAGACCCAGAGACAGTTTTTCTACAGGAGGCAGGAGTGAAAGGCATCATCATGCAAGTGGCCAACCGAGCTGCTGGAAGCAAAGGTAAGTAAACAAAATGCTTCCCTTTGTGCCCTTATCTATAGATTGCCTTGGCTGTTCTAGGCTGATGAGCATTCAGGTTTAGGATGGGTGTAGAACTGAAATGCATGCTGGTGCGGCCAATAAAAACCCTGCTAGAAATCAGAAAACTCAAGTTAGAAAGATTTAAATTCATACAACTGCCCCTCTGTGGTAAACCCTAAATGAAGCCCATTCTGTGGAGAGAAATCAACTATTTGTGTGCATATTCTTCTAGTAAAGCACTGATGTTTGCTGCGTCTGCTTGCATGATCTGATTCCCTGTAAGAATCTACGTAGCAAGAGAACATCCAAATTTTTGACTGAAGTCTCCTTGGGGAGTGGATTGTCTTCAAGTTTTATTTTGCATAATGCAAAATGGGTTGTTGGCACTTGACAAATAATAACAAATACCAATTTAAATACCTTGATACCTTCATTTAAAAAAATGACTAATGGAGGTCTGTTCTGAGATGTTCTGAAGTCAGGGTTTTAATTTAAATATATTACTCTATATCATTTAATTTTTCTGTTAAAAGTTGAAAATTGATAATGTGTGGTTTTCAAGTTTCAGACAATTGCTGATTAGTTTCTTTACAGAACCTCTGCAATGAAAGCAGTTGTTTAAAGCTGTCAATCTGCAGTCTCCAGTAAGTCACATCTTATTTCTGTGAATTTTACTGAACATACCCTTACAAATAAAAATTAAGTCAAATGCTGATAATTCATATCTGCTGAAATAACTGATTTTCTAAAAATATTCAGTAGAATGTGTACTTGGCACTTGGGCACAATCTGCACTCAATATGAAAACAGGTTTATAAGTTTTAATGTCATAAAATTTATGATGCTCATAACTTTCCATGTCTGTGAATGTAAAAACTTGAGTTTTAAAATTGTTTGCTGTTACAAACAAAATGATCTGGAAGGAATTTTGCTTCAGACTTAGAAAAAGGTTTTATGGGACGGATAGGGGCATTTTCTTATCTCACTCTAAGGAGGACAGTACTGTATCCATAAGCATCAAGGTCGTAAGTAAATCTGGTTTACGTTCATTTGGTCCAAGTTTGCTCTAAGTGGCTATAGCTAAATTAGCAAGATATGTAGCTGCATCAGTAAAACTGCTTGCGTAGTTCCTGGCAGTGGCCCGAGCCAGCTGGTCCATTCACAGAGGAGACCTGCCTGTGAGATCATCCAGGGGCCATTCCCAGGAGCTGGTTTGGGTGCTGTTACCCTGGTTCCGTGGGTGGACGGGGAAGGGGACAAATGTAGTGTGCTCTGTGTGTGGCCGCTTGGCCTCAGGGCCAGCAAACAGTCCTTGTCCTGTTGTGACTATAACCAAAGCATCTAGCAAGGCTGAACCGATGACTCTCCTTTATCAGGGAATTCTTCTATGGGCAAGAACAATTTATCAGTACCTTCTGGAAAAACACCAAATGGGAAGTTTTGTCATGCCCCGGAAAAAAATGTGCACAGTGCCTTAGCAGAGAAGTGTGTTCAGCAGAGATCTGCTCCTTAGCAGCCTGTCTTCTCCCTGCTCTGCCCAAAGCCTCCTCCCTGAGAAACTGTGATGTATCTTTTCCTTGCTCTTCTGGGCCTTATTTCACTGCTGACATGAATTGGACCTGTTTCTTTGCAGATTGTGGAGACTTAACACACCTCAGCATATTACCCTGAGGAGTCTCCCCATAAACCCAGGTGGACAGACAGCTGCATTTACATGTCCAGCAGACGTACTGTGTCTTCAGTAGCTCATCCCAGTGAAAAACATGGTTGCTCACCCACTTTTCATCCCTTTCAGAAGAAAAAGGGAACAAAATATTCCTCAAATCCTATGACAGCACTACTGTAGCCAGAAAAAGTAATGTATAACCATGAATTTAATCCATAAAATATTTAAGGTGAATTCTAAGATTCTTTCCCCTGGGCTTGATTCTATATTAACGTGTGCCAAAATCAGGTCCTGAAGCACGGTCTACTGATGAATTCAGTCTCGCAGAGAGGTGGGTCCCCAGGGCACCAATTATTTGAGTTAATATATTTGGCATCCAGTTCATCCATCTGAAATTCATAATCTCCAGGACTAAGGGGTCGAAAAAACATTTGGAAACAACTGACAAAGGCATTTTCTTGTTATTGTTTCTGGGATTAACATGGAGACATTTGTCTTCTTGTGAGCATCAGTTCGAAGTGTTCTGCTATTACATCTCTAGTCCAAATCTTCTTGTGAGGAAACTAGTATCACTTGACTAGACCTTGAAATGGAGTCTATCTATGGCTATAGAACCGTGGTTTGGGATCTTGCCAAATCTGACAGGATAAGCAGGGTAGGGCATGTTGGGAAACTTCCAAGGAGAGATTGTAATTGAACCTACTGGTAATCTGCAAGTCAATTTTTGCCATAGCTTTCCTGGCCTTGCGCTTAGTTTTTCATGCGACTTCTTGTTTCTCGGTATGAGTGAGGGAGTGTCTGGCCGCATGCCCAAGTTCAGCTGCCAGGTTTTTGGGGCACTCAGTGGTGTGGCAGAATGCTTTGTGTCCACACTACCCTTGTCCTTACCACAGTATCATATGGTGGACATGGTGTAAGCTGGCTGTGAGGCTTTTATTGAGTGGATTCCCAAATTATGGGGCCTGGGACTATCCTGAGCTGTTGCCTAATGGTGTGGTTGTGTGTCGCTGAGCTCTGTAAGCTCTCCTCCCAGGAATATGCGTGGGGAACTCACTCAGAGAACAAAGTGTGTTCATCACTGTCTTGCTTGCGCTGCTATGGACAGCAAAGGTAGATTTATGGGACTTCAGGGACTCCCTTTGGAGTAGAAGCTAAAAGCAATCATGTGTCTCCACTAGGTCTAAAAAGTTGGGTGTTTTTCCAAATCTGTGGCTTTGTGCCTCTCTTTCCTGCTCATTAAAAATATCATGTCCTTGTCTCAGAGAGAAACTTTGAGAACATATATATGAATGAGTGTGAAATTCTATGTCAACATTGCAATAGAAGCTGTCAGTGTATTTTCTTTTTTTATGTGGCAAGTGTAAGATTTCAGATGTCCTTTATTAATTTCCTGTCTTTTAAATGTTTCACTTTGTAAATGATGTGATAAGTAAGTACACTGTCATTTAACAATATTCACTGTTTTTACATAAAACTCATTTTCTCCTGCAATAAAACATCAGTATGGACCTATGAAAGGCCTAATTAGCTCTTCTATTTGCTGTATGTTACCTATCAAATGACATCTGTCTATAAGACAAGTAGTTTTCCAGTTTTTGAAATGATGATTTTTTTTCCCCACCACCAATATGGCCCAAATTTTGTTGAATAAAAGTTTTGAGTCTGTCTGTGTTTGTATTTTCCCAGGCTCTTTTAATGCCTGAGGGAATAATTTATAGGGCTGTAATTTTGTGAGTTACTGTGTTATGACCATTTATAAATGGCTCCTTAGGGCACTAAAAGGACCAAGAAAATGTAAATACAAACACAAAACAGAAACAAATACCTGCAACATGAAGAAAACTACAAGGAGAGAGACCATATGGCCTAACAATTCAACTCCACTTAATAGCTCCATTCACCTCCTATTGAAGTAAAAGCATGTTTTACTACTGACTATAGTGAAAGAAAAACTGAATATTAAAACCTCACCTGTAGCATGACAATCACCTAACTCTGTGTTTAATAATATCTGCACTCATTTATTTATTTTTTTTAATATTGGGCTGCAGTTCTTTACTGCCAAACATAACTCCTTATTCCCCCTTCCCTCCAAATTTAATAATGAATATTTTGAAAGACTCCTGTAGCTTTAGGCTTGGCCAATTAATAAGCTCTTTATAACATTCTATGTTGCAGTAGTTAAAGTGAACTGTTGGCTGGGACACCTGATGGGAGCTAGGCACTGTGGGTCCTGGTCGGTTTTTACTGGAGGGAGATACATGCTCCCACAGGGAGGAATAGGAGATTTGCTGGGCTGAGCTGCCTTGTGGAAGCATACACCTTATTATCAAGAGCATATGAGCATCCGTCATGGGCAAAACATCTCTACTCAGAGTGTTTTTACTTAATTTATGTCCTGTTAACATCAACTTCTGATCAATGATTTGGGTATAGAGAAAAAAGAGACCATCAGCAATCAAAAAATCACTTGAGCCAAACATTTTCCCCTCCTTCTTTCCCAGGCTTGACTTCCCCTGTATTTGCTGGGCGTTAAACTCAGTCTGTCCCTGTTACTCCGGTCAGGTGATGGGTGACACAGGAGGTGTGGGGTTGTGTGTGTAACTGGTTTTCCTGCTGCTCTCTTTGCTTACTTATTTTGTTCTGTTGCACTTTGCTTCTTAGTGCTTTTCCTCTGGTGCTCCTTGCTTTTCATTCAGTTTCTCTGCTGCTCTTCACTTCAGGTTTTCTTGCTACGCTGTTTCTTAGTGCCTTTCCTCTGATGTGGGTTGCTCATGGGCCATAGTCACTCAGAGGTGTCCCTGTCTTGCTGTGGGTCTCCTGTGGGCTGCAGTCCCACAGGGGTGTCCCTGCTGCGGCGTGGGTCACCCGTGGGCCGCTGTCCCTTGGTGGACTGTAGGGATCTACAGTACCTGTGTGAGCATCTTGCTCTGCATCATGCGTTGTGAAGCTTGTTTCTCTCTACTGTGAAATGAAAATTTCTGGTGTGCTTTCAATTCTTCTGGAATTACATTCCTGAATGTTATGGGTTTGTGTGGCGGGGTTTTTTGGTAGCCGGGGAGAGGCTGCAGGGCCGGCTCCTCTGAGAAGCTGCTAGAAACTCCCCCGGCTCCAAGTCGGACCCGCCACTGGCCCAGGCCGAGCCCATCAGTGACGGTGGTAGCACCTCTGGGAGAACAGATTTAAGAGGGGAAACCTGCAGTGAATGGAGGGATAGAAATGTGAGAGGAACAGGAGATTGGAAGGTGAGAGGAACAGGAGATTGGAAGGTGAGAGGAACCCCTCTGCAGATACGGGGGTCGCTGAAGAAGGAGAGGGAGGAGGAGCGGGGGAGGAGGTTGATGCCCCTGCAGCCCATGGTGAGATGAGATGGCAGGCTGTCCCCCCCCAGCCCATGGAGGGGAGCAGGGCAGCAGATGCCCACCTGCAGCCCGGGGAAAGAGGACCCCGCGCCAGAGCAGTGGGATGCCCCCCAAGACGGCCGTGAGTCCATGGGAGAGCCCGCGCTGGAGCAGTCTGTTCCTGAAGGACTGCAGCCCATGGAAGGGACCCACGCTGGAGCAGTTTGTGAAGAACTGTGGCCCGTGGGAAGGACCCACGTTGGAGGTTTGTGAAGGACTGTCTCCTGCGGGAGAGACCCCACGCTGGAGCAGGGGAAGAGTGTGAGGAGTCCTGCCCCTGAGGAGGAACGAGCGGCAGAGACAAGGTGTGACAAACTGACCCCAACCCCCATTCCCTGTCCCCCTGCACCACTGACAGGGAGGAGGGAGAGAGAACCGGGAGTGGGGTTGAACCCAGGAAAGAGGGAGGGGTGGGGG
>JANXJC010000078.1:67302059-67312530 GCA_027564655.1 Leptodon cayanensis | reverse complement strand
AATAGTTAACACAAGTTTTACACGTGTTTATGTGAAAAGAAGTAGGTGTTATGAATGATCAAACAAAATAAATCTCAGTAGCAAAAGTCCCCAAAAGCCAAATGTATACTTTTTGTCTGCACTCAACCATTTTGATTTATGATTTTTTAAACATTGTTATTCAGAAATCACCAAATATCTCCAGGTGCTAGTATATTTATGAAATTTAGTTTCACCACAGTAAACATAACAACTAGAACTTCATTTGGATTTCATCTGTATTGTTTGAAATATGACCTTGTAAAACCAGGTCACATTTCACCATTTGTATTTACATATCTCCCTTGTAATATAAAATTGAATTATACAATCAGGCTACATGAAACACATTATTTTAGTACCAAAACATTTCTCTAATCTCCTGTGCTGTTTAGTATGATTTGTTTTGTAAATATTTACAAGTTTGTTTCTAAAAGCAAGAATTTTAAATGAGGTAGGAAAGACAAACACAACAAAAGTAACAAATCAGGAAAGCATTTTTGCTTGACTACAGACTGATTGGCTTCAGAGACTGATGAGTGTTGCAACATAGCAGTTGCATAGAGTTAGGGGTTCCCTTCATCTTTCCTCCACAACAGCTACTGCTGTACGTACCAGACTTTTGCGTCTTTGTCATCTCAGCTTTACATTCAACCACATTTCAGAACAGCTCTTTGTAGCAACACTAGGACAGCAGAGCTCAGATGTTACCCCAAACTTCTCCATTATTTAAACTCAAATACACTGACCTTTTAAAAGACACTTTGTCCTCCTGTTTCAAGAAAAGCCTTATGCAGTGATTTTTGAATCAAGTTATCTAGAAAATAGTTTTATTTATTCATATGTTTATGTTTGATTTCTATCACTTTTCATTAAAGTTGCATTGTGACAGTTTTAACAAGACTGGGTTTCATGCAGAAGTTACTTATTATGTTGAAAGTCTAGCCAGAAATGTCTACAGAGATTCTTCTGAAGGAGAACAGGAGAAACTTCCATCATTATAACATATTATCTATGACATAAACAAGTCCTAGGGAGTGGGATTGGCCAAGAGGATAAAATTGAACAAGCTTTATTTGATTGGAAAGAGACAGAAACTGTACGTGAAATAAACAGGAGAAGCACCTGGAGAACTGCAGAAAGGACTTGTTGGCACTGGGAGAGCACGGAAGCCCTTTGCTGAAATGGGGATGTGGCTGGACAGAGCTGGGTGAATGTTGCTTATAAATATTTATTTGACTCAAAGGTGCAAACATCACTCTGACTCATTCCCTTTTCTCTCTTTACTGCAAGCATTTTATGAGTAAAACTTTATTTGCACGAGTATCCTTGGAGAAGGGATCCATCATGGTGTGATGGATTTACCCATGCAGTCATATAGGAAGTTTATGCAAACCCATTTTGAAAACTCTTCATTTGTTTGAGGATTGTACAATCAAAGGAACGATAATGATACAATCATAAAAATCACACAACCAAGCTCACTGAATTCTGCACAGTGTAACTTCAAGACTTCGAGCATGGCCATTACTTAATAAGCAAAGGACATGGCATCAACAATTCACGTACGTTCTAAAATGGAATAATTCACAGTAATTATTAATGGAAAAATGGCTAAAGTTTTTTTGGGAGGGTTGTTTTTTGTTTTTTTTTTTTTTTTTTGTATCCTACAGGAGAAACAGCTCCTCTTGGACTGCACTGCAGCCTTTTATTTTCTGTGCCTTCCTGCATACTAAACTACGGCTTTTTAATGGCAACTTCACAGCAGCCATCTCAGCCTTTTATCTACTGTGCTCTGTTCTGCTAGCAGCTCCTGTTTCTCAGGAGACACATGTGATGCAAAGTCTTTCTTGTTCACAAGTAAGTTGAGTTGCTGTAACACTAGTCTTCATTTTAGTTAAAACTTACAGCAGCACTTGGTCTATTTTTACACTTTTAACTAGTCTCTTCAATCTAGTTTTCTTGAGGTCCCTCTCTGCTTCTCCACCCCATGCGGGCAGAGTAGGTTTTGCAGGACTGATCCTTCAAGCCTGGCTGCACGACTTTGCCAGATTGGCTGGCAAGAAGGCTGCCTTCTTGACAGTCTGCTGGAGATAGTGTCTGGGGTGCAATGCTAGGCCGTTTGTTTTGTTAAAGGTTGGTTTTTTTCTTGATTTATTTTACTTAGTAATTTTGTCTGACAAAATGACAAGATGGTAGCGAGTGTTCATCTGGCAGAAACAGCTGCCTGATGGCACCTTTTAGGGTGGTTAATTTTGTAAACAGGAGCTCAGCTGCTCTAGTGCTGGACATTATGAAAATCAAATTTCTTCTAAACTGCTAGATGCACACAGAGGTATCCAGCTGGTCATCAGCTCCCTTGCAGTACAAAATTAAATCTACTTCCACCTCCCTATCACCAGCCTCTTCATTCTCCTCTTTCCCCTCAAAATGAAGAGGAAAAATTAACCATCTTTAGACCTTTTGTCATGGAATGCCTGGGTGAACTGTTAGGTAAACTAACAGACCCAGGAGATCACTGTATTCAGTCAGTGTTAGACCAAACAAGCTCTGGGCTCTTAAAACTCAGATATACACACTTTGGGCCCATGAACAGGTGAGGTCTTGGGTGAAAGTCCCAGACAGAAATATATCAGATTTAATGTTTGGCATGAGCTTACAGAATCCTCCACACCCTTCTTGGTTTAAGTATAGCTGATGCTCCTATAGCAATAGACTAAATGACCTCTCACTCAGTCCTGTTATCTAGGATTCCTCTTTGTTGTTTAAAGAAATTATCCCAGAAAAGCTGGTGGGAGAGTATCTTAAAGTGCTCTCTCGGCATCTGCTTTCTCAAGTATCTGGTATGTTCTTGAGCCCACTCAAAACTGTTAAATTCCAGCACTTCAAGGTTACTAATATTGTCTCAACTCAGTCTGGAGTATGGGTGTTCTTAGGTTTTTCTTCCTTGTTCTCTTACATAATGACATTAAAAAAAAAAAGAAGATATAAATATATTGACAGTAGTCTCAGAGGCCAAGATTTGCTGACCTGGGATGTCTTTCTCGTGTTATGGTTCTCAGATAACTGGCATAGAGCTGAATGCGACAATATAGGCAGAAAGGAGTAAACATGCATTCCTTGTGCAGAGAAACCCACAGGGGATATACTTGAACTTAATTTTGTATAAACAGAAGTAGCTAAGAAGATGAAATAAGTGTAAAGAATATTGCATAGTTGCCAAGATATCATATGCTCCCGAGAAGATACTTGGAAACAGCAGGCAGGCTGCATTTAGGGTCGCCTTGAAAGTATGTGTGTGCGAAATCTGGCAAATGGTCTGCAAAGGTGGAGCTGCTGTGGGGACAGGAGTAGAGGCAGGCTAGGAACAGTGGAAGAAGGACAAGCTCCAACAGCCCATGGTGAAACAGAGGGAGCCTGTTGAGATACTAAATACGAAAATACAGATATCATTAAATCTAGAGCTATCTGAGTTCAGTGAGAGGAAAGATAGATGAGTCTGGCCATTGTGCTTGGATGTGCAGGCAGGTAACACTGCTCAAGTTTGAAGAAATGATCAGGAGTTAATTTCTGGCTATGCTATTTTCATTAAACGTCAATAACTGCCTCATAGTTTTAGATTCCCCTTTCAGCGACGCAAAACTAGGTGGTGGCTGATGAAGAGAGCACCTCAGAAGAACATGGCAAAGCAAACTACCCTCCTCCTGTTCATCTGGAAGGTGGCAGGCCTAGAGGTTAGGCACAGTGTGACTGGGCGATCCTTCGTAATACCCACACTATGTTCTGCCCACTCTGTAGAGAAAACAGCGGCAGAGTCCACGTCCATCAAGTCATTGTTCAGACAAGTTATGGCCATTTAGGAACACAGAGAAGGACAGGCTTAATTTTCATGTGCTCCACTGTGTGCTGACCAAAAAGGAGGAAAGCTGCAACTGATGATCACTGAGGCAGCAGGAAGACAGGCAACTTCTTGTTCACATCTTTTTCGGTTTCCTGAAGACAAAACTCTGCTCTAAGATCTGCTGATGCTATGTCCATTTTGACATTCTGCTCTCTGTGTATACATGGGAACATTACCATAAATATGGAGGTCACATACGGAAGAGTAATCTACAAAGCCAGCAAAGAACAGAATGTTGGATCGTTTTGTGGAGTTACTACCAAGGTAGTTTAATACTTCACAATCAGTACAAAAAGAAAAAGTATTACAGCTTTGTTTAGGTATAAACAGTTCTTTTGTTGAAATAAATAAAATTATCTCATTTTATGTAGGTCAGATTAGTATTGTTTTCAAGCATTGAGTCTGAAAAAATAGCAGACTGTTCTCATTCAGAGGTGAAATCATAAATTGTTTTCCCCCCTTAAATGTCCCCGGACTTTTTGAAATGACATCACCTGCACATTCATCAAAGCTCTGTATTTGGCATATTTTTTTCTGGTTTGGCAAAAATTAAGCAATGACTTGAAAATGGTCCAATTTATAGAAAAAATTACTTTAAAAAATACATGTGTTTTAAATTTATTTTGGAGCTTATTAGCGTAAAAGTTTTTATGCCATTATTTCCGTACTTCTTTCCCTCCCTCAACTTTTTTGGAGTGTGGATTGTGTAGGATCAGAAATGTTTTCTTATTGAGCAATCTGCAAATCAAGAAAATATACTGCCCAGAAATGTCCGTGTTTTCCCGATAACCTTGTCTGGGGGAAAGAATGTTTCCTCGGGCCGTGCTGTGGTTTCTGCCCGGTGGGTGGGTCGGCTGTGCTGGGAGCGTCCCTGCAAGCAGCTCTTGAGCAGACCATGGCTGAAAGCCCGATGCAAATGCCCATGCAGCAGGCAAGAAGTGTCTCCTAGGTGCAGGACTGGACCCAATTCTTAGTGTTCAGCTTTATGCCTGAGTTTAAACCTGCGTCCCCTTAGCAAAAGCAATGGCTTGAGTCTCAGGGGCTGCTACTGGACTAAGGGGCCTCGTCTAAATCCTGCTGAGGGCGGGAAGGATCCACCAGCTCAGCAGGCATTAGATATATGCCTCAGTGCAGGCGGGGAGGGCAGTATGCATTTAATTGGCTTGGTGTGTGCTGGGCATGCCTATCCTTTTGTCTGCTGGGGCAGCTGTCTACCAGTGCAGTACAGTCGCTGAGTCCCTGCTGACCAAGTCATGCCGGTACCCTGGTGTCACGCTTGCAGGAGGTTTTCCCTGGAACAGCAGCAGGAGCTCCCTGGGAGTCCTTCTGTCCACCTGGAGGAATCTTCTCTAGCTGGCAGGTTGTGCAGATAGGAGGCACAGTGCCCTCCCATCCTCTACCTTCTGGCATCAGCAAAAAGGGAAGTGTCAACAATTCACTAGCCTAAATAAATATCTAGATTAACTTTTGGGTGTCAGTATAGCTTAACATGGGAAAAGTCCAAACTGCACTGTTCAATTTTTCTTGATAAATAGATAATAAACACAAGCTTTTATTTTTGCTGATTGCTTTTTTATTTGTGTAATTTTATTGGACAATAGGAGGCAGACTGTGGGCAAGTAACAGTCCTGTATTAAATTAATTAAGGAGGCCATGCTGGAATTATGTAGTCTTCATTCCTCAAAACTGAGCGCTTGGTAAAATAATTAATTCTTTTCATAGCAGCTTTAGATTAGACCCAGCAGGCCAGCTTATTGCTGGAGTTAATGAAACCGATATCTTTGCCCTGTATTCCTGTTTAAAGTTAGAAGGCTAAAAGCTGTGGACTCACCGGACCAGATTTTTCTTCTTGCTTACACACCATAACATAAGAACTGTTGCAGTGGATCAGAGCAAAAGTCAAACCAGGGAAGCCTCATCTTCAATAGTGACCAGTACTTCATGTTAAAAAGAGAAGAAGAAACAGTGTGCCAAGAAAACTCTTTCCTTCTGCATTTTTATACTGCTCTTAGCTGAAGCTTGGGCCCAAGTTTAGGGTTTGTCAAGGCTGCATCAGGCAGTAGAGTCTAATAGCCATCTGCAGAGCTGCCTTTAGCATCTCAGTAATCCCATGGACTTCACTGGATTTACCCTTGCTTCTGGAGAGAAATGCCTTGGCTGCACATAACTACAGTGATATCAATTTACTGTTGGGATAGCTGCACCAACTTTTCACTAGCCAATTCCCTGACTAGAGTTTAGAGCACCCTTCACCATTACTTGTGTGCAAGAGCACATGGATACAATGCCGTTAAGGGATTAAAGAGCCAAACCAGTCTTTTTAAACTAAGACTTCGGCACACATGGCTACCTTCAAGGTAATTGCTTATTCTTTCTTAGGCCCTTATATCCCTGGGCATTGAGATCTGCACATGCTTTTGTGATAATCTAGGAAACTCTTGCATCAGAGAAGCTCAGGCTGGTGTCTGGCAGTGAGTTAACATTACTCCAACTTTGGGTGTTCGTAGCTGTCTTTCTTCTGCTTCTCTTCATTTTTCTATGGGTTGGGGAGGAGAAATCAGCTCCAGTCATTTGACTTACTAGAGCTGAAGTTCCAGGAGTGACACAATGCATCTAAAAGACGGTAGCTGTTGAGCACCTTTTGAATTAGACTCTTTCTCTGTGGCCAGTATTCCCAGAGTGTTGCATTTGGGTAAGCAATCATCCAGGATGGATGATAGACCTCTGGCTGAATTAAATTCTTTGACAAGAGAAGGTTGTTGATTCAGGGAGAGAGCTAAGACTTTTTATTAAAAATAAATGTCTGATGGGCTTCCTGGCTGCACCGTAGAAACCAAAATGACATTTTGCTTCTGAGAATGAAATTCATGTACCTATAACATTTCACTCGTGTTTCCTGTTCTGATTAATTTTTATTTGTACTTTGTAATGAGATTGACTTCTGCATAAATACTTTCTTCTAATTTTATTTGCACAAGATAAGGTTTCATTCCAGTGGGTTGCTGGACAGTGATGTGTTGGACCATGTACGCTGGCAATCTTTCTGCACGTTGAATAGGACAAATCAGGCACCTGCCCTTTCACATATAGGTAACTATATAAAAAATAATTTTTTTTTTTCTGTGGGAGAAGGACTAACAGTGAATTTTTGTGGCAGAGACACTGCCAATAGTATAGCCAGAATGTATTGCTTTTTGTCTGTTGCTCCATAATAGTGGAGAGATTCATAAGAAGCATTTATGCTAATATATGCAGAGGATAGACAGTACTTGCTTATTAAAGTAAATTTCTCAAATAACTAGAAGTTACAAATATACTTGTCCTGTGAATTTATCTAAAATTATAAATAAAAACTGACTTGTTATTTTAGAGCTGATGTCAGGGTTTTTTTTCCTTTTTTTTTTTTTTTTTAAACATTATGTTCCTTATTTTAGAACTGGACAGTAGGTGACATGGGCATTTGGAAAAGATTATTAAAAGGAGGCAACTGGTCAATTTTAAACATACTAATCATAGTTACATTTTGTAAAAACAAACTATGGTTCTTGTTCTGAGCAGAAACTATGAAGAAAGCACTAAGACATGTGGTGTTAGTGACTTCATAAACCTCACAGTAAATTTAAAAAATGAGAAGCACAAGAGGAACATGGAAAAAAGTAAGTGTCTAATGAGCAAGAGGACACAGAAGCAGTGCTAGCTGGCACTGCAGCCACTGAGAAAAGTGGGCCAAGAAATAACTAGGAGGGAAAAAAAGGACATTTGGCAAATATGAATCCTGGTGGAGGAAAAGCAAGGACATGTGGCATGAAGGAGCTGTCAGAATCTAAAGTCCAGTGAGTAGGAAGATATGTGACAGAACAGAAAAAAAGAAATTGAAGGAGTAAATGGTATGTGTCTGAAAGCAAGTGTCATGATGGAGGACTGAACTAGGAAGAAGAGAATACTTAGGGTGCTGTATGGTCCTGATGTAACAGGAACAATTAGATTATTAATCAACATTCCTTGGCTTTTGTCTTTATTCTTTTCAATGTGTTTTTAAACCTCATTTATACATTTAACAAAAGTTTTTATTTTTTAAATGAAACACATGTTTTTTAAAGCAAAGATTTAGGAGTAATGGACTGTAGCAGTGTTTTGTAGTAGATGTTATACTTCATGTGTTCATTTGTCCCTTCTTTGAGATGTTCTTGTTAATCTTTCATTTCTGTCTTTCACCTTCTGTATTTGCCAGTCCTACTGGGAGAATCCAGAGAAGTTTGGAGAAACACTTTAGATTTTTTCTCTTCCCCTCCCCCTGAATTTACAGTCTAATGAAGCACAGATGCAGTCTCTTTTATAAGCTATAAGTTTCTAACATGAAATCAAAGACTAAATAGGGAAAATATCTAGTTAGTGGGGAAACTATGTAATTGTGTGACCATCACTCTGTCAGAAAGTTCTGCTTTTGAAAAGCATTCATGTGTGATTACCTCTGATCTGGCCAGCCTTGTTCCCTTTTCTCTGAGTAAGTGCCTACAAATGAAAAATGGTCTGAGTATAACTCTGAGTTAGTAACTAGCGAATTACACCCTGTCATAACTCAGATCCTAGAAAGGTGG
This sequence comes from Leptodon cayanensis, assembly GCA_027564655.1. Lineage (NCBI taxonomy): Eukaryota > Metazoa > Chordata > Aves > Accipitriformes > Accipitridae > Leptodon > Leptodon cayanensis. The sequence continues at coordinate 67,304,013 of JANXJC010000078.1, read as the reverse complement.
CTTTCTCAAGCCGCCTCTTTGTTCCTTGCTTCACCCTGATGTGGCCATTGACTGTTTGGCAGCATTGCTGCAGAGCATTCAAAAAAGAAGAAAAAGCTTCTTAAATCTGTGTGAAAGCTCCAGTCTAGAGAGCTAAACAGTCAGAAAGTTTTGGGTTAAAGAGGTTACAACAGAAAGCTCTGTTCCTACTGTAACCAGAAATAGTTATAGTAGAGCTCCTTTGACTTTAGAGAAGCCACAAGGAATTAGAGAGTGGTCATTCCCTGAGGAAATTCCAATAAAAGGGTGTCTAACTGCTGTATGTACCTTTGAAACTCCTAAATACCATCTGTCCCTCATAAAACTTATGTATTCCAGTTATATCCATCAACAGTGCACTGATGTCAGGTTGAATCCTGAAACTCCAAATTAAGGAAAACTTTGCATACCAAGCATCTGGCCAAGAAGAAATCCCAAGATTTGGACCACAGCAGTATCCTGCCAGTAGCTCAGCAAAGTGCAGCAGAAGCAGTAACTCTTCGTAGTAAATCGAGAAGGCACCAAAGCTGCCCAGTAGCTAGCAACCAAAGCAACATCATTAAATGTAACCACAGTAGCTAAAAGCTGGGATGATGCCAATTATGTAACCACAGTATCCACAGTAGCTAGCGAGCAAGGCAGCACCAGTAACGCAGCCTCAGTTCCGGTCGTGCTGATATCTTTTGATTGCCTGTTGACATGATCTACAAGAAAAACAGGGAGATTTGGTATTTCTTAAATAGCCTGGTACCTGTATTGACAGTACAGCTGTGTAAACCCAGGTCTTTCCTCAGCCAATGAGGAATGGTGCCTACAGCATATATAGCCTGGGGTAAAATACAGAACTGCATGTGTATAGGAATACAATGTGAGTTTTAGTGCTTAAAGTCCAATTTCATGTATTTATGAGAAAATGGTTCGTTAAACTTTTTTCCCCCTCTTATATTTGAGTGGCATAATTACTTCCATTACAAATAAGCATAATGCATTCAATATATTCCACGATCAATAGCTAAAAAGAATAATTCACTCATTTAGTGACATATCCTCAGTATGGATACGACAGTAGAAACTGCATCTGGTATGATTTCAGATAGAATTGTATCAAGATCATATTTTGAGAGGTGTAAATAAAATCACACAGCAAAGTCAAAATGTGTCTCATCAATATGTCCTCATTATTATTATTATATTTTAAGGTTCAATATTGAGTAACTGTATTGGGTTTGCATGGCAAGGTTTTGGTAGCGGGGTGGGGGTGACAGGGGTGGCTTCTGTGAGAAGCTGCTAGCAGCTTCCCCTATGTCCGATAGAGCCAATACAAGCCAGCTCCAAGACGGACCTGCCGCTGGCCAAGACCGAACCAATCAGTGACAGTGGTAGCGCCTCTGGGATAACATATTTAAGAAGGGGAAAAAAAGTTGCTAGGACACAGAAACTGCAGCCAGAGAGAGGAGTGAGAATATGTAAGAGAAATAACCCTGCAGACCCCAAGGTCAGTGAAGAAGGAGGGGGAGGAGGTGCTCCAGGCTCCGGAGCAGAGATTCCCCTGCAGCCCGTGGTGAAGACCATGGTAAGGCAGGCTGTCCCCCTGCAACCCATGGAGATCCACGGTGGAGCAGATATCCACCTGCAGCCCGTGGAGGACCCCATGCTGGAGCAGGTGGGTGCCTGAAGGAGGCTGTGACCCTGGTGGGAAGCCCGTGCTGGAGCAGGCTCCTGGCAGGACCTGCGGATCTGTGGAGAGAGGAGCCCACACTGGAACAGGTTTTCTGGCAGGACTTGTGACCCCGTGGGGGACCCACGATGGAGCAGTGTGCTGAAGGACTGCATGCCGTGGAAGGGACCCATGCTGGAGCAGTTCATGGAGGACTGTCTCCCGTGGGAGGGACCCCACGCTGGAGCAGGGGAAGAGTGTGATGAGTCCTGCCCCTGA
>JANXJC010000078.1:67286346-67297044 GCA_027564655.1 Leptodon cayanensis | reverse complement strand
CTATTTTGCTGGTTTGACTGCTCTGATTGAAACCATCTGTGAAGCAACAGCCTTTGTGCGATAGGTCCAGGCACAAATTAATAAGATGACAGTGTGTTGATCTACTAAGCAAAAAGCACAGCAGCCCAATAACTACAAACAGGCACAGGTATTTTACTGCTTGGTTAAAAACTCACCCTCTCCAGCTCGATTTGTTGTGCAGTGACTTCTTTTGGCTGTATGTAAATTCCCCTGTGAAAACGTACACCTCCCCAGACAATCTCACCTGTGAATGATTGCATCCTTTAACCCAAGGTTACATTTTCTCCTAGTAGTTCATGAAAAGGGGTGGGTTTTTTCTGTTTTGTTTTATTTTTAAACAGCTCAGTAGTTATATTCTATAAACCAAACTCAATGCAAGGGAGCTTGATCCCAAGGGCCAGATCTTTAGAGGGTATACACCAGTTCTCTTCCGTTGGAGATCTCTGATTGCTATTATTTTCTACATCAGAATTATGTCATGCAATGAGTCAGGGTTAGCACGTTGATCGTGTAACTTGAAGAAAATTACCAAGATATTTTAAGGACCCTGTACCCTCAAGAAGAAAGTGAAACATACTTTTTATGTGACTAGCACAGAATCTTTTATAGCATCAGAGTAGCTGTTAATCTGTTTCTAGGGTGCCTATGATAGAAGAACCTAATATTGCCTTTGTCTCTGCATGAGACACTATAAGCCTGCTGCTGGTGATACGGACACTCTGGCGGTCACATGTTTGGCAATTTATTCCACTGAACTTGAACAATGTTTTTTTCATTATCTCTGTATTTTACTAAAGTTTTGCATAACACTGCCTAATCTGTCTCCTAATGATATTTACAGCTGACAGGGTATATCTCAAATGCCTTTTTCCAAGATAGCTGAACACCTGGATAGTATCAATCTTTTAATAGAAATTCAGTTTTTTAACTCTTTTGCTACTAGCTATTATTTGAAAAAACTAATCGCCAATATCAGGAGAATTAGACTAAACACATAAACAGCCATGAGAAGAGAATGGAATGGAATGGAATGGAATAGCATAGAATAGAATAGAATAGAATAGTTCAATTGGAAGGGACCTACAACGATCATCTAGTTCAACTGCCTGACCACTTCAGAGCTGACCAAAAGTTAAAGCAAATTATTAAGGGCATTGTCCAAATGCCTCTTAAACACTGGCAGGCTTGGGGCATCGACCACCTCTCTAGGAACCCCGTTCCAGTGTTTGACCACCCTCTCTGTAAAGAAATGCTTCTTAATGTCAAGTCTAAATGAAAGCTTCCAAGAACTGTTTTCATAAGTTATATATGCATAGTACAGGGAACCAAATCAAATTGTTTCAGGGTTTCAAGTATTAATCTCATTGTCAAATAGTCTATTCAATTTATGACATTTTTTTCAATTTCTAAATTCCAAATTCGATTTGACTAATAGTTTCCATATTGAAGGTAGTTTCACAGTATAAGCAAAGTAGACATTTTCCCATGAAAAGAACACTAAAAATTTGAACACTGTTCATCAAGCATGATAGAAATGGGAAGATGCAGTCTCTCTCTGAACACAGAGGTCGTGCAACCACGTGCTTGTTCCACACAGGACGGTATGTGCCAAGCTGGTTGGTGCTCGACAAGTCCCAAGGCACCAGTAAATATCATCCTAAAACTGTGGTGTCTAGTTGTCTGAGTCCTGTGAGTGATACATGAATGAATGGAGTGTCTTTTCTATTGCTGAGTTAAAACCTCACAATTTTTTAAATACTAGATCAGAATATAGTAAGAGGTGATGATTTGAGATACCTGCCTCCTGCAAATACATTTGGAAAGATTGTGCTGGAGACAACAGGCTTTAATATGCTCTTAGAGAATTATGCATTCAGGGCTTCAGTCATATTAATTCATATTATATATAGGAAAAAGTGTAATGCTGAAAAAAGATTTTTAAAGTCTTTTGTATAATTTAGTAATTTCATAGGCGTTGATGAGGTCTAGTTGATCAGTTCTAATATAAAAAACATTACAGGAGAGTAAATAAAACAAGAATCAAAATAATTCCTTTTCAAGAATTTTTTTTTAAGCTGCTTTTCAGTTTAACAGTTGCTGTAAAACCCAGAAGTGTTTTCAGTTCAGCAAAAAGAAGATTTCAGATAATGAATAGCATGTACTGTATGTTAGAATATATGTTATTATACAAATTGAAGATACTGTTACTGGTGTCACTACAGCAGTAGCCCATGAGTTACAGCTACACTAACTCATCTATCACACTCATTTATGATATTGCTGATATGCATTCAAATCCTCCCTCTGGCGTGGGAGACAGATTTTGGTCCTGGACCTTCCATATTTGAAGATGTGGTCTGTATCTCTGAACTGACAAACAACATTTAGACTCTCCTGGTGAAGATGTTTTACTTCTCTGAAGTTACATAAGAATTAGTTGGGCCAGAAGTAGTGTGGTGGTGACTGCTGTGGTGATACAGACACCCAGCACTGAAATATCTTCCCAAGTGAAGCAGTGGCAGGGTTTGGAATGGACTCTCCTGCATCTCAGGTGCCCTTGTATCTAAGTGGAGAACTAGTTCCTTTTTACAGTAAAGCCTGATCTGATTTAAACTGCCTAACACTGGGAAATAGTTAATTTCTGAGAACATGTAGCCAGGTTGCGAGGTTAAACATGAGGCCTCTTGAGGAAGATGAAGCCTAGAAGTGCATTTCTTTGCATTTCTTAGCTCTGTGTTCAGTGCAGGAATTTCAGTGTTGTGTTCAACTCACCATTCCTGCTTTAACTGGCCGATGCTGTGATGCAAATCCTACAGCCAACTTGACAACTGAATCTCACTGACAGCTTTTGAAATGTCTTTCATTTCATAGAAATTAAATTTTTTACAAGCTCCAGTGATAAGCACAGCAGAGCTTTCAGCAGCATCTGCCCATTCATCCAGCTCTTCCCTTCATGTCACTTGTGACTGAAAACTTTCACAGGCAACAAGTACGGTGAAATGCCAATGGTTTTCATTTGGAACTGACAAACCTTACCTCAAGCTTCAGTGGGATTTCAGCACAGAATCATAGGCTTATAGGATAATTCAAGCTGGAAGTCTTGAAGTTAACTGGAAGCTTAAATTCTTTGTTGACTGTAAGTCTTTAATGTTTATATGTTGGGTTCTAGTCTTCTGCAATACCAAGTGACTCACAAACACATATTAAAAAACTCAGCTTCCCACATGACCACCACATTACAGAGCAGGAAAGCAAGGTCTGGAGAATTTATGAGTGGCTTGGATAACACAGGAAGCCATAACTAGAACATAGCTTCTGACTTTTAATGATATTGACTCTTGACTCTGCTTTTGTCATGGTAATATCCACTATAGTAGGAATGAGAACATGGATTTACTGATCACCAAACACATTTTTTGATTATGTAGCACTGTTAAGAATATTTGTTTCTAGTTTGGATTAAAGAATCACAAATAAAGGAATGTTTTAAGGGTCACTTGCTTTTAATTTCTTGTGGGCACATATGCCTTTTTAATCGGTATACACATAATTTTAAACAAGCAAATCCAAATTAAATTCAAACAAATAAGAAGATTCTAGCCTGTGGAAGTATGGAGAGATCATTTAGCTAGGCAAAATGTGATTATCTCTGCAGAGAGTCTGACCAACACAGTGGGACTAATGTATGTTCTAAGTTAGAATGGTGGTGTGACATTTTTCATGACACAAATAAACATTACGCACGCATTATATGACAGTTGAAATATGGTGCTTCCAGCAGTCCAGTATTTCTACTTCTGGCAATAAGCTGACATTAACCAAGAGAGGAAAATACATCTTCCTGTAACTCCCAGGCTCTCTTATCTAAATTTTAATTTGGCCTGCATCCAGGACTTAGTTTATGACCTCTGATGAGCTCACACTACAAAGTAGAAAAGACATTATGTGTATTTCATACACGTAGTCTCACCCATTTCCCTTCAATTATATTATTTTGCACTGTTTCTGTAACTTTCCACGCTTCTATTAACATTGCACAATTTATTGGCAATGTAGTTTAATTACTTGTTTTTATTAACAATTAATTGATATTGGAAACCCATGCTCGGGGGACACTTATAAATGGAAATTTTAGTTTTAATAACTAGGAAAAAATAACTGTGTAAGTTGAACTCTTTTTATGTGGCATATTTTGTAGGGAGTTTTCCTTTCATGTCTCATCAACTGTTAGTCAAAAAGTATTTTATAACATTAATAAAATGTAAGTGGAGAATATCTGATGACAGGAATATTATTTTCCTAAACCATTAGCTAAACTTAGTGTTTTAATATCATCATCTATGGTGGGTACATTAAGATACCTTACAACTTTTTCATTTGCATGCCAGACTTTATTTTTTCTGTTCCCTCTTATTAATAAAATAAGAATCTGGTTTCATTTAATCCAAAGCAGTATGTTTTTTAAATTACCTGAGAGAGCTATTAATCCACAGTACTAGAATTTATCTGAGTTAGCTGGGAGACCTACTTTAAATCAGCATTTTTCAACAGTGAGGTGGTAACTTCTCTGGGGAGAATTAAGTCTTGTAATAGAGACTCAGGAAGGACCTAGGAAAATGGGAAAAAAAAAAAAAGTTTTTCTTTCTTATTAGGCCTTTTTCTTCTGGGACCTACCAAAGGCCGAACTATTTATTGAATATCCTGTAAGCATTTTAGTTTCTGCATCCGAAGTGCAAAAGAACAGCTGGCTAGCTGCTGTGCGCTTCCTGGGGTGAATGAACAGCAGACTTGGTCAGTGGGGGAATTGCTCTTCCAGTTCTCAACTGTGATGGCCATCTCCTCTACTCTGCCTGGTGGGGGGAGATCTAGAGATGAGAACAGGACTGTACAAAGGCCTGGCAACTGGCAGGGGCTTCGGGGTTTTGGTGGTGTGTTGAAGACATCAGTCCTGCACTGTGATCAGTGATGCTGATCACACAACCACCGTGGCACAATGAGTCTCATTCACTGCACTGGAGATTGGGATAACTTTCATTCTATATCCTTTCCATCTGCTGGCATAGATAAGAACTGTAAAGACGGTTCAAAGTATTGGCAGATGGCACTTCAATACTTTCTCAGTTCCTACCTGTCTCCTCTCTGTCATACAATCTAGCATTGTAGGGTAGGGTAGGGTCTTTTGTCTCACTGCTGTGAAAGTGGAAAATTCTTCAGACATGGCCAACACATACCATTTGCCTGTCAATTTACCAATAATCTTAAGATCCATTTGTGTGTAAATCCATGTTATTTCTTCTAATGGTGCTGCTGGGCACATACCCCTTTGCATTTCTTATATATTGTGCTACAAATATACTGGGCTTTTGGAGGTCCCTCACAGGCTTCCCTAAATAAACAGAGCCTGATTTTTGGTTGGAAACTTGGATGACTTGCAAGAAACTTTTCTGACTCATAAGGCCTGGATTATCTCTGATCCATAGATACTGGGTTTGTATCTATTCTGCAAGCCCCTCTGCGTCTTCCATGTCACTGCCCATGAAAAAAAACCCCAAATCTCTGGGTGCATATATTTTCCTGAATGTTTGCTTAGATAAATTATTTTCCTAATTTATGCAGTATGAGGAATTTTTATAGGCCCTTTATCAGTTGATACTACTGCCACAAATTTGAAAAAGAGCCATCTGCCCATGGTAGTGTCTAAGAAATAAATGTATTTTATGCTGAAAATCTTCTTTTTTTAAAGACTTCTGGGTTATTCACTGGGGCATCAGAGGCTATTTTACCCTGCAGGCAAACAGTGAAAGTAAAGGGTCCTTGCCCTTGACATTCCCAAGCTAGAGGCAAACAAGGACAAAAGTACTCATTTAAGCACTGGTAGCGGCATGCTTAACAATGGAAGGGGAAAAATGGTTGCATCAATATAATTAAAATAGATTAAACAGACATGGAATTTATTAGTCATGGAAAAATCCCAGCTTCCAGCTCTTGAAAAGACAGTTTCTGGAAGGCTATTTTTGTGATACGATTGACTTTAAAATGGAATCCACAATGCTTTGAGAATTGTCTGGAGGCAAGACCAGCAAATGTATTCAAACTATCATAGATCAGCATTAGGAATAGGGACAATTTGTAAATAACACTTCCAACATTTTCTAAAATACTCCACTGCTTGGGAACTACTGTGGTTGTCTTCCCTTTCGCAGGCTAAGAAAAAAGGCAGTGCCCAGCTTTCTGTTGCATCTGGCATGGAAGTAGCAGGGACATGCAGAGAGGCTGGGTAAGGTGTAGAGGAAGAAAATGGAATAGGCCAGATGAGACTAGAAAAGTAGCAAGAAATAAAAAATTGCAAGTACAGCTGATCAAGTCAAGCACAGATCTACCCTAATACCTACGAGGTGATGTGTGTTTGGTGACCGTGCAGCTTTTTCTCTCCCTGCCATATAGTCAGAGTTGCATCTGCTGCTACCCGAGCTCTTAAGTCAGGTTGCTCCCTCCAAGCCAGCTCCTCCATCTATCATATCACCTGTTTATTTGGGACTTTGGGAAGCAGTGGAAGATTTGATCTTAAGGAATTTTTCCACTGGGAAATGGTTTCCTCTTTTATGGTTGCAAGTGTATTCAAATAGTAACAATAAAAATGGTTGTGCATGAAGAGCTTGACTTTTCTCTGAGAGAGTCTCATGCTCATCAGAGCCTTGAGAAATTTTATAACCTGTTGTATGTGTGGTGCTTCATAAACAGAGTTTATGTTCATTGATTACATGATGCAAGGAAACAGATGTGTTTTATAAACAGTTTTAACACTTGTGAAGGGAGCAAAATTCTTTGAACAACACAATGAAAATATCAGCCATTACAAGTTCAAGCCAATGCACTAAATTAATATCATATTGTTCTCTGTGTGAAAAATAAGAAGCCTGATTCTGAAGAGACTTATTTAAATATTTCACTAGTGTAACTCTTTTGACCTTAAGAGAATTGTATGAGATTCACATGTATGCAAAATATGCTCAAAGTTGAATGATATTTTTGCTTTTATGATGAGAAAGACTGGGGGACACAAAACCCTTTATGAAGGTGGTACATTTTTCAGGCATCTTAGGACAAGCAGCAAAATTTAAAAGCAGAGATGTTTACTATAATATTTCCAATCTTAAGTTGCAGTGTCCTACCAAAAGGCTTTGAAACTGTCAGCATGGCCCCTTATAAGTTTATTACTTGTCTATGAACTGGCATGTGTTTCACATTTGTTAGAGGAAGTTTTTTAATGTACACTTTCAGTGTTTCTCTACTGTAAACAACTCTTAAATACAGAAAGTTGTACTGTGAGCCAAGCTGGACTTTTACTGGTCACCAGGGTCAACTGCAGAACCAAGTCTGACCTTCGATCTCCGACTCGAATTAGTCACAGAACTAATTTATTTTTCATTTTCCAGGCCATTTGTCTTCTTGGAAACCACAGTGACTTATATGATTCCAAGAGTTACACTTGGAAAAAATTATTGTAGTGTGTTCGTCTGTATTTAGTTTTAACACGTGTTCATACCAGTGATTTATACATTACAAAAGGTGCTAGTTTATTTGAATTAGAAGGCTTGTTGGGTCTGTTAGTTTTTGTGTCTGGAGTATGTTCTTTTCAGGATGAATGTGGTCTGATTTTGATCTTTTTATGGTTTCCTAAGCATAGGTACATAGATATACTGGAGCACATGTCAGGTTGTCATGTTTTAGCTGTTTGGTCAAATTTTCTACCGCTCTATATTGTGAACAACACTGCAGAAATTTCTGAAGTATGCGGTTTCTATGAATTTGCACTAAAGTTAAATGCGGCTGGCTGTTCATTGGAAGAAGTTTTCTTTGTGCCTATTGGAGTTACAATAGCCGTATGATTTCCAGAATTTAGCAAATCATAGGCTGTGGTATACCAGCACTATTTTTTCACCACTGAAGAAGAACTAACATTTCCTTTGTGGTGCAGTACTGTGTACACATAATTATCATGAACAATAACTAGAATTATGCTCGTCATGAAGTAGGGTAAATAATAATCTCTAAATCTCTTTCTCACTCATATTCTAGATGATATAGATAATATATACATACATGCATGAAAGGCAAAAGTCGAAGTTAGTGGTGGAAGTTTAGACAATGATAACTAAGAAGAATGAAATCTTCAGAAAGATATAGTTGCTAGAGTATGCTCAGTAACACTTCAAATTTCAGGATGTTCCAGGGACTAGCATCTTGCACCCATATTCTTTCTTCTAGGTAGCTTCCACTCAGCCAGAGGCCCAAGCAGGTGTATTTCTTTCCTGTCCTGGATTGCACAGGATTGAAACTCTGACACACAGGTCAGGGTGAACCACAGCATGTTCCTGTAGTCTAGACATAGCGTCACTCTTCTTCAGCTGAAACAGCTGTGTCACTACATCCTGGTCTTAGGTTAAGCTACTGGCTATCTTGTAGCATGAAAGGACTATTCTGGGAATCATCCCTCTCTGTGAAAACACTCTGTCTTTGAGACCTTCCTACACCTATGATGTCCTGGCCTTTTTGAAGGTCAGATTTGCAAATGCACAATTTCACCATTCCTAATTCCAAATCCGTTGCCCTGATATGAAAGCACATGCACTAACACACTGAAATGTGTTTCCATCTATGAAAAAAAAATGATTTGAAAAAACATCTTCTTGAATGGTAGCAGTTTATATATTAATTCTATTTGTGTCAAGCTATTTAAAGTTTGGATTTTTTGTTTTCTAGTGTTAATCTTGGAACACAATGTCCAGGGAGACAGACAACGGAAGAATTTTGAGGTTGATTTCTAAAAGCCTCCCAATTTCCCTTTTGGTAGCAGCTGTGGGATTTTTTGGAAGCCATATGGAATGCACTTTTTACGGTTTTCCAGTGAAACGTCCAGTATGGGCATTCTCAGAGCCCTTACATTCTGTCTAGAGTAGCAGCCAAACCTTCTCCCACTTTGACATTTTCCAACTCACTAGAGCTTCAGCTGGAAGATGCAGATGACATATTGCATCATATCACTTTAAGTGACTTTAGTAATCATTGTATGAAAAACACAGTACTGCTTATGTTTTCTTGAGAAAAAGGAAAGGAAAAAAAAAAGGTTATTTGTACACAGTAGCAAGTCATTGGGAAGATGAGACCTTGGAGTTTTTCAGATGAGCAGTGGAAACAGGCTAATTATAAGCTGTCAGTGGAAAAATAGCTTATATGATTTAACGCTTTAGATATTCTGCAGAAAGCAGCAGCTCAGAATCTCACTAGTGATCTAGCTGCTTTAAAGACACCCTTGAGACTTATTTCCCATTGTGCAGACACCGTGGTAGTCTGCTCTAAAGATGCCTTTGAGGATCCTTTTGCAAGTCCTGTTGCAAGAGGCATGCTAGGATGGAGCTGAGACCCAGGACCCTGCTGTGGTATGACTGCACTTTACAGCACTGGAGAGTCTGGGAGACCCTGAGGCCAGTAGGGAAATGCAGGTGCCTGATACACTTGTCTTGAGGTGTGAGTAAAAGGTAATGTCTCTGAGGTCTTGAGTCAGAGTAGGTCTGGAGGAGCCTGCTCATCTCACTTCAATCTTCACAAGCTTTGCTATAGGTCTACCTGTGCAATGTATATGCATATAACACATATCCATCTACATCCATTGAGAATACATCTCAGTTTACCGGACTTAAAAAATAAACTAGCAACCCTAAAGCTAATATGTGAAGTCTACTGGAAGTCTAAATAAGCAGGAAAATATGTGAGTTGATGCTATAGAAAACAAAACATGATAGAGAATTTTCAGAGATAATGAGAATAAAAATAACGAGGCATTGTTAGTTTCATTGACTTCAAGACACAATTTGGGAAGAAAAAGCTCATGGATGGCTCAGGATGCTTAAAATTCCAGGTTCATTGCACTAGAAAATCGGTAATTTATGCAAAAATCAGTGTTAGAAATTGAAATGTCACATGAGTTTCCTTTTCAAAGTGGAGCCACACCCGAGAATTGCATTAAGGACTAAAGACTACAGATGAAAGGTTTGGAAAATTCTTTTTTTCTGTTACACAGCATAGAAATTTCTGGAAAACAACTTCTGGGTAATGAGAATAAGATCATTGTCAATGCTTTTTCCTGGAATATAATCCTAAAAATGTAATTTAAATGTTTTGTTATTTCCACCTTTAGGTCTGTATTTGTGGAAGAGATAAACAAAGCATCACATTCTTTATTTCTAATGCCTGTAACATATACCCCTTTACTCCATAAATGCCTGGATCCATAGGTTAAGCTTCAGTGTCCAAGGTGTGGAGATTACTTTCTTTGCTTTAAGTTTCACCCAGAACTGTTTTTTTTGTTTGTTTGCCTTTTCTATTCTTGCTATTATTATTAGCACTCTTTGTGAGGTCACTGGTATCCAGAATATAGAGAGGAGAAAACTCTGGCTGATTCCTAAAGATGCTGGCCACCTGCTTTGCCATGAATATAAAAGAAAATGCAGGGATTCTTCATGTTTCAGATAGTAAGGACTCATTCATTTTATGCTAGATTGCTGAATATTTCAAGTCATTTCCCACACAGTTATGGTCAGTCAATCAATGTAAAAGAAGAATAAAATAGAATGAGCAATAAAGGGACCATAAAGAAAAGTGCAAATCAAAGTGCAG
>JANXJC010000078.1:67265893-67280025 GCA_027564655.1 Leptodon cayanensis | reverse complement strand
GCCCTGTGTGTGGACAAAAAGGTTTAGGGCAGTTTTTGTAAAAGGAGAGTTTTATCCTGTTGATCTTGGCCTCTCTCGCATCATTATTTTCAGACAAGATTCTAGGCTGAATGTATCAAATTTGTAGAATTTCTTGTGCATGTGTGTGTCTTTGGTAAACAATTTCAGTGGGTAGAATTGTTTGCTGTATAGGTAATTAAGATGTTCTTTCAATTCTCTTTCCATAAACAATTGACTGAGCACATAATAGGGAACCTCTAAGTCACCACTTCTTGGGCCAGGACTTTGAGTCTCATTCTGTGTTAAGCAAAACCTGGAAAGGGCCAGTTCAGTTTGCTGTTTAGGAAGACATTCCATGAAAAAATTCATTCACATAAATTTTTATGAATAAGAATCACTGAGAGACTGAGGAATTACTGAAAGACTACTTTTAAGTTTCCTTTTTTTTCCATATGGGAAGACCCCAAGTATGAGGTCTAACTAAGCCCACGCAGAAAAAAAAAAAAAAAAAAAAAAAGAAAAAGATTTTCTCAGTTGAGAATATGCAAGAATTTTTAACGATTCAGGGAAGATTTTTTTTTTTCTAGTCACAAGTGAAATTACTTCTTTGAGGAAATGAGAAAACTGGTGTCATTTGCAGTGATTTTGAAGTCAGCTACCTTCACCAGCATCTACTTAACTACAGGGAATTTTTTTTTTTAAAGTAGAAGAAAATATGCAAGCACTGCAGAACTTTGGAAACGGCTTATACAAAACAGCTTAGATTTGTCACTCAGGATTCTCTCCTGAGTTCTACCTTGCAATATGCAAGAAATAGTGAAGCATCATGAGAAGTCAAGGTAGATATCACACATAATATTTACTTACTAGACTAATTCAGTATAGTCATAATTCTTTTATATTACAACAATAAACTGGAGAAAGAATAAGATATCTGTGTTAATAAGCTTGCAGTTAGACACATTACAAAAACTGCTCACATGAAGGGTGAAATAAAAACAGCAAACAACAACAGAGTGAAAATGCAGTATTAAAATCTAAGCAAAGTTAGTGTATGTACAGGAGTGGCATGATAGAACTAGACATAGACATGTCTGATTTACTCTTCTTTTTTTTTTTTTTTTAAATTTATAAAAAATTTGTTGAAAATAGTTTTTGGTATTGTGCTCAGTTGTTGCAATTCCAAAGACCACTATGAAAAGCTTAAAATGCTGAGTTACAGCTCTCATTCCCTTTTCCAGATGAAAATCAGAACAATTATTTTTCCACTTCTTCTTTGCTTTTTAAAAAGTTCTTTCTATTCCCCCCATCTCAGTTTTGTATAAGTTTAAGTAGAAAGTTACAGAATGATTTTAATATAGTATCATTGTTTTCTGGTCAATATCTAGACTAACTGTATCAGATAACACATAATTTGAAAATATTTTACTTATACTTTAAAAACATCTAAAATTTTGAGCAACACTATATAACCTCTTTATAGTCTTCAACTGTGTTAAGATTTTGAAGTAAAGACAGGAGGAATAGAAGGTAATTGCTAAAGAATAAAATGTTTTATTGAAGTAAGTGGCAGAACTCATGATGACTTCAGTTGTACTGGAGCTAATGTGTAAATCATTGCTTGTTTTTTAGACAGTTGAAGAGAAAAAATAATTTCAGATCATACAAAATAAATTACACTTTTCAGCAAGCCAAAGATATGCAGGTGTATTTTCAATTTTTTTTTTAAATCAAATATCAATGCATCATTAACTCAGATAACACAATAAATACATAAATTGAAATACGTCACTTATTTTAGGTTTTTTTTTTTTTGATGGAGGATGGATATTAACCAAAGTACCCCAAAAAATCAGCATACAGTTAACAGAATTTTGATTTCTTCCTTTTTGTTCGATAACAGATATTTCAAGACTCTTTTTTCCTAGAAAGGAAAAATGTTCCTCCATGCTCAAAAGCTCCCCCCTCCATGTTTTCAGTTGTTTCTTTGATTTCTGAACAAAGAGCTGTTTGAATTTCCTGATGGCTTGGTGGTAGGATGTTCCAGGGTTTTACAAGGCTGGTTTGTTTTCTTGGGACATAACAAGCCCTTTCAGGCTTGCAATCATGAACAGCTTGAATGGCCAAAAGGCAATTAATTACCTCAAGATGAGAAGGTCTTTTCTACTAGCATTTGAAAATTTAGCAAATAGAGCTAATTAACTTTCATCTTGCTGTCAATCCACTTGAACCTAGGCCCTAATTTAGGCTTTTAAACTAAATAATTGTTCTTGTTGATCGTTTCTGACTAGACATAGAAGAGGCGTAAATTTGTCCTGGGACTAATTATTCATATGATCACTAGATTCAGAATCATTCACTTGCATTCAGTAGGTACTTACTCTTGGTGTAGTCCTGGGGAAATCAGGGTCTGCTAAAGGCTGGCACTGCTCAAAGTGAGCAAGTGTGATAGAATATGTGGCTGGATGATCTGGAGATGTGGAGCTCATGCGACTTTATGTAAGTTCCCCAAGTGCATCTCCTTTGCTTTGGGTGAAACCCTTATGACACCCTTATGGTGCAGAGGATTAGTAGCAAATACCTGTATGGGAGATACTTAAGAGCAGATCTAAAAATAAGATAAATAATATAAACAACTGGCTTTTACAAAAGGCATTTTTCATTTTAAGGATGGTTTTGTCCTACTAATCCTGAATTAGAGGGTGAAATTAATGGAAGATGTATATATTTTAATGTGAAAAAGTTGGTGCCAAAATTACCTAAGCTGGGAAATGAGACTGCTCAAAGCTGATAATTTTTTAGACTAAAATACATGTTCATCATTACATTGCTGAGATCAGTGAGGTTCTTCTTCACCTCATGTCCATGTGTTACACTTGTTGTAATGTACGTAAAATAAGGGCCTGATTCTGCAAGCTGGAGAAAATCCTACTGTGAAGTAGGAATTGCCATCTAGTATGTGACATTGCGTGGGGAACAAAGAGCCCTAGTATTCCTACTGACCCTTGCCTTTGATCTGTTAAACATCCTTGGGTGAAGTCCTTTAGCCCTTCAAACCATTATTTCTCTTCCCACATTTTGCTAATACGTTCAGTTCCTTCTTAGGTGTTTAAACTGCTAGTAGGACAATGAGGTGTATGAGGCATGGGGATTCACCATGTCTTACACGGGTTAAGCACAAATGTATGGAGCCTTGCAACAGCAGCAACAATATTAGTGAATATAATGAGCATTATTCATTACATTTGTTAGTATATATAACAAACTGGACAATCCAGTCCTTCGAACAGTTATGTTCAGTCTAGTGGGAATACTTACACATGGGAGTTTGCAGGATTATAGTTCAAGTCTGTAGAGCCAGTAAGTCTGATTGCAAGATATAAAACAAACATGCAGCCAGAATCCCCTATCCACATTGCCTATGCACTAAGTTACATAAAAGGTTTTCAACAATTATTTGTGTTAGAGATGGTTTTTAAAATGCATTGTTCTCCTTTTAGCGTTTAAGTGCTTCAGATACCCCTTGGACAAGTGCAAATAATTAATTAAAGCAAAGAATTCCCAGAGTCTCACGAAAGCACACTTGTCAGGCAATCTTTACTATTATTTTAATCTCCATTGTTTCACAGATTGTTTATGTTAATCTTCTCCTGCCCTTTTTACTGTTCCAGGCAATTTTGTGGCAGAATTGAAAGTGGAGGAGACTGAGACAGACAGCATGAGGCTCGAGCTCTCCTAGCCTATGTATGGTTTTATGTGCTTCTAATTATCAATGTGTGGGAGTTTTGTCAAAAAAGCTGGGCGTGTGGTTCCTTTTGTTCTTCTGTGTCTGTTGTGGTTTATATTTTGAATGGGACACAAATGTGATTTATAGTGCATGGCATGATGCAGTTAGGGAAAATTGGTCTCTTCCAGGCAATACAAACATGAGCAGGAGAAAGAGTACACGTGAACAGCATGTTCCTCTCAGTGGAGAAGAAATACTCCACTAAAGCTCACAGAGATAGAGGAGAGTAAACAACATATGAGAACTCCTCTTCAAAAAAAAAGGAGAAAAATGGCAATGCCTTTCTTCCACTGTGTCTAAAAATACATGCCATTGAAAGGCAGAGCTGTGAGAGATCAAAGATAACAGTCTTTCAGCAGAATCACACTGAAGTGTGAAAAGCACCATGACAGCATGGGAAGTGCTGTACACTCAGCAGCAAAGCATCCACCATAACACCACGGATTACCTTCTGGTGAGCCCAACACTGGGTAGCACAGCTCAAAACAATCCTGCAAGAAGATTCACCTGTGGTCCTGTCCTGCCCCGCCAATAATGTGGGAAAACTGTTTCCAGGCGTGCAGTCACTTATCACCCATAAGACAGGAGGACACAGTACTGTGACAGGGTTGAAAATGTCATGGATAAATTGTGTGATCTGGGAAAGGTAAAGCATAAGAGAAACATGGCTGTTCCCTTTAAAAAAATCACTACATAAACAGACTGAGATTCTTATGATTTATTCCTCCACAGGATGGGCTACTAATGAAGTACACTTTACATTTAATGAAATTAAATAAATAGAAATATATTTGAGGTCTTGGTCTTTACACGGCTGGTGTTTCCTGATACATACTCTCAGAAGAACTGAAAAAACTACAAGGAAAACTAATGGAACACATGGGTTTTGCTTCTCTGATTAAGTGGGAGATTATTTTGCACTAAGGCACAGCATCTGAAGTGCAAGCTTTCAGTGCAGAGGTGATGATCTCAAGCAAGGTTTTGGAAAGTGCCAGCCTTCTCCTACTTCTAAGGATGTTACAATGCATAGTGACTTTAACCTCCCTCAAAAAGACATAACTCAAGCTGATTATTTCACTACTGGTAATTAGAGTAATAGACAACATATGAACCTGACATGAAACCAGAGATGATTTGTTAAAAGAATGAATACATGAATATGTAATCCAAAAGACAAAGATAAGAAGTAAAGATTTAATTAAAAGGAGTTCTTCTGAAGATAGCATTTTGTAGCAAATGCCTGAACTCTGTAACGCTCAGTCAGTGGGTGGCAGGTTGTTTACAGAGGCATTTTTTTTCTCTGTTGAATGAAGTCTGATCTTGCAATGGGTTAAAAAAATCTTCAGGGTGTTTGGATTCTTACTGGACTACCTGTTTGGGAAGAACAAGACTGGTCTAATGGGTAACTCAGAGCCCTGGGAACACTACAGCCCCCAGTTTCTAAATTCTTTAGCCCAAAGCTAGGGAAAAAGAGAATAAAGGAAAATGTGGTTACAAATGAAAATGGATTTTTGAGTGTGGCAGAAAAAGTAAACAAGCAATGCTAGAAGTATACATTGTCTGCAATCTGCATTATATTTGCATACAGGAAAAGGCAGGGGAATAGTTTGGTCGTTAGAACAGAGAGGAAAGTGAAAACCTATGTGAGGGAAAGTAGAACTTTGTCAAAGCCCTTTGGTGTATGGTTTGTGACCCTAAACAGATACCAGCTTTTCAGAGCCAGAAATATCTGCAAAAACATTCTAGAATTTTGCTCAGCTCCTTGTTTCAAGTGTCGCCTACCTCATTTCTCAAACACACTACAAAATGCTCTGCTATGACAAGAAAACTAAAACCACTTCTGCCTCAGGGTATGCATGCTTTACTTTACATGCTTTACTGGATTATATTGCTTCATTCCTGATGTTTCATCCACTTACTTAAATTGTTCACAAAACATTTGATTTGTGTACATTAATGCAAAACACACTCTACTGGAAGTTTCACGCATTTTTATTCTCCCCATTTCAGGTATTTACTGTTTACAGCTGTGGAAATTCCGTATTTTGGCACCTTTCAGTTCTGAGGTCTAATGATATTTAGATTTTAAACTGACTGATTTAAATGAACAGGCCTGTTATACATATGAATTTTTAGACTAGCTTTGTCTTGAAAACTTACAGTTTCCTTTGTTTAAGGTGGTAGCCAATATACATGGAATGTACAGCTTCTAAGCCAAAAATTTTAAAACCTATAATGGCAGAAGGAGTACTGTACTGATTTGCCTTTCCTTTTAAAAAATCCACTAACTCTACCAAAATTCTTTAATCTGAATGGAGGTAGGAAGATCCTCTGTGAAATATGCAATGGTTTGTGCCATCTGTGGCCTTGTCTTGACCGTGTATTCCCTTGCAGAATTTGATTTTCAAATCAACACAGGTATCTGCAGTTGTATATTTACTTCAGAGTATTTAAGTACGGTCAAGTTGGTTTATTTTGTGGGATAATAAATTCCTCCAACTCTGCAGATGCTCTATTTACTTTCTTGAATATTTAAAGTGGGAATGGACATAATTTGCCTTTGCAGAGGTGCCACAGAATCCAGTAAATTTACCTGTAGTTACACTGGGAGTGAGCTTAGCCCATGTTTTTATGCTTTTTTTGCACGATATAGGCAGAGTATTTTAGAGTGAATCTAGGGGTAATATTCCCAGCAATGTGGTTTATTGCAATAGTGGTATTGCCTTGTCCCCAGATAATTCCTCCTCTCTTCCCTGATGAAATCACAGTTAAGCAGAGCTTTGAGGTAGCTCAGGTCTCATTTCCCTGAAAGCAAGCAAACACCAACGGAGCCTTTTAAACTCCAAAGCTGTGTTTTAGACTAAAACCACGCAATTTGAAAAGATGCAGAACAGCAAACTTTTAAAAAGCACAGTCGTTCTGGGGGAGGCTGGATAATGCTTCCCCACAGGAGCTGCAGCTCCATGCTGGGGAGAAGAGGGGAGAAGGGCTTGCTGCCATCTTGTTCCCTGTTCAGACACCTGCACTTGGGTTCCCAGGCAGCAGCAGCTGCCACCCAGGCTCCCCCGCGCCCCTGGGAAAGGCCCTTCTCTGCTAAGGTTTGGCTTCGCACCAACTCCTGGCTCCTCCTCGGCCTCCCCACAGTGTGGCCCTCCCTGCTCTCCCAGGGCACCCCCAGTTGCTGCCCGGCCAGGCCGCCTGCTGGCTCTGGCATGGCTCCTCCTTCTGGAAGGTTCCAGGGGGCCTGGAGCCTCTGACACCAGGGCATGGCCACCAGGACATGGCCACCAGGACATGGCCACCAGGGCGTTTCCTGCTTCTCTTCTCGGCTGTGCGCTGGGCTAAGCGCTGCGGCTGAAACCTGGCCCTGTCCCCACAGCCTAGCTCCGGAGCTCCTGCATCCGGCTGTCCTTTGCCTCCATTTCTGGCTTGTTCCATCTGCCAGACACCACCCTCGCCTTGCCTTTTGCTGCACTTCTGTGGAAACCATGACTGTCCGGCCCCTCTCTTTGGTTAAGACTCTATCCATCCTTGTACTATTTGGAGAGTGCAGACTAGGGAGATCCTCACAGAGATGGTGGCTGAGGCTGAGGCTGCCCGTACAGACAGCGTTGTGTTTTGCTGCCCTGAGGACACTGCACTCAGGTTTGTAGTGACAGTCCCACTGCTCCTCAGGAAGGCTAGTTTCAGCAAGATCTGAGAAAGGGCCATCAACGGGATTTTGGTCTCTCCCTTCACCCTCACTGCTCCTCTGACCTCCCACATGCTCTGATTTCCCTGGGGTTCATGGTCTGTTCTGGAAAGGAAGCCAGCAGCCCGGCACAGCGTGGAAGATGAAGCAGGAGCTGTGTCCTGCTGCTGTGAGGAGCACCCACCCTATTTTAATCTCGTGTAGGACTCCCATCCCCAGAGTAGCTGTTAAAGGAAGGTTAATGCTGCACGTGCCTGGAGGGAAAAGAGACTTTCTGCCTTTATGCAAGCCAGTGTAGCCTGGAAACAGAGCCTTGCTACCTCTATTGTTCTCGGAGCTTCTCATTTTGATGTTCAAGGTACCTTGCCAACAGGAGAGTGGAAGATCCTTGGAGTCTGCAAAGGTAACGAAAGTTTATTTTATTGAGTCATGATGACATTGCATGGAAATTCAACAATTAACTCTGTATTATGGACCTGAAATATCTTTCTCAAGCAGATGAAATGGATGGCCAATCCAGTTGAGGGACTGCAGGGAAATGCTTATTAGAGCCCAATGTGAGGGGTGGGTTGGGGCTCACAGACTCCAGGGTTTCAGGCTGGGAAGGAATGGCCTGTCTGACTGACCTCTTGCTCTTCACAAGCCTTTCAAATTCATCTGCTTATGCCTGTATGGTGCCCAGCAATTTGTGCCTGAGCTAAAGCGTAACTTGTGCTTCATTTGCTTAACTGATGTGTATTAAGAAGCATGACACAAAAGTTTTAACTGAATTCAGTGTGTGAACCTGCTGCCTGTTGTGATAATTCAGATTGCAGACACACTAGCTACTGCTGGTTTTACTATTTTCCTTTGATGTTAATGTTTTCTCTTCCTTTTGTTTTGCTTCCCGCCCCCCCCTTCCTTTTTCTTTTTTTTTTTTTTGCACACACTGGGAGCGTTTGTTTTGTCCTCAGCCAGCCATCTGCTGCCTACCCATTATCACCTTTTGGGAAAGTGCCTGATCTCCATCAGACCAGAGTCTGTTTAGTTTGAGCTCTCGGTAGGCTGAATTCCCGGAGCTTGAACTAGCTTAGGAGTTTTGGTTGCGAGGAACTGAGGACTTATTTTGAGACTAGTACCGCAACATGGAAGGCAATGTTACATAGAAATAGGAGAGATCATGCACTTAAATCCATCTTTGAGACATTTAAGCTCTGCTGGAGTAAATATATGGGTTTTTTTTAATGGATATATAAAATACAGCTGAAAACTAATATGCAAGGGAAAGAAAATCAGCGACGCAACAAGGTCAGGAAGATTGTGTAACAAATATGAAGCTAACATGCCCCTTTTTGGAAACACTCATCATGCTTTGATCCACCATTATGTTTATCTTGAAAACGTACTGTTTATGTAGCAGATTATGCTGTTGGCTTCTGAGGTCACCATCATATGGTGAAAAGTCCAGTTTGCTGTGAGTAGAAACATTAGGAAAAATGTTGTAGGTCAGCCAGTATAAAGTGGAGAGTCAAACTATTGCACACTTTCCCTGGAATAAATGACTACAGGTCAACATGGGCTTGAGGATTCCTGGCAGTTAGAGAAGGTCACCATCTGTTAAAGGAAAAAAAAAAGTTCAAAATTAAATAAATGAGGTTAATCACCTTTTCTCAGAGGAGCCCAGTTTTCCCTCAGAGCATTAGTGATTAGATTTAAGATTGCAGAAGACTGCATGGTAGGGAGAATCTTGCACTTGCAATAAGTAAGCAAGTAGCATGAAACCCAGGTTTTAAGATCCCTAGTTAAAATAAAATTGAGCATAAAATATATGAATGCCTAATAGGCTTTTAAGTATTAGGGGGATTTAGGCAATTGAGGGGTGGATTATTTTGTCCAATTTAGATATCTAACAGATGGGCATCCCAAGGCTTCATTCAGAGTCACTGAAGTACCATGGCTTTTTCCGGGGAAGGTGATTTCTTGACACCTTCTCTCAGGAGGGTATGAATTGCACTGAAGTAATTGGGTGCAACTCAAGCTTACATCTCTGTTAATGCACGTAACAACGGATACTTTATTACTCTTCATTGACCAGAGAAAGAGCCTAAATGTTGACTCTCTCTGACTTTAGAATTTAATAATTAGACATCTAAATAGAGATGAGATTAATCTGACCCCTGGTAAAAGCCTGGAGATGTGCTTCTCTACATATTGTGTATCTAGAGACCCCAGAAAACAGATGAGTAATTTTCAACGAATATTGTTCTTTGTAAGACTACAAAATTTCTTACAGAGTTGAATTTTCTTTTTCTAAACCTTTACTGATTTCACCTGGCTTTCTGTTGCAGTGGCTGATTTCAGATAAAGTGACCCCCTTTGGTTCTTTTCACCAGAAATTAGAATCAATGTATGCTTTACAGATACTATTTTTATTTGTGATATGTATAATGAGTAACCATAATCATAACATAACTGCACATTATGCTCTTGGCTGCATCTGAGAAGGCAAAAATTATGAGCATGTTACTTCACTGCTACTTCGTCTGTGTAGTTCGGCTGCACTTTTGAATAGTGGTTTCTGCTTTGTTAGGAGATTTATCTGCATGTAGGTAAATTTCTCATGGAAATCTATTGAATAGAAGTTCCTCAAAGCCTTGGAGGATATAGATGGTATTGACTGTCCAAACACAGTTATGTGGTTTGAAGGTTGCTCTTATAAATATAGACCAGTTAAGTAATCTTTTTGGAAAAATTAAGCAAAATTTAAATAAAGAGTACTCCACAATGCATCTGTCTTACACTGGCAAAACAAAAGCTCCAAATTAGAACTTTATGATTGCCTCTTGGAAAAATAAACACCTATTTAGGCTAGAAACCACAGTATACAATTAATTAGTCTCCTCAGAATTCCCATATTGATTTGTGAATTCTGTTAAAAATTCTGGATTCTTAGTTCAGTACCTTCCCGCCAAGCCATTTGTTTTGCTTGCTAAAGTTGAGTTTTTTTTCATAAGTGAAGGAGGATGGGTTGGTGTGTGACCAGCCTTCAGCACACCCCTATGGCTCTGTCTGAAAGATACACTGTCCATTAGTATATTGCCTGAAGAAGGGCAGAAAAGGGTGAGCACAGTATCACCACCAGGCTAGCACATGGCAGAGAAGAATATGTTACCACTAACAAGGCTGTCCATGAAAGTCAGTGATAATTGACCAGTGACCTGGCTATCTATGGATAATACCCATGCACTCTGCAAATGAATTAAATTTTGAGTGGAAACTGCCACTGTTCCTGTTCAGTTCATTGCTCAATAATAGTAGTGAGATCTTCATCACTTAATGTTAGTAAAAAGTTATTTTATAGTTCTCCTAGATTTTGGTTCGAATTTCTCCTTGAACACATGATATTCTTTTACTCTACTTTTTATTTTAGATTTCTGGATAGAGCTGTTGTGTCATCTGGTGAATGGTACTGACTCTATTGTTTGAACTGTATTAGACTTCTTTTTTCAGTAGGAGGACTGAAAGACTCTTTTGAGGGATAATTAATTAGTGTCCGCTTTTGATGATTCATAATCACAAACTGTGTTTTCATTTTCATTTTCAGTTGTAGATCCATTAATGTGGTCTTCTTTAGGTGAATCCTTATCCATGCAGCATCTGACTGTGGATTCTTTGGGCCAGCTCTTATCGGTACTAGACTGACATACACCGTTTGACTACTTGGTTATCAGGTGTTGTCCAGTAGCTTCTTGTGAATGGTTGCATTTTTCTCCTAGCAGTATTTTTGCCTTCTTGCTTCTACCAGTGCCTCTCAGTGTTCATATATTTTATTTTTTTGTGACTTGCAATTCCAGAACAATAAAAAAACTTCTATGGGAATTAACATTTATTCAGGATCAGCCTTTCATTCTGCAGTTTTCTTGTAGTGCAACAAGTGACATAAAGGTCATGTCCGCTTTAATTTGCCTTGCTTACTGTATGATTTTCTCAGCTAGCCTGCTGGACTACAAGCAATAAGGACTTTAGTTACGGGTATGAAACAGCAATAATTTACAAACCTACAAAATCCCTCAGAGGCCAGTTGTACTCTATTATCTCAAATTAGTTCTTTCCAATTAATTGGCTGTGTGAAAAGAAACCCTGAAGCTGTAGAAGTTCCAACAGCCATTTTTGTGCCCTGGTTTTAATGGTGAGTATTATACATAACTTTGTGACTCATTGTCCGGCCCTCCACCAACTGGTCCATGCAGTCCTAATTTCTGTGTCCTGACATCTGCATCCAGGTGCCCATAACCTCATGCTCCCATGAAATGAACTTACATCACTTCCAGTGCTGTCAGGGAGATTTCACAGTGTCAGGAGCAAGATTTGTTCCAGTAAAAGTATTATGAGTTTGTTGAAACTATTTTTTCTCTTACCTATGGATATAAACTAAGACCTATTTTGGGGCATTGTAACTGCTGCTACCACTAGGAACATAATCAATATTCAAAGTAATAAAAACAACTTGGGAATGCAGCTCCTTTGTCTTGTCTTTGGTATCTGAGTCACAAGATCTGAATTCCTGCAGGGGAATAGTCACGTGTTTTCAGCTGTGTATAGAGAGAAACCTAGTTAATACATCTTCATATATCGTATCAATCACAAATTCTTAGTTGTGACGCATGTTGCTGGAACATTTTGTTTAGGAGTCAGTTGCTATAATCCCAAGAGGCTGAACTGTGGAAATACCAACCCCCACCCCTGAATACCTTGTTCATATTAATGAAGTCCATTGTTTGGTGACTACAAGAACCATGCAACGGTTTTGAGGCACACCCTGTTCTTTAGGAACTGACAGATCCTCTACAAGCTTTGGCAGCATTTCAGGTAATTTTGTGTCTCCCCATCACTTCCTGTACCACAAGATTGAAATGTGGTCAAATGTTTGTTTTTCTAATCTCCAGACTCCAGTTCTTTCTCGTAGTATTGGAGTCACTTTTATTAGAGTGAAGTTAGGCTCCACTCCAGGAAATGATAGCTATTTTGCCCACAAGAAACTTTCAGATGACATGCTTATTTAAAACAGTTTTGTCTATATTCCAGAATGCTTGATTGTCTTCAACAACTGAACTTAGTAAATGGGCACGTAATTTTTTCCCCTCTTTTTATGTCTGTTTATTCAAATTCTTGAAGTTTGTAGGAGATAACTTCTTGTCACAGGTACTCAGTGAGTCAACTAGGAAAGGTGGCCTCCTAGACTTGTTATTTGTGAATAGAGAAGGTCTCATGGGGGATCGGATGGTAGGTGGTTGTCTTGGTTGCAGTGATCATGAAATGGTTGAGTTTTTAAAATTTTCAGGGTAATGAGAACAAAGGACAGCAGCATTGTTAGCCTGGACTTCAGAAGAGCAAACTTTAAGATATTCAGGGAGCTATTTAGCAGAGTACCCTGGGAATCTGCATATGAGGGCTTAGGAGTCCACAAGTGCTGGTCTGTCTTTAAGAACCACCTTTTAAAAGCACACGAGCAGGCAGTGTTGTAAGTCAAGCAAGTGGGGCAGAAGACCAGCTTGGTGGAACAGGGAACTCCTCAAGGAGCTCAAGAGGAAAAGGAAATCATATGATCTCTGGAAGCAAGGTCAGACTTTGGAGGAAGATTACAGAGCTGTGGTTCATATATGCAGGAAGGAGACACAAAAGGCCAAAGCTCAGCTAGAGTTGAAACTGGCCAGTGTTGTCTCAGACAACAAGAAGGCCTTTTTTAAGTATGTTAATAGCAAAAGGAGGTCTAAGGAAAATATTGGACCGATACTTGTTGAAGTTGGTCACCTGGCTGATAGGGATGAAGAAAAAGTGGAGGCATTCAATGCATTTTTTTCCTCAGTCTTTAATAAAACTGACAGACCTTGGGCTGCCCGGTCCCCTGAGTCAGAGGACCACAAGTGTGGGAACAGTAACTTTCCATTTGTGGACACTGAAATTGTAAGGGACCTGCTGTATCAGCTGAATGTTCACAAATTCATGGGCACGGATGGGATTCATTCAGGAGTACTGATGGAGATAACTTGATCATCTACCAAAGGTCTTGGGAGTCTGGGGAGGTCCCTCCTGACTGGAAGCTAGCCAATGGTATTCCAATCTACAGAAAGGACATGAGGGAAGACTCAGGTACCTACAGACCTGTTAATTTAACCTCAGTTCCTGGAAAAATTATGGGGAAGATTATACTGTGTACTATTGAAAGGTGTTTAAAGAATGATGCAATCATCAGGCACAGTCAATATGGGTTCACAAAAGGAAAGCCCTGTCTAACCAATTTGATATCTTTCTATGATAAGTTCACCCACCTAGTGGATGAAGGGAAGGCGGTAGATGTAGTTTTTCTGGATCTTAGTAAGGCTTTTGATACTGTCCCTCACAGCATCCCTCTGGACAAGTTGTCCAACTGTGGGATGAGCAGGTTCACAGTGTGCTGGATGAAGAACTGGCTGAACAGCAGGGCTCAAAGGGTTGTAGTGAATGGGACTACATCTGACTGGTGACTGGTCACCAGCGATGGTCCTCAGGGCTCAATTCTAGGGCCAGTACTGTTCAATATATTTCTCAGTGATCTGGGTGCAGGAGTTGAATGCACCATTAGCAAGTTTGCTGATGATACCAAACTGGGAGGTGCTGTTGACTCTCTTGAGGGAC
>JANXJC010000078.1:67218778-67252683 GCA_027564655.1 Leptodon cayanensis | reverse complement strand
GATATGTAGCTTTTAATTTAGCCAAACCCGACTGATTAAATTAGTGCACATGATGTAAGCCCATCAGTGAGTCATCCAACAATTTAACTTAAGCAAAAATCTGTCTTGTCGTTCCAGGAGCAGTAATATCATTCTTTGCTTCAATAGCTTCAGTCTCAGGTAGACATTTTGCAGACCATCTGCTGTACAGTTTTGGTGTACCTGCATCACAGCAGCTTGCAAGGTATTCTAGCTGGAAAGTGTAAGTTTGGCCGACATATTTTACTGTTTAACAATGATACAGGCAACTGAATTTCCCAAAGCAATTTTAAGAGGCAAGGGAATAGGTCAAGATGGAAATAAGTAATAGATTTTAATGTAATGGGTTACAGTCTATATCTATATAGATTCTGTTAAACATGTTTTCACAGTTTCCTGTATTTTGAAAAATAAACGGTATACTGATTTTATACTTTTATTCAAATTAATATACTTCAGTTTTTAACTATCCTGTACAGAGAACCTCTGGAGTGTTGTAAACTTCCATAGGACTCCATGGGAGCTGTGCTAAGAACTGCAGCGTTCAGTATGAAATGGAATTCTATTTAACATCATTTAGTTTTTCCCATGGTATGGCTGGTTAGCATTAGGTAATGGATCAAGGTATTTCGGCTCACCCAAGCCTGGGGATGCTCCATAAGTAAAGACTAAGTAGTTGTGATTAGTTAGACTTACCTAGAAGAGAAGGTAGAAATATATTATTATTATGTTTTTAAAAATGTGAAAAGTTATTAAAAAAAAGGAAATACACTCTTAAGTTGATAGGTTTGTGTAACAGTATGGCAAATTTAAGGTGAACAGGAAAAAGAAATCCTGCAGTTTCTAAAGATAGAAAAATCCTAAAGCAGATTTTTTTTGAGATAATTCTGGGATCTACATTACTGAACAATTTAAGAATTGGATCCAAAAGGCATCATTCAGGAATGATTAAGGGAAGAACTGGTTCTGATTTAGAAAGGGACATAGACTAGAAGTCCCCACCAGGCCTTTCAGAATGTACCTGTAGGTTTCTGTAACAAGGGTGACAATTTTGCCTCAAGGTGTGTATCTGGAATCATAAATATTATATGTAAATGTATTGGCATGTGCAGATGTAAACACTGTTCACACCTTTCCATTCTCTGAGTATTTTTCTTTTTGAAGCTGCTCAGTTTCAGGAAACTAATTGGGATGTTCTGCAGTGTATGTGGAAATCTGATTTTGGGTTGCATTTTTGCTTGCTTGAACAGTGTTCAAAGAATGATGCCTGCCTTTTAGTATTGACCCATTCTTTAAGAAAACAGGCAGATTTTGTAGTTCTAATAGATCAGAATAAAATGAAAGTATTACAGTGCTTTGTTTAAAACATTTAGCCATGACCAAAAGCTATTAATTCTACAAGAGCCTTTTCTATTCCTATAATTCTTTGTTTACATTTTCAGGCAAATTAAGTGCAACTTTAAATAATTTCTTTAGAAATTTAATGTTGTGCATCTAGTTTATTGCATAAAAATCAACTATGTTGTATGGAATTTCTTTTTCCATTCCTGTGTGGACTGGCCAAATCCTGCAGAAGTGTGAATCATCCAACATACGCTGAACAAAGTGGTGCTCTTTTTAGTTTTTGTGGACTCATGAATGGCCATAAATATAGGCATTCCAATCTTCTTTCATCTGTATCTCTTGTTGGTCAGCTGTCACTTCTGCAGGGAAATGGTATGAAGACCATACCTAAGTAAGTAGAAAGAAAAAGTATATACCATTTTTAAAGCAAAGAATAGCCTGGTTATGGGTTGTCTTTTGGTGCATGCATTTTTTTAGTGGTAAACAGTTGCTATGATCTGGCATGGTCTTGATGTGCAACAGTTCAGCAATGTTCTCCTCAACTGATAATACTGCAGCTTCACTGTGATGGCTGAGGCGTTTGCATCTAACAGCTTAACTACTGCTTTGCAAGCAACTCCATAAAGCAGAGTGGGTGGGGAAGTAAGCAGTCCAAATTTAATCTGGTTGCAGTAAGGACTAAAAGTAAGATCAAAGGGAAGGAAATGGGGTCTTTGCATGTAAGTAAAGAAATGCTGAAAAATGAGAATAAGAATTGGATGTAAATAAACTGCCTGAAGTGAAGTGGCAGTAATGAAGAAGAAGGATAAGGATAAAAGTGAGAAATAGGTGCAGAGACATTTTATAGGGATTATTATTGACTGTCAATCAATTCTGCTTCATTTCTAATAGAAAGAGAACCTTTGAACAGGAATGGCCTAAATGGGTGAAAAAAAAAAAATGGAAATGGTAAGAAAAGAAGTAGAAAAATATGAAGACAAACAAACAAATTGAATGTTCCAAAGTGCTGAACAAAACTGCCTTAAAACACGATAGGAGCATAAAAGAAAATCGCCCCAAAGACTCTTTTCCATTCAGATCACAATAGTTCCACAAGCTGTGACGGGATGCTAATATATTTGCCCTTTTGCGCACTGAAAGATTGCTGAAGCTCTAGGCATGGGTGCAACAATGCGAACCAGAACAGAACTGCTTTAAAACCTGAGTTATTCCCCACTCAATAATAAGACATTTGATATCTTTCAGGGAATTATAATGTGGCTGTAAAAATGTTTTCCCAGTTTGACACTTAGGTATTCAATCCAGCAGCACATTTTTTTTCATAATATTTGAGAAACCCATTTGGTTCTTTTTCAAATTACAGTAGTGCAAATGAAAAAATACAAATAAAACTGAAAAAAAAAAAGAGGAAGTTACTGCTTTCAGATGTTCTTCCACACTTCTCTAACTCAAATATTGCATTGTTTTTTGAAATGTAATTTTGCAAGCCCTCCCAATCCACCCTGTAGTGGTTGTGGACTGGTACTTTTGGCTACTCAGGGAAATAAACATTTTAAAATAACTAAATGCATCATTTTGGAAAAACTGTTCCTGCACATGTTTAGCCACAGCATACTCAACCAAAAATGTCAGACAGTTCTAAAACTGAAACATGTGGAATCTGCACTGAGACATACAATAATAAGCCACAACAAGGGTGCGCATTAGCAGATTGCTGGTATACTTCTTGGATATGATGTGAGCCTGCAGACCAAAGGCTGAGAGGCTTCAGTATCTTCAGAAGTGGGTTAATAGCACACTGCTGTACATCTTGACGTGATTAATTGGTGTTAAATGCAGCTTGCTCCTAACATATTTCATTGAACTCTTTAGAGTTTCATATACTATATCTTTTCATTACGAACAATAAAGAGCAGTAGAAGAATAAGAAAAAAAATAGCTGTGATTTTCAATATACTCTCTCATTTTTAACAATTTTTCTTCTCAGCCTTCTTGGTTTATTCAGTGCCTTTTTGATGAAATCTTTTTACCCCATCAAGCCAGCCTGTCCTCTCAGTAGTAGTTTAAGATCCAACAGCTATTATAAAAAAAAAAAAAAAAAACCCAACAGACAATTTGGAATTTTGAAGACATCTGCTTCAGCTTTTGCTTGTGTAAATTTAACTGTCTACTAATGCTCTTATTATGGGCTCAATGTTATATTTCAGTGTAATTTCCACATGATAGAAATCTAAACTGCCTTACACTTAAGGGTCTGCAAATGCTTCAGGTAGATTTAACTTGCTGAAAATGCACAGTTTATTCAAATGTTCTGTGCCTCTTCATGGGCAGAACAGAACTCCTCTTGGCTCTCTGGCTCTTGAGACTGTATGTAAGAAGTAATAGGAGCAAGATTTTAGTTTTCAGAATAGATACATGCTTAGAAGTGACTTACGCAGGGATATCCAAAGCATAGACATGTCAGAGGTATTTTGTAATCTCCCTTACTCATTCTGTTTATGTTCAGTTAAAGAACTGTAAATTTTGTGGAGAAGTTGTGTATATTGGTTCTGCAAAATGCTTCCCATAGAAACTGTAGAGTGGTGAAATTATGCATCACTTGATTTTAATGTTGTTTTTATTTTTTCATGGCTACAGAAGTGTCCTCTGTCCAAAGAATGCCGATCAGTGTACCTGAAAGCACACATTTCATTTTCTTGGAAAACTAAAGGTGACATTTTTCTCACCTATTGCCTTAGTCTGAGTGACTCCCCCTGATGGTCAATGGAAGGAGGATGTCACCTCTGGAGCGATGGAGTTACTATCCTTAAATGTTATTTTGCACACTGAATAAAAAGGGATCCCCGTTGCCATGTAGATGGCTAAAGATAAATCAGATGAACCTATATCTAAAAATCTGTATCATCTGAACTAGCAGGTTTAAAAATGTACTTCAGGAAAGAGTTTCCTATATAGCACACTTTTTATTTAATTAAAATGTAGGAAAAACAAAGATATATTGTCTCTGAAAAGGAAGTGGAAACTGCAAATATATCTGCTTAATGAGATAGAACCATGTTAAAGGATCAAAGTAAAGTTAAACTATTTACATCTTTGTGGTTTGACAGACTGTCCATTGTAATTAAAGATAAAAACACAACATTACATTATCATTCCTACAAAGGAGCATACCATTCTTCCAGATGTCATAAGCAAATGCTAGATTGGCTAATATCAGCTTATATGGTGAGGATCAATATTTGCATCCTGCTTTTCCAGTAGTGTGAAATTACGCTAACTGGTTTTATTGTAACGGTTCTCCTAAATGGCTGAAGAAAAGTATGTACGCGTTCTCGAATTGTAATTCATTTTTAGCAAAGTATAAACAAAATAAAGAATCAATTTTAATGTGGCATAATCTACTAAATTAATGTCTGGAAAACAAGGATTCATCTTCTGGGCTGCCAGCCTAACTGCAAATTCTTCATAAAATACCTGGCTCAGCATGTACTATTTACTTTATGACAGCAGGGAACACCCAGTGGCATAATTTTTTTTCTCTTCTAATATGAAGGAGACTAAGAATGTAAGATGGTGAGTTTTCCTTGAGCCATACATTTCTGTGAGTGCAGGTACATACCGGGGGGTTCCTAGCAGGCTGATACAGGGCAGAATTCCTTTCTTTTCCTCCAAGATTTTAGTGCAAGCTTGGCACAAACAACTTTTCATTACTTTTTCTGGGTGAAGAATCTAAATCTTAACAGTCTTTTGGTTTACATAGCTTTAAATCTGTGACGTCTTATTTTCTGTGAATTGCATTTTGACCTTTGAAAGCACCTTCTTGTGTGCAAAGACAACAACTATTTTTCTTTGAGTGAGGCTAGAAGACAAACACATACCAGCTTCTCACATGGCGATGCCTTTTTCGTTATGCTCAGCTTGCAGCTTTTATTGTGCAGGAGAGCTAAACACAGATTCAGATTCTGCCTTGGAGTTAACACAGACATGCTGAAACAGATCCTAATCAGGTATAAATCAGCATAAATGCCACTAAAGTGGAACAGTATCTCATGTCAGAGAAGGGTCTGGTCAAAGGTTTCTGTGTTGCTTCTTTCAGAACTGAAACCAAGTGTAAATTTACTAAAAACCATCCAAACACAAAACAAATCCCAACACTTTTTATTCTGCTAGTTAGGATGGATTCAGCACGAGGCTCTAACAGAACTGTAGACCCATGAACATGGCTTTGTGTCATGCACACTCAACATCTCCAGATGACGGCAGAAGATGTGCTTCTGAATTGCCAACAGCAATTTTGTGGCTACGTTCAGTCCTGGTAGTAATAAGAAAATTAAAAAGAGAATGGCAGGAATGGCTGTTTTTCTGAAGTTTTTTCAATGAGACAAATGTCAGTATTTTTAAATCAAGCTGGCAAAACTAAAATGTTATCAATAAAGTCAAACTATGGGGCTGGTAAGAAAAGATGTTGGCCTCTTCCTCCATGTATAACTCAAAAGTTAGCAGTATTGAGTCTAATAATAACTCCATAGCACATTTCTCCCAGAGTAGCAACAAAAATGTTGTTTATTAAACACAGTGTTTGAGCTGTAATGCTGTCTGTAGCGGTCAGTGAAAGTAAAGGCAATATTTTTTAAGATACATTCATACTATTGAAAGTACAGCATTGTCAAGGAATCCATGTGGGATTACTGTATTTTGGATTTACTTTCCTAATAATATTCAATCATAAAACTAAGAAAATTATCAGCCTGCAATCTACAAAAAAGTCAGTCAATTCCTCTAGATGTTTTTTTGTAGGTGGCGAACATTTTTAATAAATGAGAATAAGGTATTTTACAGCTCTCCCTTTTCACCGTTTTAACCTTTAGCTGAAAATTTTGATCAAATATTTTCCAGAATTTCCTTTAGTACCTCCAGGGACCTTTGAATCAGACGATGAACTAGTCTTTTTCAGTCAGAGAGGGAGTACACTGTACACAGGCATGCTACAGTGTAGGTAGCAGTTACAATTTTTAGGAGGTGTTTAGTGTCTGAACTATTTTTCTTTATGTTGATATATAAAATTATTCTTGCACAAGCTACTAAAGCAGCACATTACTGTCAGCTGATAAGTTTTTTATTTCATTGTATTTAGTTAGAGATACGACTGTGCTAAGCTAGTTTCATTTCTTGGTGGAACATTTTATCAGGATGTGAAATAAATGACATAGAGTTTCTGCATACAGGTTTGGTCAATATTAGCTAGATGGGGATAAATCACTGGAATCTGAGTGCACCACTAAGTAGAAAATAGGAAAGTTTGACCATCAGATCATTTCTTCATTTCTTTTTCTGAATAACTTGCAGCCCAGCATTTCCAGCAGTTCCATGTTAAGATGTCGTCTCAATGGGCCACAAACTTAAATGCTCTACTGTTGATTTCTCTGTACCCTGCCTTTCATTTCATAGGGTTCTTTCCAACGCTGCTCCTATTTCCAGATCTAGGTATTGTGTAGTGGAACAGAAAATCCTCTACCTTTGGTATTGTTTGAAACTTACAGACACAGAACCAACATGGTAAAAGAATTGGAATTAGATCTGTCTGGAGTTTTTTCTCAGATCTCTCAAATGAAACCACTTTTGATACTATTATTAATTGGAAATTAATTAAAAGTAAACAAAGAACTCAAACAAGAAAGAATAATTGTGTTAGCAAAATTAGAACATTTTGAAATTGCATTCTAAAATGCCTGTATCTCTGAAAAATGGTTCCTAAAAGTAACAAGAGTAAATAAGGGCTTTGTGTCTTTGTGTTCTTTGTGATATGTTGTAAGAATCCAGGGGTACCATAATTAAGTGCCACTTGCCAATATTTTCCAGCACTGTGTAAAGTTAACTGCACATATAAAACATATTGTCTCCTGCTGCTGACTTTTTATTGTCCTGTGTCTGTATTAAATGCTGGACTGGTATGCTTAAGGATATAATTTTGTGCAGGAAACCACAATAAGGTCTGGGAATAATTGCAACACAAGATCAAGATTAAAAGATAGAATTTTGCAAAAATCATTTGACATTTTTATCAAGAGTTTCTCTAAATACACTAATTCTAATGATCAGTTCATGTATAAAGATAAATGTTAGCGAGAGTAGCTGACATTTAATGTTACCATACACCAAAACAGTTACATAAGGCTTGATTGAGAGCCATGACATTACCTTGTCACCTGGTTCAACACTCAGCTTGAAAATAATTTTGTTATAATATTTTACAATCCTTCTAGCCATGAACAGTTTGCCTTTAAAGAGTGTGTGTTAGATAAAGAGTTTGGCTCAGTCTTCCACTGAGGCTGGTAAAGCTGCTCTTGAGGACAATTGCCAGCCCTGGAGATCTATACAAGACATAGTTGAATGTAGTCTGCCTTCCATTATAGTTTGTTCCAATGGAGATTTTCTTTCTGATGTATGAGGTCAGGAGAAAAAAGTTGTTTTATTCAGGTGGCTTCCTTTTCTTTGTTTTATTCAGAAGGCCTCCTCTTCTTGATACAAAGTGGAAGGTTACCCTAGCCTCCCTGACCCTTGCCATTTTGCATAAAATTCCCTTTGAAATATTTTTTCTTTTCTTTGAAAGGGAGAAGAATTGATTTATGGTTCCAATGTTTCGCAGACAATTCAAACCAAGTCCACAGCAACAGAACAAGCAACACTGTAATCTATACAGCATGTGCCATCTGTAGAGGATGTAATTGCAATAGTGTTATAAACTTTTCTCTGTGGGCCAAACATGTGGAACATTCTCTAGACGTTATGTTCGGCTGAAAATGTTTAATGTCGTGGTATTTTGAATTGGGACAAACATCCAGTAACAATGTAGTGTTCTTAAGCATTGAACAACTGTATCAAACACAGCATTTGAAGAAGGGCTTGTAAAACACAAGAGCTTATAAACCCCATACAGACCTCCTTGGGGTCAGAATGGAGGAGCTGCACTTTAGAGCTTTGGTATGAGATTCATGAACTATGCTTAACTGTGTTTACTTAAGCTAATCTCATCTTGTTCTGAGAACTTAATTCATGCCAGTGGCTCCAGTTGGTCCAATGAAAGAAAAAAGTAGCAGCTACTTCTTTTCTGTGGTGGGCAACAAGTAGAAAATGCACACTAGTGCTTTTTACTATTAAAATGTATTGCTTAAAATAATGCATAAACTTAGAGAAGTCATAATTTTCAATGACAACACCTTAATTGCTATTTGTTGCCGCAGAAATGCCTATCAAGGTTACGTACATTTTGTGGAAGGAAGTGGCACATAATAAAGACAGTACTTTTCCTGAAGAAATTAAAGTCTTAAGACAGTCCAGTCTGCCTTCAGCCTTATGATGCTAGTCCAAACTGGATACCTAAGCTTTTCTTGTAGCTAATGGGGAGACAGCTGACTTCTCAGGACACACATTTCAGGCTGACAGAATTTTCTGCAGAGCTTAGTGTTAACCTGTACAGAGGTAACCTCCTGGGAGTTTATTCTTGGGAACACTGAAAACATCCCTGCTGCACATGATTCTGTCTGTGGTGGGAGGAAAAGGCTGCAATATGGGAAGAACAAATTAAGAAGAAAGACTTAAACTGGTTAGACAGAGCTGTGCCCAAGTCTGCGGTTTCAAGAGAAATCTTCACAATTCAGCATTTGATTCTATAATAAATATCAAATTCCCTTGGCAGATGATCTAACCTGTAGCTTAGTCTAAGTAGTAAGTCAATCACCAAATGGGCCACAGGTGGGTCAGAGGCATTGTAGAATTTTTGTACTAGCCAGGGGCAGCTAACTACTGCAAAGTATCAGAAGCAAAAATTTACAATCAGTTGTTACTCTCTTAATTTAAACAATTAAATTAAAAGTATTTGTGTCCTTAGTAATTGCAACTGCAATGTGATGGACAGAGAGAGGTGGTTCATCCTACAAGAGCGGATGAATCCGCGAAAAGCTCATACTTACCAAAGTTCTGAGAACACTGTTCTGAGGGATAGATAAGGAAAACAGCTCTGCCAGTCACACTGTTGTGAAAGACAGCAGCCATATTTTTTCATTGATTTGGTTTTGCTGATGTAAGATCAGCTGCCCGAATCCTCAGCTCCCATGAGTACCTCACAGAGAAGAAAAACATGTTTAGGAGGGAGCTTGAAAGTGAAATTGTGGATCACAATGAGAGGTACCATACATACAGTGTAGGGAATCTTGACCAAAATGAGAAAAGTGTCTATGGAATTTAAGCCTCAACAAAATGAAGGTTGTCACATTACAAATTTTGATGCAGGCACATATCGTCTGCCACAGGAGTACTTCTGAATCTTTATTTTAGGCATTTTTTTTTTTATATCTGGCTCTGCATGTCTTGCTGTGGCCATATATAGCCACTCTGGCAGCTGAGATTTGAGGTCAGAATTCCAGTCCAGTGCCTTAGCCACACGATTATCTTTATACTTCGACACTAGAGACATCTTTTGAAAAGCTTGGTCTGTGGTTAAGATTGCAAACAGATTTCCTGTCTTCTACAGTAAACATTTCAAAGAGGGATAGCTTTTGGTTTGAGGTGACAGGATGATCTAGCACTCAACAGTTGCCTTTCAGAAGTGGAGCATAAGGCTGTAATAATACATTTAATATGGGTTTTCTCCTGTTCTCCCCAGCTTAGGCTGGAAAGAGAATTTCATTCTATCAAAGTCAAATAAAATAGAAGTTTCATATTATTTAACCTGTTTTCCTCATCTGAGGTTCTTTAATGCTTCATTGCTCATATGACTCTAAGAACATGCTGAAAAACTGTTGAAAGCAAGTTTGTTTGAGGCCCTAAGTTCAGCATTAGATAACTGCAAAACTAACTAGTCATTTTGTAATTAAAGACACACATTTAAATCACATCAGGGCACCAGCCTTTGCATCTTAGTTTCAGCATCAAGCAGTTTCAGTAAGGCACTGTTTATGTTCAGCAACCTGCTCTTAGCATGCACTGTAATATCAGAGCCTCTGTAGATTTCTATTCTCAAAGATAAGCTAATCTTCATACTGCTCATGTATCACCCAATCACAATCCAATGTGTTTTAAAGATCTGTCTCACTTGAATTCCTCCTGACCCCATGTACCATGAGTATCTTAACCTTTTTTTTTGCTGGAACAGTGGCATAGAAAATATCCCAGACAGTACGTAGTTGAAATGTGTCCCGGTTTTGGCTGGGATAGGGTTAATTTTCTTCCTAGTACCTGGTATAGTGCTATGTTTTGCATTTAGTATGAGAATAATGTTGATAACACACTGATGTTTTCAGTTGTTGCTAAGTAGTGTTTAGACTAAGTCAACGATTTTTCAGCTTGTCATGCCAGCGATCTAGAAGGCTGGAGGGGCACAAGAAGTTGGGAGGGGACACAGCCAGAGCAGCTGACCCAAACTGGCCAAAGGAATATTCCATACCATGTGACGTCATGTCCAGTATATAAACTGGGGGGAGTTGGCTGGGGGGGGTGCGATGACTGCTCGGGCACTGGCTAAGCGTCAGTCAGTGAGTGGTGAGCAATTGCATTGTGCATCACTTGTCGTTCTTGGGTTATATTTCACACTCTTTTTGTTATCTTTCTTTTCATTACAACAACAACAACAACAACAACAACAATAATAATAAAAGAATTATTATTTAATTTCAATTATTAAACCGTTCTTATCTCAGCCCATGAGTTTTATTTGTTTTCAATTCTCCTCCGCATCCCACTGGGTGGGGGGAGAGGAGTCAGTGAGTGACCTTGTGGTACTTAGTTGCTGGCTGGGGTTAAACCGTGACAAAATGTTAGCAGATATGTTTACAATGTTTTCCGAAACATGACTTGCAGAATTGGAGGCTGCCGTCTTTTTATCTATAAATTTTACAAGAAGGTAAAGAACTTGCAGCTGATGACTTGCTGCTTTTATTCAATAGGTTGACTGAATCTCTCCAGTATCTTTTCAGAGTAAAAAAGAACGGTCTATCACTAAACAACAGAAAACAAACAAACCAAACATTTTTATCAGAAATAGCATTTCTTTTGTTTGTTTGCATGAATAATATGAATAGATAATGATGCTCTGACTCTGCATATGGGGGATTGACACTGTGGGGTGCAAGTGTAGAAGTGTATGGGGTCTGAACTTAAAGAAAAGAAAGCTGAGTAATACATTACTTATAAAACTTACCTAATAACTACATAGTGACCAGTTCTGGAGAACAGGTAAACAAGGTGGTTTCTAGGTACTTGGCTTTGCAAGTAAAGTTCAAAACCTGAATGAAGGATAAGACTTCCCTAAAAAGTAAGGGGAAGAATTGGGGGTATACTGGGATTTTTGATGGCCTGCACATCAGTGTGGTGGAGCCCAAGCTGACTGAAGGAAGAGGTGTCCCAGATCCCATTGGTATCCCAGCCATACATACATTTCCTCTGCTTTCAATGTGTGTGTGAGAGTGAGGTTCACAGTGCAGAACCAGTCCCTTACATATAGAGTAAGAGTTTGGTTAAAGGCTTTATACCTCAAATGCCATTGCCTTTGCATTTACTTTTTCTTTTAAAACACAACTAGAGAAGAAAATAGCCCCACCAGTCACCCTTCATACAGTAATCTGAGGGCATTTACCATCCTCTGGCTTCTAAGAAAGTGACATAACCAGTTTAGAAGGTGTGCAGGTGGTAGCCATTGTCCCACCTCTTACCATGAGGATCACTACTACTGTAGAGCCGGGGACCAAATTAGTGTGGCTAGAGAGGAAGGAAGCACAGGGAAACTTGTATCCATTTCAAGGATGAGGATGAGTTCAGGGACAGAAAGAGTCCTAAGTTCTGCTCCTTGGTTCCAGGACATTCTTTACATTAAAAGGCAGCTTGAAGTAGGTGTAATAGATGTTATAAATTGGCTCAAGTTAGACCTATCATCAGAGGGAGAATGGCAGAATGAAATTCAAACTTTTTGCCAACCTTCAAATCCCTTCTTCAAAGCAAAGAGGTGCTAGAGTGGCTCAGAGTAAGCTGCTGTAATATCTTTTAAAGACAGCATGTTTTTAATGAGGAATGTTGTTTGAACAATGTTCTTTTTCACTTCTGACATTTGGCTTCTTGTTTATTAAGTCTAATTAAAAGTAATTTGCATTTTGATAAAAAAATAAGCCAAAAAAGATGTTCTCAAAGAAAACTTTTGGGTGACATGAAATGATGAAAACTCTTTGCATTTGTCTTCTCTACTGAGTTCAATGTAAGTATCCTGAAATATGACACTAATTTTCTATAAAAAGTTTCCAGAATCATTTAGGCTGGAAAAGACCTTTAAGATCATCAAGTCCAGCTGTAAACCTAACACTGCCAACTCCACCACCAAACCATGTCCCTACGTGCCACATCTACACATCTTTTAAATACCTCCAGGGATGGTGATTCAGCCACTTCCCTGGGCAGCCTTGTCCAATGCTTGACAACCCTTTCAGTGAAGAAATTTTCTTAATATCCAACCTAAACCTCCCCTGGTGCAACTTGAGGCCATTTCCTCTTGTACTATCACTTGTTACTTGCGAGAAGAGATGTCACCCACCTCGCTACAACCTCCTTTCAGGTAGTTGTAGAGAGTGATATGGTCTCCCCTGAGCCTCCTTTTCTCCAGGCTAAACAATCCCATTTCCCTCAGCCAACTCTTATAAGACTTGTTCTCTAGACCCTTCACTAGCTTCGCTGCTCTTCTCTGGATACGCTCCAGCACCTCAATGTCTTTGTTGTAGTGAGGGACCCAAAGCTGAACACAGTATTTGAGGTGCTGTCTCACCAGTGCCAAGTAGAGAGGGACAATCACTTTCCTAGTCCTGCTGGCCACACTATTTCTGACACTAACCAGGATGCTATTGGCCTTGTTGGCCACCTGGGCACACTGCCGGCTTTTCTTCAGCCAGCTGCCAACCAGCACCCCCAGGTCCTTTTCCACCAGGCAGCTTCCCAGCCATTCTTCCCCAAGCCTGGAGCATTGCATGGGGTGGTTGTGACCCAAGTGCAGGACCCAGGACTTAGCCTACTTGAACCTCAGCCCATCGATCCATCCTGTCCAGATCCCTCTGCAGAGCCTCCCTACCCTCGAGCAGATCAACACTCCTGCCCAACTTGGTGTCATCTGCAAACTCACTGAAGATGCACCCAATCCCCTCATCCAGATCACTGATAAAGATATTAAACAGAACTGGCACCCATACTGAGCCTTGGGGAACACAACCTTGTCACAACCCATGCTGGATGGACCAGGGAGGGGTTGTGGTGAGTTCAGAATTCCCTCAGGCTAAATTAAGGTGAAATGACACCAAAAGAACAGTTAAACATTTTATTTATGGCAGAAGCAAACTGAACTTGGAAGGCGTTAACAGGAGGTGGCGGGGATTCTCTCAACAGGAATTGGCATGGAACGACCTCAGTGAACCATGTAACCTGCAGAAACCATATACATCAACTCAGGGAAGAAGGAGATCCCTCCCGTTGAGTCACGAGGTTCAGAGTGGACCCCCTTGCTTTCCAGACTCCTCCTCAGAGAAGAGCCCGGGGCAGCTGGATCCACTCCTAGTCCCAGACTTGGTCAGCGGTTTTGTGTCTAAAGGGATGAGGTGTGGGGGTTATGGAAAAGGAGAGAGAAAGAGAGAGCAAGACAGAGAGAGGAAGAAGAAAAGAAAAGAGAAAGATTTCACCGGTCTTGGGTCCAGCGTCCAGTCAGCCTGGCGGTCCAGTTCCAGTGGGCGCGCACAGGGCTCCTCGTGTTGGCATCTCTCATAGCCCAGTTCCCGCCTTTTCTCACGTCAGTCACACACCTCTTGGTCTTCTGCACACCGCCCGTAAGGATTTATGTAACTCTCCATCTTGTGCACAGGCGGCATTGCCGGGGGGGGGGGGTCACGAAGGGTCCCTCAGGCGGCTGTGAGCCCCTTCCTCAAATAAACTTTGCATGACCTCTGGCCATACATGGTGAGCTGCCCCGCTCAGCCTATTTGAACAGGGAACTGCGCACCCCCGGCCTGCCCTCCCTGCTTCTCACCCGCAGTTTGTTGTTAGGCTGAACTTGCTGCTTTGTTACACAGGGTTTGCCCCACCACAGTGTTTGAGACATTAACTCTTTCAGTCTCCCACCCACCTATGACTGGCCACCAACTGGATTTAGCTCCATTCACCACCACTCTTTGGGCCCTCTTTGGTCACCCAGCCAGTTTTTTACTCGGCAAAGAGTACACCCCTCCAAGCCATGAACAGCCAGTTTCTCCACAGTGTCAGAAGCTTTACTGAAGTCTAGGTAAACATCCACAGCCTTTCCCTCACCTGCTAGGCGGGTCACCTGGTCATAGAAGGAGATCAGGTCTGTCAAGCAGGACCTGCCTTTCATGAACCCGTGCTGACTGGGCCTGATCCCCTGGCTGTCCTGCAGGTGAGGTGTGAAAGAAGAACCATGCAAGCCAAATTGGTACAACTATACTGGCAAGTAGGAAGTAGGACTATGGGATACAAAGAAAATACAGTAAGAGTGGAGGAGAACAACATGGATACTGTAGGGAAAGCTGTGCCTTTATGAAAAACCTATGGATAATGTGATTTAATTGATGCACAGTACCTGTGTGGTATGATATACCTGTGTTTCCAGAAAGAAGGACTTTTTTCAGTTTGACTATTTACAGCTATTTCTTTGCTCTTGTGTTATTTTATTTCATCTTGAAATTTCTGTTTCTTTCATGAGATCAATATGGAATTATTGCTGGAGTTCTGTGATTTGTGTTTTCTTATTAAACAAAAGAATAACCACGGGCATGCTCACAAGTTGTATAGGGTGCATTTCACTGATGTGCTGCATCTTGATCGCTCCTGTCCTAAGGCAGAGAAGGAAAAACCTAAAAGGCTTTCTAGTGATGACCTCAATTAATTAGCTGCTCATAACCATGACAGATGTTTCTGTTTTTTTCTGTATTATATAATATTGAGTGTAATGTTCAGAAAATGACCTGTTACAACAGACAGGCTAAACACTTATTTCCAGATATTTAAAACACAATACCTGGGATGTGTAGGATTGTTTTAGATTGTTATAGACGCAGTTAGCTGTCTGTTAGACACTGAAGCTTGGCGAATGTTAAAGTAAACATGTTACACATTAAAGTAAACTAACTAAAGTAAACACTTGCCTATATGAGGTTTATTTGAAAACCTAGCCAATTTAGCTTGACTCTTACTTTCTGGATCTCAAGCAAACCTGTTAACTAAATTAGAGCAGGAGTAGATAGGAGGTTGACAGGAGTCTGTAGAGAGTAAAGTTGGAGGGCAGAGGGAGAATATTCTTAGTTTATATGAATTTTGGCTCTAGATGGGAATTATCAGAGTCTGAGTTAATTATCTGCCCTGATTGGATGCTTTCCATCCACTCCTCTGTTCCATGATCAAGCAAGCTACAGACATATGGTCTCAGTGAAACTAATATAAAGTGAGGTCACAGATGTTTGAAAACTATCTTACCTACCGTTCACTGACTACATAAATAGGAGATGGGCAAAGACTGGCTTGGCAAATGCAGGAAACAAGTTGGGGACACAGATGCAAGTGAATGTTCATTTATAAAAGAGGCAAATGTAATTCCAGAAAGTTATTAAAAGCATGTCTCTTGTTAGATTTAGGATGTGTTTATTTCATGCTACCTGGTATTGGTAAGCACTTTTGTGGGAGGGGACAATTCTTCTGAAAGACAAAGAGACTGGAGACAACTTATCATAAATAATCCAGATGATAAGCATTTTAGAAAACATGACCTCCAAACAAGTATGAAAGAATTCATTTGTTTAGTCTGGAAAAGAGAAGAATGAGGAAGGAATAATGATAACAGGCTTCAAACGCATAAAAGATTTTTGCAAAGAAGATGGTGATCAAGTGTTTTCATCCCTGCAAAAGATAGAACATGAATTAGGTAGATTAATTTGTAGCAAGGACTATTTATATTAGATATTAAGAAAATCTTTCACATCAAAAGGCCAGTTCAACACCCAAGCAGGCTACTTGAAGAAGCAGCAGAATTTTCATC
The DNA here is from genome assembly GCA_027564655.1 of Leptodon cayanensis. Classification (NCBI taxonomy): domain Eukaryota; kingdom Metazoa; phylum Chordata; class Aves; order Accipitriformes; family Accipitridae; genus Leptodon; species Leptodon cayanensis. The sequence continues at coordinate 67,236,254 of JANXJC010000078.1, read as the reverse complement.
AATAGATATGTTGAAGCTGTTGGATGAACTTCTCTCAGGGATGGTCTAGGTAATGGATTATACCTTAGTCAAAAGGTCTGGAATAGCAAATTATCAGTTTTATATCTCCAGCTCACTGATAAAAGTAGTAAGTACTAGGCAAATAGAAAATGAACTGTAAATTTTCTGAGAGATTTAGTAATTCAGTGCTTGTTTTTTCACTGGATAAGTTGCCAAATTTCTTACGTGACTTACTATTAATGATTCATAAGCAAGAAAACTAGCATGGATTTTCTTATTTGTTATGTTCCTACAGCAAGCCATTGTCTTACCGATTAGATGAATAATTTTCAGCCCATTTGCAGATTCAATGGAAATGGAGATGTGAACTTGTATTCAGCAAATTAGGCATATTGATGATAGGTTTGTTTTTCTTAATCCCTTGGATTTTTGGGGAACTATCTACACAGAGTACATTCAAAATTATTGAATTAAATCAGAATCCTTATACATAGCATACACAATTGTAATTATCATCAGAAAGGCATGTGGGATAACTCAGGGGTATATAAACCAGCCGGCATTATATAATTCCTGCTACAGGATTTGTGAAGCAGAGAATGAAAGCATAGTCTATCTAATAGGCCTCAAAGGAAATTTAGACCGTATGAAGTAAATTAGATTTTCCTTAATAAGATAAAAGTTTGATAAAACTAACAGTGTAGATATACTACATTTAATATACTTTCCATTTAGCATCATATCATACTGCAGTTACAAAAATCAATATTATGAAATAGCAGTAAAACACACGTTAAATGATATACCAATTGGCAAAAAGTAGCAATCAGAGAAAAAAAACTGAATAGAGGGGTTTAGACAGGAGTTCCAGAAGTGAGCATATTAGGCCTGGAGCTATTCAGGATTTTAATCAATGACCTGGACAAAAATATAAACTTCTTATACAACTGTAAAAACAAAGTTCATAAAAAAGCTTTCTGTGGCAAAACGTGAACCAATCTCATCCTCAGACTTATAAGTAGGGGTGATAAAATGAGAAAGTTTCGGTTTGTTGCTGCATGATATGATACTGTAGACACTATAGACACTGCCACACAAAAAAGGGGTCTTAAACATTATCAGAGGAGGAGCAATGTGCCTTATGCTGAGCAACTGAGAGAATTCTGTTTGAGAGTGACTTGATTCTGGTCCTTCACAGAGAGTAAAACACTGGCTGTCATTGCCTTTTAGCTCTACTTGAAAAAGATACAATTGAAACTAAGATTTGAATTTAAGCCAGACAAACATAAATTTTAAATAGTGTATGCAACTGGGACAAAACTGGACTCACTCTTTCTTCAGACGCTCCCATCAAGATAAGATCATTTTCAAAAGAATACGCTTTAGCCAAACACAAATTAGGCTGTAGTCAGTTACAAACTGATTGAGCTAAATAGAGATACAATAGAGAAATTTGTGAAGATCACGTGATATTCCCTTGTAGTTTCGTGCTTTTTGGGTACATGAGAGAAAGATGAACAAGATAATTGTCTTGTTTGCAAAAGCAGTTACTGAAAAATTCTGTATCTGAGTATGTGTATAAAACTATTGGTCAAATAATTACTCATGATCAAAGGCACAATAGTCATGGGAGTGTGGAAGCAGTGGTTCACTAAACAGTGTCAAGTGTTTGCAGTGAATGATTAGATCATTTCTTGTACTAATGGAGTTCTCCTGGTCACTGCAGACAGTATGTTAAAGTACAGATAACTGCACTAACCCGGGCTGCTAACCCACTGTGCAGCCAGCTTCCTGCATTTTCTGCTTCAGCCTTTTTCCTCTTCTGTCTTGACTTCATTAATTTTTTCTGATTTTTTCTCTCCTCTTGCTTATATTGGTCTTTGCAGGAAGCAATGTTTAGAGCAGAGTGGAGTTCTTACCTGAACATGTCATATGAAACACTGACTACATCACCTCTATTTGCCCTTTTCCCACTATGTAAATTACTTTCATTCTTGCTCTACATTGCTATTCTTCCAAAGAGTGAAGTCTGATGTTGTGTGGCAACTGAGAACAGCTAACAATGTGAAGAACTTCTTCCCTAATGAATTTTCTAAAACTTGTTCAATGATAGAGATCTGGTTTACCATGCAGGTTAACTGTCTCAGAATTCCCTGTAGAAGTGCCTGGATTGGCACAGGCTCTGTATCATGTGCCTGGGTAAACACAGCCTGCTACATAGTCCCCCAGTCAATGCTGTGGCTCCTTACAGTGCTGGCTGTATGCTTTTGCTAGGAAGAATAAGAGCGAGAGTGTGTCTTATTCAGTTCTACCTAGGTGGCAAGAAATCTGTTGTGGATTTCATGCTCGATAAAAAAAGACAGGAAACGGCACAAGATTTCTATGTATTGCAATAGTACTGCCAGTTGGCCTCTGTTTAATTAGGGCCGTCCTTGTTACATCGTGCTTGTTTTAAATGTGATCTGGCTCAAGTTAAGAAAATTCTCCATATTTACATAAAACACAATAATGTTACTAGTAAAATGTTTACAACACGGACAGTCTGGGAGGGACTGAAACAAACAAAAATCACATTTAATTTAATAATTAGAACCAAATAGCAACTTGCTTCTAGGGCTGGATTTGAAGAAAATTTGAACTTCTCCCTAAAGCCTAGGCATTGCCCAAAACTTAAACTGAAGCTTTTCTGTGAGGTTCTGCAAAGTTATTTTAACTCATTCTTTCCAATACTGCTTATTAGCACCACTGTGCTTCCTGGTCTAGCCACACTTAAATTCTTCTGTTTCTTTTGTGATACAACACCTGTCCTTGCCCAGCAGTTTCTTGCAGTGATCCCCTATGCATAAAACTTGTATCACCTTGCTGCACTTAGAGCATACCTTCTAAGTAAAGATTAAGGCTGTAATTTTGCTCTACAATGCTGATATGATCCCTTTTATTCTCATAATATAGCACCGAGCTTACTATTTGTTTAAAGAAAAAGTAACTAGAGGTAAAACATTTTCAATAAATGTTTCATGTGTGGCTCTAGATCTATCTATTCTCTCCTTCTGGCAGCTCTTAGTTGACACAGTTGATCCTGCCACTTCTGAACAACACTGGGCACTTATGTTGGTCATTACAGTGCATTAGCAATGTTCATGTTATGCTCCTCTAGATTACATGTAGTATTTTCTTCCAAAGCACAACTGTATTTGCATGATTGCTGTTTTTCTCAGTAACTTTGTTTTCTAAATTAGAATAATAAAGTCTTGTATAAAGACTGTATTTCAAACAGGTAAATATCAATTTATTTCTAATTCCTTCCTGAACCTATTAAGTGAGAAACATGTGCCTCGTTCTGAGACCATCATGATCACATACTTTAAGGATTATGTCCTGTTGCTGTTTGGCTTGGATGCCAGCTGTGCTGAGTCCCCTCATTATGAGTATTAAGGACACAGCTGCTAAAATCATTCTTCTATTACAGGGCTTGGCTCCCTTTCATTGTCTTTCTATCTTTGACCACACTTGAGGGCTCCACTGAGATTTTCCCTGACATGCCTTATATGATTTACTGGTCCATGACACTAGCTGTGATTGTTGCCCCTACCTTCAGAATGTCTGCAGGGTTTTGTTCATGTTCCTTCCTTTGGACTGAGGAAAAAAAAAACCAAAACAAACCCTCCAAATGAAAATCTGTATAGTTTTTGCTTTATTTTCTCATAAATTACTCCTTGAATTCCACCTCTTCAGTAAGGACCATAACCCCATCCTCCCTGATATGGAGATGTATGCATAATGATACTTTAATGATAACGCTGTCATATATTTATTGTTCTCTGTTGCATTCCACCATATCAGGCAAGATAGTTGTAATTGTACTGGAGCGGTAACCTGTCTTCTCTTACCTTTTATTGTTTGGCACCTAAAACAATAGAGTTTTGATAACAGCAGTAGCTGTAGCTAACAACTGTACTTTCACTATGAACAGTAAACTGATAGCTGCTAAATATACAGAGAAATTACAACATCTGCCTCAATGACTTTGAGGTACAAGGCTTTCTCATATGGATTTGTATGAGCTGTGAAATTTAGAGATGGGCATTATTTTTGAAAGGTGCTGATTAAGTTAACTTCTTACCTAAGTTATAGAAGCAACAGCAGGGGATAACATCGGTGCTCCTATGGGGTGAAAAAAATGAAAACAATATAATGAGTTTGGCAGGAAACTGCAATTGGTGAAGTCTGTGTGCATGTGTGTGGTATTTATGACTATTGGGTATAAATATTGTTACATGTTGTATCCATTAACATAGAATTTAAGAAAATGGAGTTTAGGTTGTGTAGCATACTGTATATTCTATGATATATCCATATCTTATTAGTGCTACAATTAACTGGAAGAATAATGTTAGTCTCTTCTCCCTGTATTTCAGCATTATGCTGAACCCTTGCCATGCTTGCAGAGTCTAAGCAGTAACAGAAGAGTCATGAACACTGTATATTTTCCTTCTTCCCTAGAATAGTCCTTCTTTTCAGGGCTTATATAAAATGGTGATACAGAATGTGAGAAGAAAAAACTGTGAGTAGCTGAGCTGTCCCCATCATAAATACAGGGCTTTATATAATGCAGGGTCAGCCTGTCATTTGATCAACTACCACACTTACTTTAAAAATGAACAAAAGAAATTAAACATAAAACGAGAAATACAAATTATTAAGCTGCCATCAGATCAAAAATTTGCATTAAGTAGAACAAACTGATTTACTGGTTAATTTATAGTGCTGTTACTGATAGATGAAATAAGTAAAGGTTGTTGGACAGTGTCCATAAGTCAACCTATACTAGGACATAGCACATTTTGAGGAGGAGTGGGTTAATGGAAAGGCTTATTTACTGTGGCATTATTCTTGCAAGAACCACTGAAAAATATAGCAATTATCTATGAAAATTATCTGCAGTTTTTTGTGAATTTACTAAATGTCAAAAGGAGGTAGGTACTGACCTTTGCATATTGCAACTGCCTGGGTCAGTCTCGTTTCCTGCAATCAATGTGATATAGAAGCTTGAATCAGACTTTTGCAATCAGAATTGCATCTCTCTGTAATGGTTAGCAAAAAGGGACCAAATGCCATCTTGCTGATGTTTCCTGGAAGAGTTTGTGCTCTGCTGAAAAAACTTATACTTGGGCTGCTTTTAGTCACTCCGATTTCTTTTAGTTATAAAGATTTTGACTACTTATGTCTCTTTGCTGTTCAGCTCTGGAACACACTTGTGTAAAGTAATTGGGGCGGTGGGGCAACAGCATGGCTCTGGGTATTTTTGTATAGGATGTCTACATGTTACTGGCTTGAGTTTGAGTCTGTTGGTAGTAATTGAAAGTTACAACCGCAGCTGACTGCCTAGTATTTTATGTAGATTCAGCTGATGGTTCATAGAATCATAGAAAATATTGCTATAAGGGACCTTGGAAGAGAGCTAGTCCATCCTCCTGTTCGGCAGAATCAACAAAGTAAACCATTCCTGACAGCTCTTACATGCTTAAAACTCAGAAAGAAAGTTATACAACTATCCTAATCAATTTACTTCAGAGCTCTTAGTGTTAAGAAGGTTTTTGCAGATTTAAACTTAAATTTCCCTTACTTTAGTTTGATAATTGTGTTCTCAAACTATCTGTGGTGAAAATAGTGGGATTTTATTTATCAGTGTAACAGAATAGGCCAACTGAACATGTATAAAAAATCAACACAACCAGTTTTGACTGGTGTTAACATATTTGAAGAACTAATCTAATCTAATGGTTCTGGCAAGAGAGCAGCTTCCTCAGTAGTAGTGGTTCTACCTCAAAGTCAGATGAGGGTAGATATACCGGGTGATATGGAAATGCTGTCATATGATGGTCACAAGCATTGTGACTTTTGAGAAGAGCTCAGTCTGTAGGATTATCAATCCATGATTATTTTGCAAATTTTGTTACTGGATACCTCTTTCATTGCCTTTTGATTTAGTAATCTAACATAAACCTTTTTGGGCAGAAAAATTTAAGTATTTCTTACGCAGTGCCATTGTATCTTGATTTTCTTGGGCACAGATATTACGTATAGAGTAGAAGGTAAGGGTCTGGCTTTCTGGGATATGTTGTATGTACCGTGTCTATGTTTCACAAATGTCTGAGGTACATGTGGTCAGTCTGAATGGAGCTGGGCATGCCCAGCTAATGCAGTACTGCTTATGTGTTGATCTGCATAAGAGCAGTGGCTAGGTGGGCACTTCTGGGAGTCTAGAAGCCAAAATGGAATTATTGACATGCCAAATAAAGTATGAGAACAGCCGTATCATGCCAGACTAAAAACTATCCTCTAAAATGTTGTTCCTCCAACAGTGAACATGAAAGTGTGGCAAGAGCGATGAACAGAAAATGGAGCACTTTTATAGTATTTCCTTAAAGTGTACTTCCAAAGTCCAGCACTAAGAAGCTCAAGTACTTCCTGGGCCAAAACCTGGTGTCTTGTATTTGTAGTTCTCAGTGGACAAGCTGAGACAACTGTCTGAAATTCACTGAAGTCCTTTATGGAAAAATAAATGAACATTTGGGGAAAATCTAATATATGTCAGGCTTAACTCCAAGCAGAATACCTGTCACATAAGTGCTGAGGAGTAGTCTGTTCTTATATCCGGTCCTGTGTGTCACAGGCAGTTTTCAGCAATGGTTGTGTTTGCAAGGTGCCGCCTGACAGTTTTCACTTATCTTTTTCACAAGTGAATTTTCATCCTTAGTACCTGGGATACATAGGGCATGGTGCTAGAGATCTCATGCTGTATTGTGTTTCAAGTGCAATGAGGAAAAACTGCATTTGTGTTAGGACTCAGACAAGAAGTCCAGGGAAAATGTTACAAGAGTGAAAGGGAAGAAACATGTGATTGCCGCAGGTGACTTAAACTCAGTCATTGACACTTTCTGACTGTGAATAGAATTTGCCTCCCATTCTACATCTGTATACATAACAGAGTCAAGTTTGTTGTGACTTTAATGTGGAGAATGGTTAAGACACTAGAGCACTCGGGAGCAAAGGGCCTACCATTGTTTCTGGATACCTGACTTCCTCAATCCGGAAGCCCAGGCATTCATTTACAACTCACTGGTGGCTTTCAGTATGAATACAGGCTGAACCTTGCTGCAGGATTTTGTATTGAAATACTTTAACTGTCCTGACACTATACCTTCCCACTGCACCTCCCAATTACCATAGAAATGTAATAATTACAGCTATCAGCAAGACTTTTCTCTCACACCATATCGTTCATCTCAGAGCATTTAAGAAGCAATCAGTTAAATGAACGAATGAATTAAATCTTATCCGTCTCTGTCAGGCAAAGGATACAGTACTCATTTAATAAGATAAGCAGAGCCATATCTCTTCTTCCAAAGCTGGAATCTTTTAGCTTAATCTATATTTAAGTGAGCATAAACTGTACGCTATATCAGTAGCACTCAGTAAGTCAAACTGGCTGACCATAAGGAAAAAAAAAGAGGCTGGCCCTTCTTTTACAAGATAGCTGATATCTCTATTCTATTTCATCACTGAAATAAGATCCAGTCAAAGACCAGCACAGGTCATGTATTAGCTACCAATTAAGAAAACCAATGAAGACTGTAACTAACAATAATAATATCATATCCTTTCCTTCTGTTTCCCTTTCCTCAAGTGAACCATGGAAAGGGAAAGAAGGAGAAAAATACATATTCATTTTCAACGTATCTTGTCCATGGTGGTGGTTGTAAGAGCCAAGCTATCACAATGCATATTTAACTTTTGAACCTAATTTGCATGTTTACTAGTAAGTATATAGGTAGTCTCAGGGGAGCCAAAGGTTATCAAAACACTACAGTGTCACTAGACTCTGGGTCATATTCTATGTGGAACCAGAAATGAGAGTCATGTATGTGGCATTAATGACAGCATACTGCAGACATCGGTTGTGCAAGCTGCCTCAGTGAACCATTTATGAATCTTATTGTTCGGGGGCATCACTACATGTAAAAGAAGGAAGAAATCAGAGGAAATTACCATAACTGGACAAGAAATATATTACACTTAGTTAGCAGTATAAGAGTAAACTGAAAACTGTTTTTTTCAAAAAGGTGAAATGAAGAATGTGGGTTTTGAGCTCACATTTTTGGTGCAAATTCTAAAATTTAAAATACCTTATGTGAATACTTATGTTGTGATTTTTATTTACACCCAATTTTTTATTGTGATTTGTTAGAAATATTGGCTGAAAGGTCCCAGCCTATTGACCTTGACATCCAGAAGGAGTTTATTGAGTTTTTTTCCAAGATTCTGCTGTTACTGGACTAGTCTTTCTACAGTTGAGTATAAATAAAATAGTTTTTTCAAGTAGTTAATTGTGTCTGAAGCCTACTGATATGGATACTAGACGACCAAGATGAAAACATTCTGATTGTCCTGAACGGATTATTTCAGTACAATTTGGAAAGAATGCTATATTGTATGTATAGGGACCTGAAAGGCAGGTTTTCTTCTGAGTGAAAAAAGAGATAAAAGAGAAAGCTAAGGTGCTCATACAATTTTGTGATGTACATTTTGGAAACAAGGTGAAGTGAGACTTCAAGAGTATTTCTAATGCAAGAAAGTATACAAATTAGCTGGGCATCATGAAGATAAAGGAGGGGTGAGATAAATTTTTCATCCCACTCAGACACACGTCACTGAATAAGACAAGTTCCTGCATGCACAACATTGAATGTAACCCATTTTTTCAGCTATTTACAGCTAGAAAAAAAAGTGCAGATTCAGGTGTAGACCAGTGTTTGGTCTTTTCCCAGACTTTTGTGAAAGCTGTTAGCAAATTAAAGGGTTAAAAGTTCATTAAGCAATTATTAAAACAGTTTCATAACCAAAAAAATCATATAACATAACTTAAACCAAGCCACAGAATAATTTGGATGGTGAAATAGGACATCTGGAGCTTGGACGAATGGCTACACCAAAGGTACGTACACTTTACATTTCAGTAGTAATAAAGAGCCTGTACTATCTTGATTCTTCATTTACTATATTATTACAAGATAAATATAGAGTCTGACGTTTGATGTAAATATAGGCTCTGTTTTTTCCACTGTCGTACGTTATCTATATACTATCAGTGCCTTAAATATTTTGCACAGAACTATACAGTGGAGTACTTTCTGTGTTTTTTTTCAGATATGGCAATTCTCATAGCCTCATATTTGGACAATGGTCTTAAAGGACATATTTTTGATGTCACCACCAGCATGTCCATTTATTCAATTGCATGAGTTAGTATTTTGCATTAATGAAATAGTATACAGTGACATCACTAAAGGTCCTGGTGAGGAGTTTCAGGAGTGCAAATGCTCCTCATTTATAGTGCAGTAACTTAAGAGACCAGTGCTCCCATATCAGTTACTCGAGGCTTAGTCACGGTTCCTTTATTTTGCCTTTCACAGGACCATATTTTCTTTATATTGTTGGGGTGGGCAAAAGACATACTACTTTTTTTTTTTTTTTTCTGGGATTAGTGAGTGAAAAGACATCAGTCAGGTATCTGAGCTTCACTGTGCTTCATTAAAGAATTCTAAAACTTATTAGGAGAAAGCTTCCATATAGTTAAACATGAGGTTCAAATATCTGAGCAGGTAAGCATAACTATAAATCATAATCTGATAGGTTCAAAGTTAATTAATTTTTCATATTCTATTTCTTGCTTATAATGTGATGGGAAAAAACTTTTTTTTGCATGTGTTTGTTACTTCCAGTTGCACTGAAATTGTTTCAGTCAATGAGCTTTATCTGAAAAATACCATCAGTAATCACACATTGACCAGCTGCAGCAGAAAACGTTTGTGTTGTGTGTTGTACTTTTCTTTCTCCAATTTAATAGGAAATTAGGAAGATGAATTCAGCCCTGCAGTCTAACTTAATAGAGTAAATAATGATACTTGATACTTCAAAAGAGGAGCTGTCTTCATGCATTAGTTTCAAGATCACTTCTTGAAGCAGTACGACTCATTGTGTGAATGGAGACAATCAGTTTCAGCAGGGGCATGAATTACAAAGTTGTGCTCATACACCGATATTCTTGTATTACTAAAGTTTACTAACCTTTAGTGAACTTTATAACCTGAAATGTCTTGAATGAAGTCTTATATAAAATGCAACTATTTTTCCATATCTAAAGTTTACTTTGAAAATATGAGTACATGTTCTTCTTCCTAAACCCCTTCATTCTTTCATCAAATGTGCTTTCTTTAAATTCATTGCTTTTTCCACTGTATAAACTAGGTGGATTTGAATACTTACAGGAAGAATCTAAAGCATTTGGTTGTTATTAGTGTGGAGATAACTGACTCACACATGCAAAAAATTAAAGAAACGTACAAATGTTCAAGTGATTTTTGTTTTGTTTTGGGGCTATACAGCACCAAACCACATCCTGTAGTACAATGGATCTTTTCCCTTTTAATTTTTATTGTGCAGTATCATCTCAGGTTAATAAAACAAACAAGGACAATACGCTTATTCTCTGTTCCCCACATTTTATTATTTTTATTTAAATATAACATACTATACATTGTTTCTTAGTGATATTTACTTCCCTTTTCTTTTTTAAATCCCCTGTTCTCCTTTTGCTCGGGAGTCTGTTATCCTGAAGGTGACAGAAAACAGAACTTATGATTGAGGATCTGTGATACTCTAGATAGAGTGTCTGCAGTTTGCTCCCACTACAGTGAGTATTACAGTATACTAAACACACAGGAACCATTGATTCCTTTAAGGGTTTCTTTATTTTGGTTAATTTTCAGAAACCACTATTCATGTCACAAATGGCTCCTGACTCACTTTGGAAAAGTGGTATTTCCCGATTTTTACCTCTGAGTAGCATGGTGTTTTGAGTACTATGATAATATTTGTGCATAATCCCTCGTCTGACCAAGTAATCTAGGTAATTCTGTCAAAAGAGAATTTCATTTGTACCCTAAATGTTCTTTAAGTGGTCATCCAATACTGCGTTCGTCTGAGCTTACATTGAATGTTCACTGCGGGTGGTCCATTATGTCTTGTCAGTTTTAATTATTGATTACAAATTTAAACAACAGAAACTCACTTTTATCATGGTAGTTAAGTTTTGCTGTGACCTGCAATTACATTTAAAACCTGAAATTCTTATTTCCCTTTCTAGAAAAATCTCATTTGTGAGGAAGAAAGCTGGAGATAAAGTACCATGAAATACAATGTCAGCTACCAGCTAAAATGTTGTCTCTCGATGAATTCCTGTTTTTAAAACAGTTGACTTTATTTAAGGACAGGAAATACAACCTGACCATTTTGTATTTTATGGGAAAGCTATTACTGTTTGCTTTTTAAAAAAACTCAGCTAATATTTAAATAACAGATTAAGATTGAAGTGCTGGTTAAACATTGACTTAAATAAGTTATAGAAGATTCCAACACCACCAGCCTTTACAGAGGTTAAACATTCTCAAAAAGACACATTAAGCAAGGCTCCCCTTTGTACCAAAATACAGTTTCCAAACAATAAAAATAAAACCAACTTTTTCACAACAAGAAATATTGAAGATAAAACTGCAGCATCAATATAATCTCATAGTTATCACTTAAAGTATTTAGAACAAAATAATATTATACTACTTTTGTTTCTTACTAAAGACACTGCAAAGGCTTATTTACTTATTTAGTGGAATACAATGTGAAGACAGTGGTACAAATTGTTTGATGTACTGTTTTCTATTTATCTGCTCTAACAAAATGAATCTCAATATGGTTACATTGGTGAGCTATCCAGAGCTCTCTAAAATTACAGAGTAAAGCAAAACATAAAACAAACTTTATGTACCTTTAATTGAACAGACTTCATATTATGCTTAACTTTATTATACTGCAGTTGCTCAAGTTAAGCCATGGGACTACTAACACTTCATAAAAATGTGCTGGATATTATGTATTTTGAGCCTTCAGTTACTATGATGGATATGAAAGGCATGCTAAAGCTGGATACCAGCACAGCTTTTTGGTTGGCTCTCGTATATAATATACATGTGAGTAATAATCTCTGATAAATGCATGAGCGTAATTTTGGATCTCCTGTCCCTCAGTCCTTACTTAGGTATCGCTCCCACTATACGCTCGTGATTCTACAAGCTGGTAAGAAAGACAAATGTGCTGAATGGGCATATTAATTGAATAGGAGTGCAGGACTGTGTTGCCTTCTTACTTACATTTCAGAGGCCAAATTTTACACTTGGGAATTACAGACTGTTTAATTTTAACCTTTGCAATCTCAGTGACTTTAGCAGGGCTATCCACATCTAAGTTCCAGCCCAAAGCTTGCTGTAAAATATCACATTGATTGCTGTGCATTAGGTCTTAGTTCCAAACTGAAATCTAAGTTAGATGAATATACACACAGATGCATTGACACCCAAGTACAGATATGGCCCCTTCTCTCAATTTCAAAATAGCAGAAAGACCCTTTGAACAAAATATTTCTTGAAGTTTGTTCTTGAGTGCTGGTAAGTAAAAAAATTTCTCCAACATAAAGACACCCAATACCATAAATCCAAATACTGCTTGTTTGGTCTTTTTGCTTAAGTGCAAGACAGTTTAGGAAAAAAATGGATTATACACATTAAATTCTGCCTTTAAAGCCTTGTCTAATACCTATTTTCAGAGTACTTCTGAGGTTTTGACATTTTAACCTATCAACCTCTGTGTGAAGTACTGAGAAAAAGGGAAAATAACAAAGAAGCAAATGAGGAAAAAATTTCAAATGAAATAGATATTTAACATCCTATTAAATAAATAACTTAGAAATAAAAAGCAATGAATTTAGAACATACAAGCAAACCATACTATTCGTTTTGTTAGAACAGTTTTACACTACTTTGCTTATATTCCTTAATCCTATCCATTCTTCCACAAGGCTTCTCCAGAAATGTCATTTTTTTGTGCATATGACCCAAGTGCTTCCAGTAAATGCTTGCGTGTCTAACAGTTCATTGGATCATTAGGCTTGAATGAGCAATTAAGGTCTTTGATATGAGTTAGTATTCCATAAATAACTTTCCCCATCAAGATAATTCAACAGATTGTCTCAGATCCCCTAAATTCTGTTGCAGAGATAAAAAAAAATTGTTCACACTGGCAAAAACTTCCATCCCATTTGATCCAGCTTGTATCTTGATTATAAGATATGACACCGAACTAAATAAAAGTATTTCATGTGCCAGCAATAAGTATAAAAGCTTCAAAGGCCTCCCCTGCTCTCTTTTCAAACAAGCAGATGTCTGCATTATTTCTTTGCATTTATGCTTCAAGAGGATTACCAAATATTCTTGACATAAGAGCCTTTGGTTCAACTGCATCAATAAAATAGTTCCTTCATCTATGACATTACTACCATTGGAAGAAAGTGAGCTGAAGTGTTTTTCCTTCTTGTTTTCTGTCCTCTCTTTGTGGCTCCCCTTCCATTCAGGGCCACAAACATTTGCCTTCCATTGTGCTTCCAATTTAATGATGCGTATGTGTTATATCCATTTTCTTCTATTCTTTCCTTCAGTTTGCAATCACTGTTAAACTCCTTCTGTTAAAAGAAGAAAAAAATACACTAATTCAGAATAAACATAATCTTTCAGAGTTGCAGCATACTGAAGGTAAATAGTGTCCAGAAACATTTTGGAAGATTTCAGTGTTCTGTATGTGACACCCTTTTAGGATTCTACAGTACATTTAAAGCAAATTTTCACTGTGCCTCCAGCATTTAAAACAACATCAGTTAGACTGCAAAAAGTGAAACCAGCTAAATACATAATCAGTTATGCAGTGCATAATTATAGCAGTGAAATGATATAATTCACTCACAGCTGAAATTAAACTTCCCTGTGATGGAATATGACAACAATATTAAATTCTTAGTCATAAACTCAAGGTATGAGGTAGCACTCTTGGAATCATTCATCATATTTCGGTTCTAACAAATATAACCCTTAAATATCTTGAACTGGATTATTGATACCATATGTTAAACAAATATGCATGGCATACGTCTACTTCTTATTTAAACTAAGATCCTTTACACCACACTGGCCCTGAAAAAGGGCTTTTCTGGATGGGTGCAAGTCACTGTTAAGCTGCTGTTACAATGAACGTGAGGCCTGTTCATTCTGCTGACCTGAAGAGGGGCTTAGCCTAAAAAAGAATCGTATATGATCCTGTATCTTATTGACTAAATAAACTTTAAAGCCATTTTGTGTATGGTACGAGGTATTAAGGTTTTTTGTTTTTAAAGGAGAACCTGTTGTCAGTTTGCTAGAAAGAATAAAAAATACAAGCATGTGGAAGCATATAGGGGGAGTCTATTTTTTTCTATAATGTTAAATGCACTTTTGCACAGATCTTCTTCTCTATAATGAAGCCAAGAATGCTTTGTTTTCACAAACAAGTAATTCCCACATACAAACCCCCAGTTTTATCAAGTTACTTATATTCTATTTAGAAGGCTTTTGAAAGTGGGACATTTACAACACACTTAAATTAGTATTTTGTTGCTTCTGCATTTCAGAAAAAATAAGGTGTTCACAGCTCAGGCAGAAGCATGTCAGAATCTCAGAGTATGATATACTAACTACATGTGGTATTTTTAATGTGTCTATGAACAAGATGAGAAATATGTCTGAATAATAAAAGAATTTTCATGGTACAAATGAGAATTTCAGGGTTGTTTTATCTTTTATTATAATCAAAATCCTTAGATATTCAGCTAATAAAGATATAAAGTATCCATTAATAAAATGGACATAAGAATATTTTAAAAATATATTTTCCATTCCTATTAATTTAAATTAGAATTTTTAAACTAGTTAATGTTCAGTACTTTGATACAGTAAGAATTTTCAGGTCTACAATTAATGTTTTACTTAGTTGCTGCTAAGACTACAGAACACATGCTTGTTTTCCTAACAGAATTGTGCATATTCAAACTTAATTTGGCTCCCAAAATGCACTTCAGTTTTGGGATTAGTAGTTAGTTGAACAATGACTGTTGGGGAAGACACTATCAAGCGAAGACTCTCTGCAAAATGACCCTTGATGCTGCCTGTAGTCACAAAGCTACATACAGATCATTTAACTTTTACTTGCTTTAATATGATACCTCCTGCTTCAAGGTATTAAGGTGGCAGGTGACCATCAATCACAGTTCTAAATTGCAGTAATTTCTCCTACCTGCCAGCACCTTATTTTGTTAAAGTAACCAAATAGTGAGTCTTGCTTTGCTCTCTCATTCTAACCAAAGTCAGTCAAATGGCAACCTATTTGATAAACATAGAAACAGTCTTACTTGACTTGTTTTCCCAAATGCAGAATTGTACTCGAATACAAACTTTTATCTCTATTCTTAGATAATACAGAGACCAGATGATGTGATGTGGTTAAGAAGTATTATTGGCAGGGGTCTGAGTGTTAGCCCAGGACTGCTTTGCTCGTTTCAAACAAATTTCAGTATAACCCTGCACCAATGTCTATTGTGCACATGCTTAAAAGTGTTTTTACAACTTTTATTGGTTCTGTTTTTCATATCCATCTGCAAGCTGCTACACTGTAATAATACGAATCTAATTGCAGGTCTTGGGAGGATGGGAAAAAATAACAACAGAAGCATTCTTGAAATCTCTGAAGTATTATGGAATAGGTTTTGATAAGTAATTATGTTGTGATTTTATGATGTGAATATCACATCAGCTGGAATTAAAAAAAAGGCTTTCCACATTCGTATCCTCCTGTCAACACTATTTCTAATACACTGCGAATTACTGAATCTTATGGCAGCAGTTTCCACTTATGGTATGTGAAAGCTGCTCTGCCTTCTTTTGTGTGTGTATAGGGTTGGAATGAACTCTCACCACACCAGCTGTGGCTAACAACTTGGGTAGGAAAACTTATCTCAGGCTTTGGGATGGATCATCACAAACAACTAAGTTAAACACTGTTCACTGAGACATGTGAATTGACTATGGTGATTTATGCTAACACCTTCACATATGTCCAGAAGCATACCCATGATCAATGAATGGAGCTTAACTGACAAATGGTAACTTTGTCAGCAACTCAGTATACCCTTATACCTCTCAGTGGTGCAGGACTGAGCACCGATCATCCTGTATTTCTGACCAGTGTAATTTTAGAAATTAAAATTCACATTTATGGGAGCTTAAGAAACATTTTTCTGTTCTGGTTTTTCCTCAGTGTGATTCTTTGACACTGCCCAGGAGTTTAGAAGCTCAGAAGTAACCTTATGAACCAGGAGTGACTAGCGACAGTACAGATGAGGGAGGACAGTTTATATAGTTTGTATGAAGTAAATTCACCCTGTAGAAATGCTTTCTTAAAAAAAAGAGGGCCAAATGACTTCAACCCCCTCGAGTCCCAGTTGATTCTGCTGGTAGTCTCAGACTGGCATTACTTCATCATTTTCAGCAGAGGTAGGCTTAGCTATGTTGCCTGAGGATAAACCCAGCCCCAGTACCTATCTGTGAAATGCTCTCTTTAAAGCCTATGGATGTTCTGAATACTGAGCAATCTGAAGATTGGCTCATAACCTTTGCAGATGACTTGAATAAGTTTACATTTATGTGGGCTCAAACTCACCGGAACTGGCAAAAAGCTGCAAAATTACAAACCAAACCAGATGTAATACCAGAACAATATTTGGATAGTTACTGGTTTTTGTTTGGGTTTTTTTGTTGTTTGTTTGTTTGTGTTTTTGTTTTTTTTTTACTGAAAGTATCAGTAACCCTAAACTTACACAAATACAAATAGAGTATATATGGAGAATTTTCAAATGATATCCAAATTCTGCTCAGTTAAAGCTTATCTGTCTGCTGGTATATAAGTATCTGTCTCTCTGTGCTGCCCATAATCTTGTGTATTAAATAATACAGTCAATATAAAGCTGGCTACTCTAGAAATCTTTTTGGCAGTCATAATTTGATAATTTGGTGTGTCTCCTCCATCAGCTGAAGTTTACAAGATTTTAGGTACACTTTATCCCCCTGGAATTACTGATAAATGTGGCTGTACTGCAGAAAAAACAGGGAAAAATAGTCTTAAAGATTACATTTTGTAGGACCCTCTCCATCAGCCACTACTTAATAAGAAACCTGACTCAAGCAGTAAGCATGATAAATCCCCCAGCAGCTACTTTGGTATGATATGAGCCTTACAAACACCAGGGAGCTTGTGGAGAGGGGGGCTGCTGGTTTACCACAGGATGAAATTTTGATGAACAGCTCATTTCAGCTCTAAGTAGTAGTAATATACAGTCAAGTAGGGTTTTCAGTAGGTAAGAGAGGGAACTGTGCTGACTACTGCAATCCATTTGGAAGATAAAAAAATACTTACAGAGCCATAGACTTTTCCTTTCTTGTTCATG
>JANXJC010000078.1:67195982-67210457 GCA_027564655.1 Leptodon cayanensis | reverse complement strand
GTGTATTCTAACAATAAACTGGCTTTCACCTGATCATATTGATCGTGAGGTGGGTCCGTGACTTCCGCGTCAACAACAAACCTAGGAAACTGAAGATGGGCTAAGCAAGACTTGCCTTTGGAAGCTTTTTCAATGAAGCAAAGTAGTTCCACTTAAATGTAATCTTATGGACTTTGTGGTTGTCTTTGGAAGGCAGCTTAAGATACAAATCTCACAGCCCACGATGGCACAGTTACGGGCAGAAATCACAAATAAGAACCAACCTGAACCATAACCCGAGCTTTGACTTAAAACTAAAAATATTATTTTAAGTTAAAATCAGTTCAGTGCTTTTTATTATTATTTAATATTTGCTGAGACCTCCTCTAAATCAGAAGTACTGAAAGACCACAAAGCAAGCTGCTACTATGTCATATTTAGATCAACTATAGCCAAAACGTGAATGTCCCATGAGCTTTCCAGTCCAATTCCCACATCTGATGCATTTGGATAAGCCTCAGATAAGTATCCACATTTGTGGAAGGCTGTGGAAACAAGACCTCTGAGCCTTCCTGCATTAGCACAATATCACCATAAGATGTGAAATCTCCATGGTGCGTAAAGACCATATAAAAGACTAATTATTAGAGCCCTTTCTCAGACCCACAAGGGGATTAAAGGAAAATAAGCTGCTTCTCCTTTCCTTATCTACTGCTTTTATGACTTTAATTTCAGAGCAGAGCAAGGACCACTCAACCAATGCTCCTCTGTAGACCAGATAAATGAAAGGGTGGCAGCAATAGGGTACATTGGAAAAGAAAACCTCATTAGTGATGCAATAGCGAGAGTAAAGAGGAGTATAAGTCCTCCAAAGGAGGAGTTTAAGTTTAGCAACAAGAACAGCAGGAATTAATTTACACTAGTATACATCTTGACATGCAAAAGAAATTAATTCAGGAGCACAGTTAGTCTGAATTTTCCCCTCTAGTCGGTGAAGAGAGCTAGGCAACTCCAAAGAACACCACCACTCCCTCCATTAAATGTCCAAAGTTAGATGGGTTAAACTTAAGCAAAGGAAATGTAAGAAGTGACTTTGAGGACACATCTATACTGTCAGTTAAGATGAGTTCAGATCTGCCCTCACCTTGTCCATTACTTTCATCACTTACATGCAAGAATGTCATCAGATTTAGCCAAAGTGCTGGAACTATCTTGCGGGAGGGAAGTTAAACACGTTTGTTAGCTTTCTTGACAAAGATGGCTTAAGGAGTTTCAGCCCTCCATTCCCCTAGATACTTTTTCCTGCCTCTGTGCAAAAGTTCACTAATTCTTCAAATATAACTCTTTGTGGAGCAGCACTATAAACAAAATCATTGGAATGATCTGGCTTGGAAATAACTCTCAACAGAAAACGAATCAACCTAAAACCCTAAGGACTAAACAATCCAAGTTTTTGCAGTCATTCCTAGTAGTATGTTTTCTAGACCTATTGCTCTCTTTACAGTCTCTTTCCAATTGGCTAAGTTTTTTGAAGTGAGGTGCCCAAGAATGGACCTATGGTCTTCTAAGGCCTGATGGGTACTGAATTGAGCAGAAAGATTACTGCATGTGTTTATAAGGAAACTTGGATCCCAATCCAAATCCTAATTGAAACTTGGCAGTCCATATATGTTTCCATTTAGTAGACAGGACCAGGCACTCAGGATTTCTGCCAAATCTTAAATTTCTAGGTCTCCACAGAAATACACAGGAGAATGGAAAGCTTGTAAGAGACTAGTACAGCTCAGTAAATTTTCTCAGGGGTAGGCAGAACTGCCTGTTTCAGCCTAGGTGGAATCCTGAGTTATCTTTCACGTGCATGGTCATTACATTCACCTCCTGCATTTTACCACTTGTGTAAGTTTCAATGTGAATAATTGCAAATTGGAAGAAACTGGATGGCGTTAAGGCTGTTCCATTTATTGCCCATGCCAACAGACAAGGAAGGGAAAATGCATAGGCATTGGCACTGTAGAAGAAATAGTCAAAATGTATGGTGACTGCTAGGAGGAGTAGCTGTCCATCACCTGCAATCTCAGGAAAGGCAGGTCTTCACTGGTCAGGCAGTCAGCTGCTGCTCAGTCAGGAGCTTCTAGCAGGTACAGGACAGATATTCCCAAGTGGGGCACAAATTATAATTAAATGGAGCCAATCCCTACTTAGGCACTGACACATATGAGCAGATGGAAGTGAGCCTGGGTGCTAAAGTGTTCAGAGTATGTACAAACAGGTGAAAAAAGACATCCCTATGAGACCTTGTATGGAAGTTGTGAGACTTATGAAACTCAGTTTGCTGCAGATGGCCTCTGCTACTTGTCTGTCAGCAATCTTTATCCAAATGACAGGTTTCTTGCCTCCTACTGAGACTGTCCGACACAGACTGTAGCTGTTGTTCTAGTTAAGGCTGCTTAGCTGCACATCAAAATGAGACAACAGTTTCTTTCAACAGTTATGTTTAATTTTGGGCCTCATTTGTTCTTATGATGGATCTCAACTTGACTCCCCATTGTGCAAGACAACAGGACTGGAAAAATATGGTTTCTCATTTGCTAGTCTCAAATACTTATCTTCTTGTGGAAGGCAGGAGACAGAAGGAAACTCACTGCATAACTGTACCACAAAGCTTGGCAATGTGCATTGCACTGCTTGTGGCAGGTAGGATCCTCTTCTAAATCTGTATGGGCATAATGACCTAACAATGTGGTAAAATAGAAAAATCACGAAGTTCTACAGGCTCCTCTTTAAGAGACCATGACTAGGGACAGTTCCTAGCAGTATCCTGCTACTGCTATGTTTCTTTGGAAAAAAAGGATGTTTTAGTGTTTTCCTTGCAAATCAGAAAGTTGCCAAACACACTAATCCACCACATCAATTAGTTGTTGGTTATAATGGTTTATGTCTGTCTTCGCCTCACACAGGAACAGGGAATCCATGGTATTTTAAAATATGGGATCCACATGTTTATAATGCAAGACTACCCCTGGACAGCTATAATGATCATTCTTTTTCATATAATTATCTTTGGTGACAGTTACTCATCAACACTTTCAGCAGTTTTCTTCTACAATGCCACAAGTATTCCTAATATTGCTTGGTCACAATAATCACTTTTTTTAAGGAAACTTTATAATGACTGTGGGAACAGAATGAACATCTGAGAAGTGTAGATTAGGGCAGCTGTATGGTATGGTTGATCAGTATTAAGAAAATGACTACAAACAGTATTTCAGTATATCTTAAAATTCCTAACTGTTGTTTGTCCCTTCTAGATTTTTTTTTCCTCCACAAATTCTTTTCTTAACTGACCTGGATGTGATCAAATGAAAGGCAGGTCTCTGACCCTAATACTCATATTTGCATAGTTTGGGTCAATGTTGTATATGATTTAAGATGACCAGTCATAGGTTGTGAGTAACTTATAACCCCCTGGGTATTTTGCAGACAAACTACTGTCTAACCTTCTTCAGACAAAATATTTATTGAAAGACACAATTATTATGACAACTGTTATTGGACAGTCTTTAAGTAAATAAAGATAAATTGATTGTAAGTTGTTACTATATGAGATGTTAAGGCTAACAGTTTAGCAGCTGAAAAACCTCAATGACCTCTGATCACTAGTTCATTGATTTGTCCACTTTTTGTTTTCTCTGACATAAATAATTCTGTGTAATTAATTCATCTTAAATTACAACCAATCAAAAAGACGCCATTCAATAACTGTATTATTCTTGTTATAATGCTATGTGATCAGCTTCTCATTTTTAATGCTAGAGTTGTACTTTGTCTTACATATTCTTTATGCTTCTTTCATCATCAAAGGTATGCTGAAACACTAAAGCAAGTAACAAGGTCTGTACTCTTGCACACAGATGTAAACTATTGCCTGCAATAGTGCAAGCACCTGATATATGTCTTTCGCAGGGTTTTCATCTTTAATACCTGACTGTCTCCTAACCTGGCTGGACCTAGTATCTTCAGTCTTCTAGTACAAACAGCTTTTTTTAAACTTTGATGAGCAGTGATAAGTGCTGTCTTCTTAAATGTTCATTCAACACCTCATCAAAAAGCAGGATGACAAAATCATCAGTCTTGCACAGAAACTTAAAAGGCTGATCTGCAGAGCACAATCACTTCACACCCTTCTGCCTTCATTATCTTCAAGTCTCCTTCTATATTGTTTCCCATCTCCTCTGCTGACATCCTCAGATAGCAGCTAACAAGCATGTTTTGCACACAGGATTATGTGATCTAATTGCACGTGCTTGTGACTCATGTCTTGTCCTTTTATACAAACTCTGATTCCTTAGCCTGGGTTGCTGAAATCTTTTTGGTATTCCCTTTCCCTGAACTATTTAAGTCTCTTGCACAAATACTCACAAAACTATGCTTGGGACAGTTAACAGACAATACGATTCAGAAGGTTTGATACATTCTTTCCAGCTTTTCTACTTAACCTTCTGTATTTGAATTGGGGTTTCTGCTCACTGGAGTCTTAACAGCACAAAATCCCACTCAGTCAACCAACCCCAAGCAACTACTCAACTGACAGTGAGCGCAGTTTCTGCTGTGATTCCAGCAGTATCCTTGTCAGGGGATGTGTAGAGGCCAAAGAACCTCCTGTACTTTTATTTCAGGCTCAGAGATACCTTTCCTTACACTACTGTCTAACCTTGCAAAGAGCACCTGGCCCCTAGGCCATTTGGTGAAAACTGGCTGACAATCATATTTGCACCTTCTAGGGTGGTCTGGTGCATCCCTGAGAGTGCTTGGTTCAATTTTCCTCAGACTATTACCTCTAGAGACTTTACCCGTAGCCCTCAGACACGTCTGTGGTTTTTCTGTTCTGGGTGACTGACATATTGTGAAGACTGTGTGGCAGCCCACCAGTTCACTGTTTGTATAGTCTGATGCCGAGGTCACGTTGAGATCCTCTTGCAGGGCCTGGCATGAGTGAATAAAACCAAAGGAACCAAGCCTGGCTTGGTCTTGTCCATATTCCTTCTTAGGAGTGGTCCCTGCAGTGAACTATCCTGAGAATTTTGTGGAGGTTCATCCCAGGAGGAAACTGTTCATGCCATAACCAGCTAAGTGTGAACTAACATGTGCAATGTGAAAGGTCAGGAGTGCTGCATCCAAAAGCCACCTGGGGACCTAAGTTATTTGACATTGTAGACGAAGTCTTAGACAGCTATTGAGATGAGCAGCTGAAGAACAGAGCTGCCATATTTTGTCTGGGATATTGCATTTGGAGACAGACACTTCTGAGCAATGTCAGAGCAATGGTGCATGTGCTGCTTGTACAGCCTGAGCACAGACAGTAAATATAAAAATACGTACAGTGTCTTACTGCTTGTGTGTGAAAGAACTCCACACTTACATTTCACGAAGCATCAACATTTCTATACACGTTGTGTAGCTGATGTATAGATAACAATAAATAAATAGTAATGTGTTAAAATAAGGGAACAAAGGTAATCAGTTTTCTCAGGAAAGTAATCGGCAAAGTCCTGGAGTTGTCTGTGTTCAACATTTTCATTAATGATCCACAGTAATGTCATGACAAACCCTGCTGATTATACTAAACTATTCAGGGTAGTAAATCTGAAGGAACTGGGAGTAACTGCAGAAGAATCTCAGCATCCGAGCTGACAAGGCAATGAACTCAATGTACATGAATGTTGTAAAAACTGGTGCACACAGGGAAAGTAACGTTAGGTTTATAAACACGGAATGTGTTATATAATGGCTTACGGCCCAGCTATAACTCCTTACTCTTATAATAGATAGCAAAACAAAAATTAGGAATGCACAGTACAGGAGTAGAGAATGTTTAAGAAATGGAAAATACAGCAGCACAGTTTAAATCGATGTGTGCTTGCATTTTGAACATGCATGCTACCCTAGCCCCTCGTCTCATAAAAGATGGAGCAGAACTGGAAAACCTACAGGAAAGGGCAACATGGACGGTCAGAAATAAGGATTAACTATTTTTTGAGGAATAAATAAAACCTAAGGCTTCACAGGGTGGAACAGAAACGGCTTGAGGAGCGGAAATCTACAAAATTATAGGCAACATTGAGAAAGTGAACAAAGAGCAACTATGCACTGAATCTTAAATGAAATTATTGGCCAGATGTTTAAAACAAAAGAAGGTATTTTTCCACATTTGTTAGATTACAGTAGTCATTAGTAGCACGCCAGTTTACACGAACTGAAGAGCAATCAGAACAATTAATTCCAAAAACGTGTTCCTAGGACAAGTAAATAGGCTATTGCTACTGCTACAGTCAGAGACAGGAAACCAGACTTGACCTTTAGTCTGAAGCAGTGGAGTTGCCCTTTAATTCTTACATATACATCCCCTCATATAGAGAAATGGAAGAAAGCAGAGAAACAGCCAACAAAGATTTGTCAAGAGCAAATTCTGTTTAATTTAATTATATGAGAAGGTAACAGGTCATATCATGAAAAAAGCTATGTAGTTAGGCTTTTGACACTATCACATTACATTACCATAAATACATTAGTTTCATATAAAACTGTATTTTAAGTAGGATGAAAAACAGGCTAGAAAACCATATTTAGAGAATCATTCTCAATGATTCACTGCCAAAATGGAATGAAGTATTGAGGAAATGCAAATACAGGATGAAGAGAAATGAGACAGCCATTTTGCAGAAAAGTGTCTGGGTGGCTAGTGGTCCACAGTTAGGGCTTGAGTGAACAACATCAAAAGCAAACATGTTCCTAACACGTCTAAACATGAATATAGTGTGTGAAATGCAAAAGACAATCTCTCCACATTATTCAGCACTTGGAAGGCTTCATCTAGGCTCTATGCTCATTTCAAGCCCCTAAGGAGGGCAACCAGCATGGCCATAGGTCTAAAAAAAATTATTTGCAATGGAAAATTAAACAAATTAATCCTGTTTATCTTAAGAAGAGGAGATATGGGAAGAGAAAGCATATCAGTAACTTTCACACACTTAAAAAATATCTGGAAAGAGGAGGGGAATATTCCATGCACGTGGCAACAGAAATAACGGACTCAAAAGCACAAAAGAATAAGAGAGAATATTAAGAATAATAAGATTTTAATAAGGGTGGTAAAAACTCTCTGTATTCATTAAAGATGCTTTGGAGTGTGTGCAGTCTTTAAGAGCAGGTGATAAAAGTGTCCAGCGGAGTTGATGATAGGTATCATCCATATGCACATTGTGGGACAAGGGGATGCACCACATGATCTTCTGAATTTTCTTCCAAGCCTATAAAGCTGTGTTACCACACACAAGAATTCAATCAAATGTTTCTGAAAATTTTGGACTTGCTATGCTACAAAGCAGTATTCTGCAGTCTTTGCATAGGAAATCAAACACTTCCAGGAATGTATGGACTGACAGCGTGCATGGTGTGCAGCTGATGTCCTGAATTGTTCAGGATTTTTGGTTACACACAAACCAGTCAGAACTACTGTATGATATTTCTGGTCTTCTGATAATTCCAGAAGAAATGCAAAGAATCATTAAAAAGCCTATACAGCAGAAGAGGTCAGTTCAGGTATGTGGTAGCTCTAGGCGACAGTAGGAGTGTGATCATTTACATTTTGCTCACAAAAACTTCAAGACCATAAATTGTTTCATAGTTCATCATCTTCACAGATTATGTATAAACTTTGGAGATCTTGCCTCGAGATTGTGAACTTTATGTCCTTCATCCTCACGTTCTTCATTTGCAGGTTTGTGCTTACTGATCCTAATTTATATCTGATCAAATGCAACACTGACCATAATTCCTTTTTGTTTTATTAGAAACCATTCAAACACTGTGTTAAGTGGTGTTTAGAAATGAGACATCTATTTATTTCTGTAACAAAAAGCATTATTATGACAACAGTACTAGACCTGTTACACTGAAATTTGAAGGGACTTCTACTTACAAAAAATAAATAATGAGCTTGCATGCTGGTGCATCCTACAGAACTTAGGATTCAGTATCTGAAAGCTGGACTGCCAACTGTAGTTTCTACAAGACTTAAAAATTTGTGGGTACTCTTTTCACAAATCAGTCTCATAGACAGCAAGTATTCTACAAGGCAAAGCATGAAGATAACAGAACCAATTCTGAAAATTTGATTCTTAAGGTCCATGTTCCTCTGCTCACCTCTAGTGAATTATTTTCTTTCTATTCACGATTTTCCTGGTGCCTCTCCTTTTCCCCTCAAGCCCACACTGTAATCTCATCATCATTCCTTGTGGTAGACACTAACAAAAGAACTAGATAGAAAAAGAGTAAGTTGAAACATACAACTAAGAATCACAGTAGCTTCCTTTAAACTGTCAGTCTATTTATTTACTTTATTTATTTTGCTGTTTTGAAATCTATGTGTGCCAAGACCACACTCTGGGAGCTCCTTGCTGTGTATAAACTAACAGAATAATCAACAGTTGTAAGACACTACTAAATCTATTGTCATGCATCTGCACAATCATAACTCACTTCCATGGAACTACAAAGCAACTGGACTGCCTGACCCCACTCAGTCCCACAAGTTGCACTGTCAACTGCCTATGAAAAAATAAAAGCCCTCAGGGAAAGCAGAAGATAATAAACCAGTCTCTGGTAGGAAAGATGGAAGAAATTTTTGTATCAGGATAGAAATTATACTGCAAATATTTCCTTTGTTATGACAATAGAGTAACATCAATATATTACCCACAGTAGTTGCAGGTGATTTTTAATTTCCATGTCCCATATGTTTCATGTACATACTGAGCAAGAGCTAGTGCTCTGTAAAATCTTTAATAAGACAGAGGTGACAAAATCCCAGTTGGCAAAACCTTCTCAGTTCTCTAGTATCAAAGTGGAACAGTTCTGGTGCAAGGAGTTCTAGCTTGTTGCCTGAAGGATCTCAAAGCTGTCAGTGCCACTGCTCCAAATGTCAGCTGACAAGACCCAGTGCCCATTGACCTCAGCAATCCTTTCTAATTGATTTTAACTCTTTGAATATCAATCTCTGATTTCCAATGTAACAATTCCAGTGCTGTGGGGCACATAAAAGGGAGCTCTGTGGCCACATTCCCAAATCGAGGCAGACTACCCACAGTCAGGAAGACTGGAAGTTTCCAAAGGCCGACCTTAGTTATACCAGATCTATCCTTCCTCCTTAAATCCCATTTCAACAGGAGATGTCAGATGAATCAATAAGTGACCAGACTGGCAACAGTTCTCAGCTGGTTCACCATTATTTGCTCAAAAACATCTTAAGTCCAGCCTCAGAAACAGAAGGATTTTAATGAGCAGTATGCTCTAATTTATGAAGCCTTATATCTTCTTCTTAATGTGTAACATGTAGAGCCAGTGATCAGTACTGTCCTGAAATATACTGTAATCAGGAGCTGATACTTCAGCAATTCCTTATTTCTGTGCTGTTTCTGACAAAATATACATAGCTCTGAAAACTAACAAAAAACGTTCTTGCAGATCTATGGCCTGTGGTTGATTAAATTTACCATTTTTCTTAGTGTAGAACTAATGACTTGTCACTTCTTTGATTGCTTGCCTGTTATCTCATAAGAGCTGTATCTTTGTTTACATGAAAACTCTGAGCTATTCATTAACAAACCTGAATGAAGATTTCCAGCAGATGCAAAAGCTACTAGGAGAAGACAACTAGCACGAATACTTAAATCTTACTTCAAGAAACCTGGCTTACCTTAGTAACAAGTGGGCTAAAGCAAACCACTGATGGATTTGTTATAGGACCACTCTACAATGTTCCTCCCACTCTGCCCTCATAAAATATTTTTTATCATGTACATTAAACACAGGCTATTACCTGTTTACTCTTAACAGACATGCCCCTGATGTCATTTTCCCTTTATGTACATACTAGCACAGAGAGTGTGACCCTCATTCCAGTATCATTAGATATCAGAGCCAGGAAGATCAGTCTGAGAAGCCAGTAAACACCGTTGATTCAAAAGACTGATAGCTTTGCAGCCGTGACCTAGCAGAATAATAGCAAAGCTTGAAATAGGACTCTGTTATCTGAGTTCTATTTCAGTGTTTTATCCAGTGAGGCTACAATATTTAATAAAAGCAAACTTTCCTGATTATCTTAAATGATTTGAGTATCAATCTCTGTTTCCCAGCTTAACAATTCCAGTGTTGTGGAACACAGAAAAGATTTCCAGATCCCTTTTCAATTCAGACAATAATTTAAGTTGGAAAAGGCCTTTGGAGGTCATCTGGTCCAAACCCCATGGGCCAAATTTAAAGTTCTATTAAGTTGTTCTATTTCTTCTTTTTGATATCTATGTTATTGCTGTCATGGCTGTCCTGGAAAAGAGTTAAGTGACTTCCATGATCGAGGATACTTAGAATCCATCCCAACCAATGATCTCTTCCAAAACTGGATCTGCCACATGCAAAATGAAACCTCAGTGAAAGTCACTGTGGTAGAACTGGCATCAAACTCAGAATCTGGTCCTGATTCCACTGTAAATGAATTAGAAGCATTAAGCTCGGAGAAGAGCACTGGCTTTTGACAAGGTGGTGGCTAATGGGCACTGTAAAACATATGCAAGGAGACAGTGACAGCTGATTCTGATTTCTCTTCCAACATGTGGATTATGTTACATCCACCCAAGCACTAAGCTTTCATCTCAAACAGTTGTGAAGGTGAAGGCTTCTGGGGGTCTTGTTCTCTAATTATGCCTGACTTAAAATTCATTTAACTTAGACTAAACTGTATAGGAAGTCAAGTTCTGTTAGCTGTTCCACCTTTCACCTTACCACACATCTGGGAAATATTCAGATCAAGATCATAACCTTGCATTTTGGTATTAGCTACCTAAAAAAACATTAAGATATCACCAACAATTTGCCTTTGACTGGGAAAATTAGAAGCATATTTGAGATGTAAACACTGTTGTGGCACTAATATTGCTGGTAATGATTAAAGGCTGCTACTTTAACTATAATGGAATGAACCAAAACTGACAGTCATAGTCCATGCCCATTTTCACTTTAAACAAGATAAGGAAATACCAGTGGTATATCATATTCTGAATGAGGGGAAAAGCTGGGAATATTTAGAGATTAGTATTTTCAATGAGGTCTACAAATGGAAAGCAGTATGTGCAAAATACTGTAACAAATTTGTGGGTACAAAGCAGAATTGGGGATAGGACCCAGTAACAGGCCTCTCTACCACTTGAACTTAGAAGAATTGTCTCTAATTGTAAACAGCCTAGACTTATGCATACTCTAGAGCCGATGCAGTAGAGGGCAGCATTCATTAGGCAATTTATTTCATATTCATTAGCCAATTTATTAGATTATCATCACCACCATTATTGTTTTACTTCAAGTAAAAATATCAGAAATCAGAATCTGGTAATATAGGAGCTTGAGGGGAAGAGCAGCTGGGTCTATACATATGCAGGAATGCGAAGATCCACACTCCCTTTCCCCTACTGTTTCCAACTCAAACTTCAGAACTCAAGTCCAAAGCTGGGCCTATATTAGGAAGGATTTGCTGTTAAAACCATACTGGCAAATGTTGCTCCTTTTTAGGATTATTTCTGTGTTGAGGTTTCTGCTCATTAAAAAAAAACAAAACAAAACACCAAACCCCAAACCCAATGACTGCCTAATGTAAAATACCCAGAGACTCAGCAGAGATCAAATTGTAGAAGCTGAATCCAGGAAAATCCACTAAGAATGAAAGCATTTTAATGAAAAATTTTGATCAGGCTTTGGTACCAGCTATCAAAGAAAAAAAAAGAAGATTCTCTCTATATGGATGTGTCTAAACCAAGACTAATGCCTGTATGGCATATATGATTAGCCAAATATTAGTTATGCTCAAAGTGGAAGTTACTATTCTCTTTGCAGTGTTAACTGTAGAAAATGCAATAGGCTGCGATATACAAGCAGTCAGGCTACATGCTATTATCTTTCTATACAATTAAGAACTCTAAGAATTGCTGTATATTAGCAATTTATTATCTTTTTTTTTTGTTTTTTCTTCAAAGTTGTATTTTTAGGTTAGAATTTTTGTAAAAAATGAGATTTCCCTCCAACTGTTTCCTACTGTATCAAATCTTCACATCAGTAAGCAGCAAAATAGTAATTCTGTCAAATCATAAAGCTGTATATGCTGCTAAAGATGGTGATATAGCACATGTTAACAAAAGCATCTGTCTTGCATGTTTAATTTCTTAAGCCTTTGATGTGTTTCAGATATCAGTAGAGCCTTTTCCTCGTCTTCCCCATTGCAGTGCAATTCAAAAAAAACATACCAGAAAAAAGCTGAATTGTAACAAAAGCTTCCTAACAGCCTTGAACTGCGTCATAGAGATTTAACATTTATAAGAAATGCTATAATATCTAAGCTAAGATCACTAAACATTTTTTGTTAGTTGGTGACCATTTATCTACCACAGGAAAAATAATTGACGATGGTGGAAATGCTTGGTAGATGCTTGGGGACAACAGGAGTATACAGGCTGTATACTGGCTATAGGATTTATTGTGAAAAAATTCTATAAATCAAATGCAACAAACAAGTTTAGCCAGAAGAAAGCAGAAGACTCTAAGCATGCAAAAATTTGGTTCAAGATAAAAATAATTATTTTATCTATAACTGGATTTGAGTATCATTTCTCCTCTCAAAAGCAATATGCATGACTCATGTATGAGGGAACTACTAAATGCAGGTAACGCTCTAGGAAAGGTAGAAATAAATGCAAAAATTTCACCCCACAAAAGGCGGTGGGGCGGGATAGAGAAAATATAACTTGCAAAATCCAAGAGGCAAGACATTTTCAGTATCCTTTCCCAAGTGTACCTATTTTTAAGTTAACGAAGTTAATCAGTAATTTATTAGATTTATCTAGTCAGTATATGCTTAATTTTAATATCAAAATTTAGCATGTTTGCTCCTTTGAGATAAATAGAAAGTGTGCCTAATTCTTTACTCCTTAAGATTGTCCTCCATTCTCCCTCTGTTGCTTTGCCTGAAACCACAGGATAAATCAGTATGGTAAACAAAGCAGCACATCTACAACTACTTCTAGGTACACAAGGCTAAAATAGTGAATACTGACTTAAACTAAAGTAACTTTGGCATTCATTTCCATCAAACAAGCATTGGTTTCAAACATTGTTTTTTGAACATCTGTGACAATAAAATTCTAAGTAATGCATATGTATGATGTGCAGACACAACATGTGTAATCACATGTGTAGGTGCTGGAGGTAGGAGTTTGCTAAAGAGGAATGAAAATACCACAGTGTAAACTGAAAACAGCTCTTCTGAAATCCTTAGAATTCATTAGTGTTTGTGACTAGAGAAACTTGGGTAACATCACTTACTAGAACAATTAGAACAAAACTACAGAGGTTTTGCAACAGTTGAGGCAGTACAGAGAATTTTTAAAAGGAAACGTGACTTGTCTACTTGTTAAGACATCTCACCATCTGAGCGAGCAGCCCTGCCTGTGTGACAAACTCCCATGTGGGTTAGGAGCCTGCACTGATTTATTTAAATTGCTTGATTTTAAAGTAATGCCTTTAGAGGCATTACACTGTATCTGACAAAAAATAAAACCCAAGCAAATAATATGTTTAACGTCATCACATTTTTCAGAGGAACTGTCTCCTATTTTGTATGTGTACTGTGTTTAGCGTATCGGGATCAGCACCACGCATTTCTAGGTGCTCAGCATGCAATGTGTTAGCTCTGCAGAGTAATTCAGCCCAGTGGCTTGATTGCTGCTGATACTCAGGCTAGCTAGTTTAAAGCCGGTTGAACAGCTTTGTAACACCATAGTGAAGAAATACTTCTGTCTCTTCTCCAGAATAAACCTCACCCTTTCTGTTTGACTCATTCTGATGCTAGGTACTTAGCCATTCTCCTGCATTAGATGGTATCCTTTTGTGGGCCATTGGTCCAGTTGACCAGTGATGTTTCCAGTTTTGTTCCAATCATATCATGTCTTCAGACAGTATTTATAAACTGGCATCTGGTTGTAAAGGCTAAGTTGCCGTGAACAGTTTTACCTGTCCCTTTACTTAAAGAACACATGACTTCTAAGTTCAGCAACAAAACTGAACTGATAGAGCTCATATCTTTATGCACCTGCAAGTATCTACACTCACCTTGTTCACGACATTAAACTGTAGGAAAAGGTTTTTTTCATGTGTATACTTTTGCATATGTACTAAACATATATATCATTGTGTATATACGTACCTCACTATGTCTCTGATGTAAAAATATAGATCCAACCATATGAATGTTAGCTACTGAAATACTGTTTATGAAGACTTCTTATATATATTGAGCATTTCACATATGACTTAGAAATGTACTCCTAAACTCTGAAGTATGCCTAACTGGATGTGAAATCTCTGGTGTATTTCCCATCAGAAGCCAAACAGCTGGAC
>JANXJC010000078.1:67181459-67193008 GCA_027564655.1 Leptodon cayanensis | reverse complement strand
GGCTTGACAAAAGCCATATGTAAATGATTATCTTGTAAATAACTAACTTATCATCCACCATTTTCTAGCAAATCCAAAAAGGAAAAATTATGAATCTGAATAACTATTCATTAAGCCATATAACAATGCATATACAAATCTGCAGATACTTTGTGGTTAGCAAAGAGGAGTGTTAAACAGTACCAAGCACTGAGAACCAACAAAATTACTAAAACCAACAAATGCCAAATGATTATTCTTAAATTAAATATTCCTGTTTGATGCTTTAAATCATGATAGTATAAAGTAGGGTAGTAAAGCTGAGTTAAGTTACTTGTTATGTGAAGCAACTGCATCATATAGTCATTTCATAAACTGATAAGCCTTAATTCCTGCTTAGGCTTTTGTTGAAAGTGCATTTAAAAAATCTCCTTATTGTTCAGTTAAAAAATATAAATTCCAGCAAAATTTTTAAAGGGTCAGTTTTTACTCATTTTCTTCTGTATCATTAATGTCTTTTAGTGTAAGCAGCCATCTCATCTCTTTCCGTATCTGTAGGGTTACTCATTTTTGTCTTCCTGCTTAGATATATTGGCAACAGAGAAGTCTTACATCTTCATTCAGCCTTTCTTTTGCTTGGTTAAACAAGTAAGTTTTTTTCAGACTCCTTGGTAAAACTGTGCCTCTCCATTGCAGAGCTATCCACAGCTTCATGTCTGCCTCAGCTCCCATTTCCATTTTTCTTTTGACTAGAATCATGCATTTTATTTCAGATGAGCTCTTAACAGTGCCAGAATGGAACCTCAATTACTCCACCTCTACAGCAACTCTCTAATGCAGAACACTAGAGGCTTGGGTTTATATTTTTCATGGCTACATCACATTAGAAATTCTTATTCATTCTGTGATGAAGCTGTATGATGGAATCCTGCTTTCATGTTAGTCAATAGTTGCCTATAATATATGCTTGTTACTGGCCCATAATGGTATGTCTTGCTCTTTAAACTATCAAATTTCCTCCCACCTCTCCATTCATCAATCTCATTAAATACTTCCTATATACTACTGCTGCTTTGTATTTTCAAGATTTCCCAGTGTCACACCACCAAATTTAATTTGCTTTGTTGGCCAAGTTACTACTGAAAGCATTGAAAATGTATCAACTCTCCTGAAGTCCAGCCAGATAGATGAGATTTCATTTATTTTCCTTGTCTGGAAAAAACAATCATCAAAGAAAGATACCAGATTACCCTGAAATTATGCCCTTTTGGAAAATCCGTGTTAAATTTGAACCCATTTTCTATTTATTTCCATGCATTTAAAGTGAATGTTGAAGAAGAGAAGAATTATATCCTATGATTTTTAGATTATCTGATTTTTAGTTGTGTGGAGGAGTCAAAAAGGAAAAATTTGAATGGAATGAGCAGAAGAATCTAAGAGCAGTCAGAATCACTAAGAGCGGTCCTTATTCTTCTGTATCAGCAGCAGACCCCCAAACTGATTTTTTTTGACTGATAATAGCCAGTGGCAAAGCATCCCATTTCTTTTTTTGATGCCACTCACTCAGTAAAGAATATGTAATGGACAGGTATGGCTAGCTACAACAGGACAGAAGTCTCAAAATACCACTTCTTTGCTAAAACCTGCCTTTAAGACTCTATGTCCTTTGAAAAACAGCTCACAAAGTGGTGTTTATCTGAAAAAATGCTCAAATCCATCTTGTGGAAAAAAAAGTTTATGTCCTACGCAAGCAGGAGGGCACTGTAAAGAATCGCATTCTGTCCTTGTTTATCAACAGATGGAAAAGACATTACAACCTTGCTGTCTTCATGCAGTTGAAAGTAGGGGATGAATATACTAACGGAAAAACAAGACAAAATGATTCCTCTCACCTTGTAAATATGCTTAAGCTGAACTTAATACACACAGGGCTTTGTGCATAGGAGTGAAATACACCAGATCTTTGACCATAACCATATCTCCACACGGTCCTGCACAAACCATCTAAAGCATGTGCCTTGCTTCTTTACGATGACAAGAAGAGTTTTCCTAACATGGAAAGTTTAGGCTATGTATGTAAGTGCATGCATAAAAAGTATTTCTGTTTAGCTTCAATGGTGCTTGGAGATCTCATGCCAGATCTACCATCCTATTTTGCAGAGTTCTGTATTCACACATGAAAGGACCCTGGTCCCGAGAGTTTCCACCCTAAAAAGATACTGTCAAGATACAACAAATAGGATAAGTGAGCACAAGTTAACATTGCGACAGTGTGGCCAGGTCAAATAGCAACAGTTTTCTGGGAGTGTTGTGATACACGAATTGGAAGCAGAGACTGGAAAGGCTGGTATAACAGTTTTTACAGACTTTTTGAAAGTGTGAGAAAGGTGAGAAGGAACAGACAAGAAACAGCAATGGCATTTGCAAAAGCTGGAGTAAATGGTCAATAAAGACTAACACGGCTAGCAGAAACCAAACAAAGCTTTCTGAAGGTAAGAGTTTTCAGAATTCATACAGACAGGCTTTGTTCAATGAGTCATAGCTTTGTACTGTTACCACTTCTTTGTGCAGATAAAAATACTCCAAAGATGAATTCTGGGCACAATAATGCCTGTGTGAGAAAAACGAGTTGGAAATTGTTTGAGCGAAGATTGGTGGGAGATGAGAGAGAGCAATCACAGTGAGATCGTCTCCAGATGTCAGAGACCTGAATCTTTGAGGACAGCCATGTGTCCAGTAGGGCTCTTTGAGACAAAACTGTGTTCAGAGTAAGATGCTGTCAAGGATGAATTCAAAGTCATGTTGAAATTGCTATCCAGGATAATTTTTCAGGAGGATGCATGCTTGTGTCTAAGGCAAAGCAAGAAATTTGATACTTTGTCATCCATCCCAAGCATACAGTAATTTTTATGGATCATTAAAGCTCAGAAACATAGAATGGGAATCTTCTGTGGTACTCTGAGAAACGAAGATATAACAGTCTCTGGGCTTTTCAACATTTTTATCTAAGCTAAAACACATTTTAATTCTTAGGTCTACTTAAAACAAATATTCTACCAAGACAGCCATGTTAGAAGTTGATTTATCTGGAACTGCATTTTAACCTGATTTAAAAACTCTTATTTAAAAGTTAAGGTAAAGGGTAGCTCTTGAAGACAAGAGGCTTAAAAATAAAACAAAATAAAAGTCAACTGTATGTTTGAAAGATTTTCCTTTTCCTCACCTCACAAAGAAGTACCTGCTTTTTAATGCCACATTTTAACAATGTTGGGACCAACCTCTCATATAGAATAATGATTTACACAGGAGAACTGAAATTCTTGTTGAAACCTATTGTTGTTGTCTTCCAGTTGTGAACCAAAAGTGCAGGGCAGTAAGTTTAAGTAATCTATGAAAATAGGGCATTTTAATTTGACATTCACTAAGGATCAGATCTAAAGTACACTGGAATCAATGGAAACTCTTCCATGAACTTCAGTCTGGACCCTTTACTGGCATGTATCTCAGTGAAGTCCCTTTCCTTGCAACTCAAACTCAATTTGCAATCAGAATAAATTCTACTTTATCACAATCTAAAATATACACACAACACAGAAAATGTCTGTAAAATAAAACATAACAAAAGTACATATTAACGTATGTTGATGATCAGCTATGTCTGTACCAGACACAGTCAGCAGTTGTGTTTTATCAATCTACAATGAAGGACATATTCTTCTTTGAAAAACAATAATTATAATCACTCCAACAACAATTCTCAGCAAACATATGCAAGGGGGCATTTCCTGTTTGACCTCTTAAAGGGAAATATTTAAATACCAAAAACAAAATAGCAAAAATACTATCAAGCCTTCCCACTCACAAACAAAAACTTGTGTAAAATAAAAGGATCAAACCCTTGTCTAGTTGATACCAGAACTGCTCCCCTGTAATCAACTGAGTATCCTTTTTTACACCTCAGTGAGGTCTTACTCTGTTTATTGATATTGTTTTGGTAGTATAAAAACCCTTTTAATTAGTTTCTTGGATATGAGGTTGTTTGGGCTTTGTGAACGGGATGAAACATAAAGGCAGTGGTGGTACACAAAAGCCTAATGAAGTTTTTGGTTTCTGGAATTTCAGTGATGTAGTGACTTTCAAATGGGGATGCCAAGAGCTTTTGTCACCTGCTGAACATTGCAGTAATCCACAAAGAACTAATGCCCCCAAAATGTTTTTCTTCTTTATTTCTGTTTGTGACACCAAATTAAGAGGCTACTTAAAAACACAAAAAAGACCTCAGCAATTTCAATGGAGATAAATAAGCCTGGAGCTAAAGCATCCAAGAAGCTATCTCAAATTGTGAGTTTGCACACCGCTATGCTATTGCAATAACTGCATAAAATAAAATGACACTGTAAGACAAACAAGTGAAGGTTTTCCTTGCTGCTAATGAAGTAGTCTCTCTACTAAGATCGGTTGTGCACCAAGACCACCCTTGGGAATGCTTCTTTCAGTGACTTCTATCTAGAGCAGTATTTTTTCAATGGATTATTTTGTATGAGATTAAATTTGCATAACACTCTTAACACTTGAAGATTGTGAAAGGTAGTTCAAGGGTTGCTTTAGAAGTGCCATTCTTCTTCAGAAATCAGAGGTTTACACTCCAGTGAAATTGGCCCTACTCCCAATGAAGTCAATGGGAAAACTACTGCTGGTTTGAAGAAGGACATCAGGTCCTGCAATTTCAGCTGCTACTTTCTTACTATGGTGTAATACAATGAACAGATGCATAAAATCCCCTGAGGATGTGATACTGACTTCGTCTCTCTCAGAAAACTAACTTTTGCCAACTTAGGAAAGAAAATGAAAGCCAGTATATTTTGTTACTCTATATTTATCACTGATAAGAGATTGCACCACAGTGTCATGGGAAGATAACTTTGATTTACATTATAAAGAAAACTTTTGCCTCGGATTTAAGCAAGAGTTCTTTAGTGCTTTTGACCAAAGAAACAAGAGGGTAAATCAGAACTATGCAAATTGAAGTAAAATAAATAAATAAATAAAAATTCTTTTTTAAGGTTTATTCTGAGAGTTTTCCTTCTAAAGAAGAGGCACTAACATGCATTAACTGCTAAACTTTCTGTTTCCCTTGTAGTCAAAGTTGGGGTTTCTAATATACTGCCACTAAGTTATTCAAGCAAACAGAGGGGAAAGGGCCCTTCCTACTGCCTTTCAGTGCTCAGTTCCCTTAGCTCAGTCTAATTCTCTGAGTTTGTACCAAAAACCAGTCTCTTCTTATCCCTTTCACCCAACTTGGCAAATGTGCCTGGGCACAGCTTATCCCAGTCCATGTTGCAGTTGTTCTACTCAATCTTCTCTTACATTAAGCTCGTAACTAGAGATGGAAACCTTTTGTTGTTCCTAAACCAGGAGCAAATGCCTCATTTTCTAAGGTTAAGGTCCTACAATTATTACAACAAATCCTGAAATCCCCAGTCTGATGACGGTTCCTGACATGTCCTCTTCCTGCTCCTCTTTCCCTTGCCACTTCCAAAGACACAAGTGAAAGGCTTCACTTCTGCTGAGCCTATGTTTTCTTAAGTGCTCATACAGCACCCCATAAAGCGGCACTTGTGGTCCCAGAATCCAACTTCTTCATACAAAGAAAATTCCCCCAAACCACCAAACAACTAGAAACAATGAAGGAACAGCCTGACATCTTTTAAGTGTACTTTCAAATATATTCAGTATTTTTTATGGAAAGACTAAATCGGGATAAGGTCACTATAAAGGAGAACCTATCTCATGTCTTTAGCTTGCAAACAATATACAGAATTTAGGGCAATCTTTCTTTCAATTGCAGCAGCAGAAAATCAAATTCTTTTACTGACTATTTTATTAGGAAAAAGGAAGTTGCATTCACTAGCTGTTTACTTACATATATACTTGCACTTAGTTTTAATTCACAGCTTTGGTTCTCTGATGGTTGGAAATACAGGGATAACTTACTGACATGAACCAAAATGAAACAAATTATGAATTGCAGCTGACAGATTTGCTTTGGTGTACTTTATTAACTGGTCCTACTTACTTTCTTTTTTTTGCTTAAACATCATCCGTTAGAGACAGCTGTAATGGCAACATCTGAATGGCAGTGTTTAACTTCCATACAGAGTTTAGACTCAACCAGTCTCCCCTCCTGTTTTGTTTATACTTTTATTATGCTAGACAGTAGCACCTATGAAATAACAAGACATGGTGAGAAGACGATAGTCATGTAATTTTAAGCAGTTAAAGGAGAAGAATACCTTGAAAGCAATCTTAAAATTAAAAACAAAAATTCAGACTTGAGACAGATGATACACATTAGCGTGCCATTGTGAGGTTTCTGCATGGACACCCACACCTCTAAAAGCTTTTACATTTTATATGAGATCATCATGTAATATTGTTAATAGCTACCGTTTTAAAACCACTTTTGGCCTGTGGGTATGAAACCTCCAATGAGCTCCATGAAATGCAGAAAAAATCTTAACACATTGATGCCTACAGTCTACTTAGGCCCCATGAGTATGATGGGAGTGGGGTAGTGGTACTTCATGCACCTTACAAGAGAAGGAGAGATGGTTGCCTGCTGTCTCCAGCCACAACGTTTGCCTTTGGACCAGACTGCAATGGAAGCCCACAGTGTGCATTAAATGCCTCTTGCACCCTAGGTCTCAAGTGAGGACAGGATATATGAATGATGCCTTATTCTTTCCCTTTTCCCCCACAATATTACAATAACATTTCCTCAAAGTACGAGAATAAGCAATATTTGCCAGAAAGGCATCTTCTAACTGAGCTAAGATCTATAACCACTGGACTGGAACCAAAAGAATTTCCAGCCCCTTCGAGCATATTAATAACAAAAGACAGGTACACATCTCAAATTCCTGGATTCAGCTCACAAGTTAACAGGGCAAGATATGTGACACTCAGTCTGGTGCCGGCCAATTTTCATATAATGGAAAACATTTTCAAACTGGTATTTATCAATTTCAGTGTGACCCTGTTGCTCTCATACTTTTGTACCATGAACTTCTGAGGAGTGCTGACTTCAGAGCTGACACAGATGCCAAAAGTTGACTGCTGTCTGCCCCCTGCTACGTACACAGAGCACTGCAGCACTCTCATCTACAGGAGTCAGCCAGAGGACTCTGCTTTTGTTAGTTCTTTGCTTTCTGCATGGCTGAGGTTTTCAACCCTCAGAGAGTCACCAATTTGCCTCCAGGCTGGAGCTTGTAATGAAAGCCTTGGTGCCAGCATTTTGTACATTCTATTCTGCCTCTAGTCAGGATGAGGAAACTTTCAAAATAATTATCCAATTTTAAAGACAAAAAGTAACAAATGGGTATCCAAGGAGCTGTAAGGTTCAGTATAGGCTATTTCCTCATACAGTTAATACAAACACCAGGCCTAAGTTTAGCAGTGATTAAGATTGAAAATTCTGCAGAGCAAAAGAGAAATAAATCTGTATTGGGGAAAACTGCTGTGGTGGGAAAGCTGCCCTCTACACATTACCACCCACAAAGCCATATGGGGATTCCATGGATAAATATGTGACTGCTAGTGAGAGCTGGGTGGGAAACCATCTCTCTAGCCCAAGAAACATTTCAAGATTTCAACTGTTCCCACTCTGCACCAAGGAGGCTGACCAAGTGACTGCTACCACTGTAATCATATGGGTGAGTATTTGTATCCAAAGTAAAATATGTTACAAAGCAAAACAGATAGCGACAAGATATGTTTCAAAATCCACAGAGTTGAGGAAAAGAAATCACACATTCTTACTACTAGAGTCTGAGAGCAAAATGAGAATAGGAAAAACCTAATCGGAGTCCCGGTAGCCTAGCAAAAATAATGTACAGGAGAATGGACAAAGCCTAGAAAAGCTACAGCACACTTCCCCTTTCTCTTTTCAAATGTAAATTCTTTAGTGGGATAGCATCTGGTCATTGGATAGCTTAAGACTGAGGTGAGGAAATCCCCAGTATGATAGGGCACATCCAGACCACCATAATCAAGCTGGTGGCCTGCACCCTGCTACCTTCTTTCTCAATGGCCCTGTGACAGGAGTCACAAAAAAATGTGACTGTTCCTGACATATGCTCTTGATCAAATCATAAATGCAATTCCATTCCCAGGTCAAAGGGATGGTGATATGAGGTCCTTCAGTGCCTCTCTACTTTTCACTCACTCTAACCAAAAACTTTCATCATGGATTGACAACTACGTTAGCAGACTGTCCATGAAGTATTTGATACCTACAAATACCTTTGATAGACAAATTCAATTTTGTACAACTTAAAAACAATTAAAATATTTCCCTAACATGAAGGCAACATTCAGACTGACATGAGAAATAAAAATTTTCCATAAGTGCTTCACAAGGCTACTAGGTGTGAGGCAAATTCCCTAGACATCTGGCATAATCCTATGATTTTTCATTGATAGCAGATAGCCCGAGGAAGTCTGGGAGCAGAATAGGACATAAACTGAGAACAATGCAAACAGCAGTGATGATAACAGGTGAATTTTCTGCATTTTAAACAGATATTGATGGCAAAAGCATCACATTTGGAAGACTTCATAGAGAAAAATGACTTCACTTACTACACTATTACTCCAGCTAATATTCAAGAATATTTCTCATGCAGACATGTAAGCTGATTATGTTATCCTGCTACATCACATTCAAAGCACTACAGGACTTTTATTGCTTCCTGTGCTTCCAGAACATTAATTAGCTTATGTCGCTATAGCTTTGAAAACTTGAAGTACAAACACTAAATATTGTTCTGTTCAACAGGTTGATTAGTATTACGCTTAATTTCACAACTTTGATATTCAGATAATATACATGTAAAATTCAGGATGAAGAGGGTTTTTTTGGCTGGTGAAGTGTGCTTGCTCTGTATTTCTTTGGCACACCTTGTACAGAAAAGAAAACAATACTTTCTCCAAAGCCTCCTGATCTATAAAAAGGAAGAACAGACTGAAGAACAGTCTTCTCTAAGGATAAAAGACACCTTGGAATGCTGTGTTTGAAGGCAACACCGCAACATCATCTCAACTAAATGTTCTTCCTGTATATATAGGAAAGAAACCATCAAAGCACATTGATGAATTTGAGTGTCTGATGTATACAATGCAAATATTTTAGTAGCAGTGAAACACTGTCCAGCTGTCTCTTCTAAGCTTTCAATCCAGTTTAGCAGGAAGCCAAATGGTCTTAGGCTGTTACATAAATTTGGTGACATCTGAAAGAAGCAGTGTGCTCAGTTGGACAGACAGGTTTTGCATGGGAATATGTCATATTAGGAAAGTTATACAACAGCTGGAGATTTAATACAGAATCTACGATGGATAAAATCCAGGGCTACTGGCTGCCCTGCCCTTAGTCACACCATCTCTACTCAACCAACACATGCAACATATTAACAATGCAATAATTAGTACACATTCCTGTCTGCTACTTAAAACTTCACTCCCAGATTCTGCTTTGGTCTAATCTCAATTTTATTACCTTTGATGATTCCCTGGACTTCTTAATACCAGGCTCCATTGCTATTTATTAGACTCAACAGTGGTTAGGCAGACACTAGCTGAAGCCAGGTTTCTAACAGGAATGCCCTCATTTTCATTTCATGTGGCTAAATTCCATAAATTACTCTAAATCCTTCCTTCAAATCCTCTACAATGTATGTTTGTGCATGTGTGTATATAGGCAAAACAACTGTAGCAATGACAACAAAACCAGGCAGCTAGATAACAAGCCAAATGATTAATTAATAAAAAAAAAAACCAAACTGTTATTTTGCAGTAAACCACCTTGAGTAAGATAAGATCTGTTATTTAATCTATTATTTGTAAATTCACACACACTCACACATACACACCTACTCTTTTTAATTCTCATGGTTTCGCTACACCTGTAGCACTACAAGACACCTAATACTCTCCTACAGCTGGGCAGTCAGACCTGGTCATCTTATATAAATATTTCTGCTAAGAAAACACTCATGAGATGCATGTCAACAATGATATTTTTGTTCATAATTTTAAATAACCAGATCTCTTATCTCTTATCTTATTCTTCTGGGCCTTGTCTCACCTTTCTTATCTATTCCTAACTATTTTGTTATAATATATGCGAGCAGAGTGAAATTATTTGGCATATCTTTCTGGACAGCAGCTATAAATGCTTGAATGTGCAAAAAACTATGTGCATTTGGACACTATCAGTGGATACCCAAAGGCTTAGCTTCCAGCATCAAAGATTTTAAAGTTCTTTTAATTTAAAAAAAATATGAAGGGAAAGATTTCATACAAATACAAGCTGTCAAGATTTGGCTTGAATTGATCCAAACAAAATAATATTTTAAAACATCTTTACTTGCCTCTTTGCTTATTGCTACAGCAAAATATGCTAAGTAAAAGGAGAAAAACCCCCATTACCTAGTTTACAATAACTGGAAATATTCACAGTAAAGCCAGAAATTGTGAAGCTTAGCAGACGTTGACTTTAATGAACATTTTAGGATTGAGTTGTTGGAAGTGTCTATACAAATCATTCAAAAGGGAATGGAGATGGTATTTTTGTCTACGTAGAAATCTTTCTAAAACTTGAATTTTCTTTTAACATTTTTATTCAGTGAAACACAAACTAGAAAACTAATGCTTGGAAGAATGGGTAGTATATGTCTAGGCTGACAGCACAACAGTTGTATGAGCCCTTTATAACTGCAGTTGTTGATTTTCAGACAGCTTTATTTGAAACTGGCTTAAATACACTGTATTTTCAAATTTTGTCCTGCTTTCTTTTTTTCCTAGAAGAGAGTTTAATTTCACCTTCAAACTTCAGAGATATTCCTAGCTACAATTTCAATCCGTCCCTCTCTTTTTCTGATATGTAATTTAGAAGAGTCTTGTCTCTCATTGCACAATCAACATGAATTTAAGAATGGTGCAATGGTTTAACTTCTGTTACCCATAATGAGCAATTTTACAACACGGACATTTCACATCATGTTCTGTTTCAAGATACATCTTACACTGCTCTACTTATTGATGGGATGGAATAAACAAACAAAACCAACAAGCTACTCAAATTCCTCAGATTGGACAATGACTAATTAAGTGTTAGCATCCAGGAAGGGTGTCAAACCAAACAAGGGATGAATGGAGCTTGTTTGCCACACTCTCAATCAGAAAACTACTTATCAAACATATGACTGGTCATCTCGATAATGGTAAAATAAAAAACAAACATAACTCATAAAAGCTAGAGTGTGCAGATTTTGTCCAACTGAAAGTGCCTGGGCAACTTGCAAGGAGACCAAAGCTGATCCTGCAAACTCCTCCATCCAAGTGATATTTATCCCCAAGAAAATTATCCAAGTGACTACAATAAGTTTTGATATAAAGAATGAGATCTTTTAAATTGTACATGTACATGTGGGATCGAGTGCACCCTCAGCAAGTTTGCAGATGACACCAAGCTGAGTGGTATGGTTGACATGCCTGAGGGATGGGATGCCATT
>JANXJC010000078.1:67163164-67176903 GCA_027564655.1 Leptodon cayanensis | reverse complement strand
ACTGAAGCTACCTAAGGACTAGCTGGAACTGTCTATTCCTTGAGCCTCAAGTACTAACTTAGACATTTCACAGACAGTCAAACTGCTTGCCTGGACCAAGAACTTGGACACAGGCCTCTGAAAAACACAACATAATCATTCTCTGTGTTTAGCATCATGTCAGTGAAGAGCCTGATTATTTTGGCAAAGAATACTACAACTCTCTTCTGAGCGTTTATTTGATCACTCTCAAATTCTTTTCCTATTT
This sequence comes from Leptodon cayanensis, assembly GCA_027564655.1. Lineage (NCBI taxonomy): Eukaryota > Metazoa > Chordata > Aves > Accipitriformes > Accipitridae > Leptodon > Leptodon cayanensis. The sequence continues at coordinate 67,176,656 of JANXJC010000078.1, read as the reverse complement.
TGAAATTAGTAAGCTATATATGGAACTTTTATGCCCAAACATTATTTCATTTGAAAATATCACTAAATTAATTTCATTTCCCCATAGAGATAATGGGTTTCCACCAAACTTTCAATTCAACCTTCTAAAAATTATGATAAAATTATTTTTTTATACTTTTAAAAGAATAAGAGAAACATCTTGTTAAGCTTACTATAGTAAAAAGAAAAATTCCATTTGGAGAGTTTTCATGATATATTTCTAACTAATTCCCACAAAATGTCATGCTTCATCTAAACTGACGTTATTTTGGACTTTGATTTTGTAGGAAAGTCTGTTTCAATATCTCATATTCACTCTAATTGGTAAATGCTTTGGCATTTCAACATCTTTAAGAAAGTGGGGAAAACACCCATAAACCAGTATTCTCCTTTTAAATTTCAAGTGAAGTCTTATATGCAAATCAATGACAGTAAAACATTATGTGATAAATTGTTTCAATTCACTTTTGTCTACATCAGCTGTGTTCTGACCATCACTCTTAACAGAGTACTTCAACCTTTCAACACTCAGCCCTGTCAAACACACTGCAAACCAGGCCCATTTCTATAGCCCATTTCTTTTACTATTTGGGCAGTGGGCAGCCTTTGCCAAGTGGCAGATGTGAGGTCTGTTTGGTGGGTTTATTAGTCTTGACAATCTTGGAATTCTTCTTTTAGGTCTGGGACATGGTGCACAGTTCTGGTTTAAGACCAGACACCTAGAAGCAGTTCTAGAAAGGCAGGGGAAAGTATTATCTTACAAGAAAAGAGCATGTTTACACAGAACCAGCCAGAAGACCCACAAGAAATACTTCAAATTAAACTGCCCCAGAAATCTAATAAACTTGGGTTTGGAAAGCAAGACAATTAGATTTCCAGGGTGCCATACAGGAGGTAGTATGCTCCACCAAGACACATAGCTTATTAGCCTATGTGGATGTAGCTACTTGCTTCGTGTCCAGAACCAGCAGGAAGATGGTGGGCTATGTCTCAGCACACTGTTCTCTGTTTAGCAATGAACTTGGCATATTAAGTTTGGCAGAGGAAAAAAAAAAGAGAGAATATAACGGCCTCCTACATGTACATTGTGGTGGTAAACTCTGAAGAAGAAAAACTGTGGGGCAGTGAAGGACACTACTGGGGCAAAAGAGCAGGAGAGTAGTGCTGATTATGAAGGTATTTGGATTGAAAATAAGAATTATTTGTAGCCCTTGAAAGAGTGGGATTGTGGAACAGCCTTCAGCTAAGGAGTGTGGTGAGCAATTGGACTTGATAAACTTCTGAACAAATTTATATGACAAGCACTGGCGGTAAAGGGGCTATATGAGGGTTCCCAGGAGGTTTTCCTTGGTCCTGCTTTCCTACGACTTGATACATTTTTAATTAATGGACACACACCCACCAAGTGTATGTAACAAACGCCCAGGGAGGCTGTGCATGCAGCAGAGCTCCCCAGTCATCATAAACCACATAGCAATGCCGGCCGCTTCCTGACCCTGGGACACAAGGCTCGCCTGACCAACTTGAAGTGATCCACCAAAAGCTGATGTTAAAAGAAGCAGCCGGAGAAAGACGAGTAGAGATTTTCCTGGGTACTGTAAGTTCACCGGTTACATATGACATGGCTTTGCGGAACTTCCCTGCTCCCGGCCGAGAGCCACGAACCACTCCCCACCTCCCTACGGCTCTGCGACTGCCGCAGGCAGGATGTCTGTAGGCGGGATAGGCCACCTGGAAGTGCCCATCTGGCGGGTGGGAGAGCGTTCGGGAAGTGCAGTGAAGATGCTGTCGATACCATGCACAGACTGCTGTTCCACAGAAACCGTCTGCTCGATCTATCCAGTAGGAATGGTTCCAATATTAGCCTTTTGCCTTTGAAATTTATGCAGATAAGGAGACAGAGTTTCTAAGGTAGTTGCAGGGCACAAAAGATGAGGAGCTTATTGTGTGAATTCAGAGTGCTCCTGCCTCCCTACATCAGCTTGCAGCTTGCAGCACAAAGAATTCTTTTTTAATTTCCTTTTCCTCTTTATCCCACAACTGACCTTTTCCTTTGGCTATTCCAGCCTTCTGTAAAGCTGACATCTGCAACTCTTTCCAGGATTGGCACAACCCAATAAAATCAACTGGTATTTTCTCCTGGACTAGGTTCTAAGGTGGTATTATTACTTTTATAAGGTGCTGAAACGATACTCTTGATAGAAATTGAAATCACAGTGTGAATAAATAGGCTACTTTACATTGCCAATTTCAGAGATATATGAGGAATGCATAACTGAGATCCTGGACTGCTACACTTAGGTACAGGGTCAAAACACCATCCTCTCTGTTCAAAGTCTAAATGATTTTGGTGATTTTATATCAAATGTCACTCCTTTTAACACTCCCTTTACTTTTTTTTTCCCCTTCTAAAACATCCTGCATCCCTGTTATGAATCATGACTAAAGGAAAAAAAAAAAAAAAATTCTATACCAGCCAGTCTTTATGTGATTTCCCCAGATGGGGCTTAGGGGCTCTCCAAACACTTGAGTGTACACTTGCTTAGATAATATCAGCCAGGATGGCTGAAACCTTGTATTTAAGCCAGTAAAGCTAAGATGTGTGATTTTGCATGGGGGAAATTATGGAATGCTAACATGAGCCCGTGAGATTTAGTAACCTCCAGCAGAGGAGTTAGAACAAGTTGCTAGAGGGCTTCTCCTCTACTCAGCCACTTCTGGTGGTGATTCCCTGACTGCAATAGTCTCTTCATTTTTTTCGATGTCAGACCTGTTTCTTCTGCCTTTCTGTAGGCAATTTCCTTTTGTTCCCAGGTGAACACCTTTTCTTTAGTTAAATCTCTCCTAAACACTAACTCATCCATAAAAGCTTAACAATATGAGGAGGAAGCAATTAAAATTATGAATTTAGAATCCATATGAAAAATCTGCTGGTTTTCAGACTGTGCACTTCCAAAAGGACAGAGTTTCTCCAGCTGGTATCTGTAGTGAATACATTAACAGCACTTAAAACATTTATCTTTCATGATAAAACAAACTCAGTTCCCAAACTCTTCTACAGGATAGCTTATGGGTTACCAGCAGCTCCTAGCTTTGCTCATTAAGAACAACTCATTTTCAAACATTGCCAATCTTCTTGATTCCACTGGTTGACGGGCATTTTTACTAAGAGAAGACGCTTTCCAGTACTTCTGTCTTTAGGCAGAATTGCCTATTGTCTCTTTTCAGTCACTTCTGTAAACTTTTCTCCTACTTTCTGTATCTTTAACTAGTGTTAAAGTTGTCATTTAGTCTGTCATACAGGTACATCTATGTTGGAGACATACTCTGCTATACAAAACAGCATTACAGTTTACCCTTCAATTCCCATTTCTATTAAGATCATGAATATCATCCTTTGTATTGTGAACACAAAAGAAGGAACAGAGTAGAATCATTAGTCAATGGATTTATGGTGGAATAAGCTTGAATAAAGATATGAGATAAAATCCCAGTCTTTAAACTCTCTGCCTCAGTCCCTGTCTTCGAAGAAGGGGAAAATAACACAGCCATATTTCAAGATTTGGTTAGCTAATGTCTGTAGAGGTAAAAAAGTCTAACACTGAATAGCAAACCTAACACCTGTAGCATGATATTTCTAGAATTTCTTTAACACATGAGAATTTTAACTACTTGTTACTTTCATTTTTGCTGCAACTCAACAAACTTTCTGCCACTACTTATCAAAAGTAAACATGGAGTTATTGTTCCGAGTATAGATGTATCACTACAGGAAAACAGTTTGTTGGCCTGACACAGGACTCTGTAATACTGTCTTCTTCTAAAGACCTCTTATCCAGTTGAAAAGTTCACCTTACCATATCAGTTATTTTTGCTTAGAGATATTTTAACTTTTTGTTCCTAATGGAAGCCAATTAGAAAAATGAGGGCAAGAGGTTAAACATACATCTGGTCTCCCTATTTAACATAGAGGTTTATCTTTTGCATGTTGCTGATGATAATTTAGAAGGGGGGGGCAGAAATGAAAAGAAACACTTCCCTGCCCTAACACTTGTGTATTTTTGTTACGAAAACAACAGACTCCATTTCTCATTTGACATATGAAATAGCTCTGCCATACAAATCTGTATTTTTCAGCTTTGTGTTTAATTGTTGGAGCCAAGAAAAGGAGGCAAAGAAATAAGACAGATCTTACTCGGGCTGATGCTGTTTAAAAAGTAGGCTATGGCAAGCATGGCTCTCATTATATTTAAGTGAATTAGTCTGTTTCCTTTAAAAAACTGGGGGGGGGGGAAGGCGGGGAGGGAAGGAGAGATTAACAAGCCACCAAGGGCCTGCTGTAAGATTTTGACACTTTTAGTGGCTTGTGACATATGACTTGTGAGTATCAGCTCTCCTTCAAAATCAGAAAACAAATCTACCATTTGGATAAGGAATGCAAAAAAAAAAAAAAAAGCAACAGCAAAAAACTCTGCTACAAGGTCATGTTAACTAGGATTCATTAGCAAGGTATTTGGTGGAACAAGAGGATGAGATAAGTTCTTTAACTGAATAAACTCTGAAACTATTATTAGATATCTAGAAGTCTCTAACATTTGTCATCCTTTGCTAGGTAAAGTGTATGTTATGGTCCTCCTGAAGACATTAATCTAATGTGTCCAAATACTGTAATAATGACAGAGATTTCTACATATTCTCAAGACATTTCACATTATGAGAGCTTTCACATCATAAACTCAACAGTGCTAACAGCAATAGCTGCACAAAGATTACACCTGAAAAATGTAAGTGTAATCCTCAGTTAGGGCTCTTAGAAATTCTTTGGAAATTTTGTCTTATTGCATCATCATGCAATCTACTCTTGCATTATCAGTATGTTTTTGAGAGTATAACAGGAGTTTTGCATGTAGAACTTCCATAGCTTGGTGCACAAAACTGATCTATAAATGAAGAACTTATATATATACACACACATATATATTTATGACTGGCTACTGTGAAAAGCAGAAAGATTCTGAAACTGGCATTAAAAAATACTAAGTTGAAAAACCAATGATAAGAATATTAGAAAATGCCAGACTGAAGTTTGTTCAAACACCAAAATTATGTTCCCACCCCCATTATGGTCTTAATGAGAAGTGTCTGGTAACCTCAGCTATAACTTCCTGTATTAACCACAAGGTAACAGAAAGTAGTTAGATGTTTTTACATACCAGTTTTCCTGCTCATCATTACAGATACTTCTTGAGTCTGCATTGGTGTGTGAGCATGGGTACTTGTACTCCTCACATCTGTGGCTCCCTTTTTAAGGACTTTAAACTGTGATTAAGGTTTGGAGGTCCCTGGATAATAAAGCTGACTAACATTTCCTCCACCCGCACAGTAGCATTTTTTTTTTGTAGCATTATTGAATTTAATAGTTCAGACAGCAATAAAGATCTTCCTGAATATAAGTACTGTGGTTTGCTTTTTTAAAATTTCATTTTGGAGACAGGAGTTGCTATAATTGAGTGTGTCCTGAAAAGCTACATCAGTCTTTGTTATGCCCTGACTATAGTTGAAAACAAAAAGGTTTCATCTTGCTGACCTTTATGGTCTACTGTGTACATTTATAAAATCAGCAAAACCAAAAATGGAAGAGTTCCACAGAAAAATTATTATTGATATTTTACAATAGTGTTTGTCTCCAAATCCTCATCTTTGCAAAATGTTTCCTGTTTCATAAGCAGAATCAGCTGCAAGCAGAGTCCACAAATGCATGTGTGGCAGAACTAAGGAATAAAGCAAGCATGGTGAATTTTGAGCAAATCTGGATAATGCTTTGAGGAATTATTTGGTGTGTGGTCTGAGGCAAGAAGCCACAGAGAGGCGGAAGTTAATCTTATGTACTCCCCAGCTGCAGATATGTCTTCTTGAGAGCAGACTGCAGCAGGAGACACAGAAGAAATGACCAAGAGACCAGATTAATACCACATGAGCCAAGTGTCAGCCTCATTATATGTGTTTTCACTAAAGTTGAAAAGACTTTAACTTAGATGGCTGTCATTTCAAAGAGAAGTTGTGACATGTAAAAGTAACACTAATAAATTAAACTGAAAGAATAACATCTGTGACACTAAAGGGGAAGTATCGATAATAAAAAAATGGTAGGAAAAGAAATAAAAACCAAACAAATAATTCCAGTAGTTTAACTCCAACACATAGACAGCATTTCAGGGAAATTAAGGCAGTCCCAGAAATACGTAACAGGGCCAAATACAATGAATATTAGGTGGAGATCACGCTCAAATTTTTTTGATGAATAGGCCTGACAGTAAAGAGAAGAGAGTGAAATCACAAGTATATTTTAAGTGTTTAATCATGGAAATTATATAGATCTTTGACCTGAAACATCCTAATGTTCATACCTTTGAAGCAAAATAAATTTTGACATCACTTGCGACTATAATGTTCATGCTGCACAACCAGATCTATAGTCAGCTTGACAGAAGGACAGATCCAGTTTGCACCTACTCCCATGCTGTTTGGTTAAAAGCTATCTTGCCATTAACTTTTGTATTATGCTATGCAAAAAAATTGTTGAGTTATCTTAACAGATTGCTTGCAAGAGAGGCTATAGAATTTTTTTTTCTGGGGAATCTTTTTTCTAGGCAAAAGGCAAACATCTAAGTCTGCTAGAGTTAATAAGTAGCCTACTCTGTCCTGTTCTATAAGCGGATAAAACTGCCCTTGCTATTCCTTATACCCAAACCTTTCTGTAAAAAGAGAATGATTACCCTCAGGGTGGCCTTTTTCCCCCCCTGGCTCTCATTCACAATGCTACTAGTGTGTTTCACAAATAATTTGTTTTTATAACACCTTTGCTCACGTAGGAAGCATTACTATCCTCATTTTATAAGCAGCAAAGAGCCGAAGAGAGATTAGAGTCAAATATATTTATAAATTTTGGGGTACAATGGACAACAAACATATATAGGACCTGATATTTCATAATACTTAACACTTTACGGCACTCCCTATACTCAAAGTTCAGTTCCTGCAGATTGTCGTTGTGCCAAAATGTTCAATACTCTTCCCTCTCCCTTTAAGCAGATTCCTCCTCTGTGTTGCTTGACCATCAGCAGGAGGAGCATAAGGAACTCAGAAGAGTCCCCCAGCTCCATTTATGCCCAGGGTATCTTCATAGCACACGGTGAAGGACATGAGCCTTTAGTGTCCCACAATCCTGTATCATTATTCAAGCTCTTATGTGTTCCAGTCTTGTTTTGATAAAAAAAAAAAAAAAAAAAAATCCATCATGGTCATTAAGAATCTTTCTAAAGTTCAAAAAACCCCACAAACTCTTCTACAAAGAAAGCTGGTGTTGGACCTTTTCTTTCCCAACCTATTTAGTTGGAAACTTGATGGAGTAGCTGTTCTGCCAAGTATACCATCCAGATGAAATGCATTTCCTCATCCAAAGCCCTATAGCAAGGTATTTTACACACCACATTTACTAATAGTAATCTTTCTGTGTCTTCCATACAGTGATGTTAAAACGTTTTTTAGCGATGCCAGTGGGTTCAGTCTTATAGCTCCATAACACATGCTTACCAGCTTTGAAGCATTGGCAGTTGCTGTTCTTGACTGGCTTATGCCACGAGAAGATGAAGTACCAAGGAATAACTAAGTAATACATAGCTGTGACATAGTCTAAATGCCATGGGGATGTACAGACTGGGTTCCAATTACCACTCCTCAGATTATTCAGGCACATCAAGCTGTGAGAGAAATGCTTCATTTCGCTACATAGTACTCTGAGCAGAGATTTTTGTTAGTATTGTCTCCCCTCTCCTGTCCTGCAGTGTCTCCCACTGTATGTTGGCAATAGGAAATCATCATCATTGCCAGGATGGATAGCATTGCCAGTCTGCATGATCTCAGCATCTCCCTCCATACCCTTTGGCGTAGGACTAGGGCTGCCCACAAATCAAAACCCAAGACAAGCAGCAAAACTGCTTGAATTGAATCCACTTTTGAGCCTCAGAAAGGGCATAATTTGCACTTCCCAGTGCTAACCTTAGTAAATTTTGGTTTAGCTGCTTAAGTGGTTTAAGCTATGCATTGCCCTAAGGAGTCATTACTTGTGTGCACTCATGGATGCTTGGAAGCAAAGGTGATGCTAGTCTGTGAATAAAAGCTAACAGACATGACAGCAAACATTACGGTGCATAACACTTGGTGTGCTTGCACAACATGTGCCTTCACCCAGCATCTTCACCTGTAAGAACCTGAAACGATCATAATTTCCTTCCATTTCTCACATGCTACTCAATTTTCAAGCTATTTCTGCCAGAACCAGGTAAAGTGATAATTTAAAGAGCTTGCAATGGTTTGGATGTCTGGTTGTACCTCAGAAACACCCAGCGAAACTCAGCTTGTACTAACTTTCTGCTCAAGTTTACACACAGTGGTGCCTTAGCGCAGCCCTTTGGCTAAACTACCTACTGCTGACCCAGCTACCCAGTAAGGGTAGCACCAAAACCACACGTATCTTTTATGGGAGCAGGTTATCTTTTCAGCATCTGAAGAGCCAGCTGAGCAACCAGGCCTAGACCGTGAAGCCCACTAACAAAAAGCAGCCACACCTTGGCTCATGTGGTTATCTCTAGACTCCTTCTGCTGCTTCTTTTCATGTGACTGTTAGTTTCGCAGTTGCAGATCCTCAGCACACAATTTCTGTACTGCAGTTATTAGCACTAGTGTTTTGACGGCGGAAAGGTGTCCTGCCATCAGGACGTGGGCCATGCGCACCGCCCCGCTTCCCCTGAGACAGGCCAGGAGGGCACAGTGAAGTCAGCTAAGCTTACAGGTCAGAGGAAGGTTTTCATTAGCTTCCTTGCCTCCAAGGGACAGGTGCCACAGCTACTGAGATACTTCATGTGGGATGAGGGAGGTACTTCAGATTGACATGGTTTACACTGTTAATGTTTACCTCCAGGAAAACCATAAGGAACAAATAAGTATCTAGGAAATACACAGAGGCACAACTTTGTTCTGCTGAAGTCAAAAGACTCTTTCAGCGAGTAGCAGGAGCTTTAGCATCCCCTAAAATGTCATTAAAATGTATGAGGAGAAGGCACTAAAACTGCAGTCTTATAAAAACCACTTCATATTAAATACAGTCATCCTGTATCCTATTCTAGAGTATGTATTCCCTTGCTCACTGTAGTAACAAAATTACTGAATTTATGAACTTGTAACTATGTAACTACTTTGAATCTTAAAGACAAGCTTACAAAATATGACATACTTGATAACACTAAACATATCAGTCACAAAAATACCCTATTCCACCCTCAAAAGATTAAAACATTTTGAAGTTGAGAATAACTTGATGTCCTTCAGGTGTAAGTTTCTCATAACAAATAAAGTGTATAGTAATAGCATAGTGAAAACCTGAAGAAAACCCAACCAGCTAAAACCCCCAACTTTTTTCTTCTTTAACATAGGTTTGCTTGTGGCTCCTTTAAATAGCTTATTGCTTCCACAGGCAAGTTTGGCCATCTTTCTGCTTGCAAGTAGTCTGTAGTGACTTTGACATTAGGAATAAAGCAGGTTATTAATCCTCTTGAAGACGATAACATGAAGAAGAGAATCCCTGAGCATGTACCAAACAGTATCTATAGAATAGGGTCAGAGAAGTCACAATGAAACAGGGATTGGGAAGAGTTTATATCCCAAAACAGATTACAAACTTTTAGACTAATTCGATAGGCACCTTAATGGCTTCATAAGTTCAGTCTGTGAACAAACTGATGATGCAGTAAGATGCGACAGAACAATTCAACATCACTGACAGTTCAGAGCTGCCAAAATGGGTAAGCCACACTCCCCCTCTCCCCTCTTCTCTCCCACTCATGACACATGCTGCCCCTATTTCTCTTTTTCATCCTTTCTAGTGTTGCTCTGGCACTCGTCACACTTCCCATCCCCTTCCTCTAATGCGGGTACAATATCATTGATTTATACCCAGCCTCCACTTAGCACCATGCCTTAATTCCAGTTAAACAACATCCTGAATGCTTCCAAAATGCTTCAGCATTCCCTCCCCAACTCCCACACACACTGACTAAAGCTGCACAGATGTGCATCAGCAACCTGAAAGAAAATTTACATTTCCTTTATTTCTATGCAACGTTTGAACCTCCAATATCAGTGGCAGAAGAAGGAAGAACAACCAGAATCCTCAGGCCCCTTCATTTTCACTTCTGCTCCCCATGTAGGAAGAAGAGTCAGGAACTGCAAAAAACAACTAAGTTTATTGTCCTTCACATATGTTTTCCACCATGAAAGGAGTAGGCATCATATTGCTTTACTAAATCAAGGTTTATGAAAGATCTGATTTTTGGTTTCATATAAAACTCTTGAGCATTCATGTTTCTAGTATTCATAGCCTTTTCCTCTCTTGCACAACACCAGAAATTATGGAAGGGAAGAGGGAAAAAAGGAATGAAACTTTTTGGTGTAGTTTCAACATTTCCTTCTTCTTGAAAGTCAGCTTCAATGCATGTGAAAATTCCTCTTTAACTGTAGAAGATATACACTACTGACAGATTATTTAGAGGTAAATGTGAAAAGGGACAGGCTAATAATTCTTTAGGCTAACTATAAAATAGGGGAATGCTTCACAGCTGACACTGTGAGTATATCAAACCAGTAATTGGATGCACGTGTTAGTAGCAGTAAAAAGGCATTGTCCAGTTGTCCACCTTACATGGGAATCTACTTTGAGTGTATTCTTTGATTTACTGTTGCAATTAGAACTGAATGTTCAAAGAAAGAACACAAGTGACCTAATTTAAAAGCAAAGAATGTCTTTAAAGCCATTATTTAGCGTGTGACCTGGCTCACTTGTAACCATTTCTTTCCCCTGTAACTTCCATTGGTTGCACTGTACTCATGAAGTTGCATAATCAGTTTTAAAAACCACTCAGCTAATGAATGCAGTTTTAATATCCATTCGGTGATTAAAGATTAAGCCACTTCCTCCTCACTCCTACCCTTGAAGATTTTAATTTTCTTCATAAACACAGAGAGTTTTCCCAGGCTAACTTTTGAAAAGTCATGTAACTGTGTTTCCTGTCTGCTTTTTACTATGTTGTAACTAACAGAGATGTTTTACAACAAATTGGCACTAGAAACAGAAGCAATTAATACAGCTAGGAAAGGATCTTCCTAGTTAATGGAACTAATGGTACCGTTGACTACTTTTCTGTGTTCAAAGCATCTAAGCAATGAAAGGCTGCAAGATATTAAAATACTGCATCAAAATAAGTTGAAGTAAAAGCAGAATTTGGCTGGTAAGTACATACAGTTAGACTAGGGGTACTAGTATACCTACCGACCAAAAAACATACGTGTGCTAACATTAATTAAATGCATCCTCCACTTCTGATCTGATAATTTGGTTTTTGTAGCCCAAAGCAAGCAAAGGTTACTCTTCCATGCAGTCTCATCAAGCTGACATTGCTTGTTAATGCTGATAAACATTCAAACTATTTGTGCTGTTCAAAGTGGCGAAGAGGTCATTGGTTGATAAACCCCAGAATATTAGGGTAAGGTAGTTCAGTGTCTTATGGTGACTGCAAGTAGTGGTAGCAAGTGCTCAAAATGTGCAAACTGAAATTTCAACTCGGTGCTGTTTTGGGGAAGGGACTGTAAGAGATTCAGAAAGCTCTTCAGAAAACTGAGAAAACAAACAAACAAAAAAAACAGGCCATGAAGTGAACATTATTACAGCTCCCAAGTCGACCAAATAATTTCTCTGCTTTGCTGACACTATTTCTATCATCCCAAATATTAAGCTTAAGAACAGAAATACAGTATGGTTTACAAAGATTTTTTTTTTCCTATTTAGAATCTTCCTTGTGCAATCACATTACTTGCTCAGAGGAAAAGTCAGGAATCCACCATGACAGGAGATGTTGCCCTGTGTTCATACAGGTACCTGCTATTTTTAACTTAAGACACACAGGTTAATAAGATTTGCTCATAGAAGGGTTTTTCCTTTTCCAAAATGAATGGCTCTGTCGAATAAATAAAAACTCCCCTATTGCAAGACCTGATCTGACTCCCACTTGAAGTGAAAAGGCCCCTATTCACACACACAGCTCAAAGACATCTGAAAGTCATCTTAAAATGCCTTATTTCAAAACAGAGGATCTTATCCTATGAGTGAATGAATCCAAGATGTTTCAGAAGTGTAAGCACATTCTATAGTGCTCACTGAGCTAACACCATCTTCAAGGAACCTTTGACGGAGCCACTATTTGAGAACCCTCCCACGAAAACAGCAGCACGGCATCTATAAGCCTGCATGCCCCTTGGTTTCTTTCTTGTGAGGTTTTAAGAAGAACAAACTTCCAATTGCCCCTAACTCTTTTTTTGTCCCTTTTTTTTTTTTTCCCCCAAGTGGCTATAAGTTAGATTTATGAAGACAAAAAGACTTCTTACAACTGTGTATTTTGAACAGATTTATGACAGGGCTACAGAATCAGCATGGAGGGTCCACAAGGCAGGAATGCAGTAGGGGTAACAGGAGACTGTCATGTAGACCTTAAATAGTACAATTCTTTCCACATTCATAAATCCTAAGTGTCTAAGGTTGTATACTGTTGGTTATAAATTATGCAACTGAGTTCTGCAGAAAAAAAATAAACGACTTAAAGTGAGAAATCATCTCCATAAGAACTTATATATTTCATATTAAAGAACCTGTTTCAAATTACTTCACTAAAAGAGTATTATTTCCTATTTTAAGTCTTTTGATTGGTGAAAAAATAAACCAGATCTCTACGGAGAGTAAAACAACAAAACACATATGCCTACTAATCGGTCTTCAGAAAAACAGAAAAGTTCTCACATTAATTTACAAATACCAGCTCATGATGAGTCGATAACCCCAAACAGCTAGCTTAAAAAAATGTTCAGTAGCAAAAGAACATATTTTACCAAGTATTCTAATCTAGTTTGAGCTATACAGCTGAGGTTAAGGTACCTATCAAGCTTTATGATTTTATTACACCTGAGATGTTATCAAAAACCTGAGTATCAAACTGAGCACACCTAATCAAAACACATTTAATGCTATTTTTATGTATATAACCCAATACATAGTACAAATCTGTATTTGTCATGTATATATGCACACACTTAGAACCCTCAGTAGTAATGTTCAACATTTCTAGTAATCAGAGCGGTTCTTTACAGTCTTTTGGGCTACAGAATGAGGCTCAAAACTTTCTTGCTATTAGTCACTATATTGCTAATCTCATCCCACGCTAACTAAAGCAAAACCAAAGACTATCAGGGTCTTCAGCAGATCCTAAAGCTATGTATAAGAGATCATTCCATACTCAGGGGAAAAGTCTGGGATAGGTTAGCTTGTGAGGAGTAGCTCATTATTTCATGCTGGGGGGGGGGGGGGGGGG
>JANXJC010000078.1:67146942-67157490 GCA_027564655.1 Leptodon cayanensis | reverse complement strand
AAAAACCCAAACCAACAACCAAAAAACCTTTTTTTCTAGCAGAGGAGCTTATTTTTTTTAATTTTTTTTTTGGCAGTGAAGTGCTTGAGAAAGCCACCTGGAGCTTGTTGCCTGCTAGATCTCCCCCTCCTGCCCAGCTGGAGGAGGGGTTGGGTGGAGAGGTTGGAAAGAAGTATATACTACAGGCAGACCCTGGAAAAGCAGATTATATGCTGGTCAGAGAGAGTAAAAAGGGAAGAGATGTAATTAGCTCCTTTTCCTTCTTTGCCAGCCTCCATGGAGGTCGTTCTCCCTCCTTTAATGAATCACTGATTTCTCACTTCCGTTGCTGAAATAAAAAGTTCATACTTTAGCCTACTCTTCCTTTTAAGCCTCTCAAGATTTATTGTGTCTCTTTCCCCACGCTCACCCTCCTTGTCTCAAAAGAAATCAGGGTCCTAAATGACCATTTTCTAATTGCTAACATGAGTCATTTACTGAATCACACATCTGACTTCAAAGCAAAAGGGGCTTTATTGGGATTGCAAAGGTTTCCCCATAAAATCTGTCTGAATATTTTGCTGTCCTTTTTTTTTTTTAAACTAATGCAGTTTCCTTTGCCAGAAAGAAACAAATTTTCCATTTTCAAGGCTATTTTAAAGAGATTTTTCAAGCTATTATTTTCCTGGAGGGGCATATGTTGTTGGTTTTTCCTTTGATTCCATCCCTCCTAATGGATTTGTCATTTCACATACTGAAAGTTATGACAGATTCATATTTCTAGCTCATCACTGAACTGTCAACTTTCCCAGTAATTAACAGGCATCTTCCATATTATGTACTATCTTTTAACACCAGAATAAGGGATTAGGGACTGACAGGGTATGGGCACCATGCAAGACATTATATTTTGCTTCAGTATTTAGTATTGTAAAATAACTGTTTTGGAAGGCAAGTAGGTGGAACATTCGCTAAGAGAATGGAGTAGCAGAGAAGCTAAGTGGTACCGAAACACAGTGAGTAGCTCAATATGTAAACCCAGAACTTTTCTGAAATAGAGGCACTTCAATAGCGCAGATCAATGGAATGCAATGGAAAACCACCTATGCAATTACATTTGGCATTTGGAGTAAATTTTAATTTAAACAACAGAAAATGCAGAAAAGAACAAATAGTTCTAAAATTAGACTGAATCATTAGATTAGGATGTTAAATATATTGTTAACTTCACAACAGAAATTAGAAATTATTATCTCCAATTATGGTGTTTATTCTGGAGAGAATTGGCTCCTAAATCTATGTGTTCAGCTTCTGGGGGTGGCATTTATACAGCCTTAAAAATGAAACCATTTAATGTTAGAATCAATATGTTTTATGATGTTGTTTATGGTACTTCAGAGTATTTATTCTGCATGTATTTGCACCGAGTGCAAAGCATTTCAGAAGAATTTTTGTGAATCTGATTTAGGCTTTCCTTTTGTGGCAATTAATTAAAAAAAGAAATAAAACCAAAATGAAAAGCAAAAGCCTACTTTTTGGTGAATGCCTGACAGCTTACATGTATGTGAGCTACGAGGCTGATGTCAGTGTTTGCCTGGTGTCCAGGTCATGAAGGGTACAACATGTTATTTCTAAAATGGAAGTGCTTTTAATTCCAACAACTTAAATCATAGATAATGACTATAATGTGTTAAAATTATACATTTGAAGATTTTTTTAATTTTTTCTCTTTTTCCTGTCAAATGCTGGAATATGAATCAGCATTTTAGGATCTCTGGTGGTAGGAGAAAATAGTAGTTTGTGGGTCAAACCGATATATTTAAGCCCTGCTCATTAAAAAAATAGGTACTGTCTTGAGTTTACTCAAGAAGAGTTCTGCTTAGACCTATTTCTAGCTTGTGATTGGTTGTATGTTGTTTGTAAGATCTGCTGGTTAAGAACAAAGCCCACATATCCAGAATTTAATATTAAATCTGCTTCTAGCAGGTGCAATATTCAGTGCAGTACTTAAAACTCCTACAACGCATAGAGTCCTTTTCTATCCTGTGTGATGACAGGGAGGGCATTTACAAAACAGAGTCCAAATGAAAAGCTGACATAGCTTTTTAGATTATATCTCATTCTTTTTTCTACTTTCTGTATAGCCTTTCTTTTATAGCACAGTTGAATCCCTAAATACCCCATTACTTTGTATTGTCAGGTCACCTCTTAGGTTAGCCTGAGAAAGCCTGAGAAAAGTTCCACAGGAAAGATGCACTATTTAATGGAATTAAATCTGTCCCAATAGATTTGAATCACTAACAAATGTATGAATGTAGATTATATCTCTGTAATGAGGCCTGAATCATTCTCAGTTACTTCAAAGGACTGAAATTCAACCTTCCTTTTTAGCAGCAACAATCAGACCTTAATGGGTTCCTTTATTAATTGTTCCACTGCTAAGCTTGAAAAGGGGCTACCTTCAGTACAGGTCCTAGACTAGAAATGGTACCTGATGCTTCTAAAACAGTGTTTCTGTTTTGCCTTTTAGTGCTCTAAGATTTGTGAAGTTTTCTGCGCTGCGGTTTTATAAATGCTGAATTACATTGACCCATCTGGAATGAAATAAAGAAAACCCTTTCTAAAAAATGTGCAAAAAGTAGAAAATATATTTTCAGAATTTTCTTTTCAGGCTGTTTTCCTTCCAAAGAATGTTCAGGGAAGTGAGTTGTACAGGTGAATTTTAATGAAAATGGTCTAAACGAAATATTTTTTTGATACTTGTAGCAGTAGCTTAGGTCATGTTTTTGTTGTTTGATCAGCAAGGAGGGATATCTTGGAGTTTTTTTGTTTGTGTTTTGGTTGTTTTGTTTTTCTTGTTAAGTAGATGACTTGAATCAGAGACAGAATATTTTAAGATAGTTGGGATAGATTTTGCCTTGTATGATTTCCCTTGGGCAAGGCATTATCTTTTCTGGTGTTGTAAATAAGTTCTGTCTATGCCTTTGAGTGTTAATATAATCAGCTCACTCTCAGATGTCACCAGCCCCTCAGTTTGGATTGCTAGATAGCAATCATGACCATTTGCTGCTTACAGTATGATGAGAGATGCGACATGCATCTTCCGGTCATGGGACCCAATTCTGTTCTTATTCAAGGCATTGGGAAATTTGCCAGTGATTTCATTGAGAGAGATTTGGGCCAGGAATGTCACTGCCAGAGACACAGCTCTGCCAGAAATGAAGCAAGGAATGCCAAATGCCAGTGATGGCTCAGATGCCTCTGTCTATATGTCAGTTCTGAACTGCAGAACTTGGTAGTGTTGTAAAACACTAATCTTGGTTATAAAGAAAAGGCAGTGTCATATAGTGTTCACAACTACCACCTAGCAATGAGACGATCTGTTTGATCTGAGATACAGCGCTACTTGCTGAAATCTTTATGCTGTGGAGTTGTTCATGCCCACCAACAACAGGGACTGAAGGCCATTGCATTTTATCTGAATAAAGCACGTCTTAAAGCTTGAGAAAAAAAATCATCATTTCAGTTGTTTTCTTCTGAGAAATCTGCAAAATCACTATCATTGTATTTATCTCTATTCTTCATAATTTCATATACTTCCATGTCATTTTAAAATTGTCAAAATACTAATATTATTCTAATTTTATGTATAGAATGAGGTCTAAAATAAGCCCTTACGTTGTCAAAGATCAAGACTGAAGGCGGTGTAACTCACCTGTGTGTGTGAAGCTGGAATAAGACATGTAAAGTCAGAATGCTCTTTTAGCTGCATGTAGTAGGATTTGGTAGTGTGTGGAGCATACTCCTTGGCTCCTCTGCGTACACTCCTTTCCAACTAAGTATCCAAAACTGGAGAAGAACTCGAGCAGAGTTGAGTAGAGGTTAATAAAATGCTTGTTTCAGCATTTCTTTTTTATTTCAAAACCACTTGCATTTCTAGGTCAGACATAACAACAGACACGTGCAGAATGAGTATGAGATAACGAAAATGTAGTTCAGCCAGAGCTGGTTCCACCCAGCCTACAGAGTCACTAGTGAGAATGGCCAAGTGTCCTGCCCAGGCTGAGACTAGTCCTCAGGAGGAGTAAGACTGTAC
Source organism: Leptodon cayanensis (assembly GCA_027564655.1). Taxonomy (NCBI): domain Eukaryota; kingdom Metazoa; phylum Chordata; class Aves; order Accipitriformes; family Accipitridae; genus Leptodon; species Leptodon cayanensis. Next base: position 67,153,415 of record JANXJC010000078.1, on the reverse strand, counting down.
TCACTCTGTGAGATCTGGTGCAATAAGGAAGAGTTGGCTGGGCTAGCACTGCCACTGGTGATAAATAATGATTAGCTGGAATATACATTGGTTTATGTTTTTCTTTTAAGAAACAGAATCAAAATATGGCAGCTCTTATGACTGCACAGGTCATCTGGACAGGTCATCTTCAGGTGAACAGACACATAAATTGAGGGACCAGGCAGGATTTGCCCCATTACTTAGATTAGTAGTATGTGTTTCTCTCTCATGGATGTATTGGCAAAACTGTCTGAATGCTGTGCTTCAAGCAGACAATTAAGCAAATTGTTTATTCTTCTTAAAATGTTAATTGTGGCTATTCTCTTAGAATATGTTTATAGTTATGCTATGTCTGACAAAGAAATTACAGAGAGATGTATGATGTGAAAATATCTGTACGATTTTTGTTTGATAAATACAGCTATTAAAAAAAAGAAGAAATAAGTAAAAAAATGCATTCTATGGAGGTCAGCTAGAGGAGACTACAGACCCCCAGACGCTGAGCTGCAGTGCCATAAATAGCTATGTGTGTGGGTTGGACACTGACCGTGTTTAGTAATGGTCTGCTGGCAGCCAGTTTTGCATACTCTGCAGCACAAACATAATTAAAAAGGCAATATTTTCAAGGAGTTACTTTAATCTTAGAGGATTTGTTTTTCTTTCTCATTTCATACAGAACTACCATGAGTGTAGGCCACTTAAAGACTCCTATAAATGTAACTGATTGAGAACAAAACTGTCAGAAACTGCCAGGAAGAGGCAAATGTCAGTCAGGCCTTTGCAGATTCTTTCTTCTGCCACTCAACCTCATGTAAGCCTACATTTTCGATGGAGAAACCTACCAGGACTCGGAGGAAATACTCTGTGCATTCTGATATACCCTCACACCACATAAACCTATGCACCTGTGAGTTTTCCTTGTGAAGGATAATGGTGATGGTAATGAATTCCCCCCCACCTGGGGTTATTCTAACTGTTTATACAACTTCTTCTGAAGATATACTATAAACATTTTCACTAATCATTCCCAGGATCCAAACCTTCAGCTGAAACAAGGTGTTGCCTCATTTGTGACACTGAAGCTCCCGTTTGCCGGAGGAAACTTTCCAGAAATAGTTTGGTACTTCAGTGTCATCTTTGTACTTTGAATTGTATCTCTTAATTTACTGGAAGAGGTCTTTGTGTGGGACGTAACTGAGACAAAACCGAGGAAGTTATACAAGCTTTTTTATGAACAAGGGTGTGTACCCTGAAAGGTGCTAACTATCTGGTACTCTTCCTGGACCCAACTCAGATCTCTTTTAGAAAGGCAACAAAGCCAAACTGAAACTCGGCAGCTCTGCTAGGCTCCATCCTTCTTGAGTGCTACTGGAAGGGAGTGAAGAAGTCACTTCTAGGCATTGCTTGTGGAGCTATTTGAAACAGAGCTGACAGCTAGGAACATCAGCCCAACAGCTGAACATGCTTGCCTCACCGCAGGCAACCAGGGTAGCCAGCTGGGCTCCCTCTGAGCTAGTTAATAGCTCACACATTGCCTCTTCTTTGTCAGTTAAGTTGTAGCAGTCACTGGAACTACTTCTATGAGTAAACACCTCTCACTGTGAGGAAGGGTGATGGAAGTGAGCCCTTTGCTAGCTGAGAAGTGTAGAGTAGGGCTGGGAAGTGAGGGACAGCTCCCCATGCCTCCTGCTGAGCGGGCAGTGCCAGAGCTGCTGCAAGCCAGGCTGGGCACCTGTCAGCCTTCCTATGTATGGCATAATTTGGGAGATATGAAGCACAGTATCTCTTATAGGGTACATTCCACCTGTGTTTCCACAGAAGTGCTGTGCAGAGTTGGATACTACCTTTCCTAAGACTTTAACCATACCTCTTCACATGTATGTGACAAATATGTCTCATTGAAGATACCACGAAGACAAAAAATAAATGTGGAGTCAGCTGAAATATGTGGGATTTTTTCCTAAGCACTTCATAGCTCAGGGCATACTAGTACCCTTAATGTTATTAGTAAGAGCACTGTGACTCAGATATAATTGCTCAGCTAGATACAGCCTTCTTATTATTTAGTCCTGGATTTCAGAAAGAACAGCCAGGCTCTACTGCTGTGCTAGGCTCTGTATCAAAGAACAAGTCCCTCAAAGTCAGCCTATTGTTGAATTGTGATCTTTTTAAAGATGATTTTCTTCTGTTAGAAGGTACTCTCCAGCTGCTGATTATGGTTTTGGAAATGCAGCTTAATTAGTTCTATATTTATTAGCAGATTGTTTAGCTTTTTATTAAGATCAAAACACAGAGACAAAGAATAACAATACGATGTCTTCTTTCTAGCATTATTTAAAATGTTTACAGCATGTTAAAAATTTAAGCAGCTCTCTGAAGAGCAGTCATCCATTCTGCTAGGTTTAAAGAGATTATTTTTCTTTACAGCATGTGGGTAACAACTGGCCACGCAGATCCAAATTATTGCAGATTTTAACCATGTTGCCAGTTACTGATGATAGTAATTAGCTCCTAAATGCCAGATTCTCTAAACTTGACATCATGTTTCATGTACCCTACATGCAGTTAAAAGCAAGGAACTTTGAAAATGACACACGTTGTTTTTTGCATGCCAATAATTGGTAAAATACCTTCCTTGGATATTTCTAAATATTAAAAAAACCTGCTGCAGTTTTTTTCAGGGCAGCTCAGGAATATGTAGCCCCTAAACCAGGCTGGAATCTGCCATTCCAAGAGATGTTACTGATCATAACAAGCAGTAGAAGCCTGTATATATGATATAAGCTCATTCTGAGAAGTTTTCAAAAGCATGCAAGAGCATCTTGCACCCAAAGAATGGAGGGAGGAGGCAAAAGAAGGAGAGGCACCTCCATTTCTTTCTCTCCTACTCTGCTTGTGATGCTGCCTTACCTCTGTTATTCCTTCCAGCCCTGAATCACCAAGTTATCCTATTCATGTGATTACCAGGAAAAGAATATAATCTTGGAGCCTTTTTTGTGTATCTGAACAATAGAAATATAAACAGCAAAGAGCAAGTTACTTAGTTGTGGCAAATGTTGACTATCACCTGTGGAAAAGCACTACTTAATATAAAATGTCGTCTAAGCAGAGGAGAGCATATGGAAGGGCTGAATAGATAGGCCAACCTAAAATTTCCACAGATGATACAGGGATAAAAATATTTGCTTAATTTCTGAGGCATTCAACACTAGTACTTTTAAAGTCTTCTGAACTTCTGTGAGTCTGTTGTACAAATGATTTAAAAAAGCAGTGGTGACCCTTGCTTCAGTCTGCCCCAGGTCAGCTTCACTTGTTGGTGCCTGTGTCAGGCACGCACCAAAAGGCAGAAAACTCTTCAATTAATTAACAAGTCTATTATTTATTTATTTAGTTAGTTAGTTAGGGAGCTAGGGAGAAGCCATACATCCTCCAAAATGAAAACTTGGCCTTGAAGATCTGTTCAGAAATCCACAGTATTGTGGACCCTGAAAACTGCCGATTCTATTCCTGACATGGAGCATCTGCAGAGAAGTGAAGACTGGGATGTCATCTCCCCGTTTTTTTGACTAATGGCTGACATGTGTAGATCTCCTTTCTGAACACTGAATAGAATTGGGTGTAGGGAGCAGCCTGCCACCAAGAATGACTATGTCCAGCCTGTATCTCTGACAAAAGCAAATCAATCAATATCAGCTAATGTGTAGGAAGTATTGTCCTCTACAACAGAAGCAAATGTGCAAATCATATCTGTGAAGAGATCATTACTGAGATTAAGTGAAGAGATCATTACTGAGATTAATGTCAGTGAAATAAACACAAGTCAACTCACCAACTCATGACATAGAAAACACTATCCATAAATAAGACCCTCTAATCTATTAGCAATCTTCAAGAAAACTGGGCTTGGCCCTACAGAAATTTGAGCCCTTTGGCAGCCATCTAGACAATTTCTTATGCCTGTGCTTAAGCACCTGCATATTCCAATAAATTTCAATATGACAGCACATATGTTCAGAGCTACATGTGTTCTTAGGGGAGGTTTATTTGGCTTTTTCTACTCAGACTTTCAGCTGGCTTATAAGAAGTTCCTCAAGTGTGGAATTCTTCTTGTAGAAATCTGGGTATCATCAGGACTGAGATTATCAAGATTTTTAAGGAATTAAAAACTACCCAAAATGTGGGAATAAAAAGCTATTTTTGCATGGCACTTCTTCAAGTCTGAAAGATACTAACATTTTCATAACTGGAAAGAATGGTACCAAAGTAGCTGTTACGTATCCTCTCAGGAGAAGATCATTATTATGGACACAGTGTTCGGTGTTTTTGATGAGTATTACAAGGAACCAGTAGGTTGTATGAGCTTTTTCATGGGAAGTTTCAAAAGTAAGTTAGAAAGAAATTTGTTGGGTTGTTCTAGGCGGACCTGACCTGGTGCAGGGTTCAGTTTAGATGATTGCTGGATTCTTTTTTATGATTTTCGTGATTTTGAGGAAAACGAATAGATCTCAACTAAAAGCTTAACAAAATGCTTGCATTACTAAGTGACATCTCCTGCGAAACTACAGCATAAGCAAGAACAGAGCAAGCTCTCTCATCCTTTCACAATAATGTATTTTCCATTTCTTTTTATGAGAATCCTCTCTCTCTAAAACTCTGATTCTGCAAAACTTGGAGAATAAACAGGACTCAAATTTCAGTTGATTCTGGGCAGCTGACTTCAACAGATTCTGTGTGGTTTTCCTGAACTGACCAAACTGTAGAAAATACATCAGGGCGTGGCAATTCTAGAAATTCCCTGGAAATTTCCAGTGTAGACTAAGGAAGACAGTGATTAATGCTCATTCAGTGGATGCTGATTTTTTTCATTCTTCCTATATTTTTTCCAGTGTAGTATTTTTGTGTCATGTGTGCACATCCCCTAGGAGTTTGATTTTGCAGATTGTTTAACACAGTGCACTGAATACCTGTCAGACAGTATGACTATTTGATCATCTCTAAGTGAAAAAATCAATGGCATAGCAGCAAAAGGCTTCTACTTCTATTTCTAATCCTTGGGGTTTTTTAGCTATGGCGTGCGTTCATGTAAAGGGTTTGCTCTCTGGTTAAAAAAAAAAAAAAAGAATGCTAACAATCCATTAAATTCTGGGATACAAATTTCCCCTAGATTAAAAATGACATTTGCTTTACATACTGGGTTTTTTTTCCCCGTAATAATTGCTGGGTGATTTTGATTTAGAAAGACAAGTGAACAACATTTAAAGTCTTCAAGACTCACTATTGCATTACTGTAACATATGAATAACTTTGCTTGTTAAGTGAACATTTGTAACCAATTAGCCTGAAGAATGCATCCTTATGGCTGAGAAAAAGAGGACCTCTTCAGCTACCCTTGTTCTGCTGTCTTGGACATTGGTCTGCTATGGCAGCAGTAAGTAGGAACTATGTGTGCATGTGCTTGGTGCACCAAGGTATTTAGCTGGGGATGGTGGTAGCAGAGAATAGGTAGACTAAGTTCCTTTTACTCTCTGATGCTGAGTTAGAGGAAAGAATCTTTTGCTAGTGATATTATCAACCTTCATGGAAAGGGGGAAGAAAGTCACAAGAGGCTATTTGACTCAAAAGTGCTTCTTCTGTCATGATGCTGTTTATTTGTCACTCTTCTCAAGGCTACAATAACAATCCAGGTCCTGTAAATGGTCCTAGACCAATTCTGCAGCCTGTTTACTTGTAAAACTCCTACTGGTTTTAAATTGTGTCAAAAATTTAACCGTGTTAATTGTGTCAAAGATTTAACTGCGTAAATACTCCATCAGTTTGAAGTAGTCTTGTCTTTGTCTTTTATCGAGCCAGATTTTGCGGTATTTTCTGAATAGATAAAAGATGTGAAAAACAGGGAACTATATCAAGACTCATATCCTTAGATAGTCAGCATTCAAATAAATTATTCAATAATAAAAACTCAGGAAGCTGTAATTTATACTGCCGCAAATCCTAACCGGATCAACCTCTTCAGAAATGTGCGTGCAGACACCCTCACTCTCCACACCTTCCACCGATAGGTTTTGCAGCATTCTTGAAATTAGCTGTAATAAATATGACAGTGGGTCAAGGTACTAAGGACCTCAACTAGACATGGACAGTGTTTGACTCATCAGATTAGTTACTGATTATGCCTTTACGTGACTGTCAGAATGTAATTTCGTACTGGTAAGTGCAAGATATCTAAACCAATCTTCCTACATATTTTTATGAGAAAACATATCAGTTAAAAAGTTGGAATCTGAACTAAAACACGGTAAGAACCGCCAAAAGTTGCTGGGTGTCTGGAGTCACCATCATGTCTACAAGTGAGTTCCTGTTTTTGTGCAGTATAACCACCATGAGCATCTGTTCATAATAAAGGATTTCGGCACTGTGATGTTCATCATCACAGTCTGTCAGTATCAGATGCT
>JANXJC010000078.1:67113992-67137565 GCA_027564655.1 Leptodon cayanensis | reverse complement strand
AGGAGTAAATTAATATATTTCATATGCATTGTTACATGTCAATATATACCTGTGCAAAGCAGAAGTCTATTAGATTTCAGAATGGGGAATTTATTTATTAAGCCATGCAAAGCAGATGTTTCTCTTTACTGGCATAAGCAAATATTTTCTTTGGTCATCTAAAGCATTCTGCGTATTTTATATTGCTTAAGGAAGAAAACCTCTTCCTGTTCCTTCTTCCCATCTTTATCACAGCTTCACACTATCCATGTATTATAATCCAACACTGCATGAGTAAATGCAGCCCTCTTCTTCCCAGTCTCAGTTCAGCTCTTCCAAAGGCTAAAGAATTTCATCTGACACTTTTATTGTCCAGATGGTTTGTGACGTGTACAGATGTTATATTTGGTAATACACTGATTATCAAAACATGTCTTGTTGCTCACTTGAGGGCTATGACTTGATGCATAGATCTATTACAAAGATTGATAGTCTTAATAAATGATAACCTACCAATTCTGTAAGTGCACAGATTTTGTTGTTGTTGGGTTTTTTTTTAAAGATGCTAGATGGCACTGCTAGTCCAGGGTTTATTTCAAACAGCTGGGTTTCATAAAGCTAATTCTGCAAGTTTGAAAAGGGCATGTAAGGTATTACTTAAACTTGACAGCTAACGCATTCTGAGAAATATACACCATGATGCATACAATAATGTTTCCACTGTAAGAGTATTCAGGTTTAGGTCTATAAATTCTGGTTAACTGCACTCAGAATTGTTGTACAAATATCCTTGTTTGCATTTTGTCCTCTGTGTTTCTTCTTCACATGTCACCTCATTTCATGGTTGTTGAGTTATCATAGCATGGAACTTGTTACATATTTTAATTTTTTATTCAAAATGTTGGTCATGGTACTTTAAATCTTTTTTAAATTTAAGAACTTGAGATCCAACAATGGAAAAAATATACTTTGTTTTACTGGAATAATGTGTTTCTTAAACTTTGTGCCACCCATGTTGAAAGTAATCTAATTATTTTGCAGTTCTGTAGAATATTTAAGCATCTGTATAACCATAGTGCTCTCTGTTTTCTTCATTCACTTTAATTTCTATTTAGTCTATGGTTTCCCTTTCTTTTATAGAAGTTAGGGTTTAGGTGTCATTATCTGCCAACAGTTGAGGGTTTCATTTTGGAGAAATACATTTTACACTTAAAAAATGAGGGGAGGGAACAAAAAATTTTTGCAGTAAAAGACTCCGGTAACATGCAAAGTTGCTCCTGCTGCATAAAGATTTGTGACTTGAAAAAGTTTATACAATGTTATTGACTATTCATTCTCTGTTTAGTTAGTATCAAATTCCCTTCTTTTGTTTATTGTGCAGTAAGCTTACAAAGAAACTGCAAATTCTCAGCCTTTTGGGCAGACAGTTGGATACCATGTCTAAGCGTTTGGAGCAACCAAACGGAACCTGCACCGTTCTGACCACTGGCTGGGTCACTGGCTGGGGCTTAAAGACTCACCTGAGTAACTCGAGAAATCCCTTCAATCTCCCCTTTCGATTTGCCTTTCACAGGCCAGTACTTTTTATTTCTTCTCATCTGTCTGCTATCATGTTAACAAGCAAAGGAGAATCTCGGCAGTTCATTGACAGCATAATAAAATGGGATTTAGATTTCAGTATTTGAAGAATGGCTTGCTTTTAGGGTTTTAAGCTTTCGTCTCATACTTGTATTGCCCCAGTGATCAAAAGAGCCCCAAACCCCACAATGTACGTTATTGGCCCTGTGAATTACTCACCTAAGCTGTCCAGTCATAACTGGCAGAACATACAGTGTATAACGAACTTTATGCAAAATTTTGCATATTTCTCTGTAATACTGTAATATTAAACAATGAATATTCTTTGGGGCTTTTCTCAGGTTAATTATTTCCATCTAAATAAAGCTGAAGATGCAAAGTCTAATTCAACACAGTTGAATAGAGAATAGCCCAAATTCATTCCAGACATGAATTAAGTGAACTGACGAGGTGAATTTGGCCTTGTGTATCTGCATAGGAAAACTCATACTTCTTCCTGGAAACCCAATGCAAATGTAACCTAAGATTATTGCTTTGAAAATCTGTACTAGGTGATGCTCTCAGGTGAATATTGTGCTAAATACTTCATGACTGTTGAGAGATGTTGCTTGACAATGTTGTGTTTAGCTCCTAGATGAAAATAAACACTGCTTTGTAAAGAAGGTAGAAGGTTATTTATTGTTGAGGCAACAACTATAGTACAATGCAGTACTGAAACATATGCAAGTTAATATACTCTAAAATACTGCAGAACTTTTTATTTTTATAAAGCTGCATCATTGCTTTCAAATGATGCTTCTGTATATATTTAATTTAATTCTAATATATTTTATCTGAGCAAAAGAGTGATGAGAGTGGTATCGATCTGAATGGCAAACATTGTGGCATCTATGGAAAAACTCCATCTATATATAAAACTGCAGGTTTTACTCAAAACTGCAGTTCACCAAGTATGCTGCCAATAAATACCCTGATATCTACTAGGATAAACAGTTATGTGTATTAGTTTTTCAGCTGTTCCTAATTCTGCATAATTTAGATGCTGTGAACTGGAGAGGTGTGCATTATTTATCAATAATGTATGTGTGGATTAGTTTCATGTGAGAGAAAGCTGAGTAAATAAAACCACTCTAATGTGCTCTATCTATTATTAATCAGTGCAACAGAATAATCCCAGTACACAATAGGCATCAGTAACAGTTTTAAAGACTTATGACCTATTCTGTACAAGTTTTTGAGATCCTTATTTAAATTGTTGTGATGCTATGTCCAAAAATACTCTAATGTAGGATTTGATGTGATTTTTTTTTTAATAGAAATATTTATTAATTTTGCCTATTCTAATTTTAATCTGTGTCAGCAAGGGAGAATTTCAAATTAGGGCCTCCATTCTTCAGAAACTCCTGTAACATATTAAGGCGCTTGCTGAGAATTTCATTAGCTTCCCATATAGATATAGGGTCTAGCCAGGAAGCTTTCAGTGTAGGGTCAGAACTGAAATTGGTAGAGGGTGAGCACATCCTAAGGAAGCTGCATTCTTCTTATCAATCTGGTGCCTGGAAAAGTACCCAGAATGAATATCAATTCCATACAGAGAAAAACCTCAAGATGGAATCCAAACCAGATGATTAGAGTCACCCAAGCTACTCTGGGTGAAATGTGGTGAACAAAGGTGGGTTTTGTTCTACTCCTAGATGTTTTATGTATTTTATTCAGGATTTCAGAGGGATCTCAATTTGGAAACCCCATGGAGTGCCAAGTGGGTGGGACACTCGAGAATGGCCATCTCATGAGAGATGGGAATGTGCGCTCGTGCTGAAAGGTAGTTTTCCTGCAGAAGAGAAAGGATGGACTCACTTGCTTCTGGAATCTGTTCAGGAGACAGGTTTTGCATGCCATGCTGCAAAAAGTCTTGGTCTTTCTTGCTGTCTTCTTCCACCTTGATAAATTTTCAGGTTTTTGTTTGTTTGTTTAGTGGAACAACTTCATCAAGAAGCTCTGAAACCATCAGTTCCATATCTGATATAGTCATCAGACTAGCCAATACCTGGAGGGCTTTGGCACATCTGGGGACATGAATTCAAATGTCCTCAGACAGAAAATTATTCTTTCATAATCTGCATGTGTGCTCTGATCTCTTGGTGTAAAAGGGAAGGCAGTTCTTCCGAACATCTTCTAAATGAAAGGGATTGGTACTGCATTTTATGCAGATCCTGCTTCAGCTGGTGTTCAGTAGATGTGCTCAGAGAATGTGTGCTTGATAAAAGAAATAGGAAGAGTGACCCTGAATGCAGAGCTTTTTTTACCTACCTCTAAGTATCAATGTCTGAGGTATTTGTCCTGTGGATGATAGAGTAGAAACAGTACCATAATTCTTCTGGGCTAATCTTGGGAGAAGGTGAGTTGTGTCCAAACTCCATTAAGTACAGTGACTTGGATCTCCCCTGCCCATAGAAAGATTCTTGCTGATAATGTCAAAATGGGGCACCTACATTGTAGATCTCTGCAGCTTGATGGAAGGGTCTTGGCCCCAGAGTATTGGGCTGTATCTGGCCATGGGTAGGTGGGAAGTTAGACAGGGAGCAGTATAACACTTGAGAAAGAAGCTGTTTAGTCTGTGCCAAACTGGAAATAGATATTCACAACAATAGATGCACTGCAAAGTTTAGGAAGTTGTTGAAGAAGGATTTTCAGGGCTATTATTTTGGAATTAAGTGCCTAAATTGCTCTTAAACTAGCATCAGGCACATAAAGCCTATTTTTTTAAAAACCTGAGCCACTATATAGCTATCCTATTTATTTCAAGATTTAAGTCTAATGCTAAAGGCCTGATCTGCTTGCACTGGGGACGGACTTTTGCCATTACCTTCAACAGAAGCGAAATTGGCTTTCATTTGTGTGCACACGTAGTAAATCTGAGGTATCAACAAGCCCTTCCTGACACTACAGTACTTTTTTAAAAACTGTTTCATTTTTAACCAAGTTAATTAGTTTCCAAGTGAGTAGGACGCTTTTATATCCTCTTAATATTCTCTTTGCAGTGTGTTGGTTGCCTGGGGTTGAAGTGTTTCTGATTAACTATATGCGATAATGAAAACCATGAGAACGACCTTATGCAGAAGTTCCCTCTTTCTGATGTTACATATAAAACAGCGGAAGTCTTACAATATTTAACACAGAGCTTTTTCTCTCCTCCTGCTCCTTCCCCAACACCCTCCAAGTCAGAGCCCGAGCTAATTATGGAAGTGTTAGAAATGGTTGTATACCAAGACTTCAGTGTTTTGTAAGGTGTGCCCAAGTGGAGAATTTGACTATTTTTACTGGGAAGAAGGCACAGCACAGTCTGATAAGGGCAGAAAGCAACTGCAGTGAGAGCTGCTTTGGTTACTACGATGTCCTACAGTGTGATCGTGCGTGACACTTAGCTGAGCACATGTATGTTTAGGGCTTGTTAATGAAGCAAGCAGAACACCATGCTCCACTTGCACATTTGTTATTTTTTTCAGCTGAATTTTGTTGACTGTTGGATCTTTCCTACATCCTGAAGCCTATGAAATGGATTATAACTAGCCTGTTGGGAGTAAGTAAGACAGCCAAATGCTAGGGGTTGAGAAAACAGTACTGCCTATCTACTCTGGATTCTGTGTTGTAGGCCTCATATTTTGTGTTAATTCCTATTGCAAAAATACTTTTGGATATGGATGATTCTCATGTAAAAACATGCATAGCAGGGTGTAGTCCCTGGTAAAGATCTGAAAGGATCTGATTCTTCTTCCAGTGAAGTGGGCAGGAGTTTTGCAATTTCCTTTAATTAGGGAAGGACTGAAATCCTTGAAAGGACATGACCCTAATAGGCAGGAATATTTTTCTGTCTCACGTAGATTTAAATTTGTACTAATAGGTGAATTACAATGGCATTCAAATTCACCTTTGCAAATATTTTAAGGCTATTAAGTTTGTATCAGACTGAAAATCTCAGCCTCTTTCTGTTTGTCACTAGCGGGAGGAACTCTGTAGGCTGCTGGTGTTGATGGCAATCTCCCAATCTGCTCTGTAGCAAGTTCTGAGCTCTCAACAGATATTATTCCAGCTTGCTTTGGGAGGGGGGAGAGGGGAAATGTGATGGCCAAAGTTCCTTACAATAACACAGAAAGACTTAGGGAATTAGATGCCTAAAAATAATTGTGGCTCTGATGTTGAAATATATTATGTAGAGTATTAAGCTTGCTGGATATTGTTATATATTGTGTCAAGAGGATACGACGCAATGTGGTTTTGTACCCATGGGAATTTTGCTGCAGACTATCACTGAAGTAGGAACTGGAACCCATATATTACAATTTGGCATATGCTACAGAAAAAAGATTTGGGCATGTGTTGTGTTTCCTTGTCATTTAATTTTTTGGGGGAGCAGAGCTATGCCCAGAACTGAAAAGAGGAATTGAGTACAATTGAGAATTGATTGATTCTGTTTTATGCTAACAAAATGACCTCCAAAGTGAAGCCAGTTTAGATCAAAACGAAACCTGTTGTAGAAACTAGATTTCAGCATTGCAAACTAAAACTGAACATACTCTGAGCATAAACTGTTTCAAAGTGAAAATAATTCTACAGCAATTGAAACTGATGTGTACAATCTTGTCAGGGCCATGCTATTATTACTTCGTAAAATGTTGCTGTATCAGGCTAAGAACTTCTTATAGTTGTTGGCTTGTTACAGTTAGGGGAACACTTTTGTTGGTATATATTTATTAATTAATTTCACATCATTTGGCAAATGGGCAAACATTTCAGGGCAGGACTACATGTAATGACCCTTTCTGTAGCAAAAATCAAGAAGGTATTAAATAAAGCTGAAACAGTCTTTGTCAAAACGAACAGAAGAATAGTGGGTACTACAATGATTAGATAGAACTGGTGCCATCCTTTAAAAAAAAAGACATCTCCGGGTCTCATTAAAATCCTTCCTTTGAAACCACTTACTTATCTGTTCCATTACAAATGCTGTACTACAAAGGTGCTAAATTGCAGGGATCAAATTAACTCTCCATACATTCAGATTAGTGTTTCTCTGAAGTAAACATCGCCTAAATGTTCAAAGTAAGAGCAGTGGCTTTGAAAAGGTGTTTGGGATAACTGTAATATTAGTTTTTACCACAGCAGTATCCTGGTGGCAAACAGACACATCACAGCATGTCACCTTTTGGCAGATAGTTGCTGGGCTGTAGTTTGCATCTCTACTGGCTTTGCTTGGGATTCCAGAGTGTAAATCTGGATAGAATTTGTCCAGTTGTGTCCAAAGAACATTGCTGTGAAAGTTAATGGGAAATTCAGCAATAATTTTTACCATGAGGAAGAAAAGTAGGACATCATGGCAAATATGACTCAAAGCCTATTCTCAATTCCCATTTAAATATTAGTAGCCTCATATAGCTTAAAAACTTTTATTGCTTTAAAAATCAGAAGTAACACTTTGTCAGATGTGAGTCAACTTTCTACTGGCTAATTGTAAATGGCACAAACCAATATTTTAAGAACATTTATGGCTAATTTAATGTTACTTGTTTGTTTAACTAGATGACCTTTAAATACAAGCCCAAATTATTTTATAAGTATTTAGCTTTCCAATAAAGCTGTATCTAGATATCAGTCTTTTGATAAGAACCATCTGCAACATTTGAACTTTCTGTGTGTTCAAATTCTTATTTATTCTTTAGCTTTCATTCTGAAAGCAATACTTTTTTTACCAATGTCAACAATGTGCCACCTAAATGAGATCCCAACTCTATGGCATGATATGGGCACACAACTTGCATAACTGAAGTCAAGGCCAAGCATGGACAGCAACTTTGAATGAGACAACTGCTAGAATGCGTATTTTGGAAATGCAAGTACTGTAGAAGGGAGAAAAAAAAATCACACAGACAATATACTGATTTAGACATCATGGTTCCTTCTGAACCTAAATTTTAAACAGTAAAATCTGTGTATTCCATGAAAGTTATTTTGAAACTAGATAATTAATCATTTTTATAAGGATAGTAAAAAACCCCATGGCTAGAAAGGTTCTAGTGATAATAGTTTTTCATCTGTCAATAATCAAAGAAATGTTTTGCTGGAAGCTACTTGTCTAAAGCAGTAACAAATAGATCTTTCAGTCTCTTACGACTTTGTTCATTTTACCTTTCGCGCCTTCTATTGATATTCCCTTTAACTATAGCAATGTCATCTGAATTTAACAAATAAGCTATTAACTGAACTATTTCTTACAGTTTCACCTGTTCAAGTTAGATATAATAAGCCAAAATATTCCATTACATGAGATGAAAGGTATGTATTTCCTGACAATAATAAATACAGCTCAAAGGGGCTCTTTTGTTGTCTCTGATGTGGTTTGTGTGTGTTGCTGTTAAACTTCAGGATAAACATCTGTTGTCTGTGTGGATTTTCCTTAATGGTTTGATGTCAGGTGCACAGATTAGGACTTAATCCTGCTAACGTCTGCTCAAAGAAATACTACCAGTGATCAGTGGCTACCCACAAGCCATTATTTTCAGAATAGGGCCCTCTCTGCTCTCTGAATAGCGAATGTAAATTGTTTAGTCTGAATAGCTTGTGGCATGCAGTCACTTCATATATAACTCATATGTAAATGATACTTGACACTAAGCAAACTGTGGCCCTTAATGTAATTGCTCACATTAGAAATGGAAGAATTTTTTGAAAAGACGAAGCTAAAAAAGCTAAAGAGGCACATTGCTTTTTCTCCCTCAGATAATTTTGTTATATTTTTCAGCTGTGATGCTGATATTACATAAAAATACAAAGGCATTTCATTAAACATTGTGGTAATATCTGTGTCTGTTCATGAAAAACACATTTTTAGTGTAATACACAATGTAGACATAGAAATCACATTTATGAAGTATATTGGGAGCTTAATGCATCCTCAGCTTTTTTGCTGCGGCTTTTATTTCCAGAATCTTGACTGTGTCAAAGAAACCCCTTTGTCAGCCTCCTTATACATACGTTTATCTTCTCCTGGTTTTGCTATTTGTAAAAAGCTTCTGTTTCTCTGGTCTTCATAAGCGTATCTGTTTAAAAAGTTGGTAAGGCTGGAGTACCTTCACAGCAGTCCCTCTAAGCTGTATCTGCTCAGCAGAGGTTTATGAATTCTTACTCATGCAAAAGTAGGGCACTAATTTCTCCTGTTTTCCCCTCACCCTGAGCACTTGAATGGGGAGCAGGAACACTATAAAGGGGATGAAAAGCTTTAGCATACTCACCCTGCAGGCAGAGGATACGCAAGATCACAGCTGTGTGTCTACCTCTTGGATCTGGATCCTATTAATGTCATCAAGCAGTGAATCCTCGGTAGCTGTAGGCTGGACTTTTCCTGCTGTTAACAGGCCTCAGAATGAACTGAAGTTCACCAAACTTTCTGCAGCTAAGTAAACTGAGCATTACTCAAAAGTTTTCTCTAGAGCCTAAGACGACAACAAATGGGTTAGTGTTAGTACAACAACCCCATGGAGCTGTTTGATGTCTGCAAATTGACTGGAGTGTGAAAGTGTATCTCTTGGGGGCTGCCCCTCCTCCTGGCCATAACCTGCCCCTCTAAAAGGGAGGGAAAGTTGTACAGGCTGCAGCACTGCGGAGGGGAGGCATGGCTCTGCTCCCACACTGCCCGCTAATTCTTCTGCTATCTTGACCATAGCAAGCTCTGCCTTTGCTACCTTGCCCGTTCTTGTTATCTTTCCTGCGAGATGGACAAATTGGAGACCAGGGAAGAGGAGTGCAAAATGCCCTTCCACAGCATAGAATATATAAGAAAACAGACAAGCTAGAAAGAGAGATGGGGGGAGGTGGGAAAAGGGTGAAACAAAACTCACTCTGCCCCCTTGGATTATGAACAATTTCTTTGTTTCATTTGGCAGTTAATAAAGAGGGAGCTCCTTTCCATGAAATGTGTTCGTGATAAATCTGATACCTTTCTATTGTAGTGTATTATACTATTTATAAAGACAGTCTAAACCTGGGAATGCAGCTTCAACAGATATCCAATTATCATAAGCTGAACCTGAAATGCTTGGGAAAATATAGCCTTAATATCTACAGAGTTCTATGGCTTTCCTGTCATGAAAACTGGTTGTCTGTTATTAAAGGATTTTTTTCAATAATGCGCAGTATTTAAGAACATCATTGTTAATTAGCCCAATCACATTGCTTGCCTAGTGCCAAATGTTTTCAGAATGTCATCAAATTGCCAGTAAGAACGGATGGCAAGAAATAAATGTTAAATATCTTCTCTCTTATTAGAGGTCCCCAGTGCTGCTATTTTTAAAAATCTTGGACTACAGTAAGAAGTTGAGCTAAATACAAGAGATTGATAACCCCAAGGATATTCTGGGGAGACATAGGAATTACAAGTGACTACAGATAGAAGTGTGACCTGAAAGTGGTACTACATTAAGTGACTGCAACACCAAGACAAAAAAAAATTTTGGAAGATCGCATGATGGGGAGGTGGGATTTTTTTTTCCCCTCATTGCTGCTTTACATTTTTTGGAAAACAAATCTGCTTGCCTATATACACTCTGTTTATGTGTGAAATATGAAAGGGATAATAAAAGCCACTTGAATGCCACAGTTTAATTATGTCAAGACATGTCATAAGCATGGAAAAATATTGCCACATATTTTCTTCTAGGTGAAACTGAGGCATACAGATTAAAGCAGTTACAGGATGTTAATGATACACTTGGTACTGCAGTCCAAGTTTCTGGCTTTCAGTCCCCTAAAGAAATAGGTGCTCTGTCTCAGTGAATTCTTGTTCATGGATCCTTATGCAGCAGTGATGTCCACAAAAGAAGAAGGAAGGTGTGAAGTGTACACTGCAAAGAAAGAATCATGTGTATGTTCTTACCGTAGTCAGCAGATTAGGGAGTAGGGCAGCATGAGTCTGAATTACCTACAGCACAGCACAAAGATTTTAAATTTTGTCTCATTAAATAATTCTTCATACAGATCTGGAACCTTTCTTCTACAAGATCTCACAGAGGTTTTACAAATGAATACTGTATTGAATGCTTTCAAAGGTTTTCTTAACTTTAATGATACCCTACTTAGAAAGCACAAGCATCTTTATATGATACTTTAAGACCTATATCCTCTCTAGGAGCAGCAGTACATGAAGCTGGATGTATGAACTGAACCAAAACAGGCTGGTTGAAATGGCTGTGGGCCTAAGGTAGCTAATGCCCTGGATTTGCCAAATAATGGGTTAACACCACATTTTTGTCAAACAGTACAGTGATATTTAGTAATGAAGAGTTACATTTGAAAAAGAGTCTGTTTGCAGAATAGTGCCACCTAGCACCATATTAGGACATCAATTTGTATGGTTGGAGGAAAGAATGTGACCTATCCACCAGCCCTACGTGCCACAGAATCCTGGGTTGGAAATTTTCCACCCAAGAGCTGGCTAGACTTAGCTCTAACCTCCTTATGAAATGTCAAAGTCAATCTAAAATGGGGTTAGTTTGTGAGTGTCTTTTAATTCCTCCCAGAAAAGCTCTTTATTTGAAGTCTGATTTAGCAAAAAGATGGTCAAGGGAAAAAAAAAAGTTTGGCCTTTGTAATCCAAAAGCCTGTTTAAGGTTTCAGTGATGTGTTTTGTGGGATGTAGTATTTTGGGATGAACTGTTTTTTGAGACAGAATTTCTATAAGAAAATAGGGTTTGGAAGTCTGAGTTAAATTTGGGTTTGATATCCCCAAAATCAACCTCAGATACTCGAATACTTTAATTTTACTTAGCTAATTTATGATGTTGTTGACTTTTAAGTGCTCTTGGCCTGTTCTGGATCATGAACTTGGAAATCTTTTAGCCACTAAGTAAAAATTTTCTCCTGGAACTGAAAGCTGCTTTCCTAGGGGGGCTTACTGGAATTGGAAGCCAGTTTACTACAGTTTTCCAGACATCCTATCTGTAAGAAAAAAAATGAGTTAGAGAAAGAAAAAGAAGGTTGTAAAGCATGTTTTTAAAAGAACTATGTTGCACATGTTTTTATTTGAAAAGTCTAGGTTTTGGCTCATACAGGAATACGTTTCTTGTTTTCTGTGACGTTTTTTGTATCTATTTCCTGATGCCTGTTGGAGTAAAACAGGCAAGAAAAAGTATATCTGCCACCTATCAGAAGATAAATCTAAAATGTTTATTCAGCAGCAGTTTAAAAGTTCTTGTGAAGAATGTAATTCTGATGTCATTACAACCAGACGAAGTAAGTTTATGTAGGTATAACAACATTATGTGCTGTTGGTTGAGTAGATACTTTGAAAGATGTGTAAATGTATTGTGAGATCTGAACCTTTGTCTTCTAGAATATCTTGGAAAACATGGAATGGTGTGTACTCCTAATTAAAATTAAAAATCCCAAATCAGAAACCTGAAGAGCAGGAAGTCAAGGTGGTCAAACTGGCTTAATGAATTTAGACTTTTAATTTCACTTGCTTTTGGGACAGTTCCTAATAATTCCTCAGCTTCCATTTGTGTTTTTCATAACTGTTTCTTAATAGTCTAGCTACATGACCAAAGAGTTGTTTCTGCTCACTTCACATTGGTATTGCCTGCTTTGGGTTTACTTCAGTTTCTTAGCTTGCTTTGTAGATTTGGTCTGCAGGTTGGGGTAGTATGGGATCCACACAACTGCAAAACAAACAACACTGCTATAATATCTCATTTAGATGGATCAGAGAATGCTGAAAGGAGGAATTAAACTGGTGATAAAAACTGCTCGGAGAGTGGAGCAGAAGGTTGTGAGGAACAAATTAGCTTTCACATTTTATATGTGAGAAGAGAGCAAGTACTACTGCAGATTATTTCTCCAGCTATTCTGCGGCCCTGGGGTGTTATCCTTGTGATTTCTTTCAGGGAAGTTTCTCTGGTGACAGTACAGTTTGGAAGACTACAAATGAGATTAACAAAGAGCAGAACAAAAGTTGTTCTTATGAAATACCAATGAAAACAGAAGGCTTGCGTCTTCTTCCTCTATTGAATTTTCGACTTATTAGACACTAATCTTCCCTGCCCCCCCCCTTCAAAATGTGGATTTTTTCCCCAGACATTATATTTTTTTGCCTTTTTTTTTTCTTTTTCTGTGGAAAACTTTCTGCTTTTTCTTATTACCTCAAGACAGAAAAGGTAAACAGGTAAAGCGGCAGTCAGGGGACATTGGTGCTAAATTTACTCAACACCCTCATAAAGCAGTGAGAAGGCACAGGTTTAAGTCAGAATTTTGAGCCCTTCTTGACTGCATTCCTATGTGTCTTGTTGCTGAATCTCATAATCCAGGCAGCCTTTTTGTGGACTATCTAGCCTTTTTTTTTTTTTTTTCAATTGTTACCCGACTTGTGCTTATTTGTGCTAATTAAAGATGGTGCCACTGACTTGAAGGAGAATGTAAGGGCTTGGGTTTATACCCTGAATGAGGTCCCTGGAGGCATAGGGTGAATATAGTTCTCAAGGAAGCTAATAAAATTTTCTTATGTTTACTAATTCTGGAAGTCAAAGTCTAAATATGAAAATACGAATGGCTAACAAGTATGAGTTTTATAAATGCTGGTGCCATTTATCACACCCTTCTACAAATTTGTATTCAAAAAGACCCTTGACATCTTTGAAGGTAAAACATTACACAGGCCAAGTGTTAATAGCCACACTAAGACAAATTCAGCTTGTAGTTCTATCAGCATAAATACAAAGTTATAGAGTTGCCTTTCAGTAGGCCCTGGGGAGGAACAATGCACATCCACTGAGACTTCAAAATAATTCAAATTACTGTTGTTGTTCTTAAAACATTAAAGTGAATGATGAAAATGAGGAAACGAGTGCTGGCAAGAGGTTAGCAAGAGGCAAACAGTGTGCAGCCATGTCCATGCAGCTATCCTGCTTCGCCTCCTTTGCTCATGACCTGCAACGCCCTGAACACTCTTGTCCTGGATCTTTGCAGAAAGGCAGTTACAAGCTGTGCCAAACTGTGTGATGCTTTTGTGCTCTGAATACATGTCCTCCAGGGGCTAGGATGAAACCACCGCATTCATTTGCACTTGAGTAAAAACTACATTGTTTTTGCAGTCATTTGGCATCATGTTCAAAAAATATAAGGTCAAATTCAGCTCTAGTGTTGCAACTCAAATGATTTCAATGGCATTTTGCCCACCTACATCAGAGCTGGATTTGGCCCATCATCTGGATCTACTTAGTGAATACTGCGCTAAATGTTCAATGCCTTGCACAGGGTTTTAGTTATGTACTTACCATTGAATTAAATAGGAATTGTATTCTTAGGATCTTATCCAAATTATGAGACTGTAGGACTGTGAAGGGAACTGTATTTTTGTTAAAGTTTGTGCAGCACCAAGCACACTAGAACTTAAATTCCTTTTTAAAAGGAGTCTATTTTAAAATTTTGCCTAGATTTCTTAGTTAATGGATATCTGCAAAGTTTCGATGATCAAGGGAGCAACACAGTAAGTCAGAAGCCTTCAGAAATAGATTCATAACTTGTCACCATGTGTCCAGCCAAAAGTGATCAAGTGGTTTTTGTCATATTTGTTTTTCATAGAAAATTAAGTTTTCAAATACAGGGTGTTTTTGCAAAAACATTTCATTTTCTAGGAAAAAAACCTTGACTTCCTGCAAATCTATTAGGACTTTGGAAATGCTTTAATTTCTGATGGTGAAAATGTCTTCCTTTGACAGAGAACACTGTCACTGTCTCTAGTCTACCTAAACCAAGTGCCTGACACATGATCCTCCAAGATCTTTTTTGAAAACAGTGCACTGATGGAGTTTTGGAACAAGATTTTTCTTTCCATTTCTAAGAATCTGATTTCTCTAAGCATGAAAACTTTCTAGAAGAGAAATTAGCAAAAAACAGGGTTTAAGAAAGGAATTTAAATTTCTTATTGTCCTCCCACTCTTGGCTGATACTGTTTTAGATTTGGTTAAACCAAATAAAAGCAATGATGTGAAATTACCTAGTTAAGGCACTTAGCTTTAGATTTATCTAGTGGTTGCTTTCATGTTGTTGCAGTTTGTCTGTCCTGTCTTGTTCTAAATTAATCAATGGTGTCCATAAATCTTATCATTTGGGATACTGTTTCATGATGTTGTAGCTTATTTGAAGCTCTAAGCATACGTGAAATACTTCTGCTGACTTTTTTCTCCCTGGGCTGGCAGCTCAGTAGCTTACAGGGTGTGTGAGGAATAAAAGAAAACGGAGTTGGGGAGGAAGGATGCAGTGGACAGGTCAGGGGTGAATTCTGCAGCAATTACACATACAGAATACAACTTAGTTGTGGTAAAATGATCCTCTAAGGTCAGTGGGACAACATATGGAAAAGGCCAACTCTACATGAGAAGGTTTCTCAAACCAAAGTAAATGAAGGAGAAATGCGAGTGCATAAAACTAGCATTGGATCGTTGGCAGTGAATGCACTGGCATTTGAAATGAAGATCTTTGCTCTGTAGAGGAGAGCTGTACTCCTGAGGGACTTATGGTTGAGAATGCTGAGGCTGACCAAGAATCTCAGACCAAGGATACTGGGTTCATTGCAGCTTATGCTGCAAAGTTAATTGCAGGAGAACAAGTGCTATGAAGCTGCCATGAATCAGGGATCTAGAGGATGCCTTGGAATAGAGCAGTGAAAAAGCAGGAAATGGCAACTGTAACTACAATTCTAAACTATTATGTTTTCCAAAATAACAGAAATCTTGGGAGATTTGATCCTGTGTTACTAGGACAGGCTTAAATCAAAGCATATTATTGAAAGAAAGTCAGTCTGTAGGACTTCATGAGGTATCACCTAAAGAGAAAAGAAACGAAATAATGAGCTGATTAGACATGCCTTATGGTAATAATTTTAAAAGTATGACAGATGCTGGAGGACATGTCCTCACCCTGATCCTTAATGCACGAGTAGTTCAAGATATTTAACAGCTTTCTCCTGTAGCACACAATGTAAAACATTGGCAGCAAAATATGTAATATATTTTGTTTCTCTCTGTAATTAAAGTAACGAAAACCTCACTGTGGAATGCTTTTTTGGATTTGCCGGTGAGCAGTAACTTTTCTAACCCAAGTGTTTGGGAATGGAAGATGCTCTCAACTACTTATATTATTTCAACAGTTTATATGGAATAGAGGAGAGCTATTTGGTAGGAACAGGAAGAGAAAACAAGCTTAAAGTAACGTCACATATGCTCCTGCACCTCCAATTGCAGAACTGGCCATTAGAAAAGGCTAGGAAATTTCTTCAAGACTGGAAGAAATTCATCGGTTTGAAAGTACAGAAGATTTGTATACAGTTTGGATGAGTGGGCAATACCATTGTAGTACCAGCTAATAGAGTGACTTTTGACAGAGGACCAGCAAAAAGGATTTGAATTGGTGAAGAAAGGATTTTTATGAACTAGATTGTATTTAAATTTCCAAACTGATCCTAGTCTTTTGCAGCTTCTGTATGGGAAATTACTTTTATGCAATGCTGAAAGTTGCTGTGGGATTTGCACTTGAATAAATGGAGCTTGATTGGTGTGGAGTTTGGAGGCTGCAAATTAAATGCTTAAAGTCTTGGTGAAGACTGTAAATGCTAGAGTATAAAAATAACATTTGTTGTCTTTGCTAGTGTTCTATTATCCATTACTTTCCCAGAGCTTATTTTTGCACTTCTGATTTCCTGTGCCTTGAGAAAAAGACGCTGATAATTGTCAGAGTCATCTCTAGGTAGCTGTTGTTGTAGTGTTGTTATATCTCTGCCTTCAGCACAGTATTCCTGAATATAATGCAGTTCTGAGCTGTAAGTAAAGACAGTAGAAGCCCAAAAGAAACGAAAAGAATTATGTGCCCGTCCAGGGAGCAGAAAATGCTTGGCTCTTGATTAGAAAAGGTAGCCAGGAAAAGAATTCCAAACTTAGTCCCTATGGGAGAGAGCCTAGCCCAGTAATTAAGAAACTAAACAGGTTATTCTTGTTGAATCCAAAATCAAGAACTCATTCCTTTGTTGAGGAGCTGGTGTAGAGATTTAAGAAACATCCCAGAGGGATGAAGAGGGAATTTGGAACTATGCCAGCAAGCTTTATGCCTAATAGGAGATGGCTTGTAGAGGAGAAATCGCTCAGGACTTGAGAGATCTCCTTCCAGCTAACAGATCTGGCTAAAAGTGCTGATGAACTCAATCAAAGAATAAGCAATGCTCTCTGGCAGAAATTTAACAGAAAACTAACAAAACCTAGTCAGGAGACACGCTATTTGGATTTCAGGAGTTTGGACAAAAATAAAACTTCTGTACAAAATTTTCTTTAAATGAAAGGGAAGGGTGGTAGAACATAGGCTGTAATCAGAAGTCTGAGTATCAAAATCTACCAGTTTTTACACTGTCATCTTTCATAATGTGTCTTTTTTCTGTTCAGATTGGGTAGAAGGAGATTAAAATCTGCTTGTGCTTGTGGAATGCTTACTTGTAATGTCCTAAGGAATAATTTCATTTCAATAAGCAAGCACTATAGTATGGGGCTGTAGTAGTAGAGCAATTAGAGGTTTCAGGTGTGATTATGTAGATGTATTGATCACCAGGACACATAAACATTCTAGGAGATTAACTTCTGGGGTTATATATATATACTGCTAGAGTAGTATAATGCTCTAGCTCTACTATCACTGGTTTGGATTCAACAGCTGTTTAAATTGAACACCAATATTGTTTTGAGCACTGGGTTAATGAAGGCCTATGTATAAATTTTTCAGACATGTTATTAATCTACAAAGCATGACTGGCTGTTTTATATTGCCCCCCAAAACTTCATCTAAGAAGGATTGAAAGCACAATGAACAATACTAGTGATAATTGGAAGGGAGTATAAACTCACAGGAACTTTTTCAGTAACTAGGTGATGGAATCACACACATTAGGGCCCATAAAGTTGCATTTTCATAAATCACTTTCAACTTCTGGGCATAATTTCTTACCAAATTTTTTAGATACTTAATTCACTATACAAGTACCTGCACTTACCTAGCCTGTAACAACAAACTTAGAATAAAAATTTCTTTTCAAATTTTGTGGAATGAGATTACAGGTTTTCTAGGGCTCTTTCCTTTCAGCAGTTTGACCAGCACACTGTAGGACTGGTTTACAGTGTGTTTTGAATGAATAACCTTCTACATATATCCTTAAATTGGCCGTGTATTTTTTCTTTTACCAGACAGCTTTTTTAAAATCTGGTTGTTCCTCTTTTATGCAGGCTGTGTGTTTGAAATGGAAGTCTAACATCTCCCTCCCCTTCTTGCCATCTTTCTCTTGCAAACCCCTAAAGCCAGGACCCCACCACGAATGTCCTGCTTTCTCACTGTGCATTCGCATTCAGACTCCACTGCTTTGCCAAGGCTATTGTACCCTTAAGCCTATACAGAACACCTTGACTCCCTCCTCCAAGCAAGCTGCCTTGCCCTGGCCCTGCTCCCATGTGCTGAGCCTGAAAAGCAGGTTCCAGTGCTGGTTGTCTTCTTGCAGCAAAAGCTGCAAATCACACAGGCTGCCAAGAAGTAACCTCTGCAGCGCACAGCAGCGACATAATAGGGATCAGCTGGAACTGCTTGTGTAGGAGTGTTTCAACTCAGGTAACCCATCACGATTGTTTGGGGAATTCCTCAAGGTCTGCTCAGCAAACCAGTTTGGAAATATTTGTTCCAAAATCTTTGCTCATGGTAAGGTTTTAATAGTTACCAGCCCATACGGAAGAATACCTTTCAGGTCTATCTAGAGTTAAATGGTTGGATCATTCAGTGTATGAAAGCCACATTCAAAGCAAGAATAGCTTGTGTCGTTAACAGACCCTTTCATACCAGTACTGCAATATATGTGCTTTCTTGAATAATTATTTAATTACTTAGTTTTATTAAGAGAGTTCCAAAACCACTGTGGTGTGTAACTAATAGTACAAGCTTGTAAGTGTTTATTTTAGGTAAAGGATTAGTTAAAACATATATTCTAATAAGTACTGCAGTAAATGATTCATAACTTTAAAAATTTGGAGTGTACTTCTAATACTTATGCTAACACCTAAGTTTAGTGGTCATAAGCACAATTCTTGTTTTTCTCAATATCTCTCCTACCTATTTGTATGTGTTACACTGCAAACACATAGTTATTTTTTTTCTGGC
This sequence comes from Leptodon cayanensis, assembly GCA_027564655.1. Classification (NCBI taxonomy): domain Eukaryota; kingdom Metazoa; phylum Chordata; class Aves; order Accipitriformes; family Accipitridae; genus Leptodon; species Leptodon cayanensis. Next base: position 67,118,785 of record JANXJC010000078.1, on the reverse strand, counting down.
CTGAAACTGAACTACCCTTTTTGCTACCCATTGTGGCAGGAACATAGGGAATGTCCTGTTCCTTCCCATGGAGAGTGATTTCAAAGCTAGATATATCACTTGACATTTCTTGAAATTGCTTTCTCTGTTCCAAAGCAACTTAATTTACAGCTTTCTATATTTACAACATTTCATAAAGAGAAATTGTGTTTGGCTTTTTTGAATAAAAGCTGAACAGCTTGAAGTGAGGTATCTTCAAAGTAACAAGAATATTGTGCAAATACTTCAGAAAATCAAATAAAATAATCATAATCAAATGTTGCTCAACTGTGTTTGGATCCTACAAGCTAAACTCTGATCAGACTGTACAAGTAAAATGCTGCAAAAGCTAGCATGAGTTTACTGGTGTTCTCTCTTCTGGGCCAAAAGTTTAGAGATTTGGATTCCAACTAGAATCATTCCAAGAGCTTTGTGAACAAATTTAATCAAGTCTGCTTTTGATGCTACTTTTTTTTTTTCTCCCTTTTAAAATAAGGCTTTCATATTTTAGCCTTGGAAAGGTTGAACTGCCTTGTGAGCATTCATGCCTGTGATTGCTCAGCTTTGTGCTGCTACTTTATTTTAGGCAGACCTCTTCAGTTAGTTTTATTTTTCATAATGCACTGCTTCTTATCATTAAGAATCTCTGTGTCTTGAGAAAAATACAGGGGAAAGAGAAGACTAGTATGCCTACTGAAAACTTACAGGTATAAGAATATTTTGGTATTGGTATTTCTGCTGTGAACTCTATATTGTCAGAAAGAGACTCACTTCTGATGCGTGTTTCTTTGGGAAAAATATACTTCTGTGTTCCCTCTCTGACATGGGTGTGTTATCTTCAAAGATCATCTTTTTTCATCTTTGCTTTTTCATTGGATTATGATGGTTTTGTGTGTGGAGGACACAGGGAAAGACATTTTTTCACATCAGTGTTCTTTTTCTTTCTATTTTTTTGTGCTTAGGCCATCATGGAGGTTTCTCTGTGTGCCTGAAGCTCCACCCAAAGAGAACAGGGTATGCCATTTTTGTCAGCATCCTGGAATAGACTAAGGGATAATACAGTCCCTTATCTCCTCTGTGTTGCAATGGGTGCTCTTCTTAAAGAGGAGCTTTCAAGTATGAATGTCGTGTGGGGGGTGGTCAGAGACCTGCAGCCAAGGGACGAGTGCTGTAAGGTGGCCTTGGCCCTTCCACTAATGCTTCAAAATCTGTAGGACTGAGAAATGGACTCTAATGTCTGTTCATGAGGATAACTACTTGCACCCTGCTCCCACCCAGAATGTCCCAGTGCTTCCTTCTCTGAAGAGCAGGTCAGGTTATATCAACAAATATAACTTGAAGAGAGGACAGCAGGTTATTTTGATAGCTCTTCTTCTACGATTTATTATTCTGTAAAGAGTTTCAACATGGAGAGTGTTATTTTGTTTTGGAGGCATTCTTTATTTTTGGTGTTTATTGACACTTGTGTCTCATATATTTAATATGATAAATTTTAATAAGGATTTAACTTCAATAGTTACTTTGACTATTTGATAAAGGATAAAGTAAAGAGGATGATTTCTTTCAAATGATCTTGCTAGATTCAGAATTTATACTAATTTTTAATCTTACAAATGATTCTTTGTGCTACTAGCTGGAAAAGCCATAGAGTTTGCTCTAAAGCATAAAGGATGTATTTAAAATTGCATGTTTTCACCTGGTGTTATAGAGGAAGGGAAAACTTGCAAAATGATACAGTTTGAAAAAAATGTCCACAAGCTGCTACTAGTTAGAATTCTGTATAATATAAAACCCCCTTAAAGTTATGGGAATGGAACATAAAGTATCCTTAATTACTAATTTTTTTTTTCCCAAATTCCATAGTTTAAGATCAAACTTGAGATTCACATCTGAATCTTACAATGGCTTCCTCTCCAGTGGGCCAAACTAGCTGTGGGTGGAGACCTCATATTAGGTGAAGTTTAGATGCGATTGCACCCACTGGAGTCCTGACCCTCTTCTGGTTTAACAGTACCTGTATGCCAGCAATGTGTTGTATCTTTTCCATTGACTTTGCCTGTATTAGAGTGCAGAGCTGCAGAAAACTAGAAGGATTTTATGACAAAGTGGTGATGTTGCCTTTGGGACTGGTCTTTGCACAAACTTCTCTGCTTTAGAGGTGCTGTATCTCCTAGGATGAAGCTGCCTTAGTTTCCTAATCCTACACTTCTGCTTGGGATGACTGATGGTCCTTTCCATTCAATTTTCACCATTCTTGGCCTCTGCTACTGCAAATCAGTCAGCTCAAGAAGGAGGCAGGTTAAGATGGAATTCTAAATAATCGATGTTGGGAGGATAGCTTTCATGTCTGTCCTAAGAAGCAAGAGCATGGAATATGCACATACGAGGTGTTTGTCATCCCTGTAAGCCCTGCAAAACACAAATTATTCCTCTCTTGGTTCACTGACTCTTGTGAGTCATTTGAGTTAGAAAAAGTAGAGTTTCGCCCATGTGAAATTTGAGTCTTAGTGATCTCCTTCTGATTCAAAATTATTACAGTCCAGCTGAGTGTATTTACAATTCTGACTAATTCTTTGCAGGTTCTTAAAAATACACATTACACAACGTAGTTTAACTTTTATTGCTCTTCCTGAAACTCTAATGTTCCTGTTAATGCTGTTCTGAAAAGAAAACATCTATGCAACAAGACTATCATATTTTACATTTTTGGGACAGTTTCAAATGTAAAAAACATGTCAAGGTGAATTGCATAATGGAATGAGGAATGCAGACCTTCCTCATTGTCCTCATGGGAAAATAATAATCATGATGCCTAATCTGAAGACAACTGAAGTAACCTTGGAAAGGGAAGGGGAAGCCTTTCCACTGGCTACAGATCCATTGTGTTCTATACTTGAACAGTTTGAAAACTGATTGCTTTCATCAGCATCACTTTGCATTGCTTATTGAAATCTCGTGATCACCTATGTTATAAATTCACATGTGGTGATGTAAAGTTTCTTTTGGTATGCCATTGAAGTATTTTCTGAGAAAAAAAATACTGGTTTTAGAACAGTGTGCCCTGGAGAAAGAGATCTGGAATCCTTGGAGTTGCTTAGGGGACTGATTGAGTGAATTTGAGTGAGGACCCCAGGAAATGTATCAATAATGACATAGAGTCAGACTCCAGGAACCAATTGAATTTTACATAAGATTATTGTGAACTGCCAAAATGAATCAGGGCAATGGCCATCCAGTCTTCTATATTTATCTTTGTTATTGGCCATTTCTGCATCGAAAAGAAAAATAAATTAGGGTTTTGTGCCTGGTTTTCAGGGGTCAGTGCTAAAGGTACCATGGAAAAAGAAAATTAAAAGGAACAGAATAAGCCAACAATGCTTGCAGGCATACACACAAGCTTTCTCCAAGGTCAGGAGGACTTATGATTTCCTAGTTAATTTTTTGGCCACTGCAGAAGATAGAACATGTTTTGATATTTGAAGAAATACACAACTTCTTTTACAACCATCAGAGAACACAAAAAGTGTCAAAGACCCTTTTTTTTTGTTGACAAGATGATCATTAAGTCATCCTACAGATTTTTTTTAAATACCTGTTGTTAGTGGTAAATCTGTCCAGGTATAACTAAGATAGAGCTATTTCAACAGAGATTTCGTTCAAAACCTCCTGGTGAGTATGTTGTGTAGGTTTGTCCCTTTACTTATCCACAGAGTACGAGCTGTTGCAGACCCTGACCGCAAAGTTTTGGATCTCTCCATTGAGGTGCTGCAGTCTGTAGTTCAGGATCTCAAGGCCACCAATTTTGGGTTTTTTTTGTTGTTGTTTTCCTTACTTTATTTAGAGGAACATAGCTGAACATAATAGAGAATTATTAAATACTCTAGCTTAATTATGTGTAGAACCAAAACTATCATGTGACTGAGTCTTTGCAAGTGCAAAGAAAATATGTTTGTTGCCAGAATGTGAATCTTCAGGTTTCACTGGGTTGCTTCTCACAGTGTCAGTCAAATCCAGAGTCCTCTCTAATCATTATACAGTGCCTCTGAGCTCAGCCTACTAGCTAGGTCCTACTGATTATTGAAGTCCTGGGAGGAATGTTCCCCATCCATAGTAGAAGAACATGCATTCTTCCCTTAAAAAGCATCTGTCTGTGCTAGGTCTTTTCAATGTCCTCTTCCACCCTCTTCCCTGCCACCTACTGATCTGGAGAGATGGGTCCAAAGGAATATCCATAGGAATCTAGAGCCTAGGAACTAAATTCAATGTCCCTTTGAATTCTATCTTATTTCCAGCCCCAGCAGAAAAAATTGATCTTTCTGTTTTTCCAAAATCTCTGTACCTGCTTGCAGTTCATCCCTTCTTTCTTTAGGGTTTTTCTTCCTGGACATATTGTGTTCTGGTTGTGTACCTGTGTATTGGGTTTGTGTGGCAAGGTTTTGGTAGCAGGGGGGTTACAAGGGTGGCTTCTGTAAGAAGCTGCTAGAAGCTTCCCCTGTGTCTGACAGACCCAATGCCAGCTGGCTCTAAGATGGACCAGCTGCTGGCCAAGGCCGAACCCATCAACAGTGGTAGCGCCTCTGGGATAACAGATTTAAGAAGGGAAAAAAAGTTGCTGTGGCACCAAAGCTGCAGCTGGAGAGAGGAGTGAGAACATGTAAGAGAAACAACCCTGCAGACACCAAGGCAGGTGAAGAAGGAAGGGGAGGAGGTGCTCCAGGCACCAGAGCAGAGATTCCCCTGCAGCCCATGGGGAAGACCATGGTGAGGCAGGCTGT
>JANXJC010000078.1:67076926-67087833 GCA_027564655.1 Leptodon cayanensis | reverse complement strand
TGACTTTGCAGAAAATATAACTATAAATATGTGTGTGTTTTAGCAATAAAGCGTCGTCTGCTTTCAACCTTACAGGCATCCGTCTACTTCAATCTCCTCAAAATACAGATATGGCTATGCCCAAAACTCACTCACGTCTGAGTGATGAATCCTCTCCTCAGCCAGCCTTCCTAGTGCTCTGCCTGATACTATCCAGACACTAGTATTTTGTGCCAAAATAGCACAACATGAATGTAGCCATCCACTCTGCACCAATCTCATGACATCAGATAACATTTAAATTAATGAAACTACTGCTAAATACCACTGATATGCCTTTTACTATACATAAGACAATTTTTTTTGCAGGGTTTATTACCTCAGACATGGCTCTATTATATAATTCTTACTACTGAGTAGACAGAGCACAGATTCATGCCAGCTTGGATAGAACAAAGTATGTTAGAAACAGTTGGACAAGCATCATAAAAACTAGTTGTATCAACACAAGACAAAATATCTGTTTTAGGTTGATTGATGAAAAATTTTTGTAGGACTATTTTTTGCCTGCAGAAAGACTTTAAATATGAATTGTACTTCTGGAAACCATTTTTACCAGCAGTTCAACTGAATATTATTGGGGCAGTCAACAAACCCTGTAATTTCCCAGAATAATAGTTGGCTATTTTCTGAACTGTAGACATTCATGGCATGTTCATGAATGCTTGAAAAATGGACATTTGCAGTGGCAGATGAAGTTTTGTCAAAATAACCATAGCATATGGTAGAGTTTCAGTATTTCCAGATGAATTTCCTCTTTATATTTGGTTTGTAAGAAGATACTATAGTTTGAACAGCTATGCTAAAATTCTGAGAAATTATTTTTGAAGATAAATTGACAGCAACGTTGCACTGGCTATCAGTTGGGTCTAACATATGAATTAAATAAAAATAATAGCTGAACTGAAAATTACATTGGATCACAGTTCAGTTTGTCTTTGAAGCAATCTTATGTATTGCTGCTTTGAATTCTACAAAATCTTTTAGTTGGTCTAGTTACAGAATATGAATTTTGTATATGCCTCAGACAACATATTAGCTACTAATTATGAGTCTTGTCCGCATTCACAGGGAAATTGTTCTTCAGACACTGTGTCATGAAATTTCTCATTTCTTACCTTTGAAGTTACAAGCTTTCTGCATGAAATGTTCCTATTATTTCCTTCATTTCCTTTCAGCAGACTTAGCTGCTGGGCATTACCTGCAGTCAGTGTTTTTTTTAATTCTGGGATGTTCATTCTAAGATCTATTACCCTAAAGCTTCTTGAGTTGCATCCCTGGAGCAAGCTAGAAGTAGCCTTCCCATTCTTAGTGTATTGGTATCCAGTCACCACCGACATGATCAAGTGTAGTAGCACCAGATGCTGAGGATGTCAACTGGTTGCCAACACGACATCAACAGGAGTTTCAGCAGTACCATAAACTTTTACAGTCAGATTTCTTGTGTGAGGTTCTTAAAATCTTTCTGTTTGCAATTGTACTGTGTCAATGGAGGCTTTTCTATTTGATGAATAGGGTGTAAAAATGCTTTCCACATGAGGGTATGCACTGTTACAATAGGCAGTCAAAAGATGCCTTTCTTATGCCATTATTTCAACACTGAAATACTTAGCTAGACTCCACCCATGGTACATGGCACATGCCTTCATAGTCTCGCAGTAATTAATTCTGTGTAGACAATGCACCCTTCTGGTCATGGAGATGATTTTTAAGCCAAGAACATTTCCTATTAACAATATCTGGATAAGCCCATAAACTAAACCTGAGTAGCTTCTTGAGAAAGTAAATGTAACTGATTCAGCTTTACAAGTGCTTGCTATAATACTAAACAATTATCTAAATAAGCTGAACCATACATGGCTGTCTCCTGACCGTGTCGCAGAGGTCAATGTTTAGAAGCCTGGATCTGAGGAGATTCTTTTTCCTGTTACTCCCTGCCTCCAATATAAGGTGCCCATGCAGTTTGGGATTAGATTATGTTCACTACAATGAACTATGCAGTGACAGTTTTGTTGAGCAATGTTCAAAAGGTGTCAAGGAAGCAAGGTATGCAGAGGTAATGCTAAGCAGACTCATTGCTGGAAAGTGAAGATGAGCTTTTGGGCTCGCTGTTCATTCATACATACATAATCTAGTGGTAGGTCAACTGTCTCTGGGAAAGAAGGTAACATTTGCATCTTGAGTTGCAAGTCCTAATGTGTGGATGATTACTATGAGATAGATTACATAGAGGAAAGACAGAGAGAAGTGCAGTTTTCCTTTCTGTGTACTGGAAGGACAAAATGGAACTTGACTTATGGAAATTTTTTGTTTGTTTTACTATAGTTGATAATTTCTTCAATGGGCATAGCCCTGCTTCAGTGAAATAGGTACTTATAGTACACAGTACTGGCTATGTCTGTGTCTTCAGCCCTGCGTCACTCTTATACTCTGAAAGGTGTTACACGCCTTGCGTTGACAAGCAAATATCTCCATATATGGAAAATCTGAGTCCCAACCTTTAGCTCCATCTCTGCAGGAATACTGCACTACCACTCTAGTTCAGAGTCCTTGTACTACTTGTTACATGGGAGGGGTATAAAAATCAACCTGAATTCAAGTTCTAAGCAAGAAAGTCTCACATACTAGTGACATAAAAAGCACCACTGGTACCAAGTTTTTATAAACAAACTTTTACCATGAGCATTTTTTGCCTCCTCTTTCTCACAAATTACTAAAAGGACCCAAACTCCTAGCTTTACTGTCAGAGAAAATGCTGACACCTTTAGGTCTGTTTTCCTCTAGCTTTACATCTCTTAATGATTATTTTCTCCTCATCTTCCTAGCCAAAGAAGAACCTAAAGAATGCAAAGGTTATATCTACTTACAAAACCTTTTCTCCACATATCCATAGTATCTCTTATGGCAAGTAATATTACACTGACCCAGAAATGCACTGAAGTAAGTATGGAAACTTTCCTGTTGAGGCATCTGAGACTCTGAGATCTCAAGTGACCTCTGAGACTACAGTTCAAATATAATCTAATGCATGATGCAAGAACTAGGAGCAACAGAGTAATTTCATTAAAATTTAGTTAGAAAATTTATTTAGTCTTCAGAAATAACTGCTTCTGAAAATTATGGAATACTTTATTTATGGAAGGGTTTTTTTTACTGTTGCTTTATGGAGACAACATTGACTAACTAAGCACATGAACTGAAGTTATTAACAGCATTATTATTGTTGTTAGTTGTGTGAATAGGCTTAGGGGATAATTAGCTACATGTTCAGGATGTAAATTAAAAGTGCTTCAAAACTGACTGTGAGCTCAAGAGCTGGATGTCATGTTCACGTAGGCAAAGCATAAATGATAAGGATATGCAAAGATGTAAAGGATAGAGAAGCATGGATGAAACAATGGACTTGACATGAATGATGTTTGGTGTGCCCTTTTCCTCCATACTGCAGCAGCTCTTACATCTTGCTTTGTTTCCTATTGTGAGCTGACAAGAAACAGACATTCTCTGTCTTCAAATGGCAGATGGACTGAGGCACTAAATATCTGCTGCCTTGACTTTCCTCTGTTTGAAATGGGCCATCTCTTTATTTTCACTGCATACGTTGTAGTGTCCTGCAGAATGTGAGATTTTTCTATCAACAAAATAAATGTTTATAGAAGATATCACCAATTATAAAGGTGTCCATCTTCCAAACTAAGAACATTAAAACTGTTAACTAGGAGTCCAAATATATACAGCTAATATTGAAAAAAATCTAATTAATTGCAGTAAATAAAAAAAACACATGCTGGAAGTGAACACTCATGGCCAAATGCAGCTAGTATAAAACAGCATTGTATCTCTGCGACAGAAACTGTCCTTTCATTGTGTACACATGTGTGTCCTGAGGAGTATATCTGTCTATGCTTAAGCTTAGCTTAGGACTCAAGATCACACACAAGCCAAAGCACTTTGAATATCCATGCAATCTATTTTTTATCTTGCATTTTACCTATTTTGGTAAGCAAGCCCAACTGATTTCCCAGTCAGGGAAACTGGTATGAGGAGAAGAGGGGAATCAGACTGATTCATAATCAAATTTTGTTCCTAAAGACAGCCTAGGTCTTAATGGCTTGGAAAATGAGAGCATAGTACAGGCTGTGTTGACAGAGTACTAGAGCCTGATTTAGAGCTGAGTTTAAATAAACAACAAAAGTTATAGTTGTCTGTAGCATTGTACTTGCTTTCACAGGGGCTGAATTTTTTATTATATCAAGGCTTTGAAAAAGGCAGGCAGTGCTTTAAGTTAAATGAACATAGATAAGGAAATCTGAAATGTTGAAGTTGTTCCATATTTTTCTAGAAATAAAGCAACCAAATAAAGCAACCAAACCAAAGGTCACATCTCTGCCCTGAATTTTTTTACTCACTCTAGTTACAACTACGATTATGATGATGAAAAAAGTGAGCAAAAATCACCTCCTTTTTTACCTGTTTTTATTACTCTGTGTTGATGGCCTTTACTTAAAATAGCTTTGATTGCATTGTTAGCTCATAGGGGACATCTGAGTCAGTGTTAGTCTATTTTCCCCTGTTTGTTCATACACTTCAGCATCAGTCACATTTATTTTTTTTAAAAACTGTTTTAAACTCCAATAGAGAAGTAAGGAACTCTGAAGCCATATTAAAATAAATAAAGGTTCAGAACATACTATTTAATATGTATTCTGTCAGAAAATGTATTTTGTTTTAAATGCACCACTTTATGAAAATGAAAATTGATCATGTGACTTCATGCTTGGGTGGGATGAAGGCTGAGTTGCTTTGATACATATCTCAAAGAGAATGGGAGGACTTCTCCACTTTATCTTGCTACAGAAGTAGAAGCAAGTGTGTTCAAATCCCAGTCACTAGTGAGATCCTTGGACTGATGGTTGATCAGAAGGAGAACAGGTATTTAGCATATAATTTTAGCTGACAAAAAAGGACACAGTTACTGAAAGTCAGAAAGCAAACAGCATGTTAGAGGCAATAGAAGCAACTGAAGAATATAGTCATCAGTTCCACAGTTGCTTTTTTTGTTATTATTTCCCATTCACTGAGATTTTGTTTATTTTTTGAAACCAAATTTATTTTCTATTTAGCATTCATGTACATATGTTATGAATAAAGAGCCAAAGAGGAACTGCTGCATTTAAAACCAGTCTCAAACTCCAGTTACTCCTGACTCATGCTCATGATTCATTTGTGGATTCTTACACATGCATTTGTAACTGGTGGCTCATAAATCCCTTTTATTACCCTGCATGGTAGGGCTACCAATGGGAAGATGGATATTGCCTTGAGTAGAATCTGATGAAAAGTGGAATGACTTCTTACATTCATAACACTGCTTTTCAGTGTGAAAGTTATAGATGATCGTGAACTCAGGAGGATGATATGGGAAGCATAGGTCAAAATCAAACCAATAGCACATTTCTGCATCTGCATAATAAACCCCAACATTTACCCTGCTAGGCTGTATATAGAAAAAGGAGTGTTTCTATTGAAGCATGAACCGTATGTTTTTAGCCCACTATACATTCACCCTTCAGTTGCGAAGTAGCCAGAAAGAACCACTTCACTAGGGACTAAATCATGCAGGGTACTGAGAAGGACTAAGCAGAGGAAGTTCATTCAGTAAAACAACCAAGCAAAGCTTTAAAATTATGTATAAATTAATACAATTTATACAATTTACTATCTTTCTTCCCCATTGCAATAGTGCCTATCTTGTCTGTGATGATTATTGTATAGCTGGCTCTTTAATGCAGAGTAAGCCTGTGAAAGCCTGGGTATTATCTTGTTTTCTTGCTGTTAACTTAATCTTTTGGAAGTACCTTAACCTGAAAATGAACATGTTTGAATGCATACCAGGCATATGAATAAATTCTATAGGGACTGTAATGAAAGACAGGTCACACTGCTGCCAGATTTTCTTCAAGCTGCTCGGGAATGGAATTACTGAGATCCGTTATTTGGGAATATATGCTGTAATGGTTACATTAGGGATCTCCTGGCTCCATGGGAAACATGGAGCCATCCCAAACAACTTTAAGGTTAACTTCTGCTAGTGGAAGCATTCTACATTTTATTTTCAACAGGCAAATGAAGAGCAAGATCCTGAATGAATAGAGAGTCAGCTACTGCTTTTGTACAGTGTACAATTTTGCATGGCTCTAGTCCTCTTGGAAGCCTCTGCATATTGCCATATAAAGTTTTAAAAACAATGGGAATAAGTTTATGTTCTGCTTATCACCCTGTCTTCATATATGTTAGGACTTTTCTAGCTGAATGCTTAAGATAAGCTTTCTTATCTTAATTTTTCACTTATATCTAATATTATATTAACAAAACACAAAAATTATGAATTATGTGCAAGGATTAATTAATTAAAAAGCATATATATCCAGCATTATCTTTAGCTTGTCTCAAGCATCAGAAACTAAGTAAGTGAAACTGAGGGGATTCCAACATAATTCAAGCAGCCTCATGTTGAAATATGTTGAGTTGGGTGTCCTTGAGGTCTCATGCAGAAATATTATTTTGTATCCAGCAGTGGTATAGCTATATTATGTAGTACTCCAACTGAGCTAATCATCCCAGGAGGAATGCCATAATGATGTGACAAAAATATTTATGATTCTGGAGTTAGCTCAGACATCTCTTCATCATGCTGCATTGTAAGATGTAGACATAACCTTTGTGGCTCATGATATGCAGGAAGTCAGATTAGATAGGTGATCTGGAGGTCAGTTTGGGCCCTCAGTTCTATTAATCTATCTACATATCAGAACAAACCATAAACATTTTAGAGGAAGCAGTAAAATAGCTCCATTAAACACCACATTAAGGGAACAAATTTCCACATGAGCCTAGACAAAAAAAAAAAAAAAAGAAAAAAAAAAGCAAGGCATTCAAAGTTTTGTGTTTGGATAAGGTCAGAAAAAGAGAGGAAAAAGACCTCAAGATGCTAACACATTAATTTTTTCTAAGGTTAATAAAGAGACTGAGATCATTAATCTGGGGAAAACGCTGCTGTGAGGAAAGGGAAGAAAAAAAACCAGAAAGCTTGCAGCACAATTGCACTTTCCTATGTTTTGTTGCTGCCTGTCTTCTGTTCTCTTCTATTGTATTCCATATGATATCACCCCAATATTTGAATACCTTCCAATAATGCATTAAGCAACATAAGTAACATCTGCCACATACATGTTCATTCTCACATTTCCTCCCCAGTGGCAGATGCACAAGAAGTGTTTTGTTTTGAGTTCATTTCAGTGATAGATTAATATTGCTGCATGTTTATGGTAGAGGCAAAAAATACTTTAAAGCAGAAGGTAGCAAGTTAGTTCTTCATCCCTTGGAAATGCATTGCTTACTGTTGGATCAGCCCCTGAAAATGCCTGTCCCTTACACAGACAATCATTAGACTTTTCTTAGCGAGTGCCATTGCCTCAGGAGCAGGAAGTTATTAAAGGAAGCCTGGAGCTTTAGGTGATAATGCTAACATACTGGCTTTGGGTTATTGAACTCTTCCAAATTTGATGGGTTGTTATCTTTACTGTAGAGAATGAGATGCAGGTTTGAGTTGTTTATGGTAGCCAGTATTACTAAAAGGACAATCTGTAACATTTTATACCAGTTGGCGTTTCCTAGACACTTAATGCTCCACGTTCAACTGAAAGGGGATGAGAGTTTGAATAACTGAGGCTAAATCATCATCTGCCAGTATACCACAGAATTATCTGGACAGTGACACTCAGGAAAGCACAGACTGGGGATAATATATTGTGTAAGAGCTTTGCGACAATAAGGAATACAGGACCAGTCCCAAACCCTGGATTGAATTGATCAGTTTTGGGTACAAATACCTTCAGCCAAATAAGACTGTAAATTTTATAAAGGCTTTCCTTTGCCAAAGCATTGCCCAAGACCAGCAGTCATTCATCTGGCAGCTGATCTAAGCCACTATGTTATTAAGGAATGGTCATGATAAGTATTCCTCTATCTGGCTTATGTCTTTTTCTGATACTGAATATCACTAATTTTACTTTCCTTTTAGAATTATTTTGAATCATAGAATCATAGAATGGTTTGAGTTGGAAGGGACCTTTAAAGGTCATCTAGTCCAACCCCCCTGCCATGGGCAGGGACATCTTCAACTAGATCAGGTTGCTCAGAGCCCCGTCCAACCTGACCTTGAATGTTTCCAGGGATGGGGCATCTACCACCTCTCTGGGCAACCTGTTCCAGTGTTTCACCACCCTCCTTGTAAAAAATTTCTTCCTTATATCTAGTCTGAATCTACCCTCTTTTAGTTTAAAACCATTAGCCCTTGTCCTATCACTACAGGCCCTACTTAAATATCTGTCCCCATCTTTCTTAGAAGCCCCCTTTAAGTATTGAAAGGCTGCAATAAGGTCTCCCTGGAGCCTTCTCTTCTCCAGGCTAAACAACCCCAACTCTCTCAGCCTTTCCTCATAGGAGATGTGCTCATAGGAGATGTGCTCCATCCCTCTGATCATTTTTGTGGCCCTCCTCTGGACCCACTTTATGTAAGCAGGCAAGCATATGCATGCAGCTATATTTGTTTTCACAGCTTACTGTATTTTTGCCTGAACAAAATTTCACTTTTTGTGCAGACAGGCAGTCTTGTAAAAGATGGCTGTATGAAACTGTACACTTCTCTAAAAATAATAATCAAACAATTCCCAGCACTGCTTTTCTCTTGCTGTTCAAAAATAACTGGTTCTTTAGTTGTGACTGTCTTTTTTTTCAGCTCTGAGTCCTGTTTTTCTTCCTGATTTACGACAATCCTACCTTTATGGTTTCCTTTTTTCTTCTGTCAAGGTGATCTGTTGAGGAATCCAATGTGGGTCTTTGAAAGAAAAAGGTGTTTCTAGACTTTCCATGACTAGACCATAGGAAAAAAAGACCACTGAAGAACTTAAACTGTACCATCAATGGAAAAAAAACCCAAAACCAAACCTACACAAATTAACATTTGTCACTACAGCAAAGGGGATTGCATTAGGTAACACAGATTTTCACACTTAGAGCAGGATGAGAGATGGATGAAGCACTCTTCTACATAGCATGGGGGACACCTGGGTCTTACTGCCAGAAAGTCTCCCACAAGGAAATTCACCTAGTCGCCATTTCTGGAATGCCAGTATCTGTTCTCTGCCTTGCTTCCACTCATTATTGGAGAATGGTTCTTCCTCTTGCTTCTCATGAATCTTTAGCCCCATCGTACAACAATCAGAAGATAAACACTAAGGATCTTGATTCAAGCCATGCATAGCATATTGCATAACACTAAAACAAAAGAAGTGCCTTAAGCAAAATAAATGTATTGCATATATTGTATTGTTTCCCTAATTGTATGTTATGTTAAAACATAAATGTCCTATGATACATTCATGAAATAGAAATGCATGTAGAAACAATTTATTTTCTATAGAGTCCTCCACAGAACTGAAGGAAAACTATATTCACATCAGGAGTGCCATAGTGCAATGAGCTAAGTTCAATTAAACTTAAATTGAGCCCATTCTATCAATGTGCATGTAAACTCAGGAAACAAATTAAGTAGGGACTACTTTTGTTGTCTTTGAACAGTATACTCTTAGCATCCAAGATGAAGAACACATGTTACAACAGAAGCGATTCCCAGATGTTTACTGCTAACTGGCTGTTCAAAAGACTCAGTTTTTCTGTAGCACACACCAACAGAGTTGAGAGGGCTAGATGGTCAGTTTTATCAATGTTTCCACAGTAAAATGATGAACCTTTAAATATCTTATTACATTTAGGTCTGATCCTACCTCTTGGTATTCTGGAACAACCAAGCATGTGAAAAATAACAGCATTGCTTTCCTTGATAACCAAAAGTACTGAGATAAAGGCTGAAATCTCAGATTTATTTGTTTTGGGTTTTTTTTGAATACTGCATTTGTCTTTTCTCTTTGTACTTCCTTTCTTCATAATGTCTTACTATTTGCAGAGCATTTATGTTCCTTTCCCAAGGACTAATGAACATGGGAATTTAGCATTATGAGCTGAAGCCCTGGTGAAAACACTTAAGTAGGTGATCACACTTTCAAAAATGTCAGCTTTAATAGAAGATGCTGGGATCTCAGCCCTTTGGAAAATCAGGTCTAATATACAGCTGCTTTACTGTAGACAGAAGCCCAAATTTAGATACTCAGCTCTCAAAATCTTCACTACTTTTCCTTTCATGTTTTTGTTTTTATAAATTTATTGTAATATGTCTTTTGATTTTCTAGTTCTTTTGAAAGTATTGGAAAAAATATGATATGAGTCCAATACTAATTATTTTCATCTTGGAATATTGCTCATCTTTTCAAAGAAAAACATCATTTCTAGACAACATTGTGTTCCTTATTTGCAAAGTTGTTTGTTGGCTGCGTCTCACTCCCATATATACATGCCAAGGATGAGTAACTGTACACATCCAAATGTATTATTTGTTTATACCATGTGTGCAAATTGTACAGAATTAATGTACTGAATAAGTGTATTCAAGTTCTTTTCTTCTCATCTTGTATTTTCCTTAAAACATGCATATTCCCTCCTCAGTGCTCTTCTAGACAAGATTTTGAAACTTCACAGCTAAGTAGATGAGTAAAAAAATGTACTTAGGTCCTTGTACTGGTTTCAGCTGGGATAGAGTCAATTTTCTTCCTAGTAGCTGGTACAGTGTGTTTTGGATTCAGTATGAGAAGAATGTTGATAACACACTGATGTTTTTAGTTGTTGCTAAGTAGTGCTTATCCTAAGTTAAGGATTTTTCAGTTTCCCATGCTCTGCCAGCGAGCAGGTGC
>JANXJC010000078.1:67010000-67044041 GCA_027564655.1 Leptodon cayanensis | reverse complement strand
CTGTCTATGAACCTTGACCTATAGACTCATTTCCCAGCTTGAATTTGGACCTTGCTCATCACCACAAACTTGTCTGGTGATATGGACTCTCAGTTGATCCCAACTCCCATCCCCAGGCTTGCCTTTCTCGGGTATTGTGGCACGGAGCCCTAGCTGTGAAAGCCCCTGCCCTCCCAGCCTTGTTATCATGCTTGGATCCTTGTTCCTTAGGGCAGTGGTCTCCAAGCTTTTTTGATCACACACCCCATCAATAAAAAATTTCTGAGCGTGCACCCCCAATGTATGTATATGTATTTATTTATAATTTATATACATGTACTACTCTACTAATATATTATGTACATTATAAAACGTACACAAAAAATTGAAATTAAAAAAGGATGAGATAAAGATGAAAAGAACAATATCTTTCTGCTCTCACTAAAAAAAAAAATAATGTTTTTCAGTGAGAGCAATGCAATTGAATATACATCATTTTTAAAAAAAAATCTTGGTTTATCACTGTGATACAGTGATTCAAAGGTCTAGTTCTAAGTTCAGTTTATTTTGATACTTGGTTTTAATGGTTGTCATAGCTGAAAAAGTTACCTCAGAAAGAAATGTAGATCCAAATGGAAGAAGTGCATCATTGGCTGAGCTTACTAAACCATGATACTCATTTTTCAATCCCATCCACCAATTATGCAAAAGTTTTTCCTGAAACTGTGAAAGGCAAGGCGCTAACTGCAATATGACTTGCGTAGAAGAATGACCACTACCTGAGGCTATGAGCTTTTATCCTCAGGGTCGATGTGACCTGAAGATCCAACCTAAGCCAGCTCTTACCGGCTGAGAATGCCCCATACTGACGATAAAACGATCGGAGATTTACCTTTCATAAAAACCCAGGCATATAACCATGGCCAGAACAGTAATCAACCAGAATCCAGTATAACTCCCCCACACACACCTGCATGGGACATCGGTTTAGAACAATGAAGATTAACACACCACCGACCATACGTCCACACCACCTGCATGGGACAAGCATGTACTGATCCTGCGTGGGACAAGTACATACTGTTTATGGGAGCAATAGTAACTGATTAACTGATTAGCCCACCCCTTAACATGAGTAATTTGATTGGTCTACACAACTGTATTGTAACATATATAAACCCTGCTTTCCTCTATATCAGGGTTCTCCATGCATTAGGCTGGGGCACTGCTATGCGCATAGCTAAAATAAAAGAATAAATTCCCTTGGTAATTCTATGCTAAGTGTCCTTGCCTCTCTCCTCAGCTGGCGAAGAACTGACTTTCACACACAACTGTGCTTTGCTTGCGTGGCAGTCTGATTCTGGATTCCTGGGGTTTGGAGCTTTGCTTCCCTGACAGGGATCAAGCCAAGGCATGCAGATCAACAAAAGGACCTCATTCCCCTGGAGTGGTTTTTGCGAACCAGCCAGCCTGTGCCCAGAAGAGACAAACAACCCCCTCCTGCCTCCCAGCCATGGCCATGGGGTTCGGGGCTGCTGTCGTAGAGGTGTCAGAGAAAGGCTCAGACTGGTGTTACTGGAGGATGATAGGGTCTGTTTGGGTGCAGAGGCACCAGCAGGAGGACCCAGCAGGGACAGGGCTGTCAGCCAGACAGCAGTCACAGCATCTGGATTAGCAGGTCTTCAGGACCTGCAGCCTGGCTGCTGCTCAAAGGGCTTGGACACCCCAGCCCTGGTGCTTGAAAGGGAGAGGCTGGGAGAGTATGAGTGATGCCTGCTCTGTTGCAGCAGTTACATTAAATAAAATCTCCATGCACTCCAGGAAAATTTCCCCTCTGCATTTCCTACATTGTTGAGACAATGTTGGAAAGTATTCCCTGCAATGGGTTGTTCTTTGGTTTTGAAAAAAACTCCCCATGAAAAGCACCTGGATGTTTATTGGCCTCTCCGAAAGGAGAGCTGGACACACAGGGGTGGCAGCACCAGCATGCTAATGAGGACGTACGCTCCATCCCCAAGGCTAACCACGTGCTCCCCTGCACTTGGTGGGGTTTGCTCCCCAGAAGCACTGGGTTCAGGATCCTGCTGGGAGGGGGGGTTTGGGGGCCTTGGAGCTCCATCATCCCTTGATGTTTGGTTGCTTCCCACAGGCCTCCTCTCAGCTGGGGGCTCATGGATCATGGACTTTCTGTGCCAGTCAGAGCACCACCATGGGGATCCACTCTGGGACCTCTCCCTGTCCACATTTCTCCGATGGTAGGAGATTCAACTATGAATTCCTCATAGTCATTGTCTGCTCTCACCGTGTGCAGGACATAGTTGAAAGGCTGCCTGCAGAGTGGGCATGCAGCTCTCATTGTGGCCCATGGCCAGATGCAGCCATAGCAGAATCTGTAGAAGCAGACATCCACGTAGGCCATGTTGTTGACATCTCCCAGGCAAATGGGGCATGGGTTGTCTTCTGATGCCTCTGCCCAGCCCACTGTAGCTGGCTCCTGCTGGCCTTCACAGCAGAGCCGCTCTCCTCCAGACCTTCCTCAGTGCCCAACGCCATGTCCTGCAAAGATGTGCAAAGTGTCTGACCTTTCCTTGTGCTAGGAAGAGAAAAGCAAAGAAAACCCAAGAAAGCGGTGGGAGAGGGGAGATAAGGGCCTCCCAAATGGTTTCCTTGAGGGCTGAAAAGCAGCAGCAGCAGCCCTGTGGGGCAGCCAGCCCCATGGGCTGCCCTCCACACCTGCCCCCTTGGCTCCCCTCAGGTACACTGCCCACCAGTCCCAGACCCCTGCCCTAGCTCCCAGACAACCAGCATGACTTGAGCTAGGAGAGGGTACCTGAAGGAGGAGATGGTCAGGGAAGACAGAGGAACTCGCCAGGCATCTTCAGCGGTGCCCGCGGCCCTGGGACAGCTGCTGTGCAGGACGCCCAGCACCCTGCAACCAGGCAGTGGGGAGAGGAATGCTGGAAGAGGCGGCCTTAGCTCAGCACCTAGAGCTACTGCTCTCCTCAAAGCTGAGACTCAAGCCCAAGCCCACGGTCCTGCTCAAGCCTGCATGCCCTGCGTGTGTGCCCACAGGAGCCCTGGGCAAAATGCGCTGGGACAGAGCCTGGGGCTGCTAAAGAGCAGTGAGGTCACATGCAGTCACAGATGCCTCATGATGACATCACAGGGGTCTCTGAGGCTGCCCCTCGACTGCCATCCAGCAAGGATGGCAAATGCCTCAAAGGGGGAAAGCCCCTGCTTCACAGGACATTGGCCATCTTCATGTGGCCTTGCAGTGGAGGCTTTAATCTCAGGCTTGTCAGGTCCTGCGATGAGAGGCTGGTGCCCCTGAGCACGAGGGCCTGGCAATGGGCAGCCCAGCAGTGCAGGGGATGGAACCCTAGTGACCTCCTCGGAGCAAACAGAGTGCCCTGACTCGGCTCCTCCAAGGTCTGTCAGGGGAGAAGGACTCACCCCATGTCACCAGTGGGAAAGCCCCATAGATGACAGAATGGTTGAGGTTGTCAGGGACCTCTGGAGGTCATCTGGTCTAATCCCCTTGCTCAAGAAGGACCACTTAGAACCTCTTACCTGGAACCATATCCAGACAGTTTTGAAGACCTCCAAGGATGGTGAGTCCACAACCTCTCTTGGCAGCCTGTGCCAGTGCTCAGTCACCCTCACAGCAAAGAAGTGTTTCGTGATGTTCAGATGGAACTTTCTGTGTTTCAGTTTGTCCCCATTGACTTTTTCTCTGCCAGTGGACACGAGTGGAAAGAGCCTGGCTCCATCATCTTTGTGCCCTCCCTTCAGATGTTTGTACACCATCATGCGATCTGCCCTGAGCCTTATTTCCTGTAGGCTGAACAGTCCCAGCTCTCTCAGCCTTTTCTCCTATGGGAGATTCACAGGCCCTTAATCACCTTTGCGGCCCTTTGCTGGACTTAGTCTCCAGTAGCTCTAC
Organism: Leptodon cayanensis; assembly: GCA_027564655.1. NCBI lineage: Eukaryota > Metazoa > Chordata > Aves > Accipitriformes > Accipitridae > Leptodon > Leptodon cayanensis. Next base: position 67,040,119 of record JANXJC010000078.1, on the reverse strand, counting down.
CTCTCACTTGTACTGTGGAGCCCAGCACTGGGCCCAGCACTCAGCCCAGTGCTGAGTAGAGGGAAAGGATCATCTCTCTTGACCTGCTGGCAACATTTCTCCAAATGCAGCCCAGGTTACCACTGGCCTTCTTTGCTACAAGGACACAGTGCTGGCCCACAGTGCCCACTGTCTAATTGGGTGCCCAAAGGACAGAAGTCACGGAAGACCTGAATCCACAAAGTGGCAACTGCTTGAATCCCCACACAATATATTTGTTGTTCTTCAGCTCATCCCACTGTAAGAAGATATTGCTTTTAAGACTGCCTGAAAAAGGGATTAGAGATTAACACAGACGGATGATTTCAGTGTGTGTGCGCATGCTTTTTTCCCAGATGCTGTTTGATTTGCATTATCTCTAGTAGCAGGAGATTTCCTCTAACAGATAAACCAGCAAGATGCAATTCCTAAAATAACTTTAAATCCTAAATTAAATCAGAGCAGCAATATGTTTTGAATTTTTAGACTTCTTGTTTAGTCACAGTGTTCACAAATACAACCCCTTTTCCTGGCTGGTGCAAGATAAAAGCTCAGGGACCATAAATATCTGAAGTGGTGCTTGACTGAAGGTTTACTAAGGTTAAAAATATGTGTAAACAATTTAGGAGTCTAAAACAGTGTCTCAGAAGGGCTTGAGTCACCAAGGACTGGATTTCCAAAGGTAGTTCAAGTTGGGGCCTAGAAGTACTGAGAAGCTAATAGCAGTCTTTGGCTACTAATTATAATTAAAATCCATGCCTGCTGTAACCCAAGTCTTCCTGGCTTTCAGTATGCCTTGGGTCTGTTAGGCAAGCTCTAACAGACAAATTCTACCAGGTGTGCAAGGGTGTAGCTCCATGCTCCACTGCTCAAACTCATCTCCTCTAGCTATGGGGGAGAGATTTATACAATGCATGTTCACTTAGCCTTACGGTTTAGGTGGTTTTTTACAACCACAAGAGTCTGTGAACTGTTGCAGTGGGACATAGGTAGACGCTTACTTCTGATTCTGCTGCAGAGGGAGCAATCTGCAGTACAGTAGTGTAGCAGAGAGGGTGGTGGTGGAGGTGGTCCTTACCTCAAATCCCAGCTGGCCTTTGTTTTAGTGCCCTCCGGTTCCTGAAACAGTTCAGGACAGCTACACTCATTAGTCAGTTCATTTCTGTGGGAGTCAGGTGTGTACACAGGAGCTGGCGATTAACACCTCTGAAAAACTCACTTTGGTGTAATCTGGCAAATTTTATCCATAAACTTTTCTGCATCTCCTGGCATGGGCTCAGCTGCATCTCTGTCACATTTTCCTCAGTGGCAGTCATCTCTCTGGGAAAAAAGGACCATGCAAAGTTAAAAATGGACAAAAAATAAAGCAGAATGATTAAAATAACACTATAGTAAACTAGTGATTTCAACAGGGTGGGTCCACCTGCACAGAGATGTTTGTAGGACTGGAGCCAAAGTGCTAAAAGTGCAAAACCAAGGTTTTCTTGCTTTTGAGTCTGCAGTTGATTATGGAAACAAAAATGGTACCCAGAAAGCTGGAGGCAAATTTTAAGGGCTGTAATCAAAACCAAAAGATGAACTGAGAAAAATTTGAATCTGCCAAAATTTGTGTGCAGAGGTTCTGTGTTTCCTCTGCAAGATGTGATAATATTTTCCCACCTAGCAGAGGATATTGCAAATATTGGTGTGACTGCAATCAGAAGATTAAGGCTTGAACACAAGAGCCTGGTCAGTCAGGGAGTGAAGTAAGTGTTTTTAATATTTTATTTTTATAGGTAACTTCATAATTACAAACAGCTTCTCTTTCAAAGTTTTTAGTCCACATTTGACCTTCTAACTTGCACAGTTTGTTTTTTCACTTGTCATCCAAAATGTAAACTAAATTTTTCTCTTACTTGCATTTTTTAGAATCATGTAATTAAGCAAGAATGTGGTGAATTGCTATGAAAAGTTATTTAAAGTCTGGCAGAGGCAAAAAGCTTTAAAAAAAAAAATCAGGTGAGCTTGCATTGGTTTAAAGGAGACAAAGTAATTTTGAAAACCCTACCAGATGCATATTTATATTTTTAGATAAAAATTTTGACATATTGACCCTTAATTTACAAATTTAGTTCCTGATCTCAGGTGAAAAGAACCTATCTAGTCCAAATTATAATGATTTTTCCATTAAAGAAAAACTCACCTGATAGTGTTTCTCCTTTTCTTATTACCTCCTTGTGTTGAAACACCATATAAACAGATTGTGGAACAACTGAAAATCTTTGTTTAACGTATTTTTGAAATTCTGGATAGAATAAAATCTTAATATCAAGTTGTCTATATCCTAAGATTAAAAAAAGTCTGAGACACTATAATAATCAAAGATACTTTTGTAAAAGTCACATTTATTTTGAGCAGCCTGGTGTTCCATGGTTTGCTTATTTAGTCATCCTAAATAGTTTAATTTTTTCATTGCAATAGAAAGACATGGAAGGTAGTAGGACTACTTTATGGAATTTCAATGTAAAGTAATGATAGGCACTAGAACAAAATAACCAGAAAAGGACTGAAAGCTCCAATTCTTAGTTATTATAATTTGTCAGATTTCTTTTTAGTGATTTTTTTATATTCAGTATATTAATTTAAAAGCATTTAATTTAGTTTTACACCAAAATGTTGCTCTTCTGGCTGTTCTTTAAGTTATGAAAAGGATGTTAGTATGAGCTTAGTATATTCATTAAGCTCAGTTTTTGTCTTTCTAACATAGGAAGGAATACACTCTCTAATTGTGTTACGGTTGTTTTTCCTTTCAGTATTTTCAAATTAAAGAGTTCAGTTCTGATCTCATCTTTGGATGCCCTGCCCTACCAAAGTCACTGAGGTTAAGTCTGTGTAAATGAAAGCACTTCTTTCGTCTACATTAACATCTTGAATTAAATACGGTAAGACAAGTTCTGTGTTGGTTTATAGCCTGCATAATGAAGTCACCTTCCATGGGGATTTCTCCAGTTGTAAATCAGCATACAATCCGGCCTGATTTCTTTTAATAAGATGCACAGGATAAATGTTGCCTTATCACAGCCATAATTCAAAATTCTTAGTTAACCTAAAGAGGAAGATTTGCTCATATAAGCAATTTATTGCCAAATATCTATAGTCTTAAAATATGCCTTTACTTCAGTGAATATGCTGAAATATGAACATTTAATAGTTTCCGTGTGTTTACTGTGTAGAACAATTTTAAATGACTTGTTATTTTTTTCCTGATATAGAGGTTTTAACGGGCATTCTTGCTCTACACCTAAGGAGATTATCTAATCACATAAATATCCTATGTATTTTTTCCAAATATGTGGATGCAGTTTGTGCTATTTTCAAGGGGTTTTTTACTCTATATAGTGATAAATTGAAAAATCTCTTAAATTTGATATTTGATTTTCCAGGTTGGGTGTGAAAAGCACCCACACTGTAACTGAATATACTGCAGCTGTAAGTTTGAAAATATCTTATTTTACTATATTGTCCAGTTTTCAGATGATTCTTTTATTACCAACTTCTACTTTTCTTCCAGATTTCCCCTGACTGAATGACCTGACTCTTGTAGTTTGTAAATTTGCTGCTTCTTGGCAGCATACAAGTGTCGTCATATTCCAAACAATTTACAGTTTTTCTGGAGTGTTGGCTAAAGGTCAGCAACTGGATTCAGCATGTATTACATCTATCACATAGTCCACATTAGGGTTGATTTTAAAAAAATTCTTTTATTATACTACAATGTCTGTTACCTCATCTAGCATTAAAAATACTAATTTTAATCTAGTAATGGTTTTGTACTCCAGTTTACTGCCATTAGTGGAAATCAGTTAATGTTAAGCAATGTCCAGTATCTTTTAGCACAGCTAGCTTTGGTCATCTACATATACTTTGCATGTCATCTTCAGTAATAACAGCTATCTGTAAATTAGGTATTTTTGTACATACCTCTTAAAATAAAGGATTCTTAGAATAAATCTTCCTGAAAACAGTTTTCTAGTAATCAGTCAGAGCTGCCAGAGTCTTCATCAACTGCAGATTTTTGGAGACATCACAGCAATAAGAATTTGAGGTAAACCAGGTGATCATTTCTCTTGTTCCAGATGATAGAATAAAAATATTCCTTGTTCTTGTTTATAACCTCTTGTTATAGGACCTAACTGGGAACAGGAGAAGAACCAGTCACTCTTTGGAGACTGCGAAACAAATGGTAGATTAGTCTTTCTGATCTGGCTTCAAGAGGTGATCCCTTGTCCCAGCTCTCCTGGGTGTCAAGACTGGCAGGCAGGGAATTGTTTGTACAGAACCTATTACACAGTTCTCAGTGCCTCTCAATCCTATGCCCATCAGCTCTTGCTTTTATGGCTCCTGCAGGCTTTTACTGCCCAAGCAGGAAACCTCAGAGCAGTATGTACCCTAGTGCCTGTGTGTAGCTAACAGACTCAAAACACAGGCCAGTTAGTGTCCAATCAGGTGTGCTGTTACGGCATCCTTGAAACATTTTCTTCATGGCCCGTGCTTACACTTGTCACAGATGACCATGGTGGATCTCTGAATCTTTTCCCATGTGCTGTATTCTTTCCATATGTTTGACAAAGTGCACACTAGTTCTTCAGACTCCTGGTATTAGCACACAATCAGTGTTATAGAATCACAGAATGGTTTGGGTTGGAATGAACTTTTAAAGATCATCTAGTCCTAGTCCACCCCCCCTGCTATGGGCAGGGACATCTTTCACTAGATCAGGGCTCAAAGCCCCATCCAACCTGACTTTGAACACTTCCAATGATGGAGCATCCACAACTTCTCTGGGCAACCTGTTCACACAACCATTGATGTCGCTGAAGTAGTGAACACTTTTGCACTGTTGGGTGAGGAAGGAGGAGCATTCTACCTTTGAGAGCATGGCTGACTCATAGTCTTGGCAATCCTCAGACTGATGGTGAGTCCAGTCTTCTGTGCTCCCTTAGCCGCTTAGCCAACTGGTCCTGTGTGGGAGGTGACCCAAGTGATAGTCACTTAAACACTGGGGCCATTGTAGAATTTTAAAAACTGCATTTTTTCATGTGAATTCCAGAGTTCTGCCAAACAAAAGTGAATCTTGAGGTCTGCTTTAGACTACTGGAGACCTTAGGTAAAGGAGTGCAAATACATGGTGCTAGTGACGCAGCTGCAGTGGGTGTTGCTCGCTGCATCTTGCCTCTCTTCTGCCATGGACTCCATTGAAGAGGGCTCTCAAGCTCATGCCTAACTGAGCCTATGGGCAAGAGGGCTCTAGAAAACTTCAATCATCTCCAAACCTTTGCTGTTACTATGGAAGGTATTTCAAAACTCTACTTTTTCTCTTCCACACCCTGTCGCACCTTGCTGCTGTAGAAATACAAGGACATTCTTGCTTGCTACCTTGGTTCTCTTGGCCAGGCAGGCCTCTAGGGACACTTTGTTCTCCCTTCAGATTATGCAGTTTACTCCTTCCCAGGACTCCTGAGCAGCAGAATAGGCAAAAACATTCTTAGAGAGCACATTTCAAAGATATAAGATATGACAGTCCTTTGGGGAGCAGAAATGCATGTGTAAATATCAGGTTGCATTCAGATGTCAAATATGGAGACCTGTTGCTCAAAGTGCAATGTGTAAATAATACCTATGTTTTCTAAATTTTACTTTAACTTCAACTGAAAATTGTCAGGCAAATCTTATGAATACTGAAATGGTCAAATCTGTTTCTCATAAATAGTTGAAGCGTTAGTTTTTATACAGCAAGTACTCATAGGCACCAATGCATGAATAAGGACATCAAATTTGTCTAAATTATTGTAAAATATTATTCTAAAGTATTCATGAAACTGTTTGTAGCAGTTTTACACTTGATACAAAGCTAACAAAAAGATATGTTTCTCAATGCAGAAAAGCGGAGCAATGAACTTCCGTATATTTTCAGTCTAACTGAGCACTTAACTGCCTGTTTGTGCCTTTGAAAATCCCCACCTGGTTGGGGGTGACAGAGGAAAAGTAGAAGTAAATTCTATCTGGCAATCTGTATAGCTAAATTCATAACTTTCTATGTTCTGCAGCCAAGGCAACCTGTGGGTGTATTTTTTCCTGATCCAAAAATCCACCTGTGATGACTTTAAGACTTCACATTGAACTTACAAACCCATCTTCCACTGTCTCTGATTCTTTGAAATGTTCCTACTCCATCACAGAGGAACTTCAGCATCACAAATTGCTAGTCCTTCTGCAGGTCCACATTAATTTATCTGTCGGGAAGTTGAGTACATAGTGTAATTTGTATAACTAAAAGCCATGACTAAAAGTATTAAAAAGAAATCTTTGCTACAAAGCAAATGAAATCCCACAGACACAACTCAGTTCCCCAAAGAAATGGTGAAAAACTTAAGTAGCAAACAGGGAAAGAGACAAGTCTAGTCCCTCCATTTGCTACTCATGAATTGTTTGACAAGGCTGCCTACAATAAAGTGCTCATAAATTGGCTTTGGAGCTTGCATTACTTACACAGATTATTCAGCGTTTAATTCATCTGGAATAAATGTGAGGAACTCCATACTCATGGACAAACCCCAGATAAATGAAGCAAGTTAATTTACAAAATGACTTAACTTCAGTAGACAGTTCAAGAGATTTATCTTTATTGGAGCTACTGTAACATTGTTAATGATATTTTTAAATTAGCTTCAGGTAGATGAAGGAGTGCAGCTGTTAGATGCCAGCATCAGCACTTCCTGCATATCCCCAAATGACTATCTACAAAAGTTAAAGAAAAGCAACTGAATTGACTTATACAGAGATATTACTAGGGACTGATTATGCAAATCTTGGCTGGACTACAGTCTTACACAGCTTTCAGTCATGCACTGTATTATTCAAGTATGTACGTGGAGCGTTTGTACTTTACCTACCACTGCTACTTGACCAGAGCAAAGTTTTTCTTGATTTGACAGAATATGCAAGAAAGGATCAGAGGTGAGGCAACAAGTATTGCTGGTAGAACTCAACTCAGCCTGTGTTAAGACTTTTTGACAGAAAATAAAGCTCTGGGTTCAGGCTTTCAGTCCTTGATAAGAATAAGCATGCATCTCAGATTTCTTCTGAAGCAGAAACAGCATAATTATGTTTTCTCCAATTGCATTAGTGGCATCGTACTTCACTTAAACTGCTGTAATAAAGTGTGTTTAAAGTTTCGTTTAAGACTGCAAGTCTAATAGGTTTTGTTGCCTTAGATTCATAGGTGTAACTTGCTACTTATTCCACATTCTGCAAAATGGAAAAGTTATACAAGATATTCCCATATTTGTCAAACAGCTGGTGAGTTTCATAAAATAAAAGAAAGTCTATTTTAAACCACCCCCAAACACAAGTATATTAACTTGTTTGGAAGTTTTGCTGTACATGAGGTAAACATATTGTTCCAAAGGTTGCTAGGAATATATTTAAGAGGCATTTAATTTCTAGCAATTATTGGGCTGATACAAAGCTTTTTGAAATTGTATTCCTTCCATAGCTGTCTCTTTTATTACTTGGTTGTGAGAGGAAGCATGGCTGATGGCTATCTTCCCGTGGTAAGCCGTTTCAGCAGCAGCTGGGAAAAGGGAAAGGAACGGGGTGTCCTGTGAGCGAGTGGAGCCAGCAGTTCAGAGGAGGACATTGGAAGCTCCAAGATCCATGGAGAAAGGAGCAGTGAATGAGGCTGGTGGAGAGGCACAACATGATGAAATCTAGCGAATGCGAACGCAGATTCACCTCTTGTACCTCCAGGCACTTAATACGGTCTGTGGGTGAGGACCCTCCCCATCCTCCCTTCACCTGCAAGAGGAGAACATGGGTTTCCAGGCACAGTTTTGGCTGAGGGCACTGAGGCCTGCCTCTCCCAGTGATGCAGCAGGAGGCCGGGGGACCCGTTTGGGTCATACAAGTGAGGTCGGACATCTATGAGCCTATGGCTGGGGGAATGTCCAAATGTTCAGAAGCTGTCTGCTGATTATAATAACTAAAAAATTCTCTGGGCTGTGTGACCTGACTACCCCAGCAAATGGCACCGGGCCTGAGACACGTGGGAAACCACAGTGGAGATTAGGCTCAAACCAGCAAGTCCATTCCCCTGCAGCTAGACTTGCATGTCTTCCATACATTTAGTGCAGAGGAGCACCCAAGATCACTCACTTCCATCCATGTACCGTACTCTGCCTCTTTTAAAATCCTGTACCGTCCTGGAGACTGTTACATATTTACCAGAATTTGTCCTTAGATCTGTAGGCTCCCTCAGTCTCGTCCCTCCTCCTTCACTCAGAAGTTCAGGGGCCCGGAGGGAAAGATGTATGCATGTCCGACCTATGTTGCCTGCCTGACCGCAGCCTGCTGTTGGGGTCCTGTGATTGCTCAAACTGGGAATACTGTGGAGAATTTAGAGTGAAGCTGCACATGATCCTTTCTGCTTATTCTGAACTTCTGGTGTTTTTGAGGCTGTGGCTCCATGGTGCATCTGTGTCAAAGAAAAAGGTTTTGTCACAGCATTTCTTTTGCAGCCATTTAACTGTTAGTACTATTCCATGGGCAGACAGAGCACAAGTAATTTCTGCTCTGTTTCTCGGGGTAGAATAATTAGGTAGCTGAAACCTCTGATTCAAAAGCAAACATGCAAGTGACTATATCTGTTCATGCTTTTATATGGTGAAAACTATGTAGTAAATGAACTGAAAGGAATGAAGATGACATTTTAGAGGAGAAACTATTTCCTTTTGCAAAGCTGCTGTTTCTAGGCATAATATAGGTAAAAGAGCTACTTTGCTGCCACTGGCTCTTACAGAAATGTGGAGGGGTCCATTGGTACACTCATAATATCCACCTCATCTTTATCTATTTTTCTTTTTTCCCCAGAGCTTTTTCTAGAGGCAGATTGGATAGGCCTCAAGATTACTGCAGGCATTGTGTGTACATATGCGCTGAGGTAAGAGAGAATTTGAATTCCTCGGTGTTCATTGATCTCTCCTCTCCAGCAGAGATGAACAGAAGTACAGCACCTTAGCATTTGATGGTGTTTTATATGGAAGCCTGTAAAATAACACATTACCTAGTCTGATCAATTACTGTCAACCCATCATAGCACCAAAATACCACCTCCAAGAGTAAACAGTATTACTCACGAGAGAATACATTAAGTATATCAGTCCAGCACCTGTGCCTCAACATTCACAAAACAGTATCAAGGTATTATATTTGTGAAACACAATGCCAGGTGTTGGCTCACCTGATACTAATGTATATAAATAAGATAAACTCATTGTGTTTAATAAAAAAAAAATCTAAGGCTCTGTTCTCAAGGGATCTGAAAACTGAATTCCACTTCATTTACTAGCCAAGATGGAGTGGAGGGCTGTGGATAAAGGACATTACCAACTTTTATTTCCACACTGATAATTTTGCAGAGCTTTGTATGCCTTCCCCCATTGTCACCTTCCTGAAAACTTTGTTCTGTGAAAGCCATAAGCAAACTCAAATTGACAAAGCTATTTCTTATGAGAGATGAACATATTGCTCCAGATCAGTTTATAGGTACTCTACTAGAGAGAGAATCTACTAGAGAGAAGTTCTGTTATATCATTTTTCCCCTCTTCTTTTTTTTTTGCTTGCCAAAGCACTCTACACTATGCTGCATAACAATGACATACGAAACAAACCCAGTTAGCTGATGCTCTGAAGTGGAACCTGTCTGATGCTGCATCAGGTTCTAGTGTACTGGCTGAGGAAAAAATATGTACAGTGCTTATGCCAATTAATAGTGACTACGAACTTGCATATGATAATCCAAATTACTATAAAAATAAATAAATCAAAACATCTGCATAATTTTTAACACTTCTTGCTAATCAGGATTAATAAAGACTGAAAAATGTTAGATGACAGTAAAATTTTACACCAGAAATTTCATAATTTTTTACACTATTTGTACAGTTTTAACCAAGTGAGACCAAATGGATTTGCACTAATTTTCAATTACTTAACCTTCATTTTCTTTAAAAAGTCTATAACTGTATTTTTCCAAGGTTTTTCTATAGACCAAAGTAGTTCCAACCAGCAAAGTCACTCAGAATTTAGACTGATTCAATATGATGAAATGGTGACTGTTCTGCAAGCCAGACTCAGTGGCAGTTATCTTGGAAGATCAAAGTCAGTACATGCAAAACAAGGGATAAGGACAGAACTGCTTTCCAGTAAGTAGCATTTGTGTGATACTTACATGTGTAGCTGACTGGTTTTTATTTTCATTCTGCATACTACACCAATGAGTTGCCCTCTGGATATTCCTCTCACAGCTCACAGACTAGAAAAGGAGTGAGTATACATGCCTGAATGCTTAAGATTCATACTCAGTTTTTAGACAAACAAAATTAGGTGAGAAGAAAGTCCCCCTGAATGGGCAGAGCATAAAATACACAAATCAGGAGAAAAAAAATGGTATAGAAGAAGGAATCAAACATTTGTTCTATGACCCAATAATCAGTGCACCTAAACCCACAGAAGTAGGAGTCGTGCTGTTTATCTGCCTGTTTATCTAGTGTATTCAGTGAATCTTCAATTTGCTTATGTGGAACATAAAGTATAGAAGAAAGAAGTCTGTGAACTATTTGAGAGGTGAATGGTTTTAGGTTTTATCGATTTATTTAAAAAGCTATCTCCCAAAAGGCAGGATTTTAGATTCCAGAAACATGAAGAACATTCAAAATTTTTTGAAGAACATTCAGAATTTTTTTTCTGAGAGTCTGGACAAATAAGCAATGTCTGGCATATGTCTTTCCAGACTTTCCAGAACAATGTGCTGTCAGCTCAAGGTAAATGATTGTAATATTTTGTCCAATTTTTAGTAGTGGGAAAACCAAAGTATGTCCCATAATGAGAAACAAACTTATTTTGTTTATGGTATACTTTTTTAGCTGCAGTTTATCTTTAGGACAACCAGGGTTTGCTTTATTTAGTATTTAAGATTTATAAGCAGTTATTGAAATATCCTTACAAAATTATTATTGATGAAGTATTTCTGTTGTGCATTCATTTCAAAATTATACTTATTTGAAAAGTTCTTGTTTTTTCTCATCCCACTGTGAAATGAAACCAAATGTCAGAACCTTAGAACATTTCACTATGCTCATTTTTCTTCATTATATTGCTTCAAAAGTTCTTCATACAAAAATGTGGAATTACACCAACAGAATGCTTTAAAGGCTCAGACCCAGAAAGTTCCTATGCTTTGCATTATGTTAGTATCATGGTAGAGAGGTGAGAGGTATCATGAGGAGGAGCCAGGGAGCAGAATACACACTAATGGTTAATCTTGGCTAGAACTCCTCTGGACTGAAAAGTTTGCACCTTTTTGTAATTATTTACTAATAGGCTGCTTTTTTTTTCTTTTAGTGTAACGGACATCTACTTACAACATTATTTTTCAGAGATGAGCTTTACTACTGTGGAAAATAAACTTGGTCAGTTAGTTTTTCCCTTACTGCCCTGGTCATCAGCTACAATAATAAATGTTTCCATGGAGTTCTTTTTTTTTTTTTTTTTTTTAAATGTGGTTCCTCGGCTCTGTGATCTTGTTTATAGGAGAAACCGCAGAAGTAAAGTCTGTTCTCTTTGGGGAAAGGTAAGTATGAGTTGATTTGACTGAAGTATACAAAATTCAGAAGAAAATAAGAAGGCAAATGGTAAACCTTCCTTGAGGATGTGCCAAGTGTGTAAGAGCTGAGGGACGTAGTTTAAAGACTGGCTCAAGTCTGCAAAGAATGCAAGAGGAATTTCTTTGGAGATTACAGAAAATAGATAGAACAGATGCGAGAGTCAGCGATAAAAGTAATTACAACAGGGGAAGCTCAAAAACTTGTAAGATATAGAGAAAATGTTAGACAAAAATTGTATGTTAAAACTGTGTGACTCCACATGAGGGGCTGACTCATCTGCAACCTGCATGCTGTGCACCTGAGAGGGAATTGACCTCTGTACATTCTTTGGCCTGTATGCAGATTTAAAACAAAACAAAACAAAAAAATAGGTGATCTTTCTGAATTAAGTCCGATTTAACCAATCATGTTTATAAACTCCACAATGAATTTAACAGATTAAAAAACCCAGAGAGGTTCATTTAAAGCCCTGCAAAGCCTGTATGAATTTTTCAATGGACTGTGATAAGGTAAGGGAATGTGACAGTAGCAAACAATACACACAAATTCCTAAATTGTCCTTTGTACCAAATCACAATTTTTTTTTCTCTCTCATTTCTGGGGTATGTGGTAAATCTAAGCATATTTATTTATGTGGAATATTTATAAGTATCTTTGTTTATTTATATCAGTTTACATGCAGTCCTAAGTATTATTTGTTATTTCTAAGTCATCTACAACATGCAAAATGCTTTGAAATGTAAAAAGTGCCCTTTTTCAGGGAGATTGTACAGGGAGGCTGTAATGTAGGAAGACAACATGTGAATAAATTGCGGGAAGGAGAAAAGAAGTATGACAGAGCACAGCAGAGAGGAGCATATCTTTATATAGGGGAAAATATTGTTGGCAAATTTGATCAGAGGAGTGTAGATAAGGGAAGATGGAAGCAGATTGACTCGTAGAAAAGTCTGCTCCTTTGTAACTTCTCTTGGGTATGAGCATTAGTCCATTTTTTAGAATACCTTATTTTAACTTTGAAAAAAAGGATTATTAAAACAGTCTCTCTGACTTGTAACTCATGGCACATTTAATGCATTATCAGAAAAGACTGCCCTTTCCATGAGGCTTCTAACAGAAACTGAACCTTATAAAACTTGGAAAACTCATGCCATGGAAGTTAACTGGATAGAGAGGATAGTGAGAAGCTAAAAGGAATGTTGTTGCTAAGTTCCTGAAATGGAAGTTAATAGTCCTAATAAGAGAACCACATTGTGCTCAACACATGAGTATGTTCTGGCAGAGGAGAAAAAATTTGGATTCAGAGACAATGGCAAGAGAAGAGAAGAGGAAAGGAATAGTGTGGGTCTAAATCAGCATGGGATAAATCAAAAAACAGCTCATTTAAGTGTCTGGCTCTCCAAACTCTGCCAGTGACTTACAGAAAGAGAAAAGGCTTAACTTTATTTACAATGCCAAAAGGATAGACACAGAAATTTATGGGAAAAAAAGAATGGGTCCCTTTCCTCCAGCTTCAGACCTTCTCAATCAGAAAGCTGGAGGGACTCACACCAGCCCACTTGAGGCACATAATTTAGCCAGCTACATTAAGCAGTCTCCCTGAGCTCCCTCACTAGTCATAGAAGACAGGTAGTTTTCTGTGAAGGCAAGTCAAAGCATTTAAGTTTGGTGCCCGGTTAACAGGAGTCTCAGGAACCAGTTGTCTAACCTGGCCCCACAGCTGCTGGGGCTAACATTCCTCCTCTGAATTGAAATGCAACAGATTCTGTATTACCTGACATACCACTGGGCATTTTTGAAGCCGAAATTGCAGACCTTTGCTACTGGGGTTAGAGTCAAACTTGTGAGCTGGGTATTTTGGCAAACTCATCTACTATATAGTTGTGGCATCAAAAAGGGAATCTGTTAGGCATAATGACAAAACACAGCAATATCTCGGGAGCTAACAAGAAGCAGTGGGTTTAGAGCTCTAAGGCACTCCAAGCTATAGAAACTATTAATCATGCTAAGAAATACATAGGAAGACTGAATTGGATGCACTGATGTGAGGCACAATCATACACTGAAATGCGTTAACACTGCTACAAATATGCCACTAGAGGTTTCCCTAAGGGAGGCAAGCTTTAGAAATTACTCCAGGACCAGAAAGCCAGGAGACACGTGATCTGACAAATCAAGGTCTAGCAGCAGGTCACCTGCAGAATTATCAAAATGCAGACTAGACTCCTAATGCATGAGGACCAAGAATTCTATTTTGTAGTAGATGCCTGATTTTAACTTGAGGGAGTTAAATGAGCTAAAGCCTTAACTTCCAACCTTATTAGACCACTTCCCAGTGAACTGAATTAATTTCAGCCTGCAACTTTGTTTTCGAGGGATAGATTTGGCCTTCGATTTGTGCCATGCCTGCAAAATCCTTAATAGAATACAATAAAACAGCCCCAGCATAAGCTCAGAACTGAGGTATTAAAAAGTGTAGAGTCTGAATTCTAGTTTTACTTTTTAATGGAGCTTTTTTGGAGCGAGACCTGTGCCAGCAAAATGAAATTATTCCAATGCATGCGCCACAGTCATAATTACTTGTAATCTGCTTTGAAAGAAGAGTGAATGATCCATTTCCATTCTATTTGTAAGTGATCAAAACCTTGTGGCTGTGTCTTTGATCCATTTTGGATCTGTACATCCTGCAACTGCAGAGAAGAGAGCATGTATCTCCCCAGTAATAACACGATAATGAATATACTCAGAAAAACACTGAGCTGGACAAAATTACACTGGCACAAATCGTTACCACCTCCCCTTTAATGAAGTAACCACAGCATGCATTGCTGTAAGCAGGGCCACAGGTAGGGGAGATCTTGTTCTTTTCTTTCCTAGCATGGACCCCTACGTGAAGGGACCTGTCCCAGGGAGTGCAAGATTCAATAATACCTGAGTAGAATCCGCACTAGGAGACTACGAATGGCCAGTGACAGGCTGGGCATAGACTGGAAAAGACCAGTTAGAGCAGCACGCATTATCTGCTTGCATTTGGGCAATATATTAAATATCACAGTTCACTTTTTTTTTTTTTTTAATAGCAATGCTTGTTTTTCCAGACACATTCATGACCCATGAATGTGGTCTTCACAGTTGCCTTTCCTTTGCACTGCTCTGAATGCTACACAGATATAGGCATTCATGACAGATGCTTGTCTGTCCCACCTTCAAGGACTGGCAGAAACTCCACAACATCCCCAGGCAATCTGTCCCTGCATTGCTCAAAAAGATGTTAATGCTCTGTGGTTAGAAACTGCACACACTACTGTAACCCTGACAAATCCTGAAGGGTTATGTGAGATCTCTTACAAGCTATAACTCTGTTTATTTAACTGTATGGTGTTTGCATTTCTTTTTACAGTCTGACACTGTTGACTGATCATTCATTAATCCCTCTCTCCTCCAATCCTTTTTTGCAGAACTGCTTCCTCATCTGCTGTTACCTATCCTCTATTAAGGTAATGGATTATTCCAGTTTACATGCAGAGCTTCAGATTTCTCTCTATCATCCTCTTGCATATATCATCATCTAAGTCACTGGTGATTCTAAATAGACTAAAGTGAAATCCAGGTGTATGACATACATTTTCTTTTGCATGACCCTCCAGGTTTTTTACTCATGATAAATCCATATAGGTTGTTAGTCTTTTCTCTGTTTTCTTGTAGGTGACCATCAATAGCTTGGTTATTTGCTCCAGTATTTTTCTGGGAATTTAATTTAAGGAGAAAAACTGTAATTCCACACATCGTTTCCCCATCTTCTGAAGACTGGCACCATCTTTCCCTTTTATTCATCCATTCACTTTGAGTTATTTACAGATAACTGCTAATGGGTTGTAAGTTGTATTTGGCAGCTCTTTGAGAATGACAAATGAAATGTAAGAGTTCCTGATAATTTGAAAATATTTAATATGATCTATTCCCATTTAAAGCTGAGAATTATTCTCTATTGATGTCATTAATTGTGATACCATCATTTGTTAGTGAGAACTAGTGCAAAAGGTATTAAATGTTTTGGTCTTCTTTATCAAACTCTGCCTGATAATTCTGACCTTCTGCTGAGCAGTAGAACAGGCTTTTCTTTCCCTGGTCTTCCTCCTAGTATCAATGCCCTTATGGTTTCTTGTTTTTTCCTGAGGGATCTTGCTTATTGCATATTATTTGTTTCTTGACTTTTTCCTGTTTGCTTGAATTTCATATTTATTCTTCTTCTCATAATCTGCAGAGGGAGTCACCAGAGTGACTCAAGTCAATCATGACTTCTGTATACTCCTGCAAGTGGCAGCTGTGAATCTTAAATCCGCTGAGCTGCGTGGATATTTTTGTGTGTCACCAAGGCTAGAGATTCACCTGTCACTATCACAGCATATTAAGCTTGATCTTAACAGCTTTCCTCCTGATCCTAAATTTAATATATACCTTTTTAGTCAATCTCTAACCTTTGGTGGCTATGCAGTTATTTCCATGCTGTGGAATGGAAACTCTTACCTCATTCTAGTTTTAGAGACAACACCAGTTTTATATTTTAGACCATTGGAAGTATAAGAAATACCACTGAAATATGCAGCATATCTAGGATGAGTTCATTATAACAAACTTTTAAAATGCCTCTGTTACACTTCTTTAACATGACTCAAAACACAGGCACCCCCATATAGTAAGACAGATCCTGTCTCAAAGTGACAGTGGCATTTAGGCACCTAAATAATTCTGGAGATCTGGAATTTGGAGATATTTTGCAAGTCAGTGGACATGGTATGCTAAAACTTTGATACAATTTCCCTTTACTTTTTCCAGTAGCACACACACACCAAACCTCGCACTACCAGCAATGTTTTTGGCAAACTGTAGTATTAATGCAAATTAAATTAGGCTGCATGACATTAAGCCACTTGGGATTTTTCCAGGGCATCAATTTAGCAACATGTGCTTTCAATCACTATATGTTCTGTTCCCTTGGAAACTGAAAAAAACACAATCAATTAAACATAAGCTGTAGCTTTTTTTGTGTGTGTGCAGAAGTCAGAGTACATTTTCTTTTTGACAATTGAGGGCTTGCCTGTAATTTCATACATTATGCTTGTGTTTTTCTGAATGACAACAAGCAGCATCAGGAGTCTGCAGACAATTCCCTGTCTGCCATTGTGGCCTTTCTTCACAGCTTGCCACTCTTTGTTTGTCTCTCCCTTATTCCTGCTGTCCTGGGCCTTCCTTTACCCCTCCAAGCTGAAAAGTCTCTTGTCCACCTTCCTTTCCCCCAACACCTTATGGGTATTTCTGCTCAGGAGACAAATGTGTTTAGAGCTCAACCTCAAGAGAAACTAGGTCTTATCTAGCAGAGATTTTGAGGTCTGTGGCCACACCGCTGGGGCAAGCCTAGACTTCTGTGAAAATAGGCTGTTGGATCCAGATGGAGTCCAGCTGTGTTAGTGTGGTGAGGCATCCAAGGTAGTAAGCCCTTGGCCAAGTGCATTAGTTCAGGTGCAGCATTGGCTTGATGCTGCCAGACTCTTTGGACATGGGCTGGCTTATGTCAGCCTGTGCAGATGTCTCCAGTACTTCCAGTTTTAGGGTCAATAAGAGAAGGTTTGTCCACATGTGTCATTGTAGTGGTACTCCAGCACGTGAATGATGCAGAACTGGGTCATGCAAGCCCAAAACTGTGATCCTTAACCCATCCATTCAGATGGTAGCTAAGTTTGGTTGGTGCCTCAGTTTGTGAAGTTCTCTGGTCATCCCCTGATCATGGCCATAGCTCTCTTGAACAGCCTTTTTATCACAGAGCAGCATGGCACATACCTCTAGCCTACTGCCATATAGGAATCAAAAAACTAGGAAACATGACAGTTTCCCTAGGGGCTCAATTGATTAGTTCTTATTAGAATGTACAAGGAAAATCAAAATGAAATACTAACATGCTTTTTTTCCCATAGAAGTTGAGAAGAACTGGAATAAACAGGAAAGAAGAAAAGAGGCTGTTATCAGCAAACTGTGAAAGTTCGTATTTGGTGCTGGAACAGGGGGCTGGCAGCAGCAGAGACTTAAGGCATTGCAGCACTGGTGTGGTTGTGTACATCTCTGAGGTAAATACAAGGAAAAACAAGCTAATCAAAAAAGGAAAATATCCTGGAGCAAGGGAAGAGATTAAGGAGAAAGAATTGTGAAAGCCTGTGATTTTCTCATTATTCTTGTTATTTTTATGTCTTTTTTTATTGTCCTTCAGTTCTTCAAGCCTTCTGCAAGTCTTCAGTGAAATGTAAGATTTAAATAGTTGCAAATAAATGGAACTCTGTTCCCATTCTCCCTGCAAAACAACTCAAAGTCTGCAAGACCATATAAACACAATCCAAATATAGAGTTTTTTGAAGTGCCATGTTTTTAAAACTGGTTTTATTACAGGGAGGGAGATGGTGGACTGGCACACAAACTCTGACTCCTTTATTCATAAAAACTAGTCCCTCACAAATAGCAGCACTCATGATAATGAAAGCTTGCACACACAGACATGCACACACATGCACATCTGGAAGGTGCTGAGAATGTGAAGCAGGGATAACAAAAGGGGCTCAGAGTAGAAGAAATGGAGGATTTTCTTTTAACAGGCTTTTACAGAAAGCTTATTTAATCTCATGCTTACTTCTAAATTAGGGGTGATTTGGCTGCCTCACACAACACAACCTCCAGAAATGTTTCCAGAATGTGGATGGTAAAGACAAAACACACTTATGGGTACCACCCCTCAGCATCTCTCTCTTTGTTTAGGGCCAGCTATTTTCTTTTGAGAAATCTGTCAGGTAACCTCAAGTGTGTGTTATCTTAGAAGGTGTCTTTGTTTCACATTTTGGTTTAGTAGCTAAGAACACTATAGCACTTTTTAAGACTCTCTGTAACTTTACTTTTAGGAACATATTCTTATTAATCAAAATCATCTGCTGGGCTTACAGACTGTTTTCTTTGCAGAATTGTTTTTGGAAGCTTAACAGTGTAATTCCAGGGATGATTTTGGCCCCAGTGCTTTAGAATCTGTGCCTGCAGAGGGACTTTATATAGCTCTTTGAGAGGAAGAACTTACACTGCCAATACATAGTCCTCTGCCAGAATTAGATCCTGATTCTGCAAACTACCTCTATTATTTAAGCTTCTGCTTAACTTTAAGCATGTGTATACTGACATGAATATTAAATACTTGAATTCTTTATGCATTAAGGTGCCTAGAAGACCATATTTGCTCAGGACATGGAGGGCCGAATATATGAACCAAGTATGGCAGGTGATGGTATGGAAGCAGATTGCTGCTCGGAGACCACAGCCAGTGTGCCACGCAGCTCCACCTTGTATGGTTTCCTCCATCCCCAGATGGAGAGGAGGCAATGAAAAAAGGCAAAAAGAACGAGTCAGCTAGATAGGCAGAAAAGTCTTGTTAAGATGTTGTGGTAGGCAAGGAATGGGCTAGTATTTGTTGCAAAAGTGGGTAATGTTCGTTTTCAGTGAGGAGGGTTGTTTAGCATGGAGGAAGGGAGGCTGAGAGGACACATTATCACTCTCTACAACTACCTGAAGGAGGGTTGTAGCAAGGTAGGTGTCCATCTCTTCTCCCAAGTAACAAGTGATAGGATGAGAGAAAATGGCCTCAAATTGTGCCAGGGGAGGCTTAAATTGGATATTAGGAAAATTTCTTCACTGAAAGGGTTGTCAAGCATTGGACCAGGCTGCCCAGGGAAGTGGTTGAGTCACCATCCCTGCAGGTATTTAAAAGACGTGTAGATGTGGCACTTAGGGGACATGGTTTAGTGGTGGATTTGGCAGTGCTAGGTTAGTGGTTGGACTTGATGATCTTAAAGGTTCTTTCCAACATAAATGATTCTATGATTCTATGAAATACAAAGCCTTTGATGTTACAAATTTTAGCGTATATGTTCTACCACTCCTGTGCCTTCCCTGCTGTAAGAAGCAAGTCCAGGTACTGGTGATTGCTGGTGTTTTAACACTATCTATTGACTTTCTGCTGAGATGTGTTTAATACTGCTAAGAAGTCTGTGTCCAAGAGTAAGTCCACGCATGTTCGTAGTAGTGAGGAAGAGCAGGCTTATAGCCCACACTAAGTACAGCTGTCTTCCCTCTGCTTGAATGGGAAAATGATGAGCTTAGACACTCGGAAAGGAAAGTTGAGGGAAGTTGAGCTTTTCAAAATCATTTGTGGGATTGAATTTTTAAAGTTTTCCTGAAATCCCAGAAGAAGCTACATCTTGGAGGATAGGGTTTAGATTTTGTTAGGGAATAGAAAGCAAAATTAGAGTAGAACTAATGTAATCACACAAAAATATATAGTTTTTAGGTTAAAGCCCTAAACCAAACTGTTAATTTGAAATGGAGATATTTTAGTGTGGAAGAGCAAATATAAAAGCAACAAATGCTATAAATAGTTTACCCTGTACACCATGCTGTCAAATAAAAACAGAAAAATGAAGGACATTGTCTGGTTCCAATGCTGACTCCACTTTTTTTGGAATCAAACAAAAATACAATTTGTTGATATATAACAGGCCATGTGTGATAGCAGCAGGATTTTAAATGTTATGTTTTTTCTGAAAGAAATGTGGAAGTAAAAAAAGCAAATCAGGCTCACTGTTTAATTTCACTTTTGAGAAGAAAATGAGAAAATCAAAGGAGGGAAAGTGCAAAATGCTGGACACAAAGAAAGGTACAGTGTAGGCATAAGAAAGCACATCAGAGATCACAACATTTCAGATGTCATTCTAGCAAATGCTCTAAAATAAGGGGAAAAGGGCACATTGTTCAACAGGAAATTCTGATATGTTGAAACTCATTCCCATTCTGGACTAGCATGAAAAGACAATTTTATTTTTTTTTCCAAAAAAAAGTTTTTTACAGGAAGTTTCTGACCATATAGTTATGGAGAACTATAAAAACCAATGTGTTGTGAGTGACTCCAATGTCTCAAAAATCCAGACAGAAAACAAAGCTGTTTTTTTAATTCTCTCTTCAGTTTTGGTAGCTGAAACCTGTTTTACCTAAATACTTATTATTAGTTAATAAGTGAATAATGAAAACAGCCTTTTCAGATACTTGAACAACGTATAAATCTAATTCAGAGGCTTCTGAATGAAAATGCAGACTTTTCACTGCTTCCAGGAGGTTTGGGCTGTACCTCAGTACTATAAAGGAAATTGCCCAGAGCAGCGCACTTGCAGGAACTGCACAATGACCACTCTTCTTGCTTTGCATAAATCACAACCCCAAGGCAAGTCAGCTGCTGCTGGAGTGACTACGAGAAGGGCAGAGGCGTGCAGAGGAGGTTACTGTAGGGGACCAGGACATTCACTCCAGAAAGCAACAGCTGCCTCATTCCCTTGGCAGGAAGAATAGCAAGTGCCTCATTCATGTCACAGTAACATTCAGGTTTACCTACACTGCCAGAACACCTTTGGCCAGTTTTGCCCAACCCTAATGAGTTAGCTGAAGAAAAGGTACTATCCACGTAAGTGATGAGGGATGGATTCAGCTTTGGTGTTTACCGTGTGTGTCTGCTACGCGGGCTGGATGCATAATCTCCCATTACAGAGAATAGCTGGAGAGTTTACTCAGCTGACTAAATGTAGGTGTCTACTCAGAAAAGAGGGAAATTGCCTTCTAGACTCTACTGACTCTGTTTACTAGATATCCATTGATTATATGGGAACCCTGGACAACTTACCTAACCTAAACACCTGCTCAGGTGTAGATACCAATAAATTGATGTGATCAATTTCACCCAAGATGCCCTTTAAATGACTACACAAAATACATCATATGTAAAATTTAAAACTGCATAAAGTAAAAATAATAAATGTTTCTTTGGTTAGCCCTAGGGCTGCCCACTGAACATCTTAGACCGTGGTTTTAAAACCTCATTTAAAAGCTTAAGATTTCTTGAAAAAATTCATGAAATGTCAATTTGTATGCTTCATCCTCATTTAAAACCTCATAGATGTATGTTCATGAACTGGTCTTATCTGGAGACTTAAGAGTGCACTTCTGAATCTGAGCAGAATATAATGACAGTTTGCTAATATTGTGTTTATCCTTGAACTTTGTCCTAGTCACCATCTTTTCATTATTCTTTACTTCATTCTGAATACATGGTTACCTGTTCATAATGTGTCTGTGCAAAAAGGCTTGTTCAGGAAAGGATGTTCCTCTATGTTCTAATCTACAACACATACAAATATATTACGATTTCTTTTTCTATAGAACTATATGTATTTTGGAGAAACAAGATTACTCACGTTTGCTTCTTTAGCAGTGAATTTTCTATCTGTGCTATAACAAACTCCCTCCATGGCTGTCATGTTAAAATAATGCTAAGAGTGGAAGAACTGCTGTATCTACAGAGCTTTTGGTGGAAGTGCAATTGTAATTTTTGATTGTCTCATTTAATGAACAAGTAGCAACATCTTGTCGCCCAGATTCAGATCTCCTGTGAGCAACATCTGGTCTTCTTTAGCAGTCTATTGTAAAGGCCATTATTCAATTTTTTTATATGTTAATGACTTTGAATGCCTTCATTATTCTGAAACCACAAAGCTATACATTTTTGCCTGATGACACTGCCATTTGCAGTATTGCTACTAATCCTGCCATGGCTACTAGCGAAATACGATATAACAGTGTTGAAATGAGCTATCAGAAACCAAGTGTATGTAAAGCCAAGTGTACAGAAATCGCCTTCTTTCCAATCCAATTTTAGCATAGCAACTTTCTCTGAGGGAAGCTCCAGACCATTTTCATTTTAACAAATGGCTCTGAAATAGGAGTTGAAAGCCATTTAAATCTGTGTTGTGCACTACACAAGACAATGTCGTAAAAAGAATAAAAGCTTCTTGTTATGACATAACGACTATCTCATTAAAAATACTAGCAGTACTGAGTATCTGACAGCTTTCACTGGACAGAACAAGTCAGATTCATTCAAGGAGTAATCCTGTGGTTGACCAATGGCTGTCAAACACTTTGTCACAGAAGACTATGGAGTTCCTGTATTTTGAAAATACCCCTGATATTATGGTTTTATGAATCCATTTAAAATCTAATATTGGAATATAAGATATTTGCCCTTTGGTCATTTCAGAATGTATAACACTAAAATTGTGTGTTTGTGGGAAAATGCTGCATGATGAGCTGGGAATTTATTTACATGGCACTTATTTAAACTAAAGTCTGTGAGATCTTATAGAGGTTTATTGCTGTTTCTTCTGCAGTCTGTGCATTGTCTTCCACCCCGTGTGTCATTCCAAACTGAGCAGCCTCCAGGGAACTGTGCGAACTATTACTTTGTGTTGTCACCTAGTGCGCTGACAGGATGAAGAAAAATGTTTGGCATAGGCTTTCTTTGGTAACATATACTGATAGACATGAGTGTATCTCAGTGAAGCTGTTCAACATTTAAATGTGTGATTAAATATAATCACTATCCATATTAGGGCTGACAGTTTATGTTCTTTTTACAGGAAGTATTTAGTATCCTTTGTACTTTTCCTCATCAGTCACTTTTTGTTTTTCTAGTAATTCATACTGCAGTGGTAATGGGACAGGCCAGTAGGCTCAAAAAAATAATTTCCTTCTTCAAATCCAAAATACAGTATTTTCATCAGCACATGAAAGGAGCCTTTCATGTTTGAGGTTTTACCTACTCATACCTGATAATATGGGAGCTCGACTCAAGGAGAGGGTCACTGCAGTGCCAGTGGGACAATGAGTGCTTATTAGATCCATGTTGAGTATATTTAGTTGGGTCTGTGTTTGGAGTATACATACTTGATTTGACCTTAGCTGCGGTCTTTTCTGTCGTGGATATTGTGCAGTTATTTTTGCTGTTTCCTCTTTGAAGAACAGAAGTGCCTAATGGAATAAGATAGGAGAAAATTCAAATGCAGGGAAGGCTGCATTTTCTCCATTGTCTTATTAAACATGAGAACAGGTATTTCCCCTTAAGTTCCAAATGGTCAGATCTATCCATGAAAAAAGAAAGATCTTATCAATGCAATGTTTTTATAAAGTTCCACTTAATCATATTTCTGTGAAAGACAGTGATTGAAAAAATAAATAGGAAACCCCATCCTGGATCAGACCAGATAAAAGATGAATGGCCTGTCCAGGAGGTGAGCTGAATTCTGCTCCTATCCGTATCAGATAGGATATTACAAGCTTAAACCTGAATGCAAGGTGGTGCCACTCAGTGGAATAAGCTGAGAGGGAGCAGGAACTGATGACTTCAGATGTCTAGTACTAAGTGGATCCACTAACTCCTCTAAACCCAGCCCTGGCTCTGGGGAAGTTTCAGTGATTACTGAGTAAGAGGCTAATGAGTAAGGCTAAAATAGGGGGTGAATATCTCCCTCCAGCATTTTTCTCAGCTGGACCTATATAGCTACTTTTTTCAGACCCTTTGCACAATACCTGTCACTGAATTAGAACAAAGACAATGCAAGAAACAACGTAACTACGCATAGTTCCTGCACTGAGGAAGCTAGTTTTGATGGTAGACTGAAAACAGAAAAGCTAAGGTGAAAGGGCTTGCCAAAGTCATACAGTATATCAGTAAAATAGATGGGAATAGGATCTTGACTTCATACTCTCCACCAATCCACTGTCTGCTGGACTGAGCTGCAGCAGCATTATTGGATGAACTTAACCGATAATGTTTCTTCTTAGATTAATGAATCTGGGATACCCTCAAACCCCAAATCATGTTCTCACCCGAGAACTGGCGTTTTAAAACTATCTAAACAGAATACCACCAGAAAGAAACGATACCACAGAGATTTTGATTGGATTACAAAGCAACAGAGCTGGCAAAACATAACCTAACGCTTCATCTCAGTGCGGCGTTGGTGAAACCAGTGGTACTTGTAAACCATACTAAGGAAAAGCCATCTGGGAGCTGATGAATTTTCGGCGGAAGGATGGTGACATCTAGTGGTATTTGTCTTCGCGCAGCCCTTCACATATGTCTCAAAGCATGTTGCCAGGAGTGCGATATGTTATTTTACATACTTAATTTGTTTGCTTTTCGAAAGCTTTAATACTTTATGCAGCATCAGCATTTCACCAAAGACAGTGGCCTCTGAATTTTTCTAACATAATCGCCCCATTTGTCGTTATACTGAAAAGCTAAAGTTGTCATAGAGGAGTGATTTTCCTGCAAATAAAGTGGTCTGCAAATAAAGCTGTATCATACATGATACATACATGTATCAAACACTTTGCAAATATTGCGATAACTTAGGTTTTTTTCTCTCTAAATTCATGACTTAAGTTCAATAGTCACTTGCATCAGAATGATGTGATGGACTCTGTTTCAGTAGGGACTTAGCTCCAGGGAGTGATTTATCTCTCCTAAAAAAAAGTGTTAAGGATGGAACATATCACACTTTAGGTGCTTTTCTCTCTCTGGCTTGGTAATTAGTATAGTCTAGGTGCCTAACTGCAACAGTTGAAAGTAGGTGAGTCATACTAAAATTACTTTGGTGCTTCTTTCTCATTCAAAGTCAATAAAGTCTAATCTGTCCAATCATTGAAAGAACTGCTGGAAACATGTCTTAAAGAGAAGTTTTGGACAATGAAAGATAAAAGATAGAGGGATGTAGAGAAAGCAAAGTACTAAGTATAACAGAAAATTAACCAGTGCCAGGCTTATTTTTATTCCTGGAGCTCAAATATATGAATTACTAACCTGCTGGACCAGCCTGTGATCTGGGCCAGCTGGATCCTCCCGGGTAGTTGCTGGGCGTAGGCAGGGGACATTGCCAACAAGCTGTGTGTATGGGCATCTCAGTTTGGGAGCTAAGAGAGTTTCATAGTATGGAGGTATGCTGTTCCGTGCCAGTTGCTTTACTAGTACAGATGTAGTCTGTTATTCTAATGTGAGATGTATCAGCCAGATGCTCTCCAGACACAACAGTGGTAAGTGCTTAATAATGTTTGTGATGCAGCTTGAAAAGCAACAATGAACAGAATTTCTAAAAATTTTCAGCATACACTGACTCCCTCCTCCTTTGTCTTCACCTTTAGCTAGCCCAGTCTCAGGTTCTTAAGTAGATTTGGTATTATATGTGATATGTAGCATAGGCCATTTTGTTGTCCATAAAATTTTTCACCTATGACTGTACTGAGGCTATTGCAATCTAGAGAGACCGGAGATATGGGCTGACAGGAACCTCCTGAAGCTAAACAAAGACAAATGCAAAGACTTGCAACAGAATAACTCCCACACATCTGTACAGGCGGAGGACTGACTAGTTGGAGAGCAGCTTTGCAGAAAGTGTGCTGAGGGTCTTGGTGGACAATAAATTCAGCACCAGCCAGCAGTGTGCTCCGGCTACCAGCAGAAGGCTACCAGTATCCAAGGCTGTACAAACAGAAGGGCAGCCAGCAGGCTGAGAGAAGTAATTCTTCCCCTTTGTTTGGTACTTGTGAGACAATCTGGAGTACTGTGTCCAGTTTTGGGCTCCCTGGTAAAAGAAGGACATTGACAAACTAGAGTGAATTTACTGGAGGGCCACTGTGGAGGGATGTTAAGTGTCTGGAACTCTTGCCCTGTGAGGAGAGGCTGAGGGACCAGGACTTCTTCGCCTTCAAAAAAGGCAAGATCTCTAAAGCTCAGGCAAGATCTGATTGCTGTCTTCAGGTACCTATTAAGAGAGGTTAGACAAGACAGAGCCAGACTTTTTTAGGGGAGGCATAGTAAAAGGATGAGAGGCAACAGGCACAAGATGGAACTTGGGAAATTTTGACTTGATATATGAAAAAATGTTTTTACCATGAGTATGGTCAAGCACTGGAACAGAGACCCACAGGAGCACTCGAATCTACACCCTTGGCTTGGTTGGTCACAGTGCTGAGCTACTTGACCTAACTGGCCCTGCTTTGAGTAGGAGGTTGGACTGGTGCCCTTTGGAAGTCCCCTCCGGCCTGCATACTTCTATGATGCTAAAAGGAAGCCATTTAGGAAGTCAGTAAATCAGCACTTTAAGGATATATAGAAATAAAAAAAATAATCTGTAACTATATGTACTTATTTTTCTTTTTAGAAATACAGCCTTAGCAATCATGTGACTGTGAGTCAGTTGTGAGTCATTAGTCAGGTCATGTATTTATCTTACAGTCATCCTCTAGACTTAATCACCAAGGATGAATATCATCTGACCATATATACCAAAAATTTAGTACAGTTAGGGAAGACGGTCTAAATACTTTTCGTGGTTAGCACTTGAGAATCTAAGCAATGAAGGCTCACCTAATACTCAGAGCAAGATGCAATTTTTTTTAATTACCAAATACACTGCTCTCAAGCCTCAAGCTATTGAAACTAAATGAATGATGCTTCAAGTGCGGAACATTTTGGTTGAGAAGGATGTGCACTTGTGCACTTTTCCATCTTGGAAAAAACAGATTCAGACAGAAACTGAATCTGATGCTGCATTTAGAAATCTGTAGTCATGAGGACTTCCTTCTAAGACTCTTTGGTTCTTTTTGCATGTTTTGCACTGGTAAGTGTTCCCATTGACTTCTAGATACTGGGTTTATTACACCATTGAATATTAGAGCTACACAGATAATGAAAGGTCCCTTTAATGGCTCAGTCTCCAAGCTGGCTAGACACAGATCACACCCGGTCCAGAAGATGTCTCTTTGCACAGTCTTGGGTTTGAACTAGTTCAAGTCCACTGTGTGAATTTACCATGCCAAGCTGTATTGGGTTTGTGTGGCGGACTTTTGGTAGCGGGGCAGGGACTGCAGGGGTGGCTCCTGTGAGAAGCTTGGGTTTACTTCCCATTATCCTTGCGTTGATTTGATTTGTAGTAAATTAAATTGATTTGTTCTTTTCCCCAAGCTGAGTCTGTTTTTTGCCTGTGACTATAACTGGTGAGCGATCCCTCCCTGTCCTTGTCTTGACCCATGAACTTTTCTTTATATTTTCTCCTCCTTATCCCACCGGGGCCGGGGGGGGAGGAGTGAGTGAGTGGCTTCATGTTGCTGTCTGGGCTTAAACCATGACACAAGCATGGCAGCACACTTCCCAGTGCCACACCAGCTGAATGTCTGCAAAGAGCAGATCATGCCTTCAACTCTGTGCCATCTTCCTTAAGTGCTTCTCAGGATAGTAGAAATGGCATACAATGCAGATGGCAGGATACTCTTCATTTAGCACACTGTATCCTTCAGATCCGTAGCTTCCTTAGGCTTGTAATAGACTGAAATGAAGTTTCAGGATATGCTGCAAGGCCTACATTTTTGCCTGCTGGTGAGAAGCAGCTCACTTGTGAAGGTGGAGACATACAGAGGATATACTAGAGATTCAGTCTGTGGTGGCAGTCTGCTTTGGGTTTTGATGGGTATTGGAAAGTCTGCTTTTTTCCTACCTGCACTTTTCACTTTCTGAATTATCTTTTGGCTGTCTAAAATAAGTGTCTAAGTTGGTAAAACAGAGCTTACATTACGCAGATTTAGGAAATAAGTGGTTTTTTTTTTTTTTTTAAAGTGGCAGAGAAATGTTTGATCATCAGCCCTTATTTGCCAAAAGAAGCCTGTGGGTTAATTACGGGACTTAAAGTTAGGTGTCCTAGTTTTGGCTGGGATAGAGTTCTTCTTCTTCTTAGTAGCTGGTACAGTGCTGCATTTTGGATTTAGCATGAGAATAATGTTGACAACACACTGATGTTTTAGTTGTTGCTAAGTACCGCTTATGCTACATTAAGGATTTTTCAGTTTCCCATGCTCTGCCAGCAAGCAGGTGCACAAGAAGCTGGGAGGGAGCATGGCCAGGACAGCTGACCTGATCTAGCCAAAGGGATATTCCATACCATAGAATGTCATGCTTAGTATATAAACTGGGTGAGTTGGCTGTCAGGGGCACATCAGTACTTCAGCATCAGTCAGTGGGTGGTAAGCAACTGCATTGTGCATCACTTGTCTTTTCTTAGTTTTTTTTTTTTTATGATATTCCTTTTCATTACAATTATTATATTTTATTATTACTACTGTATTATATTTTACTTTACTTTAGTTATTAAATCGTTCTTATCTCAACCCACGAGTAAGGGGGTTTTTTTCTGATTCTCCTGCCCATCCCACTGGGGTGGGGGGAGTGAGTGAGCGGCTGTGTGGTGCCTAGCTGCTGGCTGGGCTTAAATCATGACATCAGGTTTCAAATTTTCCATTTAAATGGCATGAAAAAGTTTGGTGTCCTCGATGCTAGAACAAAAGAGAAAGTAAATGGAATGTCTGCTGTTCTTCAAATTCCACCTTCATGACACCTTTTAAGAACAAACATAAACACTTGCCACCTCAGTAATACCATATTATACTAACATTTATATACATTAGCTTTCTTCTGCAACACTTGCGTTCTTCATCCAGTCCTTCACACTGAGCCAAGTCTACTCATCAATCTTCCCTTTGCGTGACCTTTGGAACACTATAGCTGACTCCACAAATTTTCTCACAAAAATGTACCTCTTTCACCAGCTGAATACTGTAATTGTGCAAATATATTCCCTCCAGTCAATCAACTTGTTTCTTTCAGTTTACACTAATTTCATAATAAAGATTTTTCATTTAGCACTAAGTTATCTCAAAGAGTAGAGGTTAAAATTAGCTGGATTTTCTGCCCATACAAAACAGACATTGGGAAAATTGCATGCAATGGCCTGAAACAGCACATATGGGATGCTCCCTAGTTAGATGCTCCCCAAAATGCTACAATATTTGTAATTGCTACAATAGCACTGAAATACTATATAAAACTGACTAAGAAATCCAGTTTTCCCAAAGGATTTCTGATTTTTTTTTTAGCTAATGGGCATTGATGCTGTGAAACTAAGCTTTGTCAAAGTATGTCTTCAAGATAAGCTTTTATCTTTATGGCACTATGAAGCCAGAGTGGTCTTAAATGTCATCACCATTCTCAGCTGCCCTGCTGTAACAGCATCTAAAGCCACAGAAGGTAGAATGCACCTGAGCATCTTTTGAATTCCCAGTTGGAGGGTTCCTTACTTTGAAACGATGTGGGGAGCTTTCATTAAATTCATTTGGACTCTCAGCTCTCACATGAGAACCAGAAAGTGGTCCAACTTTGAAGTTCATTCTTTTAACATTTTTTCCTAATTAAAGGGAAGCTTTGGTCGGAAACACATCTTCCCCCCATGTACATTTTTATAGTCCTGTAACAAAGGTGCTTTGATTTTGCTTCAAATGGGGGGGGGGGTGGTCTTTGATCTATAGATGAACTGAAAGGGTTGTTAGGCTTTGGAATAGGCTGCCCAGGGAAGTGGTTGAGTCACCATCCCTGGAGGTATTTAAAAA
>JANXJC010000078.1:66966273-66984505 GCA_027564655.1 Leptodon cayanensis | reverse complement strand
TGGTCTGTGATTATTTGAGTACACAAGGTTGTAATTTCAAACTGAAGCTGAAACCCTTCAGCTTTTCTTTTTTCTACCTTGCTTCTGCTGGCAACTGAGTAGTGGTTGGATTGAGACGCAGGGCATACTATTTGTTAAGGGATTTCAAGGCTCAGTTCAGGTTTTGGTTCTCTGAATGGTGCAGCCACTGCCCCGTTTAGTTTTGGGTTTATCAGACAACCCAGGGCTAAGCTGTCTACACAGCTCCCCACAAATCGTCTCTGCAGAGACAGGGTCTCAACGCAATCCGAGGCTGGGTTGCTTTTGTAACCCCCCATGAGTCGCCTGTGTGCACTAGATGTGTTGAAACTTGTTTGTGAACTATGAGCTGGACAATCCATGCAGACCTGTAAAACACAACCACTTGCTACCGAAGGCTGTACTTTTAGTATGATTATTTACAATAGCTCTCAGCCACCATATAGAAAATGGTGTAACATGAATCACTGTTCAATACATGGCACAGTGAAGGAACATTCTGATGATAAATTATGTATATGGAATACTCTAGAGAGACGCAACGTAATATTTGGAACAATATGTCTAAAAATCACTAAATCTACCACAACTACATCAGTGCCTACTTTGAATACTCCCCCAGTTTTACTAAGTAGTCTTACTGAGAAAACCCTAGAATGGCCATGGTCTTAAGCTCACATTGAGTGTACTGGCACTGTGAGAACACTCTCTGGTAAGGGAAATCTAAATCTTTCCACTGTGGTCATGCACGGAAATAAAGTATACCTAAAAAATGAGTGGAGCTGGTACACAGATGAAGCTTTTGGCAAAATTTCTGTACTTCGGGGTACAGTAGGGGAAGAAGTTAAAATAGTGTGCAGGATGATCGATATGTCCACCCATGAAAAGGCATAGGAGATTTCAGAGTGCAACCTTACATCAAACCCAGCAGCAGACTGGGATACAACACTTTATGCCACTGAAGGGAAATTGAACTGTTGGCACAATTTTGCCTTAGTACAACCTGTTATTATAATTGCTTATGGATTCATGATAATGTGGGATTATAATGTATATTTAAGATCGACATTAAGCTTAGCACAACACCACCACTCCCCACTTAACACCTACAGCGATTATAAAAGACAAGAAAACTACCCCCTCACATTTGAAAAATTGGACCCTATGCCATCAGATATACTGGCTAGCAACAAGTGTTATTTAATCCATCATGGTCCCTCAAACAAGTGGAACTATCAATGCAGGTTAATATCTCTGCTCACCATTCCTAAATACATCCTATACAGGATGATTAGTGTGGTTGCATGGACAAACCCTCGCCTGTCCAAAACAATCAAGGAAGGATGTGACTGGTATCCTAGGAACAGTATTAGGGGTGTTAAACAGCATGGACACTGAAGTTTTAGCAAACTAAATAAGCTCTGCTACAAGTAATTTACACGAATTATAACATCCATTACAATCTTCTCTATCTGCATTGGGAACTAACCAATGGCTCTTATCTGATATATTACCCCAACGGGAAAGAATGAAAAAGACCACCAACTAATGCTGAATGCACTAGGTGCAACCCAAATTAATACCTCTTTTGCTCTTAGCTGTATTCAGTCCCAATTATGGGTACAATCTACTGTGGCAGCAATTGTAAGAGGAGGTGAAGAAGGCACCTTACCCACTGAAATTCAAAAGGTAATCTGGCATAATGCAACTAGATTTGAAAGGGTATTCCAATCCTGGTGGTGTCTAGTTAATTTCACTTATAACCCACTGACAGTAAAGCTGCAGCTTTTGTTTTGACAATACGCAGTGCTTTGGTATACACCATATACCAAATCATTGTGCTGGGATTAAATCACCAGGGAACTGTACTCTATCCATCAGAACTCAGAGTACAGGCCCAACGAAATGGAAACAAATGGCAAACAGTTGATGTTGATGCATGTGTTTTACAGGAACAACAGGGATTTATTTGTGAAAATAATACCATCAAGGCCCAAGACATTTGTCTTGACACTGAACAAAATGTCTGTCATTTTAAAATACATCCTGATGAAACCCCTGAAAGCATAATTGTGTATGTTGGAAAGGGATGTATTTGTATGAGAACCTTTTGTGATTCTCTATTTATACACAGCACCACTGTAGAGACAAATAATCACTCAAGTATCTGTATTTGTAATTTTACCAAAATTATGGGATGCGACTTCAACTCTTCAGCTCCTGTCACAACCTATCAATTGCTACAATCAAATTACACATCGTATCAAGATTTGCTACCTACCCCCATTGGAATGAATCTTACACTGGTAAGAAAACTGTTACGACATGACGACCTGAATCAATTGCTAAAACAAATCTGGAACAACAGACAAAAACCGCTGATTACCATCCCTCATAATGCAAAGGAGATATAGTATATCCTAGAAAGAGTGAAGAAAGATGGAGAACATCACTGGTGGGAAACCCTTTTTGGATGGTCTCAACAGCAACTGGGACACTAAATCTGATGCTACACCCCATTGTGGTTCTATTGGCTCTTGTCATACTATGTTTGTTATTGAACATTGTTCTATATATCAAAATTTTGAAGATGACAAAACAAGTTATGCTATTACAAGAACCCCCTTGTGTATATAATGTTGTTCAATCTGATTTGATGAAATAACATATATGCCTTTTTAATAGTTACAGAGGTTAACCTAACATAAATTTTCACTCAAATTATAACTAAAATATGCATTGTCTATTTATAGGCACAGAGGCAAGAGGTGATGACACCACCACTCTGTGGAGGAGACAGATTGATTTCAGTCATGGGGTGGGATGTGGTGGCGCAGCCCCCACCTTGGCCATGTTATGATGTCAGGACCAGCCAACATTTTGTCCTTGTGCAGCGAGTTGGGACAACCTAGTACTTTCTTATCCTGGCTATGTTACAGTGAGTTAGGATGATTAGGCACTCCCTAACCATACCTGAAACTCCTGCTGCTTGGATCATGGCCCACCTTGGAAGGTGCCAGACTTACCTGACAAGAATTATGGCCAGAATGATAATATACTGGCCAAAGTCAATCATCTTGTGATCCTACAAATAGTGATCCTAAGTGAGACCCTTTGAGCACTCCAGGATTGCAGCAGGCTGTGACCCAGTATCTCCCACTGAGTTGGGACACCTCTCAGGGTAGATTTCATGAGGGTTTTTAAGAGCAGATTTTGCAAAGATTTCCAAGACCATCTGCTGATAGATGCCGTTGAAGAACAAGGGGTCAATGATTGTCTGTTGATAAATTCTGACGAAGGAGAATGGTAATTCACTACAATTAGATTTCTCGAGGTGTTAAAGATCATTTGGTACCAATAATTTACTATAACTGGCCAATAGAGAAAAACCTTGATGATAGGTTAACCTCTATATCTATGTGTGCATGTTTGTGTGTGTGTGCGATTTGATTTAGGAAACTTTGTAGTGCTGATAGCAAACTTTATTAAATCAGTCCCATAATTGGTTGATAATTAAGTATTGTTAAAAATCATATAACCTAATCTTGTGATTTACCGTAATAGTGTTAACTCTTAAACTGCTTCTATCTCAAAGTTGTGTAGGATCCATAATCACTCATTCCCCAACAAATTGGCATAGCAATTTAATGGGAGATTTTCCTTACCCTTTGTGTCCCTTCTATTAGGCATAAACTGTTGTCCAAGTCTGAGACTAAGTTTGAACCAGCTGCAGCTAGACTCCTCTCTGAGAAGGCAAGGGGGTCCACTCTGAACGTTATGACTCAGTTGGAGGGTCTCCCTTAACTTTTTGCATCTCAGGTCTCTATGTAGATCATTCTAAATCAATTCTAACTCAATTTTCCTTTGTATATTTCTTCCATGTTGTAAGTAATAGTGAACTTTGCCATCTAACTTTGTTAAGTTGCACTTTTACTAAGTCACATTAAAAAATCACTTTTGCTAATATCTTCAACAGTGATTCTTTAAGTGATCTAAACCCACTCCTTTCTCAACAGTGGCCTGTAGCAGACCCCCACTGTAATGTCACCTGTCCCTGCCCTCCCTTTAATCTTGACCCATAAGATCTTGGTCGGCTCTTAATCCATCTCCAGACAGAGCTCCATGCACTCCAGCTGGTCATTGACATAGAGGGTGACAGCCCCTCCTTGTCTCCCCTTGTTGTCCTCTTTAAAAGAAGTTTTAGTCACCCCTTCAGGAAGAAAAACTAATCTAGTCTGATTTAGATAGCCAGTCACGCAAGGGTCACACAGGCAACAGCACAGTCCAAAATGTAGTTTCTGAAAAGAGCCCCATGTACTGAAATCATTTGGGATCAGCTTTCGTATGTTTCATAAGCAAAACCAAGGTTTAACTTCACCAAATAAATGCTTCACAATGAATAATGCACCCAGCTGTAGCTGTAATTGCCATTTGCTCAACTGCTTAACTATTCATCCTTTTGACCAAGGTTTATGATGGCGTGAAATGAAGCTTAACTTTGCAAATATGGAATGTATAGTAAAATTATCCCCTTTTGTGAAATTAGAAGGAATAATCTTCTGATGGGTGTTTATGTGCTGTGCTAACAGATTATGAAAGATTAAAAGGAAATTTTAATGAAGTGAAAAGCAGCCCTTGCAGCTTCTAACCCTCATGATTAGAGGAGCAGAAGCCAGGGGATTTAGGAGGGTTTATCAAGATGAAGCTGATGGGTTAGGGAGATTATGACCTGCGATTGGAACCAGTTGCTTGTCTAACTTGTGTTTCCTTAGATAATGCATTTAGGGCTCCAGTTCTTTCAAGAACAATGAGGTTCAGATGGGCAGAAGAAATGTAGTCTTGAAATAGTTTGAGGCCTATTTTTATTAATCAAATAACAAAGCATGGAAGTGAAACACAGAGTCAAAACTTAGTGTCAAACAACAAAGCAGAGAAGAATACAGCTTTTACATATATGTAAAGGGAATGTTGCAAGTCATAGGCTAATGCAATTGTTTTCTATACTTCTTGTAGCAAAAATTGCAGAAACAAGGTTTAACACAATGCTTGGGATTATAACCTGAACTCTTCATTGTGTTTTAAGAATGCTGTTGTGACAGAAAACAAACTTGGTCTGCAATACAAGTGTAAGCTGTTGTATAAATTATTCAAAAGGAATATTTGTTTTAGACCACAAATTGTGTAGAGTATGTGTTACAGAATACTGAAAGCATCTGAAGAATCCAAAAGCATATTGATGAGCAGCATTCATAATTACTGATGAAGGAAAGTCAAAAAACTTAAAGTGTTACTGCCATGATGGAATTTTTATAAAAACTGCTGAAGGACCACAAAGGATGAGTGCAGAGCAGAATTATTTTGCCCTTTGTTATATAGATTATGCCACTCATCATCCATCTAAAGTAAACTCAAGTTTTGGGCAAATTTCAGTGTTGCAAATGGGCTTGTATTCTATCCTTGCAAAATGCCTGAGACAGCAATGCGCAAAATAACTGGACTTCCTCTAGCATCAGCGGAGCTTCCCATTTTGCTGCAATCTCAAATTGTCCTGGGCTAAAAGGTCTGTGGAGAAATTTTTGACATGGTACTTTCTATTTTCTATTATAAATCTCCATGCTTTCCTGGGGACAGGATGGATGAAATTAGTTTTATAATATCATGCACTAAATATCATACAATTTCAGACCATGTACTTGCTCTTTCTCTTTTGAATGATTGCAGCTATTGTTTTATGAACTTTCTCATTTCATACTGTCTTAATACAATCTATTCTTCAGATTCTAAACAAGAAAAAACATCTATCAGAGTTCAGAGAGCCCCTTAGTTTTTTACATTTGAAAGAGTCATTACAAACACTCTTAAAAAGCAAAGCATTAGAATTAGAGCAGATGAATTGTTTTACTCTGGCACATGGAATAACAGTATGAATTGGTTTGGACATCTTTATAAGCTCTTCTGGACCCTCAAAGTAGTTAGGTACCTATGGCTTTAGGCATCTGTAGATACCAAAGTCATTAGGTGTATATCACTAGATTTCTAAATTCTCACCTCAGTTGATAATAATACTACATCTTTTGAGAACTGCCATTCAAGTAGTACAAAGCTATCTAAGGACTGATGTTGTTCATGCAGGCCACGTGGAACCTCATCTAAAACCAAAGTCTCAGAGGCTACCCTCAGTGATTCTCAGATGAGGCATTCCCTACTCTATCATGCATGTGAAGACAGTCCTGGAGAGATGCAGTAAAGCAGAAGTGGCGTTCAGAAAAGTGGTCAAAAGATGAACTAGACTTTGCATAACTTCACTGACGGCTAAGGAGTTGTCCTGGAATGCAGAAGGCCATTGCTGAAATTCCTGCTTGTCTGGGTTTGCAGAAGGGATTTAAATCCTTGTTTCCTAGAACCTAGAGAGTTTCTTGATCACTGGAATATAGATTTTGTGTTTTGCCCAGTTAATACTTTTCAAGATTTTAGAAGAGGAACTTGAGTGATCTACTTTGGAAAAATGAAGCAATGGCAAGAAGACTCCCCTGGGACAGACATTCAAAGCACCAGTTTGGAGCAAGTATATCAGATATGGAAATGAAGATAGTCTTTCCATAGTCCAATAACAGTACTACTCTCGGAGCTGATTGATAGATATCTGTAGTGATTCCCCTTCTTATTTCTGGAAGGTGGGTAGCTCATTTCCAAGACTGAAGTTACTGATTAAGAGCAGATAATGTCTTGGTAACAGTGGGATCTCCTTGTGCCCAGATCATCTTTATAAGTAATAACATCCCACACCTTTCCTCATTGTTTCACTTCTGGCTAGCTTAGATGGCTTCAAGTCATCTACGGTCAGATTCCTGTTTTTGCTGAACTTAGACTGAAGCTGTACATCTGAATATACCTTTTGCATTGAAAGCTTAGCAATCAGCTAGCAAAATCTCCACTATTCCAACTTCTACAAAAGCACTGAGAATCACATTTTTAGAACCTGAGACAACTATATTGTGTTTCCTGAAACCATTTGTAGTGTAAATGTCAAATAGTGAACATTAAACTATTCCTTAGAATAGATCTGCAGACTGATAAAAATACAATTTTCAAATCTGCTTTTATAAGATTAGAAGAGTGCAAGGAAATTGGTCTATAGCTTAGTGCTGGAGGGAGTTACAGCTCAAGTTATAATTTCTGTTGATTGACACTAGTGAATTATTTACCTATTGACTTTTGAAAAATGGTCTGCCTATGGACTAGGGAAATATATAATTTTCGTTCATCACAGCTGAGACTTGGCAATCTAGCATAAGGAAGAAATAAGTAAGTTTGCACTAATGGGTACTGGCTTTAGTACTATGATTTGACCAAATAATTGCTATAGCCAATTTCCCATGAACTTTAAGCTTCAAAGGAAAATTATATCTCTACATCTGCTTGAGGAAAATGTAGTTCAGACAAGATTGCAGACCTGAAGAAATGTCCAGAAGCTTGTCTGATTTTATTCTGGCTGTTATCAGCTGGTCCAAGCAAAGATACTACCTCTCTACAAACTTACCTGGCTTACATTCATACACTATCCTGGGTGAAGCAACATTATTATTAGTAAGCTACATCCCTGTATGTAAAATGCACTTTTTCAAGTAATGGAGATCATATTAGTAGCTATGATATTCTCTGCATTTCAGTCCTAGAAGAATCAGCATGAATGAGCTTACACTGATTTTCATGAAGTCAGAGGGTTATTACAACTAGTATTGGAGCTAACTAGTTCAGTATTTTGTTGGGGTCTGTATAATATATAAGTTTTACAGATGTATATAAACTGAATTTTTTCCTTCTCTGCCTACTGATATCACAGTATTATAGTTAAGCATTAAAATCTACTAATAAAGCTTGATTCAGTGAAGTTCCCTATTTTCATATTCAAGTAACTGTTATTAGATTTTGACACAACTTCTTTTAGCTTGTGGATACTGAAGGTAAGGGTCATAACCTGCTGTTAAAGGCAACAGCAAAAAAAAGTTCTAGTCCTGTCTGCTCAAGGCAAAGATGAGGTTACCTTTGTCAACTTCTTTTCTACAAGACAGCTACACTTATAGCATATAACGGTAGGAACAGGCTTCTAGAATAAGTCACTACAATATTCTAAACAAACTGCTGGAGAAGATAATTTAACCTTATGAAGATTTACTGATAGGGGTTTCATTATGTCCCTCTTCATCTTTCTGATTTCTCTGTGAGATTAGTTTTGACTTTGTAAATTCCATTGATAACAGAGGAATCTTGTTGAAAATGTTGCACTGTGTCTCTTGTTTAGATACTTGAATGTTTTTTATTTCGTTGCAACCCTTCCACTGAACCAGATGTGTTCCCAGCGTTCTCTGGTTTTGCTGTGAACTTTTATAGAGTTCCTGAGATAAAGATGAGCTGTTGGTATTCTTCCTTGATGCTAATCTGTGAAGTGTGAAAACAACTTTTTCTTAACAATGCACATCTTGGATCTTTATAGCCACCTTTTTGCCAGTCAAAGCAGCAGTCCTTTGCCAGCCTGCTGTCTTTTGGCCACCCCTGATGAAGACTAGTGAAATATGGACCAACTGGGAGAGGTCAAAGATATCTAGAATGCTGTATCAGGGATGAATGACCACTTTAATGGCTTTGATGATCGTTTCACTCACAACTATATGGATGGTGTTCTGATATTGTGAAACAAGCTCAGGTCTTGCTGTTGCTCTCCCCTGCATATCTTGCATACAGTTCATTATCCTTCTAACTTGTTCATTTTCCTGTAGTTTCCCTCTCAACATACCTTATTAGCACAGGTATTACAAAATACTTGTTTTAGTCACCCATGAAGTATATCATGCTTTGAGGTTGAAACTGTGACTTCTACTATGAACTGCATATAGGATGGTTTAAAAAAGAGATCATAGGCTGATTTTTAAGCCAGAGAAGCCATTACATTTGGACACATTGCCATCTTTCTTGTTTGGATTTTTCACAGTGGTTGAATGATCAGTTCCAAAAGCTGTAGTGGAACCAACATTTTTCATCTCTGCTCCTGTCACCATAGTACTTTAATCCAGGAACAATTGGGATGATGTAGCTTTAACTGTTACGTAATCAGTAGCAAAAAAACAAATGGGGAAATCCCCTCTAAATATGTTTTCTTTTAAAAGATGTAAAGATATCCCTGCAAATTAGCTATGTCACAATCATTTCTCATTTACAATAAGAGGAATGAGATTTTTTTCCTGTTAATGAGAGTTTGTACCTCATATTCAAGTTCAGATGTGTGTCAAGAGATTGGTGGAGCGACTCCATCAAACCGCTATGGCTTAATCTTAGAGCTTGGTGGAGCTCTAGCAGCACTTTAAATAAAGAAAAACTTACCTTGTGAGGCTGGAGTGCTCAACATTTAGGGGAATGTGTGAGCTGTGGCTTGCAGGGACTACGCGTCCCCAAAGATTTAGGCTCTTCAGACACTAAACAGTCCAGCTGGTGGTCTTGCCTTCATGTGGTGATTTTTACTGATGTTACTGAAGAAGAGAAGGCATTTCTTCGCCCATTTGACATGTGTAGGAAATCTGTTGATGAAAGGGTGCATTTCTACTTTTTTGAAAAATAGAGAGGATTCTAATTTCAGCCCTTCTTGTGAAATCCATCTTCAAACTGAGAGAATCTTTCCTTTTACTGCTGACCCATTTTTCCTGATGATATGTGGTTGTTGTTGTCTGGGAGAAATGGATGTACTAAAACTTCTTCTAAAGTGGCTAAAACCACTAGGATGCCACTTTAACCTTTCATGACATTTATATTGCTGTGTTTTTGTAGATGTTACCATTGTGATTTAGGAAAGGAGCAAGAAGTAAAGCTGTTTGGATAGGCTGACAAGCTAATTCATAAAACAAAACCTCTTAGATAAAATTGGGCCAATGAGAGAGATAGTTTTATATCTTGGAAAGCAGTATTAGTTAGTATATAGTGTTCAAAATGATCTATAGCCAGATTTTGAGCTGTATAGAGTGGCTTGGATCATTTTGACTACTTGAACTGATACCAACAAAAGAAAAAGAAAACAGGAGGAAAATGGAATGCTTTTTTTTTTTTTTTTTCCTGAACTGAAGGAGAGGTGGGAATACATCATAAGCATTCATCCTTTCCTGTCTTAACCCTATAGTTCAGAAGGGAGGGAGACAAAAGAAAGAAGCTGAAATAATGATTAGTAATCTGAATAAACTTTATCTCTTTTCTTTCATCTAACATTATGTCTACAGTAGTTGCAATTTATATATAACTCCATGCAGCATAAAAAGAAGCTAAAGTAATTATCTGCTTGGCTCTAGCTATGCAGTTGTTCATGATGCTGGGTATTATGAGGACAGTAATACCTTAATTCCAGGAACTGTGCCTTACAGCAAAACTGCAGTCAGCCACTGTGCAAGCTGTTCGAAGGTGCGCAGGATTACCATCAAAATCACTGCATCAGCCTCTCCAGTGGGGATATCATGTTTGTGTTCAAATTAGAGAGGGAAAGTCAGTGCTCAGTCTTTGCCACCAGAGGTCTTCAAAGAACGTATTATAGATGTTTTTCCAGTGGCTGAAAATGAGAGGTACAATTTACAGTCACTGCTGACAGAAGTATTTGGGAGTAATTTCCTCAAGGGCTTCAAGTCATTATTTGTCTGAGACACAGAATTTGTGCCTGACAGAATTGCTGCTGGAAAACTGGAGTAGCTCTGCTTGCTTTGAATGTCTGTCTGGATGGGTCGTTTTCTATTCCCCTGCTTGATGAGGTAAAGATTTTGATAGTGATAAGTTAACAAGAGTTTCTGATTATTTCTTGAACATATGTAAACAGAAGGAAGATTTCAGCAAGAAAGATTTTATATTCTCTCAGGAGCCAGCTGAGCGATGCTGTGTGCAGGAATGAGTGGAGAGGATGGAGGTGCTGAGGGTGACCTGGCCCTGCAGGCACCCCCCCGTGCAGAGGAGGCACTTTCAAGCCAGGCCCTCCTGCATGCACCACTGCTCACAGCCCTCCCAGTGCAGAGCCTGGCTGACCCTTCTCGCTGGTCAAGCTCTGCCTAGCCTTGAGCTGGAGCCCCCTCTCTGGGTTAGGGTGCGTAGGCTGGTATTTTGTATCTGCCTTCCTGAATACCATAGGACAAACATATTTCTTGGGCTCCCTTTATACCTTTCTCCCATGCTTAAGGAAGGGGAAAGATTTATGGCACTAGTATCCCTATTTTTTTCCCTTTTAATTGGCTTTATATTAGTGCGTGGTGACCTTTTACAGTATGATAATGCAAAGTAGAGACGATTGTGTTTCTGTTATGAAATAAATTCCTAGTGAGATTGTAAGTCTTCTAAAATCATCTGCATAAAGTCAATACATCAGTTGAAAGAAATGGTTAGAACATGTAAAGACTTACTGGTTTTCATGTATACGTAAAATATAAGTCATGTTTTCATAAATGGAGACTCTG
The DNA here is from genome assembly GCA_027564655.1 of Leptodon cayanensis. Taxonomy (NCBI): domain Eukaryota; kingdom Metazoa; phylum Chordata; class Aves; order Accipitriformes; family Accipitridae; genus Leptodon; species Leptodon cayanensis. Next base: position 66,973,013 of record JANXJC010000078.1, on the reverse strand, counting down.
ATGGATTTATTTATGGTTTTTTTTCCTTGTCAATGAATGAAAAAGCAACAGGGAATGAACAAGGGAGTGTCATGTTTCTGTTCTCCATTTACTATCTTTGTAGCTGAAAATGGCCATTATTTTGGCTGTAAATATGATAAGGTATGGCTGAGAGTCTGTTAGAGTTAAAAGGGATTAAAAAGGGATGGAGCCTAGATACTGCAGTGCTCAGTAATGTGGATATCCTGAAGAAGAGGGGAGCTGCAATGTTAGGTTCCAGTTCTGTTACAAATGAGAACAACTTCCTCCTTACCTCTCCCAATGCCTACCTGAGTCCTGTTAAAGCCAGAGAAATGTCACATGTGGCAGTGGGTCCACCACAAGGAGGAATTTTTAGCAACATGGAATGAAATAAAATCAAATGCAAGATGGGCAAAAAACATCCACTGTCATTCAAAGTCCTATTTGACTGGCTCCTGTCAGTGTCACTTTGCCACCTGGGGACTGTCGAGTGTGTCTGGGCATAGGGCATGGCTGTCTCTATTCTCCTAAAGGCCTTCTGTTTTAATTTTGTTAGAAATGCTCTTCTAAGTCAGCACTTCCCAAATATATATTATTGGCTTCATATGAGGCTTTGATGCCATCACAGGGTGACAATTTTGTTGGTTGATTTTTTGGAGTTTGGGAACTTTTATATGCCACTTACATGGGTTGCTGCTAGTATAACGAAACCCTTAGAGGAAGCATCAGTCTCCAGCTATAGAACTGGCACATTCTGGAGTTGGATGTAGTCCCTGATAAAGAGAAAGCCAAGCAAGCTGTCATACTGTGGCTAAAATTTTTGGGAACAGTTTTCAGTGCAAGTTTGGGGACAGTTCCTCACAGACCAGGCAGTTCATGAAAATACTAAATCAGCATATTTCATCTCATCTATGGTTGTTTCGCTGGAGGGAGTAAAGCACTAGAAAACCAAAACAGTTTCCATTTAGTGCCGTATACTGAGAGACTTGATAAATGTGGTACCAATTGATTTTTGTTTTTAAAAAAAAAAAAATCAAGAAAAAAAATGTGGCTTGTCTAGTGGGCAGCAATGAAACATGAACAGTTGATAAGCACCTGGTGTGTTTGGTTATTCTGAGAAGAGAATTTGTTATTATTCAGGAGCAAATCTGGGACTTCTGTATTGTTTCAAATTTAATGTTTCACTGGTGAAGTCCCTTCTTCTTGTTGAAAACACATTGAGTTAGCTTGGTAAAACCATACCTCAGCTTGCTCTGCCAAGCAAAACCCAGGTCTACCTCTGATACGGTATATGAAATCTCAGATCCATTAAGCCCAGAGCCATACTGCGCAAATATGTCTTCTGAGCAAATCTACAGTCTGTCCCCATAGGACTTATCAGTAACAATCGAACACCAACATTTTCCATGTGTCAGATATTTTCAGACAGCTGTGACTGCTAACAGTTCTCTGAAATCCTCAAAATTTACAATAGCTTTTAATTGCATCTGACGGACAAGCTGTAAGGAAGTGTTAGTTCAACTTGCCTGTACTAGTGCTTCTGAAAACAAACTGGGTTTTGCTGATTTTTTGGGGTGATGATTTCTGTTATGCACATCAGTAAAACAAGTAAGTAAATGATATACTAAAATTGGGATCAGAAAATTGTAAAAAATATTCACATCTGTATAAAAAAATATTAAAAGGAAAGGCTGCAGAATGTCAGGCTTTAGATGTATATGACTTGATAGAAACTTAATATAGCTTTGTAATTCTAAGTTAGGAATAAGACACACCAGTGGATATTTAAAAAAGGTTAGGTTGAAGCAGGTCCCATCTTCCTTTCTTTCTGTTCTTGGCTCTAAAAGAGTTAGCTGCTGGGTGTAAGGAAGGAAGGAAGGAAGACATTCTAAAATATGTTCTTTCCCCCCTATTTTAGCCTCTAGAAACCAGGCTTATGTGGTTGTCGTTGGTATGTGTGTCCAGATAACACAACTATGCAAGGGTTGAAATAAGGAATACAATTAAGTTAGTTCACCTTCTGTGCAAACAGCAAGTTCAGTAAAAGACAGAGATACTAGAAATACAAGAACGGAATAAAAGTTTTCAGAATTAGTTTATTGTTAGGAAAGAGCAGCCTTAGGAATACACCAGATCCTTAATGGGAATGTCTTAGGCACCCAAATCGATCATCAACTAAATGCAAAGCATAATCTGTATTAATCAAGCATTGATAGTTCAGAATCTCAAGGAATTATTCGGTTTTGTCTGAATAACAGATAATAATCAATTTGTATTCCTTTATGGACAGAGAGCTACTGTAGTCTCATATGATGTGAAGGTATGCAAATCCTGTGCTATGTTTTCAACACCAATATGTAGCCATGGCAGTCCAATAAAGCTCAACATCCTTGGACCATGGTCCTCTCTCTGAGGATTGATGTGCAGGTTAAATTCTTATTCTCTAATTATAAGAGATGCTGATAAGTGACTGCATACAGCTTCATATGTCCACTTGTTTAAAAGCTGACGTTTTTGTTTTAAATAAGGAAGAACACTCTGAACAGAAACAAGGTTATTGATTATACAAATTTCTTCCACAGAGTGAGGAAATCTTATTCCTAAAATTAGTTCAGGGGTTTTGCCCTCCTTCTGTCAGGGGACTGTTTCAGAACATATTTCTTTGATAGATCAAGAATCTTGTTTTCATTTTAAGACTTAATTTATGCACAGTTAGTTTATGCAGATATATTCCATTGCAGGATATGATCTTGTAAAATGCTGAGTGCTGCCTGTGAGAAGCCAGGCAGGTCCAACTTCCTTAACTGAATTATGTCTAAAGAAGAACCAAATAGAGAAATAGAAAAAAAATCTGATTGGCAAAGAAAGGTATATCTTGAAGTCAGAAAGGGTAGGAATAAAATGAGACTTGCGAGAAGTTAAGCCAAGTTTAGCCTTACAAAGGAACCTAAAGCAAATCATAATTTTTTTTTCCCTCCTATGTACATGGAAAGAGCAAGTGAGGAGATTGGGAAGCCAGGATGGGCCAAGACTAAAAACACTCTGGACAGGAAAATGTACTTTAATACCTTTTTTTGCAAAAAGGAATCTGACCAAATATTAAGACGAAGATAGACTGGTAAAGGACATGGAGGTGGGCATGAATTTTATCTGTATGTGAGGGGAAGAGAGGTTCAACTACCTGAGGAGAAAGAGGGAACTTGATTAGCTCCATCCCACAAAAATGAGGAGTATTGGATTGCTTCCAGCAGCATTATTGTGGTCTAGCACCCCAGGACTGAAAAATGGAGTATCCAGATAAAAGTCAAGGGTGGAGAAATGGTTCAGGTGATTACAGACTTGTTATATTATTTCACTATTACTTTTTAAGAAAAATTTTGAAGGGGATAATGATTGAAGACAAACTGATCATAATTCACCCCATTTTCTGTTTAGCAAAAGGTATATCACATCGTACTAGCTTAGTGCTTTTCATGGTGAAATGATTCACTGAAAACAAGACTGCCTACATTTCACTGCAGTGTTATGTAGTAACAGCTATGATATTATTAATTAAGCTAGAGGAGAAGAAGGTTGGTGTAGGATTTGTAAGACTTAGACCTACATTAGCATTGGTAAAAATGAGCCTAATGTGCTGGTAAGTGAGTGGTCTGAAGAACTTTCTCAGGATGAATCTTATGGTCAGTGTCAATTAGTGTTTTCATTAGTGAATAGCATTGAAGGGCAGAAGGATTCTGATAACTTTTTGGAGACAAAATTGAGAGGAATTATCAATATAAGAACCAGTACATGACACAGGAGATACTTAATGTATTTGAGTACTGGATTTCCAGAAATAAGATAAATCTTGTTAATGTGGTTTGCAAGGTTGCACACCTAAGTGATGCCATAAACTGGGGGCTCATTAACTAGAGGGAAAAAAAAATCTGGTATATTGGTCAATCACATAATGACTGTGAGGCAGAAGTTGGCTGTTGCTTTTGGGAGAAGGAAAAAAAAAAAGGCAATCGTGAGCCTAAAATATATGGCAAGGTGTCTTTATATATACATAAGGTGAAAGTGATTGATATTATTAACAGCAACGCCCAAGCCACTAATAATCTTTTGGAAGACTGTGCTGTTCAGTCACCTGCATTTGGAAAGCATGGTCTCAACCTGGAGCAAGTGCAGAAAATGTGTCCTAAGGTAATCAGGGGAACAGAGAAGAAACTGAAGGATTTTGTTTAATCCGTCAAACAAAAGGCAAAGTTACAACACATTGCAGAAATGACAGAAAGGGTTAAAAGGTTTTTCACTTTGAAAAGCATTCTGGAACAGGAAATAATAATTACATGCTTGCCCTGAAGTAGTCAAGAATTAAAAAAAGGTTTCAAAATTTCTTATAGGTGACACTGTTGTTTTGTCTGTTTCACCAGCCTTGCTCTTCTTACAAGTATAGCAATACTTTAGGTGGTTTTCCAATAGTAGTGAAAGCAAGAAATGTAGATGGCTTCCAGACAGGACTTGAGAATTAGGTTATTACAGAATACTGTTGCTTTTAGCTGTCTCTCTCTGTCAATTAAGCACAGGAATTTAGGTGGTACGTAAGATGACTGGACATGATACTAAATGTACAAGTAAAAGATGTATCTTAAAACAGTCTGAATTTTAACACGTTAACTCTGCTATATTATGTGGCTGGGCTGGGCTTTAACATGTCATTTTCTAAGATCAAAATGTTGTGGTGCAGTACTGTTAGGTCTATAGGACAGCAGAAGTGAATTTTCCCCAAGCCACATGCATTGGCCAGAAAGACAAAAGCCAGGAAATGGAATTGGCAGCATCATAACTGAATGAGGGAACAGCCTGGATTTCTCAGTGACTAACAGTGGCATAACAGCTGCTAATTTGTCAAAGTTGTACCTGAAATGACCTTATTTATGTAAGCATGGTTTTTCGGAAAATTTTATGGAGGGGAAATCTAGAAATTAGAAATGTGTAGTTAAATAACAGGTAAAACTCTGCATAGTCAGGGTATTATTATTTGGGAGCTAATAATGTATACTGTGGGCCTGTAATGAAACGCCAAATATAAGTATATATGGGCACACTTGAGCAGTAGAAATTTCTGAAAGACGCCAAAATAAATCCAAATAGTTCAGCAATCCTTTCATATGAAAGTGCAGTCAGCTCCTAAAATGGCTTTTCCAGGGCGTCCTATAATTATTATATTTATCTTTCTAATATTCAGCTTCATTGCTATAGCCACCACCACCCCCCCCCCAGAAATATACATGAAAATAAAAAATAAATAGACTCTTATTTAATTCTTATCCTGTTTAGTCAATCAACTTCTATCAACAGATAATCCTGTCATTTTCCTATATTCTTCTGCTTTTTCATTTTTGACAAATCTGTATTGTCTTTGTTCTGTTGATTTTCTCTTATTCCTCTGGCTGCTGCTTAAGAATCTCCTTTAACATCATCTCGTCTTCCTTATTTGAACTGTTTCACATGCATCCATGGGTCCTGCCTTCCCTCTCTTTTCCCTCCCTATTCTTAGTGTTTGAATGATATAAAGCATTGTGAGAGTTTTCACTAGCTTCTCTTTGCAGGCAACTCCCAAGCTTACCTCTTCACCCCATTCTGTCTCTCTCAATTTAGTTTCACATTTCAGCCTGTCTTTCTGGATGTCCTGTTCTCAATTCAAACCTAATATTCTGAAAGTGAACTATCTTTGGGTTTTTTTTAGATTACCAGTGTTGCTCGGTTCTTCATCCTAGCTGGTAGTTTCATTATTTCTTTGGTGATTTAGACAGTGGCATGTGTCCTTTTCCAGCTGCATTTGTGCTGACTTGAAGAAATCACTGCTATCTGTCTCCAGACACCTCTTTGCTGAAAGTTTCTGTCTTCCCCACATCCAATGGCTAAGGACTTTTAGAATATATCATTTAGTGTCAGTCAGAATGAACCAAGTTATTTTTAACAGTGAATTTCCAGTTTATTTTGATGGAAATATGTTGAGGAAAAATCACATGAGCATTTCACATGGATGCCAGACCAGTCCATAACCTCTTTCAGAGGTCAATGCTGAGCAAGAAGTAGTTGTCTGGGAGTGGTAGTTGTAGCTAGTACTAATGTGTATCCAAAACAATAGCAATGGGATCTCCAGATCATAACAGCATCATATTGGAATGGTTTTCTTGTACTTCTTTTCTTCACTGTTATGGTCAGAAATGCGTGACAGCCTCACTTTAATTTATTAATCTCCTGTCATGTAGACTAAATTTAAAAAAAAAAAAAAAGAAAAAGAGAGAGACAACTGGCATCCACAGCCAGGAATAAGGAACTTAAGGAGAGGTTTCAAAGCCTCCAGCATCTTGACTAATGCCAGCCTTGACCCTAAGCTAGGCAGCAGGGAGTCCTTCAGAAAGGGAGAGTCCTAAAAGTTCCACAAAGCTCTTTGTTTTACCGTCCAGAATCACACTTCTCTCTGTGTTGGGTTTGTGTGGCAGGTTTTTTTGGTAGTGGGGTAGGGGCTGCAGGGGTGGCTCCTGTGAGAAGCTGCTGGAAGCTTCCCTGGCTCCAGGTCGTACCTGCCTCTGGCCAAGGCCGAGCCCATCAGTGACGGTGGTAGCGCCTCTGGGGGAACAGATTTAAGAGGGGAAACCCTGAGTGAGTGGGGGGATAGAAATGTGAGAGGAACAGGAGATTGGAAGGTGAGAGGAACAGGAGATTGGAAGGTGAGAGGAACCCCTCTG